>CM073774.1:14111692-14777786 GCA_037158775.1 Hetaerina titia
CGGTGAATGGATTTTTTAAATTTGTTAACATAAACATAATACGAAAATGACACTTATTTGCGTCAACCGCTATATAACTAAAGTATCTTACCCATTTATTCTGCTTTCAACGATATGATGTTTTCGCAATCGTCCATTTATTAATGATCCTTACTTTCAAAAGTTTCACACTTCCATACAAATAAATAAAACCTAAAGAAGATGAATCGTCATTTGAACCCAGATCGTAAGCTTATTTTGATTTTTTTTTAAGGTATGGTAAAATTTAGTACAAATATATTATTGATAGGTAATATAATACAGTTTGTTGAGAGAAATCCTATGGAGGCAGGAAAAATGGATGAAAGGTGTATTGAGCTGTAGTGGAATGTTGAAGAGGGTAATAGAGGGGAGAATGTTGGGCAAGCGAGGTAAGGTAGGAACAGGATAGGGATGTTGGACGGGATGAAGGGAGGAAAGAAGTACACCGAGATGAAGAGGGACCTGATATAGATTAGTTTGCTAGGTGGGGAGTCACAAAATGTTTATTTGATAGTTGTGTCCATCCAAAAACCTACCTTAACCGGTAGATTACCTAATAATAAATATAATACAATTAACAAAGACAATTCTATTTTAATCAAATATTCTTTTAACTATCAACAATATCAACCCAGTATTGCCACACAAACATTTCCCTCCTTAATCAACATTTAGAAGACGGTCATTTACATTAATATGCGCCTCAATGGAAATGTTTACTGTTACGCAATTCACCGACCATATATTAACAGTCGAACAGATGTAAAAAAAATCGCTGGCATAGTGAGCTTAAGGAGCTTAGGAAATACGGGAAATACAAGTCGACTCACTAAAATAGACGCTGAGTAATCTGCAAGTGCAATTGAGGAAAAAATGTGTGAAAAATTCCTAGTAAACAGTACCTTCAAATATTACGATCTCATGCTCACTTGTAACACATACAAATGATAACTGCTGACTTGCATCGGTTATATTAATCCTGTTTTATTTTTTTCATTGAAATTACCCACTTCTGATAATATTTGTAAAGCTATCCGAGGTATTTGTCTCGATTCTCCTATAACACATCGTTTGGTGTGAAGCTGTTTCAATTGTTCAAATATTTTGATTCAATTATTTGCTAATACGATTTCTATCCTTTTGCTGTTAATATGGCAAAATAATTCCCATAAATCTAACGAAACTGTAGATGAATTCATGTAAAGTCCAATCAATACCAAAAAGTAATACGAGCGAAGCATAAATTAGTATCGAATTGGAGAAAAATAACCCGAGTTTGATCCAACCCTCCATGGTTTCTGCATGCATTAGCACCCAAGGAACGCCACCCTGGGGCCTTCATCAGGACGAAGCAATTTCCCTGACCTCCCGATGAGTGCTACTCCGCCGGAAAGTGCGCCCTCCAAAGGTCATCCTGCTCGAAAGAAGTGGCCGGGAGGACCAGCAGAAAGAACTCTATTGAGAGCCTCGAGTATATGAATACGCGAGGGAACTTCCCCCGAAAAAAGACTTCCGAGTCGCTAATAATGTTCAGCCAAAACACAATTTCCACACTCAACTCACAACTAACACATCTCCAGAAACATATTATCTCGCGCCATCGCGTTATTGGTTGCCAAAGCAATAAGACTAAAAAAATAGATCTATAACCGAGCACGGGTCGAGCCAAATACTTTCATTAGTTATATTAATATGATTGAAAAGCAGTACTTCATTTCTCGCCAAATTGAATTATTATCTTTGACAAAAATCTGTTTAAATAAGAAATTTTTATCCGGAGAAAGTTGACCGAAAAGCAGATTGCAGGTGCGTAGAAGTACAAATTTCGCACCAGCGTAGAGTAATCGCTCCTTCTGGGACGATTTATTTTGCCTTAGAGCACTAGCCAGTGGTAGAATTATATAAAAAATTCTCCTTCAAATATCACTTTATTTGAATACAATCTCCCTTATAAGGGCGAAACGCGAAAGTTTTAAACAGATATTTCAAGCCTCCAGAGAAATACAAGTAAAAATCATGTTAATTTCAAACGCTACTGATAAATGTGATGAAAAGTTCTGTTCATGTTTTCTAAGAAAAAATAATCATCTAAAGAAAATAAATGCTCGTGACAATACTAGAACCCTCTGCCTAGATTTCACGTGAGCTGCATGGATATTTTTACGTTCAATGCGTGGGTGAAGACACCCAAGATCTCAGTCAGCAATTCTCACGGAAGTTATGATTGCCCGGCGTTCTTGTGAGGATTCCTCTCAGCTTTGGGAATTCCTATTGCATTTTTATGATATTTTTATCGCTACATGCTATTTTATTTAGCTTAAAAAAGACAAAGAATTGGAGCAAAAAGGAGACAAGAGAATATGGGAAAGAGGAAAGTATTATTAAAATAACCCTATGACTATAACAGATTATGAAGCCTTATTTATAGGTTTTGATGAGGTAAAAAGTGCTAGAGGCAATCCAGAATTGTAGTTTTAATTGAACAATTGACAAGTTTAGGAGTTAATCGGAGAATGAAAGCTTTCAATGTCAATTTCGAGCTCTAAGAAACTGTTGGATACGCTCGCAATAAAAAATGCATTACTATTGCCAAACTAATTGATACAACTATGAATGCATTGGATGCGCCCTGAATATAGGTAACATTTCCAGTTCCTGTGGCCGAAATGGAAATATCTTCGAAGAAAGGGATGTATGCGCAGCCTAAAACAAGCCGGGAATTGCTGATTTAAAAAATGAAAATGCTAAAAAAACAGATTTTGGGAGCATAATAAATTCACATTGGTGAAATCAATAAGTAAACTCTTAAACTTTAAGACAAAGTGACAATTTCATAAATTTATAAGTGTGCAGCGTATTTTTATAATAGAGAATTATTTTCACGGAATATAAATAAAAAATATCAACCCATCAAAATAATCCATTTCAATTTTCCTCCTTGATGAAAATTAGCACTTTTTAAAATGGATTTTGTGATCCTTAATGACTTCATTTCTGAGGGTCCCGATTTTGCTATTCTCCTCGGGATCACGCGCTCTTATTGACCGGAAAGGCCGGGTTTGTGTTCAACCGGTGTGCCCCTTAACAGACACGAGGGTCGTACTTTCCTCAGTGTCCCCTTAATATTTGCGCCATCTTATCCTGGGGTGGAACACGCGTCGGAAAGGATTTAATGAATACCTGTAATATACTTCCGTCTCATTTATTCACCGTTTAAATATTCAGTCCATGCCCTTATCTCAGAACAATGCACCCATCTACGTCCTACACCCGCAGTTACAAGGCTGGCTCAAAATAACAAGCATTATCTGATCACCGCATAGTAAATATAACACTGCTGGCGTTTAAATGAGAGCGTTTGAGTCAGTTCTGCGAACTTGTTACGATGGGACACCGATTTACTCGCCAAAGAGAGACGTTGTAAAAGATTTATATTTGAAAACACCATTCAACCTCAAGTCCTCGGTAGTATAGTGGTCAGTATCCCCGCCTGTCACGCGGGAGACCGGGGTTCGATTCCCCGCCGGGGAGGATTTTTTAATTTTCAAGTTTGAAGGTAAATCGAGAAACGGATGTTAATTCTCCCCTTATTTTGCAACTTCCTAAAAAACATGCATTATAACGTTGTTTACCCCCTTTTTCAGTACCTTTTGCATCATACTCGTACTCTTCTTGGAAAGTGACGCTGTTGGTTCTGAAATAAGGCTTCTTCGTTGGTTAGTGATCAATGTATTATAACAACCGATATTGTGCAAAAAAAGTATATGTTCGTACTTTTTACTAAATTACCCCAATTTAATTAAAAAACTGAACAAAACAGCTAAAAGTTATCATTTGGCATCCTGTTTACCAAAAACGTCAATTGGGAATAAACCTAATAATGTTTACGTTAAAAAACCAAGAGGTTTTCTACCGATGAAAACCTTTGCGTTAAAAATAGAATTTTGCATCGTTAAAAAAATACGAATTTTGTTTCCTAATTTATTATCAAAATGAGCATTATTTAAATAATATCCATGGATAAATGGTGGTTTGCTTTGCTGACTCACGGGTACCTACTGGCTCAAACTGATTGGAGAACTATTCGGCAGATCCCAGAGGGTAGTTTGTGCTAAATCCCAATTATTAATGACAGTAAAACTAAAATTCTTAATTTTTGGGAGCAACGATGAAGTAGCTCTTCTTCAATGGTGAAGCCAAAGGATGGCTTTAAATTCTAATTCACAAGCCTTATTTTTCATTTAAACAACTACAACAAATGCATTTTTACCAATTGCCTACTCTTTTACTTGTTTTGATGGTTAATACCGTATTTCCTTTCGTTCAAAAACGCAAGTTATTACTACTTACATAACATATGCAGATGTGGAATAGGACTAGTAATCAAACCACAACGCGGCAAACGAACATCGCATACAGTAGCAGCAGAAGACAATTAAAATCGCTCCAATGTTTGGAATTAAGTGCAACTAAGAGGAGGCAGTCACATTTCCAATGTATCCTGTCAATTTCACGATAAGATTCTTACCTATTTGTATCTGGTGGCAAACGATTAACTGATTCGGAATAAGTGTTCTATTTCTTCAGGTTTCTTCCATATATATTTCGCGATCCCACAATTAATAGACTGGAAATATTTTCTTAAGTATTCGCTAATACTCTCTTTAAAATTCATTTCTTCCGTGTTGAACTTACTGTGGAATCATACATTGATGAGAGCTACAAATATAGAACGTTGTACAGTATTTATGTCAAAATAAACATCTGAATTTGTGATAGTTAAACGCAGCATTAAACGCAAGAAATATTAAGAATTTTCTCGCAGCTTCGAAACATTAACCTGAGAACCAGGGACTTAAAGAGTCCAAATGTGACAGACATTTTGATTAATTTTTCATTAAAACGACATTAGTCTCCGTTGGCAAGCTCAGTAAACCTCATCCTGCTCAAAATACAGACTGCTTGTTAAATTTAAGGCATATTCATGAGCATGCGTTCCGACATTTGGTTGAAACTTACTTAAAATGTGTGCTGCAACCGCTTCAAAGGCTTTCAAGTCAGCAACCCATGGATACAGTAAACTGTAAAAGAAAGGAAAAATATAACGTATTATTTATTCATCGAATGAAGTCAAAAATTTCAAAAATCGGTCAGATATATAATTTTGAAGGCTACTGCTGAGCGTTTAAAAGTTATTTAAAAAATTAAGCTTGTAACTGATTTTATCCCACAACGGGATACGCAAAATTATTTGGACATGACTGAACAAGTGAGTACCACATCGTTTCATAAAAATGTTAACTTTTTGAAGGTACAATTAAATGATAAAGGTAGATTAAAGAAAAACATCACAATTGATCGACGTGAAAATGAGTTCGGCTGAATTCGCAAGGCTGATTGACGCGATCATTTCCATGAATAAACATTCGCAGGAAAAAAAAACGTGGGGTATTGTATTCTTTATTTTCTCATTGATGAGTGAAAAATAATGTTTCTTTCTTTCTGCGTTGAAAATGAGTCACAGGCTAAGCGATGGAACTCATTATTTGTGTGAAGAAGATGGGTGAGATATTGGCTGTGAATGTGAAGTTGGGTAAATTCCTATATCCAGCAATTTGGAAGCAAGTTGGAAGGCTCTAATAACGTTATTTCGATCAGCCGGTGTCCATCAACAGGGAGAGGTAAGGACTTGACAGCGAGAAGACGTAAGCACGGTAGCACTGCTCGATGTCAAGTGAGTAATGAAGTAGACGGGGGGGGGGAGGTGGTAGGGGGACAAGTGGGGGGGGGGTGCATTATTAAAAATGCCCGTTGGTGTATTTCAAATTTTGTTCAGTTCACCAATTGCATAAGTGTGCTTTTCATTACGCCTGGCTTGTTGTTCATAATATTTTCTTGTCGCATGTGCATGGGTACGCTTTCGGTGGCGTCGAGTTTAAAGCTATCTGTCTGTTTTAATAAGCTTAAATCTTTGAGTGTGATAGCGTGGTCTGTTTCATTTATGTTTTTGCAACTTCTGCTCAGTTAAAATGACCGTTTTTTATGAGCTAAGAGAGTTCGTATATGCTCTTTGAACCTAATGATCGGGTTCCGTCTAGTTTGTACGTTGGCAAGTGGTGCCCTTCATCTCCTAAATTCCTGATTTTTCTAATATGAGAGTTTGGTCTTTGGGGTTCCCCAAGAGATTCTTGAGTGTGCTCTGGTTCACATGCGTGATGCATTGGGTCAACTTGTTCGAACACTTTTTGGAGTCCCTTGGTTAGGGTGGGGAATTAGAGAACGGAAATGAATTTTTTTGCGAGTGTTATATTGTGGTGTAAACGTGGTTTATTTATTACCGAGTTTATTCTTTAATTTGGGGTTTGGCAACAACATAAATTCAATCCCAAAAGCAAGTTCCCGGACTGAAACCCTGATGTCTGTCCGAGAAATGAAAGTGCGGCCCCGATTATCATCGCGAAGTGCAGTTCGCAAGTGGCGTTTTAGGCGAAATACAATTGACTCGCTCTACAACGCACAGAGGGCATCCATAAAATATTGAGCAACCTGGGGAAATTTCTCGGGCACGTCCCGCGTGCACGTAGAGCGACGCCGGCTTGTGCAATGGACGCAACCGAGGGGTAGTTCGGCCTCCGGCCGGGCAAACACGACCGCGCGCCGGCCGGAGGGGGCCCGAGGAGAATCGGCCGTCGCGACATTCGATTAACTCTTGCAGGACACGGCACCACCACACGCGGACGCAAAGTCCTCGAAATCGAACCCCCGAACCATTTGACGAGCACTTTCGACGACAAGGCCTCTAAGTGTTGAACTATTCCATTTTAGGCAGCGTCAAAAAGACCTCCACTTAACTTGATGTCCGCCATTTTTTAACGATGTTAACTCGTCATTGGACAGGGAAGAGGCAAATGAACTTGAAAATACCTCTATTCACTCTCATATGTTATTTTTGCGTCGCGTTTAATTGACTCCCTGTCAATCCCCTTGTATCAAAATAACTCCATTTGCTATCAGATGCTTTTAGGTCGGATGACTACCAACGATTTCGCGGACTCCTGCGAAAAATTAAAAAGAGACGCATTGCCAAATCAAAGGCAGTGACGGTGATCGGAATAAGATCTCGACCAATCATTAATTATTTATTGCTGTATAACCAAATTCGAATCAACATTTTCTCATACCATACGCTGTGCTACTGTCAACCTTTCATTAAGGTATTGCTAATATTTAATTTAAAATTGTTTAAATCCATCCAGTTCAATTTACTGCCCCTCGAATTTCACGCGCCATCATGGTTTTCTTTCTAGGGACTTCAGAATTTTTCTGCGTGATTTTAAAATAATAAAATGTTCAAACTTTTCAGATACCGTTATAAGAAAATTCCATTATTAATTTCCATTTTGTCTCTAAGAAAAATAATCTGGAGTGTAAAATTATATCAGTATCATATCTGGGACATATTCACAATTTATTCATACCGGAAATGTTTTTTCAATGTGGATCGGTTGCCATGTATTTTAGGTATATAATAGCCCAGAATGAAAATATTTTATTTTCATTATTTATTAGGATAATAAAATTTAAAGAGTATTGATTATTCACTTAGGAAGCAGCGGAAGAATTAATTGATTGAGGTCTTCCAATGGTATCTAAAAATGCTAATAATTTTTAACAAATCAAAGATCTTGCCTGTTAACCAATTACCAGTTAACATTCAAGGCAATCGCAGCCTTCCAAGGTAAATAAATACCTTTTGTTCGTTTCATTTTTAACGTCTACAGCCACTTAAACGACGGACACTGTAATTACGGGAATCAAAGTACTCATCATATTTTTAGACATGAATTGTGATGCAAGCAGTCGTTTGACGAGCCTTATATCTACACGCGTTCATCCGTTCATAGACTATCGCAAAAGGGCTCTGAAGCAGCCTATTAATTACCCAGACCTAATTTGGTGCCTGCCGAACGGGATTAATTGGTGCGTTCAGAGTGACATGCGACAGAGCGCCACAATCCGTGAGCAGCGGAGCTACTCTCCTCTTCGTAAGGTAGTTGCGCGCTTACATCCGACGTGTGCAAAGCGTCACTTTTCTGCGATACTATGGGACACCTGTGCTGCGACACGACCAGTTCATGGACCACGCCACTTCGGTGGCAGGTCCATGGCAGATGGACGTTGAATGCTTTCGCACACACATACGAATGCATGCTTTTATTAAAAAACTGAAATGAAAGTGTATGTAATTCATGGGATAGTAAATCAGTCACATGACTTCTGCGTGAATATTAGCTGGTATGCGCAGGAATGTTGATCACTTCAGCGATTCCACAAAGCTTTTACATGTATAGAAACATTTTTTCCTCATAATTTTTCTTTTAATTCATGTTATTTCTTTTTTTCTCTCTCAGCGTTCGCTGCATTTCTTCTCTTTCGCGTTCTTAATGCACGCCTACAAGGTTTACATACAAAGTATCGGTAACAATGTTTTCCTGACGTGTGCGTGAAGTGCTGAATTCAGACCGTCGGCTAAACGTTCGCATCATAGCAGATCGTATTGGCATTGACATAAGATGACAGTGATTACCATTATCGTTGAACATTTGGCGATGAAATATATATGCGCTAAACTTGTTCCGAAAGTCTTGACGTACGACCAAGAGTCTAGTGAGTTTGCCTGCGAATACGAATACGATTCCCCAACCACCTTAGAGTCCCGACTTGGCACCAGCAGACTGTTTCCTATTCCCAATAGTGAAATCCTCCCACAAATGACACCACCATGGGACTCTAAGAGCCGTCAAAGAAGCTTGCACGCGTACCCTTAAAGGACCTTCCCTCTGCCAGGGAGCCTTCGAGTCGTGGAAAAGTCGCTGGCAAAAGTGTGTTGACGTTCAAGGGATGTACTCAGAAGAGTTTAGAGACACTGAAGCAATATCTGAAATAAATATAGTTTTTCTGAAACTTTACTCTATAATCCAATACAAACCATGTATTTCCAGTGGGCCTTTCATTGAAATGCCATAATCTAAAATATCTTCCATAAACCGAGACTGGTTTTCGAAATTTCCTCTAGCACAATTCTTCCTTCCCACCCCATCTGGCACTTCTTTTGTCCATTTGCTTGTCCGTCCCCTCTATCAAATTGATGTAGTGGATTATAATGCATAAATCAACATATAGAATAAGCAGTAAAATAGAATAGATGGATGGATCCAGCTGTTCGACTAAAATAAAGAACTCGGCCGTCAATAAAACAGAAATGCATCGAACACAATCGAAGCTTGATAACTGGGTCTTTGCGGTGGCATGTACATTGGAAAAAATATTTTGCGCGCCAGCAGTTGGAAACGACCGCCGCCAGGGGATTATTAAACTATAAAATGTTGCAAAATGAAATTAAACTCATAAATTACGCTCACGAGAGCATTTCCGAGAATAAAACCATTGATGCCGGATACTATTCACATAGGCGGGGGCTTCGTTTAGAGTTCGCCGGTGATACCACGCACGGAAACCCGTACCCCGGTGATAACCAAATAAAGCGTTTTCGTGGCCGGAACACAATATTGAATGTTAACAAGTAAATATGCTAATACTATACTAAATATCGCTTTAACAAATACGCAGCCATCTTCACCATGAATTTTGTCAGTAAAGTATAACCACTGCAAGTACACGGTTTAAAAATGGAATGCAGACCCCATCTAATTTCAAGAAAGCCATTACCTGTTAGTGCATTTTTACAAGTGATAAAGTAAGCGTAGGAGTGTTTGGAATACACCCAATACGAAAATACAACACAAGTGTTGTGACTTACAGCCTTGTAATGCCAACAGGCAATTAGTAGGGGCAATATTCTACTGCCTGTTTAATATTCTATCAAATATCACATGAAGTTGATGTGTACCATCAATACTATCATCTTAATGATGGTGATGCGATTTACGTACTAAGAACTGGGTTAATTAAATGATTTTGATGACATGAATGATAACCAAAGATGAAAATCAATACCATTATACCTTTCCACAAACTTTTCCCTATCATTAACCTTAGACAACATTTTTAATGTTTGCTCGTCGCTCTCAAGGTGCTCTATACACATGAATTTGAGGTAAACCGTCAAAAACTACCATAAAAAGGAGGTGGCGGAAGATAGGATAGCCGGTACCTAAGAAAGTACGGAAATGTCATCAGAATGGGGATGAATGGTATACTCGGCCTAAGGTCAGTTCCGAAGGTAAAAGTTTAGGCATACAATTCAACAGAATGATACAATACAAAAGAATGGATACATATTCACAAAAAGTCTGAGCAATTGATGGCATAAAACTAATGCCAATGGTAAAAGGATGGAGCAGAACGAATTGCATGACAAAGTGGAGGTGCAACGCAGTAGATCAAAGGGGAAAATATTAAATTAGTGATTTCATTTAGCAAGGTTAAGTAGTCACATAGAGAGATGGAGCTTGTGCATTTGCAAAATGTACTACAAAATATAGTTAGTGACTTGTGTCAGCCACTCGTCAAAAATGATAACTTTTAGCAGTAGTGTGTGGGTAACGATAGGTTTTTGGAAAATACAGGGACCAATCACTTCTGGCCCGTCTTAAAGTGACACAGGGCACCCTAATAGCATACACAACAACAGATGACAATCTTCCACTCCACCCTTTCTGGCTCCCTACATCCCGCAAAACAAGGCACCCTACACCAACAAGGCACTCTTCCTCCTCCACCTCGCTCTCCCAACATTCGCCCCTCTATCACAATCTTCAAAATTGTACCGACATTCAATAGGCCTGAAAATCCATTTTCCTGCATTCTTTGAATTTTTCTCAACAATATGTAAGGTTGTTGTTCTCTCTTCTGCCATTCATGGAGCTGCTTAGTTCGTTTTTCTTTGCATCCACACCACGCTTCCATTCTTCTCCACACAAATGATCAGAACTGTTTCAGACTCTATCAGAAACTGCCGCGGTATCTCCAAGAGTTTAATAAATTTACCGCATCTAGCAAGCTCGAAACCATAAAATCACTTAAATGCTCAGGTGAAATATTGATAGCGGTGATTCATATTTCTATCTCCTTCATGGCAGGAATTTCCATTGTCTTCTTCTTGAGGCAATAGTTTTCCCGAATGTTGACTACAAAACATTCCGAAATTGTCGTGCTTTACATATCTGGACGTCGTTACTAAACGTTTCACTCGATCCTCCGAAAAAATTATTTATTTATGGAGGGAGAGGAAAAATGTGAATTTGAAATAATTGACAGGAGAATCATCTTTTGTGATTACTTTGGTAAGATCTCTTTCCCTTTCATCCAATGCATTGGGAAAATTCTACGTGGTAAGGAAAAATCGGGATGACAATCTTTTTTCTCGGTGATATTTTAAGCGCTGTTAATTTTCTCCACTTACGCGGTAATTCTTACAGAGCGCACCAATAAATTGCAAAACGGATTCCAAAAAAACCACACACGTTAACAAAGGTGAACAAAAATGCGACGCAGACCATACAGTGGAGTGGGATATTGACGCAATTACAACGCAACACGAGAAACATGAACAAAGGAAACATTTATGTAGCAAGAGAAATCAAAGGGAGGCAGAAGTAAACAAAAGAGCAAACGTAATAATACGTTTATATGACAATGGATTAAATAATTTCTGACCCGAAACCGAACGAGCCCCGCAGTTTACACGGACGCGGAAATAATGGAGTGAGGCGCACACTAATATCCAAGCATGAATGCATAAACATAAAATACAGTTTTTTAACAACAGACGGATGAGCTTTAATGAAGTTTGCAATGGCAATAAAACACGCGAGACTGGGACCGAAAAAATCGCGAATTTACCAATTCCGACCGAATTAAAATCCGGAAAACCTCAGATCGCGGGAGGGGGCGGAGAATAAAAACGGGAGGTTAAACAAAACAACAATCGACTCGAATGGGATTAACTTTTGCTTTTAAATCACAAAATACGAGGCTTCGGGGTCAACTCTCTCTCTCCTCCTCAACCACGCCCTCCCCCTCCACCGACGGACAATTCCCTCCACTACTCTTCCATCTCTAGCGGAGGAAGACTAATAAATAAATCGCGACGGTCAGTGACTCCCCCCACCCCTACGCCGGTGATCCCTATTGGTCCACGTCACCGGTGACTTGACGGCATGCCTCTCTGGGCGGTTTTGCAGACTTCCACTCGAGGCATAGTATACTCCTTTCACTAATCTAAAAACGACAATTTTTTTCTTGGCGTAAACATTGAAACGTAATTGGTAGGAGCTCGAATATCAAATGTATGCGTGAGAGAAGCCCGTTTCGATACCACGAGCGAAACGACATCAAAAGAGAACGCGCAGTCACAAAGGAAGTCTGGAATGAGAGAGTCCAGCTGAAACGAAAACGTGGACGACCCCTGAGGTTGCGAAAGTGAAAGTAAAGAGGAGTTGGGGATGAAAAGTGAAAGCAAACAAGCACCATCTTGCATCCCGACATAAAAAATTCACAAATAGTACAAATTTAAACCAAAAAACAATGGCAGTGATCCAGTTAAGAACGGGAGTTCGACGGTAGAACAATATCTAAATTCAACCTCACAGCTTAACAAATACATTATAAAGAAAACAACATGTTTAGGGGCGGAAAAAATATTCATTTTAATATACGCATACGGGGCGACCCTAAGAAATCACTACCAAAATTTAAGAAGCCAAACTTTGTTATTATCAGTAGTCGTGTTTGGAAAAGCAAATCTGGGACACTGTTCATACTAAACGGTTGAAAAATCTCAGTGGCGGCGGGGTAACGTCTTGGTCTGCCATTTCAAGGGTCGCAGGTTCGATTCCCGCCCGGGTGGGTTTTTATCTACTTAGGGCTTGGGTGTTTGTAAAAACGTGATCATTGTTATTGTTGTTTACAGTCGGATGTAAAGGCCAAAATGTGCTCTTTTCGGACTAATGATAAATAAAAGAATGTTTACAAATTACTCATGCCCATGTACTCGAAACTAACTCTATCCTTTACATGATTTTCCTGATTCCTAATGATATTTTTGGTATCCAAACATATCTGGTAGTCAGTTTACGTTTATTGCTAAAAACATTTAAAATAATATCAATATTAGGAATTACAGACAAATGAATTGCAAACAAAGGAATAGCATCCATCCATATGGACTCCTTCCTACCCCTACGATCTCTCTATGCTGAGAATCTCTTTAAAGCGTGCGATTGACCAATGCAAGGATAAAGCGGTGGCCGACGAAGGAGGAGTGGATCGAAGAGTGGAAAGAGGGGGAGGGGGTGGAGGGGGAGGTAGAAAGTGAAAAATACTACTTACAAGCAGGGCGGGAATACGGTTGCTGAAATTGCAAGTTGGAGGACGCCAATGCCCGAGAATTTCTCCCAAAACGCCTCTTCCACCCTCAACTACAGCATTGTGCACCGGCATAGAGGCCCGAGCGGCACGAGAAAATCAAGCAACAAAAAGAATTTCAGCCCAATAGGAAAGAGTAACAAACTGCTACGTACTCCAGTAAAAGAGAAAAGCAGAGGATGGCGATAGCCAACGTTTTTCTGACGAAATTAGTCACGTGGGGCGCACCTGAATGCAGGTGCATGTTGGGGGCGAGCGCCATCTCGCATGCACGTCGTGGGCGAAGAGGTGGGGCAAAAAGGAAGAAAAGAGAGCGCGAGGGGCGGCGGCGTGGGCAATAAACGACGGCGAGCGCTCGGAGGCCGCAGCATTTCTGATTCCGGGCACTCGATATTAAGCGCGGAAACAAATGAAAAACGAACCTCGTTCGGCGGCCTTTTAGTGGAGCGGCGGACGCGTACGTACGAAATACTCACCACAGGAGGAAACATACGCGCTATATGTTTCAGGCGTATCACTTTTAGCGCCAAAGCAACGGAGGCAATGTGACCAGGGGAATTTAGCAATACGTAAATTCAGCGCACGGAAGGAAAAGTATATAACGGTCCCCTAGGGTCTCGTACGGGAAAAAATATAAGTTATATATATATATATATATATATATATATATATATATATATATATATATATATATATATATATTGTACACATAAATACATATCAAACGCCGTCACAAGCGTTGGTCAATCGAATGAAAAATTAAGATACCAGAATATCACGGAAAACAGTAATGTGGTGAATACTCCCAAAATTATTAGAGCAACTTGGGAAATTTTGCATACTGAAAATGGAAATGAATAATTTAAATATGAGAATCGAAAAAAGTTCGCCACTTTATTTCAACTGAAAATCTTGCAAGAACATTCCAAAAGATTATTTCAACTATGAATTCACATAATTATAACCTTCATATTTTTATGATAGTTAATTTTTCTAATCCTCACCATGAAAATACTCAATGGGTGTATTTCATTGTGAAACGTAGACGCGGGAATTTAGGAGCAGGTGCATAGAATGACTTAATAGGTTGATGAAATTTATGATCAAAGTGCTATTTTGAAGATGGGACGAATTGAATTCATTGATAATTACTCAAACGGCTTCCTTAATATGCCAAATGTTATGAAGTCAAACCTCGGAGGTTGGTTTTCACACAATATGGCATATCTCATCTCAAATTGGGATATAACAATGAATGAAATTCACGCATTCTTGGGATAGAGGGGCTAGTTTCTCTCTCTGTTCCTCCTCTTGGTCTTCAACAAAGTAGTAACAACACACTCACGCTGCCCAGAAACGTCAACCAGGAATTGAGCTTGGGATCCTTTGGCAAGGAGCAGAACGTTCTTCCCGCTAGAATATCACGCATGTATCACACTATACGTGATACAACGCACGTCTGTGTACGAGGGAGAAATCATACTGCTCCAAATTTCACTTAAAATTAGTTCGGTATGAACTAATATCCCATAGCTATCGGATAAGTAATCCTCTCTTAATTACGAGATGGCGATGTCATCTTGGATGCTTAGAACCAATAAAGGAAAGATTCAAACATAAAATTAACTTAATGGGAAAAGGTACTTAGCTTAAAGTTTATTAATTATTTAATTAAAAAGTTCCTTAAATATATACTATGGATGTGAAATATCATGAAGTTAAAATGTTTGGAAAAACGCTTACAACCGCTAACACACGCTGTTCGTGGAAGGGAAAATACGCTAAAATGTTAATTAATCCCTGCACTTAACCTTCTCTGAATTATATTATAGTATTTAATTTGGGCTTTTTCGTAAATTTGAATTTACACACTATCCTCTCTTCTCCTACCAGCTATCCCTCAGGTACTAAAGTGTATGGGCAACTAGGTATCGTACCTCGATTATACCAACATCGGTAGAAACCATAATCGGTATTTAGTAAATTGTGATGTGAAAAATCACAAAGCAACAGTTCACATTAATAATGGCTGTTATTCATTGAACTGAATTCATTCCTCCATACCCTAGATGCGAGATGGACTGGACAGCATCATTAAGGCATTGTGATGGTTCGCATCGACGTCTTCCAAGGGCCCCGCCAAATGTCTCTCCGACCTGTGACATAATTTGTAACCAAAGTGAAATTTTTGAACTCCTTACACTGGAAATTACCATGTAATTAATAACCGCTAACCATCGTAACCCTTAGGGTTAAATCCTTTTTAATTTATTCCCTACGGGCACACAATGTACTATAGTTAGCTATTACCAGGGATGTATACTGAGCGGAGATATGTTTACCTTCCCCCTTTTTAACCACCGCCGCCCGTATCTGGCCCGGGGTAAAGTGGACTGGTGGTTTGGAGGAGGGGGGAGGAGGGGGGGGGGGCGGAGAGGGTCGGTATCCCGCATCCATGGAGGTTGAGGAAGATAAATTCCCTCCGCCAACCGTAAAACAACAATGCTGAGGAGAGTGCAGGGATCGCATTTAAAATTGTAATGAAGCCAATCTCATTCCCACCCCTCCCTTCTCTCGCCCTCCTCCCCCTCTCCCTCCCTCCCTCCCCCCATTCCCCTCTTCCAGACTGGCGACACAAAATGAATTGCGTCGCGCTAACGCGATAAGTCAATCAGCCGCCATTCGTAATGCTCGAATTATCATCTTGCGCCCGCGAATATATATACAAGCCAACGGCGCATAATATACTCCTCCCCACCGACGTTCAACGCATGCCTACTCAATTCCGCGCGCGTATCGCCGTGCACGTAATGCCATATACATAATGCAGAGTCTATCCTTCATGCTTTTGCAGATATGCGTGAGCGGAATGACAAATAATGCGAACTCATTTTCAGCACGAAAATAGGGAAGGTACTTTGGTGGACATAGAAAAAGAAAGAAATCCTGATCCCACTGCAGAGATCCTCAATTGTTCCTCAAGGTTTCCTCCAATGTATTTGGTCTGAAATGAACCGAGTACAGCCGCTCCGTTCCCACTTAACGCATCAACAACATATTATGGACTTGCTCTTTTGTGTGACTGGGTGCTTAATTTTTAGACAAATTGCATATTTACTTTGCGGCACAGGGTATAAAAAAGGACTGATTGGCAGAGAAATGTCTTCATTCGGGCGAAATTGAGACCATAGGATTCCTTCCTCCATTTAACCCTTCGTCAAGCGTCTTCTGTCCTGCGGCTATTATTTCTCCCCCGTAAGGGTTTCGTCGGATGACGATCGCGGAAGCCTTGCCTCCCCCGCTTCCGGGCACGACACACGGCCCCTTGTGCCGAGTCCCGCAGTTGCCAGGACTCAATTTCACTATGTTGTCCATCATTATTTTCTTGGGAATAATAATTGAGGTGGTTTCCCGTTGCCTTCCTCAATTTTGAGAAAGATACGAGATAAAGGAAAATATACGAGATCGTATGAAGTAAAATAATATACCCTATTTTTTAAATCATGGTGAAATTGATAGTCAGAAATGGTGCTAATAGAACAATTGAGATGATATATCATTCCTTAGGCTTCCGCGACGTCTATCTGATGATGGATCCTTATGGATGATATATCGTATGTCTGCATTGGAGTAAATTTATAGAGAAGTGCTTTAGTCATGTAGAATCATTTTAGTGTATCTGCATTTGATGAGTTGAGTGAGTGGCAATTTTTAATGTCCTTAGGCGAAGTGATCCAGAGTCTACAGGCTGTTTCATGAAAAGATTTGCTGAAAGTTACTCTATCGTGTCGAGGTATTAAGTAGATATTATTTTTTTTTGTCACGGCCCGAAAACAGCACTTTTTGGACTTCACATCGGACAACAACGACAACACAACAGTAACAACAATACGAACACCCAAGCCCTAGGTGGAGAAAATCCCACCCTGGCGGGAATCGAAATCGCGACCCTTGGATTGGCAGTTGAGGACGCTCCCCCCGCCGCCACCGGGGCCGGCGATTTCCCCTGGTGTTGGCACTGTGCATACTGTTAATGAATAAGCACTTAGGTGGATAATTGTATTTTAATAAAAGATAAGTGAGAGTACGTATATGCAAATTCCGCCTATCCTGAAGTTTTAGCCATTTAAGTGTACAATAAGTTTCAGAGACATCATCTCGCTTTCTGAGGCAACAGATAAATCGTACGCAGGGGTTCTGAGTTCGCTGTAGTTTTAAAGTTAGTTCTTGTAACAAGTCTTGGTAAACTGTATCGTAGTAGTCGAAATGTGGCAATATGAGAGAATTAATAAGCTGCTTGCCCAATGAGAAAGAGAGGATGCTTTTAAGTTTCTTTAGAGAGTGAAGAGAGCAGTATATGGATTTGCAGATTCTATTTGCACAATTGGTTCACGTAAGAGTTTCGTTTAAAGTAATTCCAAGTTTAGATGCTGTTTTATGAAGGTTATAGGAGAGTCCAGAATTTTATGTGACGGGAGTTCAGTAAATTTTTTTGTGAGAGGGGCCAAGGTACGACAGGTGCTAGTGGGTAAGTGATAGGCCATCGTAAAGTCCAGGTTTCAGGTCCTGAGAATGAACTCGAGCTCTATCGAATAAAAATGTTTTGTAAAAAATTTCATTTCTGGATTCAAATATATTAACATATCTCTGGATTCAGAAATATTTGCGGGAAATAGAATTTTCGGTGGTCACATGTGGCTTAAATGAAAGGAATTCATACCAACGTGAATTCCATACGTTGTGTAAATTGGTACGAAGTGAGTTCTATCGCCACATATTAAGCTAACCTTAGAGCTGATTACTTTGATGGTGATTTATATTAAATTCCTGGATTCAACATTTTTGAAACTCAAATAAATGTATGTGTTTAAGTGACCCATGGGGGCTATATACGTATTATACCAGTTGATTAGATACCAATTTATCCCTTTTTGCCAAATAATTCTCTTTATAAACCCATTGAGTCATGCTCGATATTAACCAAACGCAATTTTCGTACTAATTTCAATATTCCATTTTTTTATCCTCAAAATAGTAATTAACTGAGAGAGGATAAATACTTCATTATTAGTTGAAAATAAGCTATTTGAATGAAACCTCGGTCGCCCGGTGTCCGTTTCGTCCGTCAATTTTTTTTCTCTTTAAAATTCGAATCGGTTTTGAAACTTGGCCAGATTCTTCTATGATGCGATTTCATTAATAAAAAATCAAATTAAATGAATCGTCTCTGAAATTCACCCAGGATAAATAAGCAGTTTTTTAATCGTCAATACCATAATTCTTCCAGCTATTAACCGAAAAACATATATGAAAATACCTCAAGAATCTGGAGAAAATATGACCAATAATGTAAAAAAACACGCTGACAGAAATAAAAAGTCCAAAACAAGAGAAAGGCGAAAGACGTCCACGGTCCAGGAACCTGATGAGAAATTATAGCCTCGGACGGTCAAATTAAAACTGCATTTCATTATTGAAGCCATTAAACATAAATATTTACCCCTGTAAACTCTTCAAACTCTAGAATACTCGTCCATAGTATGGTATCCTTATGAGGTGGGACGTATTAAAAAGATTAAAAAAAGTTCAAAGAAAGGCAGCGAGATAGTTACTTGGAAGGTAAAAAAGAACAGAGAGTGTCACGGAAATGTTGGATATACTGTAATGGGAAAGCTTGAAAATAAAGGAAAAAGGAGTAGGTTTGGCGCGATGCATCGTATAGAATTGTCAAAAATGACGAAGCGTGGGAAGATTTATCGAAAGAGATGGAAAAGCCGAACTTGAAGGGAAAAAGCGGCCACAGCTTTAAAATGAAAAAAAGAACGCAAAAAGCAAATATGGAAAAATACTCTTTATTAATGAGAACTATTGTTGAATGGAACTAAAGGTTTGAAGAGTCTGGAAGGGCGGAGCGTTGCAGGTATGGTGTGTTGATCTAGGAGTATGATTCTCGCTATGGGTGCGAGAGGTGCCGGGTTCAAATCCCGGACAGGCCCGATATTTTTCATTTTACCCGCCTCGTTGGCGGCGGGGTCCTCGTTTCTCCCGCCTGGATGGGTTTTTCTCCACCTAGGGCTTGTAGGGTTAGTAATCGTCTCCATTGTTATTACTGTCAATAGTCCGATGTAAAGCCCAAAAAGTGCTGCTTTCGGACGATGAATAAATAAATGTGTTTCTCATGCCCGGAAAAAGTGGCGTATCCATATTTACATGGTTCACACTTATTCGTACCATAGTCGTTACACCCTTAGGTGGCATGACAAACAATAGATGGATAACAAAATGTCTTCATCATAACGAAAATGACACCATCTTTCATTTAACACAGGGCTATTGAATTCCTGTAGCTATTATGAATTTAAGTTCATGGTGTAATTCATTCAGTACTTAGCTCAAGACCTTGTTAACTTTAAGAGGTCATGGTGTTGATAATTCCTGCATTGTGCTCCAATTCTTCACCCAGAAAGTTTCCTATCAATAAACCAAAGCCACTTGGATACAGCCGAGACACCTGAGCAAACAATACCCGCATTTGGCCCGGAGATTTTCCAGCTGGAGCCCCGAGATCCCTACCTAAAACCTCTTTATTTACAACCAGTGGCCGAAAGTAACTGGGCCAAAACTCTAGAACTCTGGATTACAGCCATTCACATAAAATAAAACAATAAACGTTCATAAAACGCTATAACTAAATACGAAGCGCACACGAGCGAAACCTCTTACATTCATATTTTTATTCATCCCCGCCGAGAGAAAGTGCCACTGAAAGTATATATATATATATATATATATATATCTTTAAAATTCTTCATGAATCCCAACAATGAGCCATCCCATTAGGTCTTGTGGCTAGGATATCTGGCTTTCACCCAGGAAAACCGGGTTTGATTACCATATTCGAAATCATTTATTTACTACATACCAAAGCCGACACCACAGCTGGAGAAAATACCATGCCTTGAGACGGCTCCATCACTCCAAAGGCAATGTTTATTACGATGTTAGAAATAGCCACTGGCGCGAGAATATGTTTCCTCGCATTAATAAATTGACGCAGCATTTAAATTCTGCAGTACTGACTGAGGATGAGATCTTTTCGCCATCGGTCTTTGGTATGAATTCAAGTGATTAGTATACGAGACATCTACGGCGAAATAATTGCCTAAAATTTTTCGCCTTCCTTGGCAAGAAGATATCGCATGCTCACAACTAATTCCCACTAATACCTGTACAGTACTGAGCATTAAAGGCAAAAAAGTACCGCGAAAAGGTTTTCATACCACTTCCCATCAGTAAATTTCTCAATTACTCACAATTCACGACAGTTTGACACAAATGTGTTTCCTCTAAATCTGTGATCCCGGAGCGAAGTTCAGGCCAGAACGTGGCAACCTAGACCTCATGGTTACTTGTTCGACACGGGTGAGCCATCTTCCCTTAAACAGAAGTTGTTGGACTTCGATACGTGCACACCTTTGTCATCACCAAAATGACGAAGATGGGCCAATTGACGATGATGAATTTTGTGATGTGTACTTGTGTGTGCACGAGGTTGGAGGAAACATGAGTCTCAAAAGGGGGAAGTATTAAGAGGTTGAACACTCTCCGTGAGAATAGAGGGACATTAAAAGATGCTCTGGAAAGTTAAAAGAGGGAAGGAAGTATGAATGGAGAAGATCATAATGAGAGGCAGGGTGGGATGCTGGAGGGCGCGATGGAAGGATCAATGAGGCATGATGATAACGAATAAGTAACGACACATTAGAGACGACACGAAGGGATGGGGAAATTATGTACTTGTAATGTTACAGAATAACTTATTGGCATTGCATCCGGTATTTGTGCTATACTTTCCTTTAGAAGTGCTAAGTACTTTAGAATACCACGAAGATGTGTATGGATTTTGAGTTTCCACGCAATATCTAACCTCTAATCTGAACGCGATCCACCATAAAAATAGCTAGCGGCAAAGAATTAGATTGCATCTTTTCGCTGGGCGCACCTCTGGAGCGAAATATGCAAAATGGACCAGGGGAGAGTGCTTTCTGGTGTGCTGAATAGCTAGTGGAGCTCCCACGTCATTGCGTTTCCGACTAATGGACGACTTTCTCCTCGCTCTTTTCATCGCAGATGCACACTTACGCCCAAGCCAAGCGCTTATGGATAAAACAACGCGGGCATTGCACTCGTTAAAGTGGTCCGTGATCCCGCGAAGCTCAATCTATGCCGAAAGAGCGGAACTAATTGTCATGACCTTGCAAAATACATTGCCAAAGCGACAACAGAGTGTTTCATGTATTTTAGCCCTTCACAAAATTAATCTGGTTTTACATTACTAGACAATCATACCATGAAACAAGAGAACAATTTTACATGCATTACAGCTTAAAGTTAAACAAAGGGCAATATAAGTATTTCCACTGTATTAATCAACCCCATCATATTGCAAAAAGCCTGGCGAAGTGTGAAATTCACCCGGTAGGGGAGGCAGTTCTCGTACGCGTGTTTCTTACCAATAGTTCTGGTATTCGGAACATCGCACTCTTTGGTTGGGACTTCACCCAGAGTCGACTCCGGACCCTACGGTCAGTCACTGAGGACCCTACGGTCAGTCACTACCACACAGGTAGCATGACCCTTAAATTAAATAGGGAATGGCTAAATTACTCCAAAGAGTCAGGATTATAAATTAGGGACTGTATGAGGTCAAATGGTATAACCGCATAGCATAATTGTAGAGAAGTCTACCTTAAAATTAAAGTAATTCCATACATTTTCACTTGTAATAATGTAACTGAAGTAATTAAATTTGCTCATTTTTCTCAATAATGCATAATTATTTGAAAATAACATTTAAATCAGAATATTTTATTGAAAATATACGGACGTATTGGGACGAAAGCAACGAAAATTTCATATACTCTAACATTGGCCGATTGTGTCCTTATAATTTATGGCATTGAATAATACGTGGGAGTGTTACGTCAGGTGTTCGCTTTGAAATGACATTTCTCGCATATCCAAAGTCTCCATTTTTTTCATTTTCGTCATCCTTCATCAAACCTCCCCCTCTGCCCCCAATGAAACGCAGTTGACGACTGGAAGCCGCGTACCGAGTATTGACGCAAAGATGCGATTCTTTTTTGCCTGAGAGCTGCGATAACCTGCCTAAAAACGATTCCCTCCCATTTCAAATAAGCGAATGGGCAAATATCCGCGGCCTGGAATGAAAACAGTATCCATATGCCGGTGGTTGCGATCACGGAGGCGGCACGTTCGCCAAATAATTACTCACACGCTAACTCCCGTTGGCCGATTTGAATTTTTTCCTCCTGTGGTGAGCGATTGAATTTCCTATTCCGGGAAAATAGAATTCAGAGGAACAGAGGAGAGTTGCAGAGAGAGAGGGAGAGAGCACGGGAGAGGGAGTAAGCTTGCCACAGCGAACTCGCAAAAATTATTCCGTTGCCTCGATCGAATTCGCCGGATAGGTGGAATAGGAAAATATTCTTTCACTCAGGTAAAGATTCGAGGGAAAAATTTTTGTTCCGCATGCAGATTCAAATGCAGACTAACTTGTTCGCCCGCGTGAACACGGCGAACGGGCCACTTCCGGGCCGATCCCCGAAGGGTTCGTGCACCAAGCGTCGCCGCCAGGTGCGGAAGTGTGTCGGTTGGCTTTCCGATTTTCACACTTCGGAACTCGAAGCGACCCATCCCGCGGGAGTTGAAAAACCTTTCCTCTTCCTCTCGTCAAATTCCACCCTAAATTATCCACAATGCCCGCCATTGTGCACCGCTGGAGTCGTTATCGCCTCAGAAACCAGAGAGCACCAGATTCCCCTGACGAACGTTTTCTTTGAAAAATTGCACGTGAATATTACTGAAGAACGTGTAAACATACGAGCATACAATAGTTTACGCTAGGAGTAATATTCTCATCCCACTGCAAGTAGACATATCTCACAATCCTGTGGTCCCCTGGTTTTCATAAACGTAAAAAGAAAACGGTCGACTGTAGGCCGTAAACTACTATAATATCATTATAAGCCTACATTATTTCTCCTAATCAAAAACACAACCTGAAATACACTACACTATCGGGCACTACATTAAGTCCTCTTTGAATTCCGTACACTTCCTTCCTCCCTTCATTCCACCAAATATGCCCATCCTATTCCTTTCCCATTCTCGTTTGCATAACATTATCCCCTCTATCACATTCTTCAACATCCCATGTCTACTCAAAACGTTCTGAATCCATCTTTCCTGCCTTCTTTTGATTTCTCCCACCTTCTCCTCCCCATTTCCTCATTTTTTTCCTTTCTGCCCACTTAACCCATCGTTCAATAAGTCCCGGGACTAACTTGGAAAACAGCATTTGTTTCGCAAAATTCATTTTTATTCATCAGCATTCACAACCTTCAAAAGCTTTGTCCTTGTCCTCAAAATAAGCTTCAGTTGCAACGATGACTTCCTCATTCGAGCCAAATCTTTTTCCCTAGAAGATCTTTTTGAGATTAGCAAATAACCAGTAGTCAGTCGTTGGGGGATATATCTGGAGATTATGGTGGGCGGGGAAGCAGATTGAATCCCAATTCGTTCAATATGGCCATTTTTTTCATTGACTCGTGGAACTGTGGTGCGTTGTCTTGATGAAAGATGCTTTTTTTAAAGTTTGCCTGCCTTATTATTTCTTATTGAGTCGGGGTAAAACGGTTCACTTTAAAGGTTGATCTATGTCCTTTGAACCTCTAAATCTGTAGTCTTGTCTACCAGTTCTTTGTGTTTCTTGACTTATTAACTCAGTTATTGTTACAGGTAGTCAACCGGTTAAGGTAGGTTTTGATTGACGCAGGGGCTGTTACACACATTTTTAACCTCGCTGAACAAGACAGTAGTACACCCTACATTGCAAAAGAGAATTTCTAAACCCACATTTCCTGTATTTCTTCTTTCCGTCAAAAATGAATAATATTTTCCTCGCTTATTCAAAATCCCCAGTATCCATTATCCTTGACTTCGTCCAACTGCTCCCAACAACCATCTCTTCTACTGAACTATGCATTATCTTTTTTTTCTTGACTTCTGGTCCATTACACAATCACAGCCCTCCAACATCCCTTCATCCTACAAGACTCCAAATCTATGTTTATCCTCTAGTCTGTCTAAGCGCAACCTTTAAAATCCTGCGAGTTGGGCGAATTGGGAGTTTTTCCTCCATATTTAGTATAATTCAGAAATTACTCCTCACGGGGTCTCAAATAGTACACGCGTATTCAAGACGAGGTATAAATAATACAAAGTAGCATCTATCTATTTCCCTTCGAATATTTCCCCACGACACGTCTGAATAAGTCGAGTCTTTTCTTAAGTCTGATCGAAAAATAAGTCGGAAAAACGGGTTTTCCCCACGACATTAGCGATTCAAGCGCGACTCCCGCGTATTTTACTTGGTGAGCTTCGCTTGAAAGAGTGATGACGGGAAGAATTGATGGAAACAGCAGAATAAGCAAAAAATATCATAGTTCTGGAAAATGAAGTACAGTATATATGGGAGAGGGCGTGGACGAAACGAGGTCACGCAACATTTCTCGCCGAAAAAGACCGACTCATGTTGGTAAAAGATATGCATGCTTGTCGATATTATGCGCAGCAGAAGGCACCTCTCCTTCAAAATTTTATACCCGCCGCTCACGGTGACCACCTCTCGATCCCCCTCCTCCCCCCTCCACAGGCGCTGCAATTCGCTTCGAAGAGTGCGGTGGTCGTCGGGAGGTTGGGACTCTATGGGGAGGAGGGAATGCGACCGTCGGAGGAAGCGAGTGCGCTCGCTATTCAGGGCGATATGCGGCGATGTGGGGGAGTGGGAGGGCGCGCTGGTGTTAAGGTATCCTGGCGGGGGGCGGAGGGGGCAGGGGATATTGCTGCGAGCGGACAGGAGCGGCTACTCCACGCGGGAGGCGATCACGCCGTCGTCGCTCAGCTGAGGTCTATTTTCCGCGCCGCCCTGCGACCGAGCGACGCGCCGTACAGCGGTGGGATTTATTCGAGCCTGGGAAGGAATTTCATTTTGTTTTTTTTTTTACGGCTCCATTCCCTATAATGTTTTTGCCACAACCTAAAACAGTTAAATTATCCATCCGGAATTAAAAATGCCCTCAAGGTGGAATGAGTCCACCGTGAGAGGGCCGTTCTGGTTCAGTAACTCACGAACCCTTACAAACAAAATGGTTACAAATGGTTACCCTTACAAACAAAACCTGGTGAATCAATTTCCCCGCTTTGTCGGAGAAAAAAAAACAGTTTATTACAACGATTCACCCTATGCCCACGTTTAAGCCCTTTAGACAAATTTTATGAATTATAAGATATATACAGTATGGAAGTAGAAACTTGGTAACGCAAATTAGCATTGCATATAAAAAATACTCAAACAAAGTTTCTTTTCAGGAATAATAAATAAAAATATTTATGGCAATTTTTCACTTTTTCTTCAACACTATAAAAGAGACATATTACCTACATTGTATTCGCAAATTATGTGAGGCAAAATATTGGAAAAAATTTTGTTTTTTCAGGCGAATGCAGGTGAGAATGATGACAGAGTCAGCAATCTAAACGACGAGGCCGATGGGCCATTCATTGAACTACCGGGGTTCAAATTCCGACAGGACTTCACGGAAAAAAATATATTATCTTGTTTAAGTAATTAAATAGGTGATGACTTTTTCTCATGCTGCATTCCAATTTCTTCAAAGAATTAATTATCACAACCTCCCGAGAGCGGACGCTTATTCAGATCTTAATTTGATTTTTTTTTACAATTTCCATTTCGAAATTCTGTGAAATTATAAGGAGGAGAATGTAAAACTCGTGTAAAATAGCTTTAACAAGAGGAAAATGTGAGGAATCGCAATAATTAATAAATAAATATCACCGATCGTAAACGGATAGGAACCATAGAGGATATGGAATGATTATGAATATCAAGGGTATAGATGGTATAAAACTATGGAGGTACTATAGGGAATTACTATCTCTTGCTTATTCATTCCAGCTGGCAATATTCACCCTTCATTAATCCTCTATCATATCGCATTTCCTGTTTCCCTAAGAACATCGTCTCACCTAGACATTTTCCTAGGTCTTTCTCTGAGCCAACTTTCTTTGTCACTCCTGCCTCCAGCATACATATTACGTGAACATACCATCGCAATCCTTCTGGCTTTGTGAAACAGAATAGTTTCTTCCTTCATCACCTCATTTAATTCTTTATACCCACTGCTGCCTACTATTTCGGATCAAATATTCTTCTTAAGCATTTTTTGTTTTAAGTTTCACAGTTTCAAGCACAAGTTTTAAGTCTCCTCGTGTTCACATATGTCGCAGCCGTGTCCCACAACTGGCCTTTCTGCTGTTTTGTTTATTTTAAGTTGGGACTGTTTTTGCAGAATTTTAGCGCTTAATAGTTGCTTAACGTTGAAAAGACATCTGTTATCTGAAGGTATTATCTATGCTAGTTAATCTAATATTGCTCTATTTACGCTTAACGTTAACTTCTGGTAATTAAAGGCTCACATTTGCAAACTCCCTAATATCTAGTTGTATGATTACTAATTCGCAGACTATGTTGATTTTTTTATAAAACTATGTGTAATTTTTTTATTTAAAATAAATCCTATATTACAGGCTACATTGTCCAGCTCTTTAGATGTTTTAAACCATTTTTTCAGTTAATCCTAGACTTAAGTCAGCAACACATTCTATTTTTTTTCTTCTCTAAGTAACACTTCCCGCTAATGCCATATTTCTGATTGAAGCTTATAATTTAAGATTATTATTATTAGGTAATCTACCGGTTAAGGTAGGTTTTTGGATGGACACAACTATCAAATAAACATTTTGTGACTCCCCACCTAGCAAACTAATCTATATCAGGTCCCTCTTCATCTCGGTGTACTTCTTTCCTCCCTTCATCCCGTGCAACATCCCTATCCTGTTCCTACCCTTACCTCGCTTGCCCAACATTCTCCCCTCTATTACCCTCTTCAATATTCCACTACCGCTCAATACGCCTTTCATCCATTTTTCCTGTCTCCATAGGATTTCTCTCAACAAACCCCTCTCCTCACCCACCATCTCCAATACTTCCTCATTTGTTTTCCTTTCGGTCCATTTCACCTTCTCCATTCTTCTCCACACCCACATTTCAAAAGCCTCCAATCTACGTCTATCCTCCTGCTTCAGCGACCACGTTTCCGCGCCGTACATAGCTACGCTCCATATCAGAGTTTTTACGAGTCTTGTCTTAACATCCCTACTCAACGTCCCCGTCATCAACTCCCTCCTCCTTGAGAAAGCCTCCTTGCCTAGCGCAATTCTTCTCCTTACGTCCCTACCAATTTGACCGTGTTGGTCCAAAACACTTCCGAGACATGTAAACTGTTCTATCTGCTCTATTTTTTCCCCGCCTATTTTATTATTTAGCTTAGCCTTTTTCTTTCTGGAAAATCGCATAACCTTTGTTTTACTAATATTGATTCTCATCCCATATTTATCGCACTGAACCTCCAATTCACTCAACAATGCTTGCAACCCCTTGGCTGACTGAGCAACTAATGCTTGGTCATCAGCAAACCTAACCGATTTTACGAATTCCCCTCCGACTTTCATTCCTACCTCCAGTTCTTCCCATGCCTCTTTAATCATTTCCTCTACATATACGTTGAACAGTACCGGTGACAATGGGCAACCCTGCCTTACACCTCTTCCTAGCACTGCCCATCCGGACTCTCCGTTCTCCACTCGCAGCTGAGCAGTCTGAGACATGTACAGGTTGCGGATCAGTCTCCTGTCCCTCCAATCCATTCCTATTCTCTGCAATACACGCATTAATTTTTCCCAATTCACTCTATCAAACGCTTTTTCGAAATCTACAAAACAGGCAAAAACGTCCTGATTGTATTCTATATTCCTCTCGACTAGTGATGTCATTACTGCAATGGCATCACGCGTACCTCTTCCTTTCCTGAACCCAAACTGATCATCCCCTAAGTAATCATTTGCCTTGCTCTCTATCCTTTTGTTGATGATCCTGAGAATAACTTTAGCTGCGTGGGATATCAAACTTATTGTTCTGTAATCCTCACATGACGAAACCTTTGCCTTTTTTGGAATAGGAACTAACACCGATCTCACAAAATCTTCCGGCCAGATTCCTTCCTCATAGATACTACGAATCAGTCCATATATGGCCTTCTTCCCACCTTTCCCTGACAATTTCAACATTTCTACAGGAATATTGTCCACCCCCACTGCCTTATTTGCTTTCATCTCCTTTAATGCCCTTTCTATTTCATCGTCGAGTATGCCTAGACCTAAGCTATCCTTTTCTATGTCTAACCTTGTCGGCCTAAGTTCTTTACCATACAGTGTTTCTATATATTCCTTCCATCTCTCTTGGATTTTTCCTGGTTCAACTATTATCTTACCCCATTTATCTTTAACTGTTAGCACAGATCTTGCCTTCTTACTTCCCGATAATAACTTAACCTTGCTGTATAGAGCACCAATTTCACCCTTCTTCTGTAAACTTTCCATATCCTCGCATTGCGTTTTCCACCATTCTTCTTTTGCTTTATTTGTGGCCCTTCTCAATTTATTGTTTAACTCTTTGTACTTCATTTTGCCTAACTCTGTGTTTACATTTTTCCATCTTCTTCTCTCGTCCATCTTTGCAATCATCTCATCCGTTACCCATGGTTTCCTTATCCTTTTCCCGTTAACGGTTCCTATAGTGTCTTTAGCGGCTTCCAATATCCCTTTCTTGATACATTCCCATTTTTCTTCGATTGTAATCAGTTCTTTACCGTCATCCATCATTTTCTCTACAGCCTCCTGATACTCCTTCCTCGTTAATTCATTTACTGCTTCAAAATTCCATTTTTTAACCCGCCGCCCTTGCCTTATCTTCTTGAAACGAACGTTACATTTCATAACAACTAAATTGTGGTCAGAGTCCGCATCCGCTCCTGGGAAACTGTGCGAATTTATCACACTGTTCCTAAACCTGTGCCTAACCATAATATAATCTAACTGATACCTTCCTGAGTTACCTGGCATTTTCCATGTATACCTACGCCTTTTGTGGTGTCTAAACCATGTGTTAGTGATGACTAACCCCTGTCTCCTGCAGAATTCAATTGCTTTCTCCCCGCGTTCATTCCTCGTGCCTAACCCATAGTCCCCCACCTCACCACCATCTCTTCCTTCGCCTACCGTCGCATTCCAATCCCCCATCACTATCAAATGTTTCCCTGCAGGAACACTCGCGATGATATCCTCTAACTCATCATACATCCTATCGACTTCTTCCTCCTTGTGGTTGCTCGGTGGCATGTATACCTGAATAATGACCAAGTTCGTCGGCTCTGCTTTAATCTCTACGAGTAAAATTCTATCTGTCGCTTGCTCTATGTTGACTACGCTTCTTCCTACCCCTTTATTTAAAATTACGGCAACCCCTCGTTGGCTCTCGTCCCCGCCACTGTATATTACTCTATAATTGTCACTCCAGTAATCCCCGCTATCCTTCCATCTCACCTCGCAGAGGCCTAAAACATCTATGTTACCTCTTTCCATCTCTCGCTTAATATTTTCTAATTTGCCTCTCCTCAACATTGTCCTGACGTTCCAGGTTCCTATTCTAACTACTTTCGCCTTCTTCTGAGTCTTCTGTCTTGCTGAAGTTATTTTTTCCCTTCAAGGGTTTCGTGGGATGACGACCGTGGAAGCCTTGCCTCTCCCGCTGCCGGGCACGACACACGGCCTCTTGGGCCGAGTCCCGTAGTTGCCAGGACTCATATTATCTATAGTGCCCATCATTATATTCTTGGGAATCATAATTGAGGTGGTTAATTTAAGATTATAAAGGTATTAATAGCGCAACAGTCTCCCTGTCTCCCTCATATTCCAACTCTGAGAAGGCTCTACTGGCTCCCAATATATTTTCTCCTTAGTATTTCAGCTCTCAATTAGTATTCTGTTAAGTATCATGCATTTTTTAATGCATGCGTCTAAATTTGTAAGGTTGGTGAGAATCATCTGTCGGTTGACTTTATCAAAATCCCTTTTAAAATCAACAAACAAGCTGTGTAGGTTACAATAGCGATCAGAACGTTTCTTAAGGATTTGTCTTATCATAAGAAAATGTGATCTACTGTGGGCACAGGAGAGATGATTATGAGCGTAGAAGAGAGAAAGAAATCGTAAAACGCGTTCAAAGAACTTAGTAGAAGAACGTAAAAGTAAGGTTAAATAAAAATATCATTAGAGAAACCAATAGAGAAAAGAAAGCGTATTGTAAACTCTCTCTTTATAAACAAACATTTTCAAAAAATCATCTAATTTTGCAACCTGGCTCCATCCCATCATTGATCCTTATGTTTCACCCGCCATTTAAAACTGAAAATGTTTCGCAGGAATGGTAGGCCTAAAATCAAAGAAAAAGATAGGTAGTGGCCTTAAAAAATAAATAGATGTCAAAAAATCAACCTTGATAAAAGAATAGTGATGTGAGTTTAAATCTCCCAATTATCCTAATTTCTGTACAATTTATGGTAAAGATATTAGCGCAATCAGTATAGACACAGAAAGGGTTGATATGAAGAGCAGTGAGAATTGATTATTTTCCAGCCGAATAACTAATGTTTGGGAAAAAATAAAAGGAAGAGATTTTTTGGTATCATATTAAGAAGAATAAGTTAGAGCAGATGACCTGATCAGTCAATTTTTCTCACAAACCTTAAAAAATTTGAAGCGGTATCTTGTCAGGACTATGGGAGCATCACAGAAAACGTAGCATTGAGATGAATGAACAGAAAATGCATGGCAGGGCAAAATACTAGCTCAGAGAAGATCTTTGGGGGAATCATGAGAGGAAAGCACTTGACGCCATTGAAGCAATGAGAATTTCAAAAAAGAGTGGAGCATTGGATATAACCAGATGTCTTTGTGTGCTCTGTATATTTCAGGAAGCCGTTCGATAGAGCAGAGCGGACAAGATTGATGGAAATATTGCGGAATATTGGAAGTCTGGGCGACTTATTGAAAATCTCTGGGAATATGAACCAGACGGCAGGAGTGAGGGCAATAGAAGTAGAATCTGGATGGCAGAGATAGACAGTGGAGAAATTTAGTGGTAAAGTGGCGTTTCATCGGCATTTTAAACTATATTCTGAGGAAAATTTACGTTAGCCAGGCATACAAGTGTGCATTAGCGGGTGGATATCAATATGGATAGCGAATACTGTACAACGCATTAAGGGATCAGTTTTTTTTGACACACGGGATGGATATTAATCAAAATATAACAAAGGTAATATTATTCTCAAGAAGAACGGAGGTTATTCTAAAAGTTTAAAAAAATTTAAGATCGCCTCGGTGTAGTGTTTAGTGTGCTGGCCTCCCACTTGAGCGGCCCGGGTTCGAATCCTGGAGAAGGTAGAATTTTTCAGAGGTATCCCGTTCCCTACTTGGGGTGCTATTTGGCGAGCACTTCCAGTGAAATACGCAGGCCGTCGGATGGGACGTTAAACTGTGGCGTCTTTCGTTTAGAGTAGAATGATGGGGTTTCACTACCCGCTTCACCATTCCCGGAAAATCTGACCTCTACCAAATAACCACCAACTATCCCCCTAATGGCACAAAACATCTCAAGCATGGTTCGCCTCATCTAATAACTACTACTTCTAAGCGTTCCTAATCGTTGACATTACTTCGAGTGAAAATGGCCGCAATAGTAGAGAAATTAAGAGAAGACTGGAGCTTGAAAAAGAGACATTTGCAAAGAAGGGGAATCAATTACAGGTACGCCAAAGAAAAGACGTATTAAAGGATAAATTAGGGATTCATTTAAGAATTTAAGTCTATAGGTAGCCTAAATCTCTTCCTCTTTGATAAATAAGGGTGTACTTTTGAAATGCGTTTATGGCGGATAATGTAAAAAAAAGAATTTTTATTGCGAGGTAAAATATTGGGAAAAATAGAAGGGCAATTTCATGATAAAAATCATCTGAGGGTCCATTTTAAATAGAGGATTTTTGTATGGAATAATTAGAATATAATGTGCCTTCTAGGGATTGAGTCAACATGACAACTTTTTATTTGAAATAGGTTTCTCCAGTACTCTACCGTATGTAGCACATCACATCGGGTTAGTTGATTTCAAAAAAATGTAATATAATCTGTAACAGGAGGATTCAATAACCCTAACCAGGCTACAAACTATAGTGGGTTTTCAATAATACTTCGTTCAAACAATCGTGCATTAAACTCTCCTTCCGTTGTCACCCAACGCCACCTGCTCTTTTTTCTACACGGAGATGAAGAGGGACCTGATGTAGAGTAGGTTTTCTTAGGAGTCACAAAAATATTTATTTGATAGTTATGTCCATCCAAAAACCTACCTTAACCGGTAGATTACCTAATAATAATAATCTCTTGGTGTTATTCGCTATGGATCCCATGCCCCACAATCCCCAATCAACCGGTTCGACCATTTCCAAAATTTCCATAACCTGACTTCTTGTGCACTAAAGAACGAATAACATCACATCACTGAATAGTAGAATGTTTAAAAGGGAAAAATAAGGAAACCAAACCAAGTTGGAATAATAAGAGCAATAATATTACACGTTCCGAAAATTTTGCCCTCGAAATTGAGAAAGACACTCATACAGAGTCACTCTATAAAATAATTTTAGGGAGTCAGTGTGTTTTATCTCCTGTATTCATACAATGCACTGAGTACTGATAACGTCACGGTTAAAGATGTGCTAGGGAAAGAGAGACCCAAGAGGGAGTTAGCAAGTCAAGTGAGTGACAATGCAGGTGAGCTGGTGAGAGAGAGAGAGAGGGAGAGCGATGTGGAGGGAGGAATGAGAGACGGAAAGAGAGAAAATTCGATGAAAAATACTAGTCTCCATCGCTGATGGGCAAAAATGTATATTTCTTGAAAGAGTGCCAAAGTTCAAAATAAATAATAAAATCATGCGGATCGCATCAGAAATCGTCTGTTTCGGAAGTGAGGATAATCAGTGAACGTGCAATATTTCTCCTGGATTTTTCTCAGAGGGTAACTCGCGCGCCGAGCGACAGCACGCGGATAATACTGAATGCATCCAGGCAAGAGCGAGTCCGTTTACAGGCAGAAAATTCAAACGTATAATTCATAACGAAGCGAGAGGCAAAAGTATTCCTGCCTAAGGTGTAAACGAAAATGTACTTGAAAAATTTGTACAATTTAAATGCAATTCACCTTAAAATGTTTTATAGCTTACGAAAGAATCGGGAAATCACAATGCAGGTGTTTGTAAACTGCAATCCTCGAAGGGCGGCGCAAAATCCCTCCATTCCTCGAAAAGTTGCGAATATTTCAGCGAATTCAACAAAGGACTACAATGGGCCCGAGTGATCTGGAGATGTAAGAGGTGAAAACATTCACAACATTCAGAGCACGCGATTCACGTTTCCGTGCATATTCTCCAAGGGTTTGATTTAAATAACCAGTTATCACGGTGATATTCATTCTGACGACGACTTGTAAGAGGTGACATTTAATAAGAGTACGCCTTAACGCTTATTTCTCCCGAGAAATAATTCATTTTTCGAAAAAAAATTTGGCGCTGATGTATTCATGACAAACCTACTTAGCGGAAGTATTTAAGTATGTGTAACTCCGATGTATAATGATGCACGTCGATTATGTCAATATTGATCTCCATACTTGTTGTTAAAAATAACAAATCAGAGAACTCTCCACGTTTATTCCACGTCATTAATAAATGATTATGAGGAATACCCTTAACAAATAATGCAGCTAAGATTTTCTAATTTCTTCTTGAATGAATTTTTAATTTTGGTAATATGAGATTTATTACGACACTTTTAGAACACAATAAATTCAACTTTAAATAATTACACACCGAAAAAGTGGAGCTGCTTGGAATGAAATTTCACGAATATTTTAGTAGATCTGCACACCCTATGCGTATTCTAAAGGATATTGTTCATACTGAGCGATCAATAATATTCTATTTTAAAATCTAGTATCTCTGCCGTCTTTCCGCATTTGATTAAATATCTATGAGTACCCAAACCACCTGGTGCTTGTACCTCCTGCCGCACACTGTTTTAGTGGATCGCGGGGTATTTATGCATTCGTATACGCGGGTGTGCATTGGTGAACATAATCCGAAAATCATACTGCAGGATGTCATGGAAATTACGAGGGTCGGATGAAAACTAATGCACACATCCTTGTAGACCACAAAAAGCGATCTTCAGAAGCACTCCTAGCGGCATGTGAAAGTAACATTCCCCTCAACACGCATGCGCACGTTTGAGGTCGTTACATTCACCCAGTGTATTTTGATAAGCGGGAGTATGGAGACGTGTTCTAGTGTTAGTACTCGTAGCCCATCTCTGATGAAAATAAATTCATGGAATTTTTTTAACATCGTTTAAAATGAAATGAAATTTTCTAGTATTCATTAATGAGATCATTTGTGAAATGAGAAAAGATATAACCAAAAAGAGAATTTAACTAATTTTAAAAGTGAATTTAGGACTCATAATGGAAGTTGTGAATAGCAGAAAAAGAATGCTAATTTTTAATAAACATTCCATTTTTTAATGCATAAATTTGTCTACCTCTTCTCCGACAAGGCGTCTTAGAAAAGTTTAGCATTGCCTTGGTAATTGCAGAACGTGATCAACGACATACTATTTGCTTTGCCATAGCTCCTTAACTAAGGGCAGATTCCTGGAGATTTGCGTTTTCCTGTTGAAATGCCCCATGTAACCAAACTTCATCCCTCTGTATCTCAAGCGGAACTCAAAGTCGCGTAGGATGAGATCCAAGCAGCCGGTGGCGGGTCGTCTCCTGCCAGAGACACGACCGAACAGGAGTGCGCCCATACAGGCGTAAGCGCGCCTTCCGCTAATTCTCTTCTTTTCTATTAAAAACAAAGGATGTAGCTCAAACTCAGAGACAAGAATACCTACAAACTCATGGCTTAGGTACCAACGTTACTCTTGTTGTTACTATTACGCTTAATGCTTGCTGCCATGTCAAATCCACGGGCAAATGAAACTTTTGTGTTTCGGAGCCGCAACGGAGAAAGCTCCTTGTTGCAGCAGTGATGTTGAAAACATATTATTACCCTCATCGCACTACGGTAGAAGAGACCATTTCAATAAAATTAGAGAGATTAAGTGTAAATCAAATATAAGATTCATTTTTTCCACGGAGGATAAGGGATCAGAATAACATTTTCCGACCGCGGTAGGGGCCATGTTCGGGTCAAAATTAGTCTAGTGAGCATTCACCCCCTGCCAAGTGGTTCGCAGAGAAACAAAGTATCTTCAGAAGTGATGAAACTTCGAGCTGAACTGCCGGGAACTCTCTCGATCCTTCTGCCTCCGTATAGCAAAATAAAATATTGGTTTAGATTTCGCTTTTGCAATTGAACATGTCATTATGCACCGATTACTAAAAGTTAAAACTTCCTGTGGCACGTAATTATCAACCCGAGGATTGTCTAGTAGCAGTACTCGATGTACGTCACATTCCCATCTCTTCATTCATACCTCTAACTTATACAGGCAGCTTCCATTACCTGCCCCTCGCAGTTCACCCTTGCCCTTTTTCTGTGATTCTTCCCCTATATGATTACTTCAGTTATGATCTTCAGTAGGGTATCGTGCTTCAGAACATATCCAATTAGTTACCCTCTTCATTGGATTCTCTCTTCCAAGTTTTTCTGCTTTTGTCTCTCTGCCTATCCATTTTATTATTACCATTATTCAGTAACACCAAAATTTTCTTCGCCTTGAACCTTCTTTCCGCTGCAAAGTCTGCTGGTTACCGTCTCATCTCTATGAAAAGTAAATTCCGTGCATGCCATATAATGACTTACTCCCTCGGGTGTCAGGTAGGACTGTTTGCCGTTAGCAAGTGTTTCTTCGAATAACGCATTCACAATTCTTACTATGACCACTGCTTCCTCCATTTGTAACGATGTTGATGTCAAAAAACTATTTTCCAATTGTTATCGGGTGTTTTAGAATGTTTCAGTTTCTTTCATTAAGATTGAAGATTATCCTTACTGCTTAAATTGCAGATCATCCGTCTATCAGTTTTTATCTTGCGCATCTTGAGTTTTTATTTATCCATACCCTTTTGAACATTTTTCGAGCCCTTGAAAGGCCGAATATATACACAAAGAAATATATTATTAGGACCGTTCAAATCCACTTTCCCATGGCATTTTCATGTACCACGAAACATTGATCATAATTAAATAAAAAGTAAACACCAACGGAAAATGGTGCATGGTTTTATTTCCTTTTTATGGCAATACCATGCCTGTATGTTCCAACGATCAATGCAATACCATTAAGTTTTACTAATGAAGAATTACAGCCTCCAGGAAAAAGCAAATATTTACGAATTTCCTATCGATTGAAAAAACGGAGGGAAAGTAAGTTTTCGGTACACGTGGAAAACCGGAATTAAAATTAAACGAAAGAAACATTCACAACAAATTTCAAAATTTCTCAATTTTAAAGTGCACAATGAGAGGGAGCAAAACCGACGGGACAGCAGTGACCGCAAAGGGATTTGTGTTTATCAAATATAGGTAAGCATGATCCATATTCGAAACAGGAGACACCTAACGTGACAAGACGCCGTCGTGGTTATATTTGTATTCACCAAATGTTATTTCCAACGTTTTTAATTTCAATTGTGTTTTCCGCTAAAATCATCAGGAATTGGTAGTCAATGGAGCGTAAAACATCATAAAACAAGGCGTAGTGAATTGATACATTTCTAACATCTTGAAGGTGGTAAAGTGAAACCTACAACACTTAATGAACGGTCATAATGAAATCTAAAATTACGTAAAGAACAAATTAAAAATATTTCCACAACTTTTTTCCTTTGAGGGAATTAGCTCAAAACGAATAAGCCAGACGTTTTCTTGGACAACACTGGCGTTCAAATTAAACAAACTGCTATGCTTCGCAAATATGCAAGTACACCAGACACATAATAAGTCTGCCTTTTTTATGCCATATTTTTAGTTTCCGCGTAATTTTGCCGTCGTTAGGGTTTCTTTAACGCAATAATTACATGGTTTCAAATAAAACTTTAATAACTTAAAGAAATTATATTTGATGAAGATAGAACTAAAATAAAGTACCAATTGTTGATAATATAATATTAAACTGCTTCCAAACTCGGCGATTAGGTGCCTAAATAATTCAAATTTAGGGAGGACACCATCTTGAGGTATATTCAAACTCGTTAGGTAGCAAGAGAACGCGCAATTATACATCTATATCGTATCCTATATTCATGGCATTAAAGATGTCTCCTAAATACGAATCGTACACCATATTGCAACCCCATAAATCCGAGTGCTGGAAGCGAGGCTACCGGCAGAAAAAAATGAGCCATGGCTGTAAAGTATGATATGATTAGACAAAATAACATAGTTTTTCTTTGAGAGAGTAAACTAATTATTACTCCGGGAGCGCTGAAAAAACGGAGGGATTTATCAACGCGAAGAGGGAAAAGGCGAGGATTTTCTCATGTAAGATAAATTTGGTGTCTTGCCCTTGGAAGTAGCTTTAACTCCCGTAATACAGGTAACATCATTTGATCATGTTATTCAAGAAAGATACTTGAAGTGAAGAGTTAAGAACATATTTCTTGGTTTGTTATTTAATTTCATAACAAAGAACGTCGTGTTTTTAAATCTCCGTGTTCACTCCTTTTCGTCCATATACGTATGCCCAGGGTACCACTGTGGTTGCATCCATGCCTCGTTTGTGTGCTTGTTAAGAGACAATTACAGCATCTACACATTACGGAAAATAACTTTCCAGCGTAATTTTGTGTTTCGAGAAGTAAACATTTAATAATTCCCTTAGTGTAACTGCCTAATTTCATGGATGGTGACGCCAGCGAAATGGCGTCACCATCTCGCTGCACGAAAAAACTCAAAAAGTTATAAAATCGGCGAACATTCACATGTGTCGAGAAAAACTATTAAAAAATTAATTTATACAAAGCTAAACTTAAAAAACTATTATACCTAGGCATAAAGCTACACCTAAATATAAAATAAAAACTACAAACAAATAAAATAATAATAGTACATGTATATTAGGAAAAGTCTAAATTTAATGATAGGAAATACTACTATATGAACATATAATAAATAAACAAAAATGTACAAAAAAGGATAATTTATAAAGTTTAAATATAGTTCAATAAAAGAAAATAAATACGCAACTACTCCCAAAATAGCGCGCGGAGTACTTAATTAAAAGATAGAAAAGAAAAACTTTAAGTTGAAAACACCGATTTAATTGTACAGGAAACTTAAAATTTCGCAAAAACCACGTTTTGTACAAGCCACCTCAATCTTAGCTGTCATAAAACTTATATTTGTAAATACATTATTCTTTCATCTGGCAACTCCTTATTCTTAGTTACTTATGTAGATGGCAGTACTACTGCGTAAGATGACCAAACTCAAGCAGCCTCTCCATTAGGAACCGAAAGGTTTGCACTCGTATGTAACCTAATTCCTTACCAGTTTGGACGCAGCTTAAAAGACATACCAGTGGCCACATAAACACGACTTTATATTATATTCGGCAAGACTTATCCCAAGCATTATATAAGCAAAAGATACTCCAACATATCATAAGTCCTCGGTAGTATAGTGGTCAGTATCCCCGCCTGTCACGCGGGAGACCGGGGTTCGATTCCCCGCCGGGGAGAATTTTTGTGTCAGGCTTACATTTTTATGTCATTGTCAACCACGCATCTCTGTACTTATCCGAAAGGACAGTTATTTTTTTGTTACCGTTAGTTTTTCATCAATGGTTTTTAGACGACTAGTGCGATTGCAAATGGTTTCCGAAGTCAAGTAAATGAAGGTTCATTTCTGCAAGTAGATTCGATGCGTAGGCTACCGGTTAAGGTAGCATTTTTTTTGCAACACTACCTTAGCAATGATACAATCCTAAGCACCACTTGTAACGAACTTAGATAATACTCTAAATACCTGCATTATAATAGAACTTTCCTAACTCCACGTGCTTCCTATCTCCTTTCATTCTGTACAAAAGAGCTACTCTTTTCCTCCTCCTATATCTCTGACATAATACGTATTATCTCGGGCGGCGGATTTTTTTCATTGGCATCCTGATCCCTACGTGAAGTGCTTCTTGAAGTGACGCCGTCCGTCGGATGGGACGTTACGCTGCGGACTCCTTAGCACCGATCCTCGCTTAATCCGACGCCGGGTTTCTCTCCACCCTTCCTCCATTGTCATCCATCCGTAATGGCGCCATTGCCCTCAGCTATCGGTAGCCCCCATAATAACTACAAATGCAATACAGGTATAATTGATTTTGACCGATAATTGGAAATTATTACATGAAGCCTGTCGGGAAAATATATATGTAGTCTACTACACTAAGTCGACGTATAATTGGAAAAAGCAAGTACTAGTAAAACTACATTTAATTCTCATTAATTACAACCATGCCCAATTAAATGTATACACGTACCACGCCGAGTAACAATCAAAATGATAAAACCGATCTTTTAATAGAGCATGTCATATCAACGGTAACACACGCTCGTTCTTTTAGAATCTTTTGTTACTCGTGCTGGGGAATGTTCTTACAATAGGATGAGCAACAAAAAAAATCCACGGCATTTTCCTTCTTTATACCTTAGAGAACGATGAAGTTTTAGATATTGCGGCAGGAGCAATGAATCGTGACACCGTGAAAGGCCTAGAATTCCAGGGAAATTTGAAGTGATCCTTCACGGGAGAGAAAGGAACAAACCAGACGGGAGAACGGGACTGCGGGCGGCGGAAGAAGGCAATTAAATTGGCGCTTCGCAATCGAACCGAGCATGCTCACGAGAACGGCTCTCGTGTAAATTGTAGCCAAATAACCAGACGGCCATAAAACTCGAAAAGGGGTTATTCATATCATATGACACACGGAATGTAATATTCATTTTGGGCCTATTTTTAGAAAGAGAGAACCCCTTAGTATTAACGCCTCAATAGTTACAAACCCCTTTATCTCATTTGACGTATATTCAAATTTGCGACAGGATATCAGATATCCCATCGTAGTATTACGTTCTTTTGCATGCACATTGTGACATGAGAAGGGAAACAATGATCAGCAGTTCCATACTACGTATAAGAACCGCTAAATAAAATAGAAAAATAATAAAGTTAGCCAAATGGAACAGGGAACATCGGGTAAATAAGCTTTGCAATTATTGTGAATAAGGTTCTAAGATATTTTGCATGGTGTTCCCCAAAATACGAGTCGTAGCCGAAAACATTTGACACGACAATGCATATTCCGTTCTGTCCCGGTATATGGCAATGTAGGTTGATTCTGATATTTGGCAATCTGGCAATGTTGATTCTGATATTTGCGCGGGCCTCACGCGGATTCTCGCGCACCTTAAAAACCATAAAAATACTTCTACGGTGCTATGAAATTGAGCGCAATAGGAACAACGGATTCGTCGAACACAGAGGGAGTCAGTGAATATGTCACCAATGAACAGATGAGAGATTAACAAGAAAAACAGATGATTAATTGCGCAAAAGTGTCGTCAATCCCATAGTCTTTTCTAAAATAGCAACGGACGATAATCGAAATGACTGCCGAAAGGATTAATCGACCAGGGAAACAGGAAAAGATGGAGCACGCTAAAGCAAAAAACCAACCCAACCGGGAAAAAGAGCGAAAATTTCGCGAGGATCCGACAGGGAAAATGGAAGAGGAGGGACATTCGCGGACAGCTGTCAACTGTTCGCGATTGATTTCGCCCCATTTCGCTTCACCGCGTCCCCCTTGCCTCCGACCCAATCTTTTCGGGGCCCGAATGACACGGATGAATGGCCCCATGAAGCGATGCATTATGTATGATGCGATTGAGGAATTCGGCAGAAGAACCGAGAAAGGAGTAAATAAATGTTAGACAAGAAATATGTATATGAGCACCATAAAATGTAGGGTGAAAATCACAGAATATGTATTGAATTGGCAAATTAACATTTGCGAATAGCATTAATTAGGGTTTCTACACTAAGGGATTTTTTAATTAAAATTGGTGGAATATCACGCCTGAAACGTCTTTTTACTAAGGGATTTCATGTATTTCAGAGGCCATAAAATCATTGCTTCCCAAATTTAAGTATGGAAAGTTAACTCAACAAATGTGGATTTCAGTGTTCCTGTATTTTTATTCAAATAAGTGGTTTATTTGCACATTTATCTATTTAATTACCACAGCAGTGAGTTCAAAAGAAAAAAATAAAAATGAACTCCTAGACACTGCGGGAGATGTCGCGACAATAACTGTTGACATTATCCGCTAATTGCGCATTACACTCTGAATTCTTCGCATTTTTCCAATGCATTTTGCATGCATAGCAAAAATGAGTTTGAATCAACAACAGCGAGCGAGTGAATTTAAATAGATTTCTTAATGCGAACGAAATTAGAAAAATACAAGGTGCATTGTGGGAGAATTCTATTCCCAAATTATGAAAATTTCCAAGATTCTCAACATTTATTCCGAAATTTACATACTTTCCTATCGTGGAGGGCTTCCTTACGTGGGCATAAATCCAACTAAGACTCTGAGGAGACATTCCAAGGAGCCGGATTTAGAGGTTATGGCACTTTTTCCAGCCCAAGGAATCGGGTTTCCCCCTCTATGGGTTGGTATTTGGCAAACGAACGACTGTTATCGAGGACAACATGCCCAGAGATCCTAGAACTTATTACACAGATGAGCAAATTTCACACGCCTTTGGGCTGGGCTCTAAGGGAACTTCACATATCAAAACGAGGTTCGGTTTGATAACTGTGGTGGTGGTGGGGTGAAAGTTAACCCGATTCGATTTTCACGTAACTCTCGTAAGTAAGGCAGCGACTTAATACTTTCAGCGGTTTTTACTCCAGGCTTCTGCGTTCATTTAGGGATTTTAAATGCATATAGCGTATTAATAACTATATAAAGTGTAACAAAAACTGTAAAGTATATACTGACTTCATTCAATGAATAGTGTGGAAAATTTTCAGTGATGAATTTTAAGATAAAGTACTTCTACATTAGTAAGACCTCACATAAAATACGAATATAAGTTTTGGGACCCAACAGAGAAGAATCTAATTTATGATTTAAACTAAATATTAAAGCAAAAGGAACAGCTGTGTTCAAAATTTGCCAATAGAGAGCGTGAAACGATTGCTGATTCACCTGGGAAGCACGGCGATTGTTCTCAGGACTTCAATCCCTGGGAGTAACAAAACCTCACAAGTTAAATGCTAATAAGATTGAGCAACTATGGCCTCTGATTATATTGGCGGACAAGATCAAAAGCGAAGAGTGAGGGAAAAAGACCTTTGCATGGATCGAAATCATAGACCACCGGCACGATTCGTGGGAGGATAAACGGCAAATTGTCCGATATACTGATAAAATAAAATATTACTTATTACCGTAAAAACTTTGGGATGGAATCTCTCAATCACCACCTCCATATCATGGGATGAATGGCACAAAAAGTTGACTACAAACTGCGAAATAACCCATCTTCATAAGTGTGCCTTTACATTTAGTTGGTCAGTCAGCCAAGAGGACACAAGCATTGCATTGCTGAGTGAATTGGAAATCCAGTGCAATAGATATGGGATGAGAATCAATATAAATAAAAAAAAGGTTATGCGATTTTCCAGAAAGAAAAAGGCTAAGATAAAATAGGAGGGGGAAAATAGAGCAAGTAGAACAGTTTGCTTCTCGTAAGTGTTTTGGACCAACGCGGTCAAAGTAGTAGGGACGTAAGGAGAAGAATTGCTCTAGGCAAGGAGGCTTTCTCAAGGAGGAGGGAGTTGATGACGGGGACGTTGAGTAGGGATGTTAAGACAAGACTCGTAAAAACTCTGATATGGAGCGTAGCTATGTACGGCGCGGAAACGTGGTCACTGAAGCAGGAGGACAGACGTAGATTGGAGGCTTTTGAAATGTGGGTGTGGAGAAGAATGGAGAAGGTGAAATGGACCGAAAGGAAAACAAATGAGGAAGTACTGGAAATGGTGGGTGAGGAGAGGGGTTTGTTGAGAGAAATCCTATGGAGGCAGGAAAAATGGATGAAAGGCGTATTGAGCGGTAGTGGAATGTTGAAGATGGTAATAGAGGGGAGAATGTTGGGCAAACGAGGAAAGGGCAGGAACAGGATAGGGTTGTTGGATGGAATGAAGGGAGGAAGGAAGTACACAGAGATGAAGAGGGACTTGCTGATGAGTAGGATGCTGGGTAGTGTGTTTTTAGGAGATATTCATTTGGTAGTTTTGTTCATCCAAAATTTACCTTAACCGGATATTACCTAATAATAGTAATATTAATATATTTAAACCATTTTTTATCTTTTCTCGCACATTTTCCGTCGTGTGAGTCCCAAGAATGACAAGTGGAGAGATTAAGTCTATAGTACTTGACCCGCTACGAAGTACTTCACACAAATGCATGTACGCCTTCGGTAAGTAAATTCCCATTTACGAATTCGGAGTGTGAGGGAGTAACTGAGGGGTGATGGTGTATCTTAATGAGAGCGCTGTTTGGGGGTGGAATAAGGCGAGGGGTGAAAGGATGGGTGGGGAAAGAGGGAAGGTGAAAGAGGGTGGATGGAATTGGAGATGACGGGCCTTGTCACACGTGGGCGTCGTTCAGACTGAGAATTTCCAATTACAAGCTTATATCTTAAATATTAGCGCACACCATTGGCCACATCTACTGACATATATTCCATCTCTCGCGTTACTCAGCGTCGTAGGCCCCGGAGACGGAGGAAAAAAAGTCATCAAGCCACCTCAGGGCTGTTTACAGGACGAGACATGTTGCGGTATGGAACAATTTGAGAAAAAGTAAGTTTTTGCGGACTACTTAGCAGTTATTGCTTGGGAGTAGGGAGAGTGACTATGGAGAATTTAGGTATAAAATAGAACGGGCAGGAGTTTTTGGGAAAGATTATTTATTAGGCTTCCGAAGTTGCAGCCGAATCATGAAATAATGAGAGACTTTGGGATTCGCAGTGAGGATTGGCGTATGACGCTTAGGAGTGGATGGCTTTACAACGGCGTTGGCGGTGGGACGATGAGAATAAGTACGAAGAGCCGGAGGATTCGTGAAATTCAATTAGCCATCCTTCACCAGCGCACGTTGTAATTTGGAACGCTTGTTCCATGGCCGTCTCCCTTTCAGTGGAGCCTTTAAATATGCATGGAGTTCCATGAGAAATCTGCCAGGTTCTCGAGGTAATGCGTAGAAGATTTAATTTTGCGCATTTTTCTCTTCCTGGGCGTATTCTCATAGTTACTGAGCTATCTGGACGCAATCATTTTATCCATTACATTTAAGTTACTTAATTTATTCCAGAAGTGGGACTGAAAATATTCGACTAAATAAAAAATCCCATGTTCAGAAAAAATTTAGAACTCTTTTGGCTAAAATTCAGTTCTAGAGGATGCCACTTGACGTTCATTTTTCTCCTTTCAATATCTGCCTGTGCCCATAGCAACTTTACTCTTATTTTAAAAAAATGTTTTGAGTAATTGCCCTTTGATCACCGACTGTTTAACCTTTGTGTTAGACATTCTCTTTATGATTGAAAAATTGTTTTAAAATTTGCTGCGAATCAAGTATGAATACCAACATATTTCATCATCATTTCGTGTATCAGTTAATGGAAAATTATTACTTGTTACGCTTCAGTGTAGGAACTGGGGCATTATTATTAATTTGCGCGCAATATTGATAGAAAGGCTGAAATCTATTGATGTGTATGTGGATAATTAAATCTGTATGATTATTTATAGTGCTTCACGGAGCCAATTTAATATGAATTCTCCAATGTAGGCTCTTAAATTAAGAAAACTGCATATAGTATAAGGCGCTAATAGTTTCCCATCGGCCAGCAAACCCTGGGCATCGACGATTAACTTTACACGCCGCCAGTTTGCGCAGAAATTTATGAAAAGTTATCGTGGAAAGATCTCGTTCAAAAAGACGCAATTGCCCTAAATATGCAAGGTCGTGCAACTATATATGAGGATAATTCAATGGATAAGTCGCAAACGCCAGATTACCTCATACAATATTTAAACTACGCGGGCATATTTTGCCAGCAGATAGCAGCATATGTAAGCTTGTTGCAGAGGATTACATTGATTAATACTCTCTATTCATTTTTACGAGTTTTTATTCATTGACTTACCCTTGTAATGCATCTGGCGGCCATTCAGAGATACAGAGTCAAAACACAGGCGAGTGCATTGAATCTTTAATGGTGAAAGTCCGCACATTAACCGCCTCAGACACGGCAGGTGGAGGTAAACAGGAGGTTTAGCTTCCATTTAGAAACGTTATTTGCGCTGCACTGACTCAAACCAACATAGGGAGGGATTCCCTCTTCAGGTACCACGAGCCAAGGCGTCGCCGTGGAAATCGGAGTCCGGAAAGCAAATGCACTCAACGAACGCAGTGATATACCGGAAACTTTTAAGCCTTTAGGGCTTGGCAGGTGACAGAGAGTATCGGCCTGAACTTCCACCGCGAAAGGGTTCCACAACGCCCGCTACAAAGATACGTGCAGACCACCGGAACCTTAGCTCCGACCGCGGAATTGAAATCGACGACATTAAAGGTGTTGCGCGTCCGAAAAGACTCGATGAAACTCAAAGCTAAGCACTCATTTGCGGATTGAAGGCGTCTAGAGCTTCAGTATTTAATAGAATAACACAATAATAGAGCGCTACAATAATAATGGTAAATTACACCGAGACGAAAAGGGTATTCTTTGACAATATCAAACAGATATCAAATTTAATCGGATAATGAGTTGCAGAATGATAATCTTTTTCTCAATGAAGAAAAAGTTAATAGAATTCATCAATGTCAAATGTCGAACAGGTCAAATTTAAACATAGGCGTCATAATCGTACCATAAACCACAGACAGACAAATGGTGTCGAGTCCAAAAATAAATAAACCTGAGAAAATCTAAAACTTTTGACCTCTTGGTGAGTCTCCATGTAGCGCCCTGCACATGCCCACTTTAAATAGCTTTAATATTTGATATTTTTATATTGTAGTACCCTGCAAGTCACCGCGAGGGTGTGTGACGGGGGTGAATGCACACTAGACTAATTTTGACCCGAATAAGACCCTTACCGCGATCGGGCAATATTATTATGATCCCTCATCGTTCGAGGGAAAAATGATATCTTAAATATACCTGTTCTACGCTTTATATCTCTAATTTTACTGACAAGATCTCTCCTACCGTAGTACAATAACACATTTTCAACATCACTGCTAAAGAGATGCCATTCCAATGTATGTAAGAGATTTAATCTATACTTTACCCTTCGCTCCGTGAGTGATTCCCAGTCTACCTCTAATATAGTATTTTAGACACGCCACTAAGTTTATTATAACATTGTATTACAAATTTGGCAATTCCCTAGAAATCTGATTCGCCAAAAATCGAGCCTGATAGGAGAATATCATAGTCCGACCGGAGTAGGGTCATACTCGTATTAAAATAAGTCTGGTGTGCAATCACCCCCTGCCTCAAATCCTAGCGGTGGCTTGCAGGGTACTAAAATAAATTAATAAAATAAGAAACAGTGATTAGACGTTTCAGTCTCCATAGTCATCGGTATTAAGCATGCTGCACTCGATCGCGCATGTACGACTATAACGGCGATTGTTCAGTGTTAATGCTGGGCTAAAGATCTTTGGTATTCGATGAGCTTTACGAGGTGCTATCCCAGCGATTGTCTTGAGGAAGTTTGATCTGTTCCGTATGCACGCGGTGAGATTTAATCCGCGAAAAAGAGCAAGGTAATAAATCGGCCGAAAGTCGGTCGAAAATTGGCCCAAATCAAGTCACTCAGCGACGAGCTCCGATCTATTTTTACTTGAAGGTACCCAGTGGGGCACGATCACAGATAGATCATGAACGTGAAAAAGAGTGGGAATAACAAGCTTAAATTAAATCCGCTGCCTTAATAATCCCTTCAAGTGAAATAGAATGAATCCAGCGTCCATTTCTGAGTCATATTACATAGCGATAGATGCACAATTGGAACCTGACTCCATTTTTTAGACGCAGAAGAAGAAAAGAATAACGGAAGAGCAAACAAGATGGGACTAAAAACGAGGAAGATGAAAATGTTCGTCAAAAAAGTTTGAAAATTAATGGAATTCTCAATTGTAACTGAATCTGCGCTTCAAAGTGAAAAGTGACACAATTTAATAATGAAATTACTTTTCAGTGTATTACAGATTAAAAAATAAGGAATCGGAGTACTTTGGACAATAAAGTTAGGATATTTTCACTGAAAAAATAATCGCAGAAATATCTTCAATTTTTAGAAATTGCTGTCACCCCGGGGCATTGTATATTCGGAGTCACTTCCAAAAAAATGTCACAAATGCACGAGTAATGGACTCAGAATCAACCGAGCCAACCGTACCGACCATATTTGGAGAACATAATGAGTCATCACGGGCTAACTCTTGAATGTTAATATATGCATTGCACATATACTATCGAGATATATCTCGGTGGACAACGAATTTTGTTCGGTTGAATAACACTTCTGCATTAATTATTGACTCTTTAAATACCCATGCCAATCTCGCTACACACACTTAGTAAAAAAAAGATCGGGATTCGAGACATAAGAATTGAAACACACGGCGATGATTAATTCGTCGTAGCAGAGGTCTCTTGGTGGAGGAGGCGCGAGAGAGATCGTGAGAAGGCGAAGGAGATGAGAAATCCGGAGGTGGATCGGGGGTATATGGGGGAGAGCCGGAGTGGTGGGCTGGAGGGTTGGGAGAGGGGGACGAAGAGGGAAGGAATGGAGATAGATTAAGAGAAAATAAGGAGAGACGGGGGGAGCGAAGTGCGCCACGGGGGTTGCGGGTGTGTGGAGGGAGGAGGCAGGGCAGCCGGGGACCCTAGGAGGGGCGGACGGAGGAGGAGGGGTGCGGAATGGGAGGTGGGGGCCACCCCTGCTACGGGCAGGGAAAACGTAATCCGCAGTGCGGTGTTAGGAACGATACGGACCTTAGATAACATTTATGGAATGGATAGCTTGGGAATCGGATGAGGAGGAGGCTTGATGGTGAGAGAAGAGGGGTGGGGGTAAGGGAGGAGGTGGGAGGGGGCGGCGTGAAGGGTATGGCAGGGCTGCGGGAGAGGATAGGGTTCGAAGGAGAGGAGGGTTGGGAGGGGGGCGAGGGGTTGGCGGGAAAGGTGTGGGAGCCGTGGTCTGGCTTGAAATAGGGGTTGGGAGGGGGAGGAAGGCGGGTGGGGTTATGGGATACGAGGGTGTTAGGGGTTTGAGGTCGAGGCCGTGAGAGATAACGGAGGGAATTGTGGGAAGGGCCGAAGGAATACGCGGCCTGGGCAGTGGAGATAGATGGAAAGGATGCAAAGGGCTCCAACACCCCCGGACCGCCCCCGAGGCACCAGGCGCGCCTCCGCCATCCGAGGGTCTCTCTCGCTCCACGGCCTGGAGCCACGTGCGCCTAATTCGCGCCGCGGGGACCACACAGCACGACTACGATTGCGTGCATCGGACTTTGCAGTGTTTCAAGCCGTCCGAGGGCACTCCAATACATGTCTGCAGAGGAGGGACAGGAATGCGATGGTCGTTCACGGAGTGGCTGCCACCACTGGATTGAAGCTGTCCGGGCACTTAGCAGCAGTTAACTTTTTATAAACGCGACAGGGCGGAGTCACAACTCAAGTGCCATCGGCGTAACTATTCCGAAGTTTGGTCCTTCTGAAAAATCACCGATTGTAATGCCCGCGATCGGCATCCTGCATGCAAACCTCAGCAAAATCTTGGAGCCGAGAAAGAAAAATCGCCGTGCTATCCCAAAGTAAGCACTAAAAGCAAAGTGTCATGGTTCATAGGGGTCACTTAGAATAAGCCGGGTATTCCGCAAGGTCAGAATGAGAGATGGTGGATGTATGAAGTAATCTCAGCATAGTGCTGCTCACTAAGAATGGAGACAAAAGAAACCAGCATGACGTTCCACTTGACGCTTTGTTAACGATCTTAATTTTTCCTCTTTCGGCACAACTCGGGACAATAATAATGTCACCGAAAAAAACGTTTTGAGAGCCAAACTGTGACATTTGCTGCGGGAAGGGATTTGACCCTGTAAGAGTCACACCAACTATTGACACCCTATAATTAGGGTCTTGAGGGTTGAACTGCAACCCGTGGAGGGAACCCGTTCATCACCTAACCCCTCCCCTCCCCAACCCGCTGTGAATTATTATCGGCTGCAAGTGAGAATTCGAATGCCTATTTGAACTCTTCAAGCGTATTTAACGACGTGGACCAGTTCCAAAACAGAACAGACAGCGTCACATACTCGTATATTAACGCAGACATTTAAGGAGATTACTTTAACATTTGGGAACAGGGTTAATGAAACTATAACCAAGCACGGAAATTGAGCTTTATGCTAGAGTGGAGCTTGAAATGAATTATTTTTTTAACATGTTAAAGATATTCACGACCTATAAATCAGACCATTTCACGGCCCATAAACATTCCGCGGCCGGGGGAATAGCTTGTATGGACCCCGGGGCGCAACGTCACTCTGCGGCGATCCTCTACATACACGCAGGGGGGAATGTAACTCCATTGACGACGTCCATAACGACTCGAGTATGGCCAGGACGACGCCGTGGACGATGGAAGATTAGACGGAATGCGTGATGGGACTCACGTGGAGGGCGGAGGCTCACGACTGCATTTCTCGAGCATTTGGGAGAGGAGGCCTGACAAAATGGAGGGCGATAAAGCCTAGGTCATCGACTCTCTTCCTCAGTTCGGCCATCAAAATAATTGCGAGTGGGCCTAAAAATAATCAACGGTCGTCAGGGATATGTGACGCGCGGCCCTGGCTGAAATGTCAAAATAAAATAAATTTCTCCATAACATTTGAGTACCATAACAGTCATTATTTGCGCTTGGATTATTCATGGTCTTATTAAAAAGGTGAAAAAGGTGCCTCTAAACAGATGAGATGACGATTTTGGTACTGAAAAGTATCATATCACAATTTATTAACAGATGCTCTGTTTTCTGATTAAATAGAACATTTTTAAAGAGTAAAAGGCTTGATGGGGAGTGATTCTCAAAGAATTGCGCTTAATCTCATTATTTTTGACAAGTAAAATGGCAAACATAATACTCGGAATGCTATCAATAAAAAACAACATAAATATATTAAAAATGTATAATTTTTTTAACACTTCCGCAGAATGCGAAACAAACACCTCCTCCCATAAATTAATTTATTATTCAGCTCCTTGCTGAGCCTGCGCCCTCTCTCCATTTATAATTTACACAATATCTTTTCGCCTACTCCCTCTATTCCCCCGTCAAGTCAATGAGATTCTGCTACATCCAATAGTTCCCGTTCGAATGGTTGTTTAGGGTCATTAAAATAGAAACGAAAATCCTTCTAAAGATCCTTTTCTGACATAATATTTCACCAGAAAGTGCAGTTTAATTTCACTCGCTATCTTCAGAAATATCAAATATTAACTTGCAATCTTAATAGCCTAAGTAAATATTGTTGATATCCTTGGGCGATTTTTAAGGATAACTGTGATAATTAATACAAAGTGATGCAACATTAGATATTCTCTATGCTTATGATAGGTATTAAATTACTTATGTAATCTTATGAATCACTTACGAGGATGCAGGGCGTGCGTGTGTCCAATGTACTCTGATTTGTTTGTCTCGGTTTTTCTACAGAATCTATGAAAGGCCTGGCAATTGACTATTAGTACGAAATTCATTCATTGATCCTAAATTGACGAGGCGTTACTTAATGGGATTAACCTTTTCGGCGAGGGCAGTCGTCGACTAACTAATGCTCAATAGCTCTAATATCTAGGTGAAGTTTGTCCTTTGATAGTGGTTCACCCCGAACGGAGTCGGCGCCAAAGCATCATAAAAACAATTCAATCAACTAATACATTACTACGGTGCTGCCTATATTCTTTCGAATTACAATCTGGCACAAAATGCCTCTCGGCTGACTGACCGTAAATCCCAAGGGTTAAAAGTGCAGTGCATATGGAAGAAAAACACTCCAGACATTCAATGCTTATATTTTGTCCCAAGAGTAGAGACTAAATGAATTAGACACCGGAATTGGGTGTCACATTTCCTACCTTTGTCTTTAGGGGCGGAGGCAGTAATTTGCATGTCCAGGAGATAGTACAGTTTCCCCTTCTTGCTTTTCAATTCTAATTTCCACGTTACTGGATGGATATTTACTAAATTGCATGGGAATGTATATGTTAGTTGATGGCATATTAAGGTATGTATATTTGCATTCGTGTGGGTTCAGAAGTTTTCCGCACGCCTCTGTGGGTGTAGTTTTGCATGAATATTTTGGTTTTGCATTTGGTTTTACTTTCTTTTACGGGAGGTGACCTCACACCCCCGCCAAACACCTTTTCGGCGGCTTTCGGGGTATTATGTAGATTTAGAATTGAATAATTTATATAATCGCTTTCTCCCCTCTGCAACATCTCTACTTTAATCTTACGAAAATTTGATGAGCGATTTCCCTGATAATTTATATAATTTAATTTTAATTTTAGTTTAAAAATGAAGTTAGCGTCCTGAAACTCACTGCCACCCGCCTTTTCGGGGTGGAGTAGGGGCGTGTGACTGAAACTGCACTTTCGGAAGGATTCCTCGAACTATTCCCCCGAACACGTATGTACTTGCCTCGTGTATTGATCGCATTTTCGAAATGCGACCGGCGATTACGATGGCCGAAGAGGTTAACGGTAACTCAGTTTTGAGTTCTTTGAATTTTTATTTCTGTCTCGGAAACACGAGGATATAATTTTATCTCCACGCCCATATAGCAACGAAAGCATGCGCCACATGCCAGTAGCTTATGAGACGTGGGGATAACACTTTCCTTTTCAGCGTTTATTAGAAGTGATGCTAACTCCATTGAATCAATGCGAGTTTTGAAAATATACGGAAATTTCTTTGAAGAGAACTCATAAAAAATTTTTTCTCGAAAATGAGCACCAAATTAAAGCATACTAGGACTCTTACGGTGAGAAGTGCATGATATTACTTTTCAGCGCAAATGTACTAGGGTTCAAAGAGCGGAATAATTGCATACGGCATTAGGTTACAATGGCAAGACATGAATGAAAACTGTCATGTTACTCATTATACTTTACAAGAACAAGGTTGGGAGTATGGTATGTAAGTTAACCACAAGTCAGGGAAAGACTAGGATACTCGAGAAGTATGAAGGGAATACGAGACGTTATAATAAGAGGAATTAAATTTGCGCAGGTGGACAAGTTTACATAGTCGGTATTTGGGAGAAAAATCGCCTAAGCAGTCGGGATATTAGGATAAACATTGCGTCGGCAAGCCTTTTGGAAGAAGGCCATTTCCGTCAAGCACACTAAGTTAGGAAGCAAAGGAAAGATAAATAAAGACACTTAAATAGAATGAAACAGTATGAATTAGAAACCACGTCTTTAAGAGCGTCGTGGACTGGAGGCTGGAGAATGATGGCAGAAAAGTTGAGTTGGGTAAATATTGAGTAGTAGGATCTCGAATTCACGAAAAAAGGGAGAATATTGTATTAAGTGAGTGTGGTACGTGTCGGAAGAGATTATGCATTTTAGACAGCATCAAGAAAGAAGGAAGCTGCAAGACCTGAAGATGGAAATAATGTGGGAGAGACAAGAGAAAACTCACGTGATGATACATAGAAGACAATATTCTTAGGGGATTGTTCAAAACCTATTTTCATTGGCAGAATACGTTGTATCTTGACGACATGTTACGGTAATAGGTAAGAAGAATAACTTACTGCACGTTCAATCTTAAGAGCTCAAATCATTGCTAACGATACTCTTCTTCACAGACGGTAAAATACTGATCTCCAAACGAGGGGAACGTACTCCAGAACTCCCTTTTGAACTTCTCAAGACGGCCCAAGAATACCAACTTAAAAACCGCCACCCCAAATACCATAATGGCCTTATGGGATGTGGGGATTTTTATTATCCTATAGTATTTTATTTTACACAAATATAATTATAAAATATTAGACTGCACAGAATTTCTCAATATCCCTTCATTTAATACCCACTGAACATACTATTCCTCGTTTGATCCCTTTAAACAGTGATACATTTAACTTTATCACATTTGCTGAAAGTTAATCTCCAAGAGAGCCGAAGCAGATTTCACATACAAGATCACGACGTAGATCGCATCAACGGAATGAAAGGAGACTACAGATATACTCGTAGATGGGGAGATTGCTTAGAGCGAATGGATGGAGAAATAATACTCAAACAAATGTGGAAATGAAGAACGAGAGTGGGAGGATCCTTGGGACGTCCACGGAAGGGATAGAAAGACCAAGATTGAAGAGAAGGGCAACAGACTTAATGTTATACTTGAAGACTGATGCAGAAGAAAACCGTGAATGAATTATTTAAGAACACTAACCGTGCAGAGACATGGTTTGTGTTAAAGGCATCGGAAAAGTTTTCAGAAAAATAGATTTATTTCAGATATTGCTGCATTACTTCAAAATTCTTCAAATTACATCCCTTGAGCGTCGACACACTTTTTCCAACGGTTTTTCTACTACTCGAAGGCTCCCTGTCCTTAAGGGTACGAGTGCAGGCTTTTTATAGCTTTTAGGGTTCCATAGTGGTGTCCTTTGAGAGAGGATTTCCCTCTTGGGGATAGAAAATAGTCTGCTGGTGCCAAGTCGGGACCACAAGGGGATTGGAGAATCGTCTCGATGCCGTTGCAAGTCTTCGCAAGCAGAGACGCTTGACTCTGCTCTTGGTCGACCGTCAAGACCTTCAGCACGAGTTTAGCGCAGACCTTTTGCATCGCCAAATTTTCAATGATAATGGTGTGCATTGTCATCTTATCAATACCAATACGATCCGCGATCATGCGCACACTTAACCGACGGTCTGAAGTCAGCACTTCACGCAAACGTCAGGAAAAAATGATTACTGATACTTTTTGTACAAACCTTGTATTTGCCAAACTTAATCGGAATCTAAGCACATTTAAAGGTCAATCCGAGGAGATGGGACAGGGGCGTGCGACGGCGACGACAGAGAGAGGGACGGGCCTGGGACGGCGTCCGGGGGACGGTACCGCGGAGGGCCCCCTTCGAAGGCCCGGAAGCAACCGCGAGGCTCTTTAAGTGGAGGGCTCACGTTCCCTGGGTATAAAAGGATTATTTATTGACAAGGCGTAAAGGTTAATTTACGGGCAACGGAAACCTTGATGTCATTAAACATTAATAATTCCAGGGGCACGCAAAGGCGCAGGATACGGAACCCTCTCCCTCCAAAATGAAGAATAAAAAGATAACTCGAATTCAAATGCGACGAATGAAACCTTCGGCATTGCCACAAAAAAAAATAAGCTGAAATAAAAACGCAGCATCTCTCTCCTAATAACATACGCCTTCCAAGCACGAAACTTGGAATTTAAAGTCCAAAAATAATTATCCCGGCACTGTATTCATATTCTGAATGCGGTAAAAAAATTAATCGATACTTGAACTTTGACATTTATTCAAAGAAATTAAAATTCAAAGCGCTAATCGGGGGTGTTTTGCCGCAGAACGGCGGTGATAGCGCAAAGGAAATGCATCAAATTCGCCATGAACTAGTTATAAAATTCTGAGATCCCAATAGCATTCAAAATCCAAATATTTTATTATTATTCGATCGATTAAGCGATGATAAAGCATTCTGTTTATTATCCTAATATCCAACTTTTATTGTACACACCTATAATGCACACAATTATTTATGTAGTAGAGTGCACAGTAGTTCTCAATATCCTTTCCAATATTATTATTATATAAATCTCGTTGCAATTAGGCAATTGTCCTGGTGGCAACGGTCAAGTCTGGTCAACGGTCAATCTTACAATGCAAATACATACATACACAAGAAGAAAAGATATGAATGCTCTAATATACAGTGACACTTTAAGATTACCAACCGCACCTTTATCATGAAACATGGGCTAGGTTCACACCATTCTTACAACACTCCATCCATAATCACGCACTCTTCAATTTCATAAACCGTTCCAAATCACGTTAACACATCATTTACTTTTGCAATACAACTTCTCACGCCATCCACATCACGTACGGAACAATATTTTAATAAGTACATTAGTATGATAATAACTGATCAATGAATTTTATCTCCCAGTGGCTGCTTCACACTTATTCTTAAGACTTCTAAAATTCGATAGAAAGGGCTCAAACAGACCTCCAGACAGCTGGTTTCATTCAACAATACTAATGTTTAAAAAATAATATTTTTCTTGCTTGTTTTTTGTATTCTTATTTTAATACTCAATGAACATATCCTTTACTAGATCCCCATGAAGAGCGATACACTTAACCTCATCGTATTTGCTCAAAGGTAATCTCCAAGAGAGCCGAAGTGGATTTCGCACACAAAAACCTTATTTCCGAAGCAAATGATAAACGTGAAAGCTTCTGTTATTACTTATAAAAAACCTATTTGAACATAACTTATCGGAAATAAAATAGCCCACTCATATTTCTTCGCAATAAATTTGGTCTCGTAACCAATTTTCCAAAGTGACGTTCACAAAACTCAAACCGTGCTCCAATGCATAGATGAAAATACATTTCAAAAACTTGCAGGAATAAATATTGAAGATTTTAGATACAAACCATTCCGAGAACTCGAAGCATTCACGTCTACGTATATTCAGATGCACTCTCTAAATAAGCCGAGAATAAGTTATCTGTTCATTTCAACGAAAGATGAATGATTAAAAGAAAAAAAGAAACCACTCCACGTTTCCGCACATGCTGAAATGAAACTCCGGTTCCGTGCATAATCCCAGGGACAAAAGAAACACTTCATAAACCCTTTAGAGTCGATGCAACGCCACCTTTCCTTTGTGTTTTTGCCCCCGCTCCTCGCCTTGCCTCCCGACCCGCCCGCCCTCACCCCAGGATTTCGATTCCGAGAAAACCGTGGTGCACACGTCAGTCCGCTGCGGAGCGAACCCCTAATCATTCCTTACTGCTGCCACGTCCCCTCAAGGAAATAATGAAAGCATAAAAGCCACATGGAAGACTTCCATTCGGGCCGAATTATTCACACCGTCGTGTTTTCAGAGAATTTCCCTCGCCACACAAACTCGCTCTGCACGTATTATCCCAAAAACTACCAAAGCAATCTAGGCAAGAATGGCGCACCAGAGACCTCTTTCTTCAGATCCTCGAAGCTACTTTCGACGACGAAGTTTTTTTATTTAACTTTTTAAGCTGGAGGGCTTGACGTAATAATGCCCCAAGAAACGACTTCTTTTGTTCCCAAACCTTTCTGATACACACAACGTCTCTCCAAAGGAATAACTCATTCAGCAGAACACATACCTAAACGCGTAATACAAAAAGCACTTACTTACCATCGCGTCGAGAATCGCATTCGACCCATGATTAAATAAAAATAACGACTTTAATTTTGGGTCTCCCTCACGGCAGGATTAATACGCGGTGCTCCCTCGACCACGACAAAGGCCCTCAGGACGGAAACGGCAATATGTGAATGCCCGCATTCCGTCGATGGAGAAATGAAAATCACACGAAAATGTGCTTCCCCTTCCAGAGTTGTGACGCGAGCGAGATAAATGCAACGGAAATTACAGAGGAACTGGGAATCTGAAATTAGGGAAAAAAAAGTATCCAAAGCTGATAAACTGTGTGGTCTCATATAAACCAATCTTGCAATCCAGAGAGATTCAATTCCTAAACAATGGCAAGACATGAAAGAGATAAGGGGATGGTGAACCAACAAAAAGAAAAAGGAACTCTTTGGCGTTACTCAAAGGAGTTCTGATTCACTCGCCCTCCGTACAGCAGACTGTGTAATCACTCAACTGTTCCCCCTTCCGTTCATTTGAAGAGATATTAAACATAGAATCACATAAATTAGCTAATTGTCAGAGGATGGTTTACACGAGGGAGAATGAGTACATACACACGTTTATACTCTGAAAATCTGCCGCAAAAGCTATTGACATTTGCTGTTAGTAAAACAGCCGTGAAAAATTATGGGAAAATATCTCTCAAGTGAAAGGTTGACGATTCAGTCTCTAGTTCTCTCTCCCCAGTGTTTTTCCTGTGAGCTATTCAACAGGAAAAAAAAGAATCATCTCATGCACAATTCACATGAAAGGGAAGGCACAAGAATAATAGGTTTGATTTTGCACACAGCTAAACTAGTTCTTAGGATCATCAACAAGATGAAGGGGAGCAAGGTAAATGATTACTTAGGGGATGAACAGTTCGGATTCAGGAAGGGAAGAGGTACGTGTGATACCATTGCAGTAATGAGATCACTAATCGAGAGGCATATATAATACAAGCAGGATGTATATTAGCCTGTTTCATAGGTTCGAGAGAGCATTAGATTGAGTGAATTTGGTAGAATTATTGAAAGTATTGCAGAAAATAGGAGTGGATTGGCGGAACAAGCAACAACCGCAACCTGTATCGTACATGATGAAAGAAGACACTTTGCTTCTTCATAAGATGTAACTGTAAAGAAACCTAGGTGTAAGTAAGAATACCTTATGTGAAAGAGTAAAGTGTCTTCTTTCGTCGTGAAGGATTGCCATCATGTTACTCCCGAAACTGAGTCATGTATCGTACATGTTTCAGTGGCGGACAGAGAGTCAGGATAGGTCGCGTTCGGAAAAGGATTGCGATAAGCGTGCCCATTATCACATGTGCTATACAGGGTTCGTCCGGAAAATAAGTGTAATAAGCTCATTGTCTTTTTAGACAAAAGGGGAATCGTCCACTACGAATTTGTACCTGAACGACAAACTGTAAATGCTGCATTTTACGTCCAAGTGCTCGACAGGCTTCGAAAACGAGTCACCCGAGCCCGAGCCAGCGATCAAAAACATCTGGCGGCTGCTTCACGACAATGCGCAGTCTCACACCGCGCTTGTCGCGTCGGACTTCTTGGCCAAGCACGGCGTGGCAACGCTGCCGCACCCGCCCTACAGCCCGGAATTGGCACCACCGGACTTCTTTCTGTTCCCGAAGATAAAGAGGAGTTTGAAAGGAACGCGATACGGGACTTTGGACGCCGCCAAAGAGGCCGTGACGACGTGTCTTCGAGAGGTTCCCGATGATACCTTCGCGGGAGAGTTCCAGGAATGGGAACGCCACTGGAACAAGTGTATCGAACTCACAAGGGTCTTATTTTGAGGAATATTAGCTTAAGATATGTAAAAGTGTAATAGATTTTTTTTCCTGAGCTCAGTACCCTTATTTTCCGGACTAACCCTGTAAGCATATGTGTGGAGGGAAAAAAGAGGGAGTTAAATTGGCATGCAGGAAGAACTGGAGTTAGGAATGAAAGTTGGTGAGGAATTCATAAAATCAGTTAGATTTGCGGACGATCAAGCTTTAGTTTTCCAGTCAGCCAAGAAATTGCAAGTATTGCTGAGTGCATTGAAAAGTTAGTGTAATACATATATAGGATGAGAATAAGTGTAAGCAAAAAACCCATGATGCAGTTTTGAATAAAGAGAAAGCTTACGTTAAATATTAAAATAGAAGCGCAAAAACTAAAAGGGGTGGAGCATTTTACTTATCTTGGATGTTCTTCGGACTAATATGGTCAAAGTAGTACGGATACAAGAAGAATTGCATTGGCCACAGGAAATTTCACAAAAAAGTGGTAATTAATAACATGGAGTATGGGTATTTAAGAAAAGATAGGTGAAAACTTTGAAATGCACAGCAGTCTTACACGGCTCAGAAATTTCCCCGTTTAAGCAAGACGATAGGCGTATATTAAGCTTTTGACAAGTGGTTAAGGAGGAAGGTGGACAGCGTAAAATAGATGGAAAGGAAATAAATGACGAAGTATCAGTTTTGGCAGGGGAGGAGAGGGAGGATTGTTGGGAGATACCCAAAAGAGTCAGAAATGTGGATACACAGTATTATGATTGGTAATGGATCGGTAAGACTAAGATAGAGGGAAGTAAGTCAGGAATGTGAGGTAGGGTTAAGATAAGGACAGACATGTTGGCGAGAATGACGGGAGATAGAATTTATGTTGAATTGAAGAACAATTTATAGCAGCATGGGTGTCAGATTGTGCCTTGCTGGCTCACGCTAAGAATCGTAGGTGTATTCAGTCCGTGTCCATTCCAAAATTCATTATAACGGTAGCTTACCACGTAAAAACATATTTAACACTAATTTTTTCACCACGTGTACATTCTTGCCTACCAATTTTGAGTGGGGCTTAATGTCGCAAATAAAATCACACGATCGATGGACAGAGACGGAGAGAAATCACACGTCGATGTATCGGGTCTGCAGAGGCTGCCATCTCAAATTAGCTGGTAGTTGTGCTATATGTTGTGTCCGGTCGTAGCAATTTTTAATGAACCCGGAAGCTATTCTTTACATTTTAATGAATTCTTGAAAGAATGCTAAATTTACACGTATTCCAAATACCTGCAGCGTACGAGTAGTTTAATGAGAAAAAGCTCATACATGTGTTTGGCAGAAGATATCCTGTAAATAAAATTAGAGAAAATAAGTGTGGAACACACATATTTAAAATGCCATTTTTCCCGCGAATAATAAGGGAACAAATTTGTCCGGCTGCGCAAGGGAGGGAAAGAATTTCGTGTAAAAATCACCCCCTGCCACACACGCTAGCGGTGGCTTGCAGGGCACCCTGTGAATAAATGAAATAACTATTTCATGACTATACCTAAGTGAACACCACAAGGCGACACGGCATAATTCCAGCTATAATTTACCCTAATCAGGGCATGAGGATTAGTAAAAGATTAAATTGCGCTTCCTTCACGATGTACTGGAAAATCACGTGCGTCACTGGAGCTCGTCGAATTCTACCCTTTACCTGTGGTTGGGGGTGAAGGGAAGCATTGAATAGGAGCAAACCCCCGCTTAAAGTATACAACACGGAACTGCTCTGATTCCCTCCGAGTTAAAAGTCAGTATCACACGAGTTTCTCTGTATTCACTTCGCGTATCGCATCTCATACCGAAATGACGTTCGTCTAAGTGATTTCACACATCAGATCAAAGCATTCTATTCGACTCCATTCAGACACTAAGTGGCAATATCGTCGTCACGTAAACTACACCGAACGGACGGAATGAATACAATGTACTACGCAGGCAAGAGGTATGCGGTGGTATTTGCGTCATCTGCATGTGGATCCTGGAGGTTATACACATGGAGTGTGGAATCTACATCAGACATGTAATATTCATTTTACATGCAACTAAAAGGTTAGCAACTAATATTATAAACAACATTAAATAGAGGACGTCACTGCAATGTGCTATTGAGGCTAGTAGTAGCAAGAATAGTTTGAAAAGTGCTAAAACCAATCCTCTAATTGGAAGTTACTACATTGGAATCGATATGATTCAATGGAAGTGACTTTGATTACTCAGGACTTTACATACCCAATAGTATTTACCATTTTACATACGAATAATCCTATTCTTATACACAAACAACAAGTTTTCTGTTTTACGATTCACTCAGTGGTCACCAAATAGCTCTACACTTTTGTCTTGGAGCCGCCTTGCTACTTCTTCCATGATATTGTAATTTCGTTAATTCAATCTGAAATACTATCTAAATGAATCAATAATAAATGCTTGTCCAGCAGCAATTAAAAACCTTCATCCCGGCAACTACAGAAAATTAAATCAGAGGAAATTGGAAATTCAGAAACTTTATAAAAAAAGCGGGGCGAAAACTGTCAGCATATATCATTTCATCAGCTACTTCCTTGAGCAATTTGTTCTGAATGAAATCACCTTGTTCAGTTGTTCTCGTATATCTTATTCATGAGCACTGCCTTATATATGTTTCAGGAATACATATTTCATTATATCCTTTGCAGTTGTTTCATGAGATTTGACGAGATATTCGTATTGTTAATGCTAGTGATGCATGCTGTTATTATCGTCGAAGATACGTAAATCCCCTTATGAAATAGGTACACTAAGATTTAAAAAATTGTAATAAAAATCGTCATTAATTCATAATCATTAAAAATTAACATTATAACCCTTATTTTTTATTTAATGCTATCCCGGATTTGTTTTACTTTTCTATGAAAATAGATTTACAGCCGTTGACGCTACAACACGAATTATTTTTAAAAATAATTTTACAGCATGATCGTTGTAATTGATTTCGAGTAACCTACTGCCTCGATTCCGTGATTTAACTCGCTGTCATAATGGAATTTTGGCTAATAAAAAGGGCTTACGTATAATCACGGCTTCCAGCCGTCCATCCTATGAAATAGGAGCCCCAAATAATTGACGCTGCTTTAAAATCACCGCAAATCCTGTTACATTTTGCCGCCGATGATGTTTAATTTTTTTTCGTGCTGGGGGGTCCGTAAGATAAACATAATTTTAAGGTCATTCAGATGCAATCCTTGATATTAATGCAGGGCTTTATATTTTTCGGCCATAAAATATGTGACTATGAATTCTTTGTAATTTCACAGTAACGAGGATGTTCATTCAATTATGTTTCTTCATGTTACCGCCTTCCGAAAATACCCGGATGTTTATCTATTGTTGGCCAATTTTCTGTTTAAATATTACATAAGAATTTTGGATAATTTGGTATCTCATTATTTACACTATGGCAATTAATGATATTACATTAATTCAATTCAATATCACACGCTCAGATTAATCGGGAATGGATTTTCAAAACACAGAGACACTCCAATTATCTGTTTCAGGTGGAGTGGGAGTAACTACCAGATAACTTCTATGATGATTATAATTCCTCTACAGGAACACGAATAACACTCTGATCTACCGACTACGGTTAACCGTCTTGAGTTATGAGGTGGTCGTTGGAGTTACGTTTTGGAAGCGATTCATGGCGAATTAATGCACCTGGTCTCTCCAATTTTGCGGGTAAAAAGAGGAAGAGTTCATGGGCAAACACTAAATGGTGGTTATTCGGAAAAACATGCATTGATTCACATGCAGGACAACATTCTATCATGACGTTTACTTGCAGCGGTCAGAGGAATTTTAAAGATTTTAGAAAACTTAATAATATAGAAAATTTAATCATCATAATCAATATATGAAATATCCCTCCCATGGACTACAACCTTGAAGTAGCTTAGGCGTCCTGATGAGCCATAGAACTGTGCTGGCGGTAGAAAAGATCTTTTCTCTTTGTAGTGTCCGCATGCCAGAAAGGTTGAAGGGTAAGAGCCAGAGGAAGTGTAGTCAGCCCACTCAGCTTCCGTTCCTCAGTGAGGCGGCTGCAAAGGCATCTTACCAAGTCGGGGAGGCCATTTGTGCGATGGTGCCACATTAAAAACACTTAAGATAACAAGGCGAAACCACCTAAATAATTTATCCCAATAGAATATGATATGAAACAGGCAAACATTTTTTAATACGAATGCATAAACATACGAATCCGTTTCTTTTTATTTTGGGCAACTCCCAGAAAGTGTACTCTACTCTCCCTTTTACCGGAGTTAGTTTGATGCTCACTAACTGGGTCCTTCTATAGGCTCCTCCTGTATGTTATAAACATTAATAGTGAGAGATTGCCTCCATTTTCTTTCAGTTTAGCTTCTATGTTATTTCTCATTAACTTATAGTATTACTGCACAGTTCCTGTAGCAACAACAAGATTATTCTTTTAAAGTTGAAATACATAACACGTTTATTTATTATTCTTAGCATTATGTTGAACTCGGTGCTGCAAAAGACCATAATCTCAACTAAAATGATAATAAGAAAATAGAACTAAAAAGATGATAATCTGAGCAGCGTATGAAAATTATGGAAGGATCCAGGTTAGAAATCACAGACCGAGGGCTAAATAAAAGATTGAATCTCTTGGATAATTAGGAAGGATGTCTCTTTAGCGACGGTGCTGAAAATGTACTGTCAGCCCCATCTTCCCGCGGTAGAAGATATCATGCCACTAAAATTGAAGGGATTTAGTGAAGAACAGATAGATTTAAGACGTCATTTTTCCCCACGAACGATAAGGGATAAGAATAACCTCGGCCGAACGCGCAAGGGGGAAAAAGTATTTAGTGTCAAAAGTAGTGTGGGTGTAATCACCCTCTGCCACACATCCTAATAGTGGCTTGCAAGGCACCATTTACGTACACATGTTAAAGACCTACATTTTCACTGATTCCACAAGCATTGGCTTGTTTGCGAGAATCATGTTTCCTACTAGTTACGTCGCGTATGGCCTCAGGCGAGCAGTTTTTCTTCATGCAAATAGCCAAATCGGTTTTTCGAAAGGTTTCCAGGAACTGCTGACCATTTATGCTGTTGTTTTGAAAGCATTTGGTAACTGGACCAAGGTTTGCTGCCCTCACGACTCTCACTTCCCAATTCATTCATGTGACTAGCATTATCGTACAGTAACCTGATAGTCTCGAAAACTTTTACTTTTGAAGCTGTATTTTATTATTACCAATATTATGTCTTACCGGATGCAGTGAACAGGTAACAGGCAATGTAGACTGTAAAATATCACTTTCCCACTTACGTCACTCCAATTTTCTACATTACTCCGAAAAACCTAGTAAAATATTTTAAATTCGTATTTTTTTAATCGAATCAAATTGCAACGGTCGTGTTATGGAGTTTCAAACATAATTTAACGTAATAATGTGATTTTGAAAAGCAACTTTTACCCCAATAGCCATTTTCAGAGACGCGTCCATTATACTGGTTGTGATGGAATTACAATTCATATTTCGCTAAGTAAGAGGCGAAAGTGATATTTGTATAGCGTCAAGAACTCACAGCACGGAGTTGTCAATACCAATTGTCTCTACTCACCGCTTAGCGTTTACGCTATGCCAAATGGCAATGTTGCCATCGACTACAGTAACCACACACACGCAGGGTGCGGCAGTGAGAGCTTCAGTTTCACCATTCATCGAATCCTTCCCCCCCTTCCTTCTCTTTGCTGCCTTCCTTCTTTTCTATATTTCTTTTCTTAGACCTTTGAGATTTTTTTGCGATAAGATTATAAAGCAGTGTGGACTTCAAATACCTAGGCTTTCCGCCGCATCTACTCTGCTCCTCCCGGGGATTTTTTTCCCACATCCTCAATGATGCCTAGCCCGTAAGCTCCAAAGTCCATCCTCAAACTCTTTCCCTCTAGCTCGAAAATCTTTCTGAGACATCTAAGGCAGCAGAATCCCGTCTGAAATCTCGAAAAAGGTGAAAACGGTCACCGGGATTGGAGATATTTTGTTTGGGCTTCTAGTTCTTGCGACTTGATCAAATTCAGAAACCACGTAGGAAGTCGAAGAAGAGTTTGGGGAATATGGACACAGGAAGTAAAATGACTTTAATGATGTAAGTGTGGCATAAAAGTCAATAGGATATAAAAAAGATCATGCATATTTATATGGTCCTAGCTAAAGTCAAAAAAGCTGACAAACTAAACCGCCAAAACTTTTTTCTGTGTGTAATGGCCTTGGTAGTGATTTAATCGAGTCTACTTTTTCCATGTGAGATACATTTGAGGTACAACAGTACAGTTCTACGCGTAATCTCTCTAATTTTATTTACACGATCTCTCCTACCGCAGTGCGAAGTGGTATTAATACATTTTCATCAACATCCATAACTAGATCTCCTTCAATGCTCACAATGAGCTTACATGACACTTTGAGTGCACACAACATAATTAACGTTTACATTGGCATTATTACTGCATGCTTCCACAGCCTTTAGACACGCTCGTACTAGTCTTCAGGAGCGTTAAACTCATCATAATAAATAGCCTAAATAATAGCAGTCATGTTTGCACTGTATCACAACTGATATGATACTCGGCACTAAGGACCAAGTGACGAGCGCCCATTTTGCCTTGATACCAGAAATTGTGATGCAGTAATCGAAACACATTTCTATCCTAACTGGCGAGAACGTCGTTCAGACATATCTGGAAAGTGAGCGGAAGGGCGAGAGACAATCCATGCGAAGGGGCGGCGCACAGAACGCGTGGTGGCCGGGGAGCAGCCCAACGCGGAGCGAGGTTGCTCGGCCGGGGATGGCCGGGGAGCAACCCACGCGGAGCAGGGGATGATCGCAATGCGGACCTCTTCACGTCGAGTCGAAAACGGCGAATGTCTCGCGAGGCACTCGATTTACGTAATCCGAGTGAAGAAGGGCGAGAGAATCGGGAGGGAAGGAGGGACACGTTTGATTGAAATGATCGCGGAGGGGATTAAGTTCAAAGCCGTGTTCCCGCGCGAACGAAAAATAAACCTTTGGAGAGTGATTAAGCATCACGAGTGGGGTTGAGTGTATGTTACTCATTGGAATGGACGGAGCTACTAATGGCGTCCTTGTGGATGTGATGGTTGAAGTATCGAGGCGGCAGGGAAATGACGCCGACGCATTTACTGTAATCCCTACCCCTCTTCACTTCCATCCCCCTCCCTGCCTCGACCCGTCAACGACTCATAATAAGTCTCTTCCGCCAAGGAACACCTTCAAATTCGCTCCAAAGCCACCTCATTACAGAGGCATCGCGATCTCGCACTCATTTTTCTTGCTTATAGGAAAAGGAATTTGAGCTACTCCATGCCACTCACCCTTTTTATTATAATTTTATTTTCCGCAACGTTCCGTTTAAAACAAAAAATCATAAACGTTGATATAATTTAACATTACAGTAGTCAAACACTAAAGAGAGGATACACAGATCACTAATACTTCAAAAGCCATGACAATATCAATGTTAAAATATCCCCGTAGGAAAGATGGATCGTTAACTTCACTCTAATGAATCCGATGAAAGGGATTAAGTATCGGAGTACAATAACATAGGTAAGAGTATTGTCTAAGATAATCTACAGGGGTGAAGTTTCTCGTTTTTATTTTTTACAGTTTAAACTCTTTGAACTGTCTGATCAAACAGAAAACTATCCGTTGGCACGTCGGTCTCTTTTGTTAATGCTAAAACCACTGGTTGTGGTAACTAATAGATCAGGGTCAAAACAGACCTAGCGGTCATCAGAACTTATCATCACATCAAGGTTGGAGTGCAACGGGAGAGGGAATAATTAAACACATCAAAACAATTTTTCCTTACCAATGTCTCTCTTCTATTTAGAAGCCTTTTCAAAATAATTCTGCGGCGCTATTAAAATCCTTCCTTGGAAGTGAAAATAACTAACAATCGCAAGGGGTGAAGTTCAAAATAGAGACCGCAATTCGAATCTAGCATCAGCAATGGAAGATACAGAAACTTCTCCAGGTCCTAAAACACGGAGCTGGATTCCTTTAATCTTGCCACCGTTCTGACAAATTCCTCATGGCCAAGTCATCTATGGCATTAATGTTACGCACTATAGGCCCAAATTTTGGACCACTATCCTTCGCTTGACCTGCCCTCGACCATTAATTATCATGCCATTATGTTTCACAACGATTTCATCAGTGGTAATAGCGGACGGAATAATCGGCTTCCCCACGTATCTCTTTCCTAACCATAAAATTATTTTTTGTAGTAGAATCCCAGACTTCTAAGAAATCGACCTCATTCTACTAAATTTATTCTTTGCTTAATACATCTGCATTGACTTTTCTTAATATCATCGCCATGCTTTATTTCCTATGGAGCCATCATCATCTAAAACGAAAATTTAAGAATATAAGATATGGTTAGCGGTATATATTTCTCAATTTGGCTTCAAAACAATCAAAATAAAAAAAATACTCCTACTGACATTTAACATACCTAATAATTTAATGCATCATTTGAGTTCATATCGTATAGCTGGATACGACATAATTAATTAGTCGAATAAATGCCATTCTTATGAGGAACGCAAACAAGGGAACGGCCTTGGTGTGACAAGGAACGAGACGAAGTATTTCTTAGTTTTGTTTTCAGAATATTACGCTTCAAAGGCAAAATTTAATTTAAGTTTTGAACTGAAGCCCATTTCAAGCTTCTACTTTCACAGTTGGAAATTGGACATACTTTTGGGGATGTTTTGACGGTGAGATTCATTCCGATTGTCTATTTTTTTCGACTGTTTTACACATAGCTATGACTATACATTTAGAGATTGTGCTCGGAGAAATTCTAGAAAATATTTAAATGCGTAGGAATGTTTAACTGGTAAATATTTACATTCCGCCCGCAAGTTGGAAATAAATCACTGTACATAATAGTTCCCTTCTGTTTTTGCAGGAGAAACAAATGCTATTTCTCAATCAACCCCCACAAAGACAATGGGAAAGTAAAATAGTGACAGTGCTGTGGAATCTTTGCCGACAATCTACTAGGTTAATCAAGTGCATGCTGCTTAATCGAAATATTTCTTCCATATATAGTCCATAAAGCCTGAATTTATGGGAAATAGCAACGAAAAGTAATTTGGAAGTAGAGGCTGCCGTCCAGCGGGCATAAGAAAATTTTGTAGTTAATATTAGAGAATATTTTGTTTCAATAGAGAGATTTTTTAAGTAATTAATAATAATGTAAGATACAGCGTCGTCTTTGGTTAAAGATTAGTAATTCTGGGAAGGTCGCTCAAATTGGATACCTACAGGGTTTGTGTAAAAAGTAACGGTAATATTTTTTCCTGAATGGCGGTACGTCGCGTTGCAGCGCGCTGGAACCGACCAGGTTCGGTGGGGGGGCCTCTGACCGTCACGGGCGAGGGCTCGTTTAGCATAAATCGCGTTTCAAGTAGACCCCTGTCGTGTGACTCGGTGCAAGCGCAAAATGCAGCGAACGATTGAACAGCCGTACGCCATCCAATTTTGTGCTGGATTGAGGATACATCTACATCTACATAAATACCCTGCGAGCCACCAAAAAATGTGTGTGGCAGGGGTTGTAGCACCAGGAGGAAAGGGTAAGGGATGAGAGGGTTGGGGCTTCTGCAACGGCATCGCAACGATTCCCCAACCCCCTTAGAGACTCTACTTGGTACCAACACAATATTTCCTATTCCCAAAAGTTAAATCCTCTCTCTAAGGACACCACCATGTGTCGTCAAAGAAGCTTGCTCACGTACGGTTGAGGACCTTCCGGAATCCGCCTACCAGGGAGCCTTCGAGTCGTGGAAAAACCACTGGCAAAAGTGCGTCGACGTTCAAGGGATGCATCATTTTGAAAAATTGTAGCAATATATGAAATAAATCTATTTTTCCGTTACATTTTATACAATCCTAGCCTATTTTTCTTTTAAATGTTAGATGAGGACCAAAAACGCAGTAGATTCTTTCATTGATTTTCTAAATTTCATGCAAGAACTCTGGAATTTTCCCTCTCGCGACTATAGCGTGACAAGGTCGCGGTGACAAATTATTTCCATTCTATTATTGCACACGTGTAGTCATTTTCCACGACTGAATTTGCTGCGAGTCTACTTTAGCAATGATTAACATGGCTCGATATTTGCTCGACCAACAAAACAGTTTGAAGTAGAAGCCGAAAAAATGGATAGATTCGACAAACAATTTTCTGCCGCAGGCACTGATTTTGCTTCATCTGGAAAGAAGATAATAATCACCGATTTTAATCAAATCTGACGCTGTGGCACTGGTTTAATTTATATTTGGACAGTGAAAAGTGAACCAAGTATTCATAACGGAAGATTCCGTAAACTATACACTGTGCAGATAAAGGAGGATTGTACGGGATGAATCTCCAGATGAACGCACTTGGCTCGCAACATTCGAATTCGTTTTTATGTGTTAAAATATTCTCGGTCTGAGAAGACACTTGAGGAAGGGTTAAGAACTGATTTTACCGCGAGAATAAGGAAATAATAGTTTACTCATTGCATTGTCCCTCTCTCCTCATCCACATGCAACGACGAACGAAAGCATGAGAGGTGAGCCAATTGGGATCAGCAAGGGATGGGGAGCAAGGCGAGGAGATGGTTCCGTAAATGCTTCGACCAATATAAGGAGGAGAGTAAGGAAGAGACAATGGTTCGACACTCGTCTTTCTCCCAAGCCGTCGTGGAGGGAGTTTGGGGAAGGAGAGGCGGAAGATGAGGAAAGAGGGAGGAATGCGGCGTAGGGCGGATAGCAGCACCCTTCATGATCGGTGGCGCTACGACATCAACGACTGAATCAACACGAATGATACTCCGTAAGTGACCGAATGGGGAGAGGACAGGGAGCGGTAAGCCATCGCATAACACAAGCCAACAGTGGTTTTGGTGCCGGAGCTTTTAATGCTGATTTAAAGAACAATTGGGGTGCTGAATCCAATTAGGACACTAGTTTTTTCCTATCAGCTATAGTTTTCAAGATATAGATATGTTGTTACTTACGTAAAAAAATCTTCTACATGATGATATGGGAATATTATATCAATAATTACAATTAATGGAGACGAAGAAGTCTCTGATACGTATTAATATGTTAGCGCTTCGCTCATCTTGTGTATAGCGGTGAAATGTGATCGAGTAGGAATGTTCGAATCTGTCCAACAGATTTTCTAGTTTCGTCTCTATTGTCCGATCGATCGACTCAAAGCGGAACTTGGATTGTCTCCTCGAAAGCCAAGAGTAAAATTACACGGGCGTTGTCTTTGTACGTTTCGTTAAATCTTAACGTTGAACCATCGAGTTTCCGCTTCACTTCAGTAGTGGCACGGGAGCAATTAGTACTTATGCATGGAGGTTTTTACTATTCTAAATGCAGCTTCCTACGGATCGCACTGATTTCCTCTGGATTCCGTCCAACATTCTAAGATGAGTACTCGATGTACGCATATACGATGCAAAGGCCTACCACCAACGAAAACCGTCACATCCAAGAAGAGACGGACACGCCACGGTGCTCCCTCCTCTCTCTCTCACACACCCCTTCCTCGCATTGGCAAGATCCTCGATACAACCGATCGATACGCGAGAGAAAAGTAACGGGGAAGGGTAAATTGAGAGAAAAAAAGGAGGACACGATTTTTTCAAACCCGTCCGTGGACTGGGGCCAATTGCAATTAATTCACCACGCCGATGCCCGCATCGCTTTCCCGCAACCAACCCTCGACAATTCCAATATCCTACCACCCCTTCCGCTCACCTTCACTAGCTCTCCCCCCTTGACTAGACAATCTTTAAAAGCTACAAAAATAAGTGGTTCAGAATGAACACCAATGCTGCCATTTGGTGTATTTCAGGCATTGCAGGAGCGGTTGCCACACAACGATTCCTAAGGGTAGCGTGGAGTTATTTCAACAGGGTCATCAAAAATTAACACATAAAACTGAAAAAAATATTGATAATTTAAAGTGCATTGCTATACCTCCTAATTCTTGAAAAATTTTCAGTATTTATTGTCATCATTATCATCAGTATTTCAATCCTAGGGTTACTGCAGCCCTGCATTCTACTCTATTTAATGCCAATTCCCTCAATCCCTGATACCTTTTCTGTTTTACGTTTTTTTTAATTTGCCCTATGTACACGTCTCTTGATCTTCCTAGTAGAATTTTCCCTTCTATTTTTCCTTCCATTATATTCCTGATCGATCCATTGTGTCTCAATGTGTGTCCGATCCATCTATTCCCTCATTGCCGTAGAGTTCTCCATGTGGTCCTTTCCTCTTCTGCTCTTATATATACTTTCTCATTGCATACTTAGTCTGTCTAGTGAAACTCCATCATTCTCCTACAGCACGATGCTTTAAAATCATGTATTTATTATAAAAGTGGATTTTAGTTATTATTCTTTTAAAATATTTTATGTCAATACCCAGTGTAAAATGTTTCGGTATTATTCGTTTAAAGAATCTAATCGGCGCAATCCAGGATTTTATTGGAAAATTGCTGTACATATAATTCGATATGACAGAAATACGAGCCTGGATCTTCCGATGGAAGCCCGGATGCTGTAGTCAGTTACAGCATTCAACAAACGATCACGAAAACAAGGTGTATTCCCGAGTCGGTTAACGCGAACGAAATGCTTTTGGGCTCCGGATTTGCGAAGCGCAAAAAGAAATGTAGGTACGGACGAGGTTATAGGGGTGTTGTAATGCGGCTCACTAAATTGGCGGCGGCGGTGCAGCATGAGCGTCAAAGTGGCGTCAAAAGGCGCCCTCGGGCGGCAGCGTTCGGTTGCTCGCTCTCTGCAGAGGAACGGAGGCGCATGCTTCACGCTCGATCAGGCGATCAACGTCAGCTCGATCCCACTTTGCAATTCAAGTGCGAGATTACCTGATGCGGGGGTTATTCCCACAGAGATGGATTAGTGCGGGAGGGTCGGTCGGCTTCACGGCCTCACAGATCACTATTCACCTGAATCCGCTAGATTCAGTTTTCGGGGATGAATGAAAGACCTAGTTTATGAAACACCAGTTGATTCCGAGGGATATTCGGTGGCTAGAATTCGCGTCGATGCTCAATCGCATGATGCAGGCCACGCCCAGTTTTCTGTCGGAAGTTCGCCGGTCTCACTCAGGTAGGGAGAAGAAACTCGGAACGCTTGATATAATAAAAGAGTTGGAAATTATGAAATATTTCTCTCTTTTGTCATACACGGCGTGCAAACGACGATAAGCCAGAAGCTAATTTCCGAAAAAACGACATGAGTCGGTGAGGTCGAAGGTGCGTCGCAACATTCAATAAAGACCACCACTGAAATTCACCAGAATTACTTCATACTCGTATGTCGCTCCCTGGTAGAGGGAAGGTCCTTAAGGGTATGGGTGCAAGCTTCTTGGACGGCACTTAGGGTTACATGGTGTTGTCGTTTGAGGGTAGTTTTCACTTTTGGAAATAGGAAATAGTCTCCTGGTGCCAAATCGGGACTGTAAGAGGGTAGGAGAATCGCCGCGATGCCGTTGCAGAAGGTCTTTGCTAGCAGGCACTCGACTCTGCTCTTGGTCATCCGTCAAGACCTTTGTGAACAAATTTAGCGCTGATCTTTCGCATCGCCAAATTTTCAGTGATAGTGGTATGCACTGTCATATTATCAACGCCAGTACGATCATGCGCATGTTAAACCAACGGTTGGAATTCAGCACTTCACGGTCAGGAAAAAATTGCCACCGATATTTTTTATACAAAACTTGTATATTCCATAATTTGGTAGAGAATCATGCAAAAAAGCTTTGGAACCTCAGGTATTTCTAAATATAACTAAGCGGGTTAAGTATTATGGCTCAGAATGGAAAACGTACTTCTAAAAAAACAAGTAAAACCTCGGTTTTTCTTAGCTCTGAAAAATAACCTGACAAATGCGGACGATTAACATGAAGTAATTAGGCGGATTACCATCGCAAATATACTAGGGGCGTACGCCATGTTATCCTGGGTTCTTTCAAGTTCTAATGACTTTTCTTTTTCTGAAAAAATGCTTAAAACGGAAAGTTAAAATTTCTCTTACTCCTCAACGCGATCTTCCTGTGCACACGTCCGCATTGTCGCGATGTCCGTGGCATGATTCTATGGCAACAGGGAATGCTTCTTGAGGGTTTCTTTTGTCCCCTGGCAAAACCGGCTGGTCCGTGGCCGAGGCCTCCTGGGTGTCGATTTCACGCGGCGACGTCATTCGGCCTTCTTTCAACATTCGTACCCTTGAACGAACATTTTTCACATCTATAAAACCATCGTCGCATGTCTAACTCGGCTGACGACGAATTTCGATGATCACCCGTTTTCTCCACACACAGGGGGAGAAAACGGGTGATCAGGCTGTTTCTGTACACTAAACGACGCTTGTTTTGTATAATTGAAAACGCTTCTCACTTTAGCGTAATCTTTACACGTCTCCATACTCCCGCTTCTCAAAATACACTGGCTGAATGTAACGACCTCAAAACCTACGCATGCGCGTTCAAGGGGAATATTACTTCCACATCCCACAAGGAGTACTTTTGAAGGTCATTTTGTTTGTGGTCTACATGTGTGCATTAGTTTCCAGCCTACCCTCGTATTTCCAATGCTTCACGGAGTAGGATAGCTATTATTTTTCAAATTGCCTTTACATTGCAACGAAGTAATCAGAGAAAATATGAGGATACAGGACATGGGGACTCATGCGGGAGCCTCCACTTATCTCATATTACTCAAGTATGGATGGAGAATTAAGAGGTGGGATGTGCGGTGATAGGCAGGGATGTTAATTAGCACATGTTTATTTAAAAAAAATGCGAAGGGAATAGATCGTATTGGAGATTTGGAAATCCTGGAGGTGAATGAAGGCGATGAACTCGTCAACCCAGATTTTCGGATGAACAAGCGTTAGTTAGCCAGTAAGCCAAAGGTTACTTAGAGGAATCAGTATGGGAGTAATGCGAAAAGGATTTTCATAAGAAAACGACGGTAATGAGATTTCCAAGAATTTGGGAAGCTAAGCTAAACAATAAAGCTCAGGGAGGCCATATACTTGACATGTTAAACAGTTAATTTATTTGGGAGGCGTTTTGAATGAGGGTGGCCAAATTGGTGGGGATACTAAAAGAAGAATAGCATTAGGTAAAGAAGCGTGTAGAGTTGATGACAGGCACCGTAAGTAAAGATGTAATGAAAAGTTAAGTAAAAACTTTAACACGGTGCTCAGTTCTGTATGGTTAAAAAACTTAGTAGTTCTGAAGGATAAAACTACGTTCAATGAAATTCGATGAATTCAAGAAGAGTGGATGCAAATTACAACATGAGCATTGAAACACTGAAAACGGTTACAAAGGGGATTTTAAGCCGACATAAAAAAACCTCCCCGGCGGGGAATCGAACCCCGGTCTCCCGCGTGACAGGCGGGGATACTGACCACTATACTACCGAGGACTTGCTTTACGCAGCGATATCTCGGTGTTCAATTTTACGCCTTGGAGACCAGTCGCCGCGTTAGTGTCATTGTTTTTGTTGTAAATTGCGTGCCTTTGGGAACAAGGAAACCTTATCATACGCTGCAATTGCCGCAAATACGATTCAAGTGTCATATAATACATGGATAACATATACAAACGAAATAAACCGCACTAGCGTACAGTACTCGGCAATAATTCAAACTGTATATTATTAAACCTGAACGTCATTCTGCATGTGATATTATATATTAGGATAGGCATTGAATTAGCAAAAGAGGATTTGCAGACATAATAATATTAATGACGGGTACTGAGTGAAAAAAAAGATTATTAAAGGTGGAAACTGTGATTTTAAATGGGGTGAGTTAAGAGGTGATTTTGCCGGGAAAAATCCAAAAAAGGCAGAGGAAGTGGATGGAAGGCATATTGAAAGGTATTAGTATTTTTAAGGCCTTGATAGAAGAGATAATGCCGGGAAAGCGAAGTAGAGGATGGAAGGCAGTGGGTTTGTCAGCAGCATGAATGCAATATGAATTTCCGAAGAAGGACATAGGTTTCCGCGATGCTAAGAGATAAATAACCGCTGTAGACATCCCAAAACCCACCTTTGAGAAAGGTAGAATACCTTGATTGACTGATCATGAGAACACTGATCATGGGTTCAACTGTGAATGCTTATAGACATGTGAGTTGAAGAGTTTTGATATCCATTAGAAGCAGTTTTTAATAATTATATACGAGTGATGACAATAACATAACCGGATGAATAACACCTCCGAATGGACACTTAAAACTCACCTTTTCCTACAAAAACTCGGATTGAATTGAGCGTGTTCTGTTGCTGTCTCTCTAAGATGTAAGTACTACAGTACGAAAAGAAGAATAACGGGTTTGAAAAGAACAATTTCCGTGCGACGTATATAAGAAAATATAGTATAACCTACTACAGTAATGAGTGGGTGAGTTAATGAGTTACAGTGTACGTGTGGGAAAAAAACTCCCCGGCTAAAACTACCGAGGACTTAAACTTATCAGCGATAATTAATTAATTATTTTAAAACCACAGGTATTGCAATTTTCCACTAGCAATTGCAATACCTGTGGTTTTAATATGTTACGCTTCCACCACATCACGCCTGAGACCTTATCATTCGTTATCAGCGGTAAGTTCGTGTTCCATTTTATGTCTTGGATACCAGTCTCACGACGCGTTAGAGTCACTGTATGCGCATTAAATTCTTTGTCTTTTAAAATCAAAGAATAATTTATCACACACTGTCATCGTCATACATTAGGTCTCAGTGTTGTATATTACGCGAATTAGTTATGCAAAATGGTCCACACTGGCATGTGGTCCTTTTTAATGAGGCATATTCCATTATCCGTGAAAATCATTTTCCATGTAATATTATATATCAGGAGAGAAATTGAGTTAGCGAAAGAAGAGCTGCAAAAAGAGTAATATCGATGACGGGTGCTGAGTGGAAAATTATATTAGTAAAGGCGGAGTGCTTTCTGGACGTGAGATCTAGTCTTTGGAGGCAAGAAGATGAGCGTAACTTGGAAGCCTTTGAGAACTGGATGTGGCGAAGAATGAGGAAAATTAGTAGGACAGAGTGGAGGAGAAACGCCGTGGTTTTAAATAGGGTGGGAAATAAAATCAAAGGAAGAGGACGGAGGAAATATTGAAAAGTAATACACTGAATGGTTGAGGCCTAAACTTTGTAGAATTCCATGTTTAACTTAGGAAATTAATATTACCTTTGCTTTCTACAGAAATAGTATTAGTAAAGTAATAGTATTTAGAAGGCAGTGATAGGAAGTACGAGTAGATTGGGGAAGCGGGGAGAGAAAGGAAGAGTCAAGAGAATCATTCATTTCATTAACCAATCATGGGCATTTTAGAAGCCATGAAGACTGTCAGAAGTTGCGAAGGAATTAAAAAAAACTATAGGTTTCCGAGATGCTTGAAAATAAATAGTTGCTAAAGGCAGTCCAGCATTTACTTGAAAAAAGGAAGAACTCTATACGTTTACGCTTACGCTTGTTTGTTGCATGCTTGAGATGTTGGCAAGGCAGCACGAATACATTGGAAAGTAAACTGAAAATATTGTGTTTCAACGCAGTTAAGAAAAGGAAAACTAGTAAAACAACAACGCGATTTCTATGCGCCGAGAAAAAAATCTCCCCGGCGGGGAATCGAACCCCGGTCTCCCGCGTGACAGGCGGGGATACTGACCACTATACTACCGAGGACTTATCTACCTCGAACCTCTTAGCTGCTTTTTCTCAGAAACAAGCCGCGTCGATAAAAACGTCGTTTGGTGGCTATTGGGTGCATTTTAAGAATGCCGATGATTAGGTACTTTATCGTAACTACCCTATCAATAGATAGAATTTCAGTTTGATTTGACCTTTGGTTAATAAATAAAAAAGTTGGACGGAATGACGTGATGCAGTAATTTTGTGGGTTTTAAACGGTAAAGCAGGATTTAGAATATTTGTTTATTATTGTGTTAGCTGTGGGTTGGCAGCAGTAGTTAAGTAGTGGATTTTTTGGTGACCTCCTTGACCGGTAACTATCTTACAAACAAATATATGTATATATAATCGTTCGTATGTATATATGTATATGTACCTGTGTATATATATATATATATATATATATATATATATATATATATATATATATATATATATATATATATATATATATATATATATATATATATGTATGTATACCTGTGTAAGATATGAATGCAACACTAGATTTGAAATCAATAGAAATCGCAGAAGGTGTCGTTTGTGTATCCTTTAATAATAGCAAAATCACGTTGTCCATATTAAAGGTGGTGTAGTTTTCACTTTCCAAAAGGCCTTAGATTGGGCCCACACATTAAATTGTTACACAAACTTAAGTGCTATGGTGTCAATGAGAAAATAATTAATTGGATCAGAGACTCCTTGTTAAGTCGCAAACAAATGGTAGTAATCGATGGGTTGTGTTCAACGGATAGAGGTGTAACTTCGGGCGTCTCCCAGTGAATAGGGCCTCTTCTCTTCCTAATATACATTAATGACTTAAGTGCACACGTTAGTAGCAATCTCAGGTTATTTGCTGACGACACGGTGGTATACAGGGATATAAGGAGCCAACTACATCGCGAGCTACTCTCTAGAGACTTGGACACAATCTTGGATTGGTGCAAGGAATGGGGTTTAACGCTTAATATAGAAAAATGCGCAATTTTGAAATTTTGGAAAAAAAAGGAAGTGGCGAACAGATTTAAACTATGAAATAGAGGGTTCAGTGCTAATTACGCCCAATCAAGTTAAGTATTTGGGGGTAGTTCTAACACAACGCCTTTCATGGGGAGCAGATCCGGACAATACACGGATCCGCTTTAAAGAAACTCGGCTTTATTAAACGGGTGGTGGGGAAATGTAATGAGAAAGTTAAAGAGAGGTGTTATTTTGCTCTAGTTAGACCGCATTTGGAATGTGCCGCAAGTATTTGGGATCCTTGCGAGAAAATCTGGAAATAAGAATTAGTTAAAGTTCAGCGAAAATCCGCCAGATTCGTGAAAAATTGTTATGATGAGAACACAAGTATAACTGGTCCCTTTGGGGTTTAGGCTGGGAGCCCCTTGAAATAAGAAGAGAACAAGCGAGACTTTTAGAGATATTCAGAACCAGCGAGTTTAACAATGACACAAAAAGAATTATAATGGCTCCACACTACTTAGGTAGATCAGACTACACAGATAAAATAAGGGAGATAGCTTCTAGTACAGATAGATACAAATACTAATTCTTTCCCTGAACAATCAGAAATCATAATATAAAGAAACTGAAGTCACTTTAGAAATATTAAAAAACATTTTTATTTACAAGTCGGAATAAAGTTAAACATTGCCAAGATATAAAAATGTACAGTGCACCTGTAGGTGTATGTGCATGTTAGTTGGTAGTTAGTGTGTTTGCATGTGTGTGGGGTGTAAAGTTTTTTGGGTGACTGTACATATACCATGTTTTGTTTGTGGACTATAAAGTTGTGGCTCCTGCAAGCTGTTTTTTCTTTTTCTTCTTAATTACGGGTGGTGGCCTAACACCCCCCGCCACACGCCGTTGCGGCGGCTTGCGGGGTATTAAGCAGATGTAGATCCATGATTTTCTCTACAGTCTGCTGATACTCTTTCCTTTTCAATCCATTTAATGCTTCTACATACCTTTTCCTAACCCGATGCCCCGTCTTATATTTTTGAAACGGACGTTACATGTCATAACAACTACATTGAGGTCAGAGTCCGCATCCACTCCCGGGAAACTGCAAATTCATCACACGGCTCCTAAATCTGTGCCTAACCATAATATAATGTAACTAATACCTTTCGGAGTCACCTGGCATTTTCCATGCATACGTACACCTTTTGTGGTGTCTAAACCAAGTGTTGGTGATGACTAACCCTTGTCTCCTAGCAGAATTCAATTCCTTTCCCCCCGTGGTCATTCCATGTACCTAAACCGTAGTCCCCCACTTCATCTCTCCTCTTCCTTCGCCTACCGTCGCATTCCAATCCCATATCACTATCAAATTTTTCCTTGAAGGAACACACGCGTTTATGTCCTCTAACTGATAGTACGTCCTATCGACTTCTTCCTCCTTATGATTGCTCGGTGGCATATATACCTGAACATTGACCAAGTTCGTTGGGAACCAGTTGGGCTTTTAAATATAATAATAATATGCCAACAGTTTGCTTTCTCTACGTTACCACGATCCTTCCTACATATTTTTTTTCAATATTAGTGCCACTCTTCGCCGGCTCTCTTACCATCTGTATATTACTCTGTAACTGTTTCTCCAATAATTTACGATATCATTCTACCTCACCTCACACAGCCCTAAAACATGGTTGCACATACAAGTCACCCTTCATTACTTCCCATACGAATATATCACGTGTAACATTACGTAATCTGTTCATGAAGAGCTTGGTCATAAAATTCCCATAAGAACCCATGTTACCCGAAGGCTCACGGCCCACCGTATATGAAAATGTATGCATTTGTGGATGGGATAATATAATAACCACCTAATGAGGGCGATTCACGCCAAAAACCAGGCCTTCACCAAATACATTTTGTATAGAATAACCTAGTGCTTGTACCTCAAGTCGCTATCTGTAAATTGCATGGTTATGTTGGATACGATAGAAGATCTTCATAGCGCTCGATGGATAACGAAAAAGCTATTGCTATTCTTCAAGTATCTCGATATGGATCCCAAGGTAATGCGATTCTTAGCCCTATCTCGGATTATTGAAGTCGGGTCGCAAAATCCCTACCTGCAAACTTGTCTTCGCAAGAAAATCTCATTATGGTTAGCGACGGCGCCGACGCGTAAAAGAAGATACGTGATCGTCCCCCGTGTCCAAGCAATGCTTTATTAACTTTTGCGCAGCCGTGTAACGCCTTAAAACATTGTATCGCGTATATTGCCGCCCCTCGGTTCAGACTTACAAGACGCGATAACACCGGCAAATGAGTATACGTGGGCGCGAATAACAAAGGGGCTTCCCTTGCGTACGTGGTCTAATGCGGATGGATTTGGAGAGTCCCTGCTGGAGGCGACAGGAGACCGTGGGAGGGGCACAGGGGGCATGAAATGGGGGAGGAGGAGTAGGGGGAGTGTGAGAGGGTGAGGTGGGAGAAAATCGCAAAGGCAAATTAACGAACTGGATGCATTTGGCACGACATCTCCAAGGGAGAACGCAGCGAACCGAATTAGAATGGGGTCTCGAGGAGGAAGGAAATGACCTCAATTCAAGAACCCAAAGTGGCGAGCAACACAGGATTGGGCGAGAGAGAAGCTACTTCCCGGGGAGGGAGGGAAAAATCAACGGCTCAACCACGGAGGGCACGGGGGCGTGCGGGGCTCCGAATAAAATCGACAGAGGAAGGCTTTAATTTGTGGGAATCCCTTTTATATAAAATGAATAAATCTGGTCCTCGTTCTTTTAAAAATTTTTATCGAGGCAATCCCTACATTATTATAACTGGCACACGGCTTTTTGGAGAATTGTGTGAATTTTAGGTCGATGACAAAATAAAACCCTGCCTCTCGTGTGTCCTTTGTAGATGGGATAAAAATATTTCCTCTCGCGGAAGGAGAAATAGCACGGTCTTCCAATTACAGAAAAAATGTGAGTGGGACGGAGTAACCGATAGCGAGAAGAAATGAAAATGTTTCCATGGATATAAGGAAGGGATGACGATACCCAGCATACGCGAATATTCTGGAGCCATTATATCGAGTCAAATGATTATTCATGTGCACGGATCTCGACTGGTAACTAATTGTTCTAAACAGATGATATGATAATTAATACTGATTTATAGGAAATAAAAACACCCTGCTATTCCTCACAAGGCTGAGTGGAATATCAGAATGTTTATCTTTCCTGCGTATATTGACGGAGTTCAACAAAGTTACACGTTCATTGAAAATTAATAGCGATACTAATTAAAATTAGTTGTTTGTAATGCGCCTGCTGATAGGGTGACGGGCATAGCCGTTCGTGTTGCATTAATAAAAACAATTGCTGTAATTTCACACCGTTTAAATTCTTATTCATTATCATGCGGATATTACACAAATTAAAGTATTTCAACGTTTATTTTAACCCATTAGATAAGTTGGTTTTCAAAGATACTCTAAAAAAAATTCGTAGTTCACGTTCTTAACAGTGTCGTGAAGAATGCCGACATTCAATTAAAAACAAATAATGCTGCCGAAAAATCATCCACAATGAAATAATTATGAATGCTTTCGTAGTGATAGAGGTTCGTTCCATTCTGATTCTAGACGACCACATTGACCTGACGACATCTCCAGATTTGGCGGCAAAACTGTCGTCAACAAAATCTATGGAACAAAAACAACCTGAATAAAAACACTAGCCTCTACTTAAGTTAAATAAGTGGGGTAATAAAATATTGGCTGAAAGGCGACAACCATAAGATTGTTTTGATCACGATGGGTGATAATTAGCGCGAATATACGCATTTAAATGCGTCAAATTTCAAGCGATGTCCTTTTCTCGACTTTATCGTTAAATATTAATATTTTATAGCCAAAATTCATCTCTCCTGTGAATATTTAAGACGAAAAAACGGAAAATTATAATTAAAAATATATTTACCCTCTAATCAAGGTTCTTTGGCAGATGATATTAAAAATTTCAGGGAACTTTGTATGGTTTGCGTAGCTATAGTCAACAAATACCATAGTTATTAATCATCACATGCGATATGAGAAAAAAATTAATAACTTGCAGAACCCTCTTCTACATTTAAAACTAAGCCCCGAGGCCCTTTTGCATTAAGGTTGAAAAGGCGAAGCCTTTACCGAAATCAGAAAATGCCGCGCGCACCTCATAAAGAAATATCACCAAGAGGAACTTTGGTAATGTCAACATAAAAGTTTAAAGAAAGAGATATTACAACGAAAAATGTGACCAGTACACCAAAGAAGATTTGGTAGTACACACAAGATTCAAACACAATTTCGAAATAATGGAAAACCAACGAATCCCGAAGCTGCATTTATATTTGCTTATTGCATGCGGTATTTCTAAAATGTAAAAGAAACGTCGTAAAGAAACATTGTAAAAAATATGGCACTGTGAAAAAAGCAAAAAGTAATCTACCACACATTTGAAAGCAATGAGAGCATGAAGAGACCTATGTACAATTTTGGTTCCGTAGTAATTTGGATGGTACAATGACTACGAGATTGCTGTTAAGCACTGCATGAGTGTACCCTTAACCTTGTGAAACACATAAGGTTTTACATCAAAGTTTAGCGAAATCACTGTAATAATTTTTAGAGAATTGAAGAAATCAGAAATGGCTTCTCAATGCAGTAATCTTGGGTCACATCTAAATTTGAAACTAACTAAAATACTAAGAAATCACATAATCACGAACGTATTCACTCATAAAAACCACTAGGAGGGAATTCAACACATATAATATGGTTTCACAGCACATACTATGAGTATATAGACTCCACTCTTTAAAACTATAGAACTGCAATTCTAATTTCGTTAATGTAGCAAAGAATTACAATGAAGGGTGAGAGATGGGAACACGGTACTTCACACAAGCCGTCATTTTAAGAGATGATCGAACGGGTATTAAAATATAGAAGATAATAACAATGGAGGTCTATTTTTCACAAGATTAGTCGACGTAACCTCAACTTCAGTTCGATTAAAAACTCCTTTCATATGAATATTAATGCTACTTCAAAATAATCATTATTATATTCTGTAAACCATTATACATCAGCATAAAGCAATAGAAAAATATCTATTAAAACTACGCGACAGAACCATCCACAGGAAAATGGCTTCATGGAGTAAATCATTGGCATACGAAAAGGAGATGAGCTTCAACGTTTCAGTCTCACAGCATGTCTTACGAGGGCTGTTAAGAAAGGAACTTACTTTTCAGCCTAGCGTGGCGGTGGGAAGGGTCATTTTGATGTCTAAACGTCCTTACACTCAGTACGCATCCTGCCGTGGTAGTGTGAGCAGACTGTTGTTTTTCTACTTTGCTGACATTGCGGACTGTTAAAATGTGCGGTGCAATTGAAAATCTCGCGAGTTGTGAAGTTAGATCTGCGATTAGGTTTTTACCGGCAAAAAACTACAAGCCCATTGGAATTCGTAGGCAACTTTGTGAAGTGTACGGAGACGGAATAATGAGTGAAGCTGGAGTGAGGCAGTGGTGCATTCAATCTAAAAATAGCCGCACCAATGTTCACGACGAAGACCGCAGTAGTCGGCCTAGCTTTGTGACAGATGAACTGACAGTGAAAATCAACCAAAATATTCGTGAAAATCACCGATTTACGATTACGGATATCTCGCTAGAAGGCGTGGCTTGCAACGCAGCGCCTCGACAGCGACGCAGAATTGCATTATGGTGCAAACAAGTAATCAAAATATTAGGCGGCGGATTTCTTCAGAGACGGAATTGAAAAGCTTGACTAACATTATGATAAATGGCGAATACGTAAAAAAGTAGTTCAAGAACATGCCTTTGAAATGTATATTGTAAAATTTACATGTACATTTGAAAATATTTGCCTTGTCACTAGGCTTGTATTTTATTCCAAAACGTGTTACTTTCTGGACAATTCTCGTACATTGGATTCCTTCACTATTTCTCGGTGAACCTCTAACGGGAACACAGAGTAGACATATCCGCCCTATAAAAATTGCTATCCACAAACGGTTAACTTACAGGAATCAGATCAAATGTCCCCGAGGCTTCAATGTCACGGGTGGAAGAAATTCCTCATTAAGCTTTCGGTAACCTCTCCATTTTAAGTCTCACTCTCGAAAACTCCCATTTTCAAACACACACCACAATGGGAGAAGTGAATGGAAGTCGCGTGCCACGCATGTTTCCTTTTCAGCATTTATACGTCGCCATATATTTTCCGCGATCTCAAGAAGGAGAGGGCGCACGCTGCTACGATGGGAGGGGGCCACGGGGGGAGGTGTGATTGGGGGGGAGCGATTTGTTTGCCACGCGTTGAAAGAGGGGTCGAGTCGGGCCGGGGGGGGGGTCAGCGAGTGGGAGGGATGAGGAGGGGGTTTGACGTTGCGAAAGTGGTCCACGAGACATGCCTACCTTTATCTCTCTCTCTGACCTCGCCCTTTTATTCCCCATCTCCGAATCGCTCACAGTCTTCAAAACAGAGCAACCCCATTCAAGAACCTCATTGCCCTCCGACACCGTTCAATTCAGAACTCTCATGAAAGATATTCGACGTTAACGGGGGTTATGATGATTAAGAGCAAAAAGAGAGGGCTCCCAAAAAAAATTGTATCGTGTATATAGATATAAATGAGATTTCTTCTTCGTCTTCACTCGCGAAAAAATAAAAATGACAACACAGGAGGGGATGGAAAAAAATATCCTCAGAAAAGCATACGTATTGACAAAAGGGCCCACCCTCAAAAACTAAAAAAAAAGAGAATAAGTGGACAATCGGGGCTCCACATAGACAAGGTTTGAGAAGGCGGAGGGAAGGAGCGAGAGGAAAGAGGAGGGGAGATATGGTTAAAGAAAGGAGCCAAAGAAGTTACGCATGGAAGGAGACGCCCGGTGGCGTACGGAAAAAAAGGCGTAAAAAATGAGCGGTAAAAAAGAGAGAGGGAGGGAGCGTGTGGGTGGCAGCGGAGAGGGGAGGGGTCATAAATAAAAGGAGACACCATTTAACTGACTAAACAATGCCCTATCTATTTCAAGGGGCGGAGTAGTGGTGGAGGGGCGGGGAGAGCAGGGGGAGGAAAGGTTTTTGAGGAAGAGAGCAATGAGAGGGAGGGGTGGAAGGCGTGGGAATGAAATAATAGCCCCGCCCAGAAAAACACTCAATCTTTAAGCCCTTTTGCTTCGGGAGAGGGCAGCAAGTGGAGGGGGCGACTATTTATCATCAACGTTCTCTTTTTTTATCTTTCACAAGCCAACCCACCCTGCCCTCCTTTCTTCTCGCCCCTCCGCCGTATCCTCCTCCCCCAAAATCAACCCCACCGTCGACTCCCTCCCCCTAGCCCTCTAAACACGATGATGCCCCTTTCGGAAGAGAGCGGCGAAGATATGGCGGATGAAGGATTCGCGGGCGAAATATGAGCGCTCGGCTTTGCATATGAGTGCGTGCGTAGGACCACGTTTTCGTACTGTTCTGGTGCGCGAGCACCCGCGTGCAGCAACGTTCACAGTGGGCATAATGGGGAGCACGCCAAGGACAAGGTCACTGGCTTGCTCTGGGTTCAAACAGTTCATGGGGCAAATGCACTTTTAGAACACGTGGAATCCCCTTCAATATTCGTCGTTCCACCTGATGCCAAGGGATGAATGGTGTCTAAAAGTCTAAAGAAAAAGGGATTCGTTATTTCACGTTTAGTCACAGAAATGGAATACGGTGTAATTGTTTGTGAAGCATCGTAGGCAGGGGTGACTCAATGCTCAAGAAATGATTTAAAAGAAAATCCGATAAATTGATAAAATAAAGCTTAAATAAAAATAAAGTTAAATGTAGAGGTATTGATCAGAGGACTATCAGAAGATTTTGGATTGGAATACGTACATTCTCCGCGGTAGAAAGGAAGTCGAATTCGCTACAGACAACAATGGAATTAGCTCTACAACCCCTCTTCTCACACTATTGACTGATTTAGAAAATGGGATAAACAAGATAAAGATCTTGATTGATTAGACTCTAATTCTCTACTTTCTCTCACAAAATTCGCGACGGCAAGAAAAATATGATCATGAATAGGCCCACTTCGTCATGGCCCTTGACGATCTCCCCTTAATTGACTGTGTTCCATTGATTACACTCATTCATGTGTGTTCTATCCCACTGTAAATAAAACATGGCAAATATTTTTATCTATTCTGCAATCATGGGAATGCAGGCTGATGGCCGAGCACCTCGAGTGGTGGCTAGCCGGAAACGTAGCCTGGTGAGACTTAAGAGGCATCGGACTTACCCGAGGGTCCTAGTTCAAGCTCATCGTAGGGCAAGTGCGGAGTTCTAAGTCAGTCAAATTGTAATACGGCGAAAATTTGAACGAAGTTCCAAAAACGGAGGCATTTTCCTTAGAAAAGGTAATCATTTTTTAATTCAGCACGCATTTCACAAAGATTCAGGTAGGCACCAAACCGTATAAAACATCATGAATTATTACGTGATGCACATATTATTTTAAGTTTTGAGTTATAATAATCTGGATATTATTAGAAAATTTCATATCTTACATACATTTACTTTCCTTACAGCCACTACGCCGAACTTGGAACACGTACGCCAAGTGTCCTTATGCCGTAAATATAATACTTTGCCAGCCATCTTATAAAATCTGAAAATTTCGAAAAGATGCAGTGCCATATTCCACAGGTTTTCAAAAAATTCGCTCCAAGATGGCAGTGATGTGTGCGGAACAATGAATGCGGAGTATTTCACGAGACAAAATAGGGATATTTAGAGGTGAGGTCAAATTTTGTTCTGGGTCATTCTCGAAGCTGCCATCAATCTCTCGAAAGGTCTCTCCATATTGCGTTCAGGTCATGCATTTATTGGTACCCCACACACATAAATGTATGTACACCGACTACCCCCAAGCGAGATAGGTATGTATTACAAAACATGCAAGCGCTAACGCATTGGTGCGCTCGATTTTGTTGTCAGTCTGTTAGGCCCACGGTTTTGCATTGGGGTCGAGGGTGGAGCAGGGACTCTCGGAGGAGGGCGATGGTAAGTTCTTAAGGGAATATAAGAGGGAAAAAGGGGAAAAAAAGGATGGGGTGGAACGATGAAGCAGGAAAGCCTTGAAGGGGGTGAAAAAGGTTTAATTTTTGGAGCAGGGGGGAGAGGGTTTTTTGTAAAAGGTAAACTTGGGATAAAGGAAAGAGAGGGTGCTGAAATAAGGGATGGCAGACTGACTGGCGGAGGGATTTAAATAAGGGCTGCCGGAGAGAAGGGAGGGAGCGTGATGGCGAGAAAAATGAGATTGCCGAAACTCCTTTACGTCGGAGCGAACTATGACATGGATTCAGTTTATTCAATGACTAAATGGATACACCATCAACACTATAATTAGTGTTGAACTCAAAGACTACGGTAGATGACGCCACGTTACTCTGATACCTCCGCGTCTCAATTCTTTTTAGTTTTTATTCTTAAATTTCTTAATTCTTAAAAGTTTTTTTTTATTTTCTCGGTAATTTTTTATTCATTTATAATTTCTCCATAGTTTCCAATATTTTAGCAGAATATTATATGCGCCAAAGAGTATGGAACTATGGAAATAATCACACACGTTCGCCCTATTTTCTCCATACATTAGTTGTCCTTATTATCTCCTAAGTTAAAGTAGATATCATCAGGATTGTGTAGGATATTCATTTTTTCTCCTGTGATTAACATCGACAGGAAGTTCGAATTCCGATATTCCGATAATTCCGATATCATGAAGAAACATCCAAAAATAACTGACTTATAATACAAAGAGTCCTTGTCAAATAGAGTGACATGCCAGGGACGACGTAAAGTTCCATTATTTCAGTAATTAAACTGCGCTCGCTATAAGGTCATCTGGAAAATAATTCTCTTAAGAAACAAGTAAACTTTCGTTCGCTTGGGAAATAATAACTTCCATTTAAAACACGATGAAAGTACATTAAAACTAGTAGATAAGACCAAACGCCATTATCAACCCGAAGATCGGTTTGTAGCTGATGGTTACCCAGTACTAAGCCCGACGGCGTGTGAAATTCACACATCAGTGTAGGGAGGCCAGTTCCTTTCCCTGTGCCGGTTATAGTTTCCCAAGAATATCGGCACTCGAAAAATCACACTGTTTGGGTGAAGATGAGGGTGCCAAGAGAGGCGTGTCTAAAATCGAACCCGGATCCTCCGGTCAGCAGTCCAACGCTCTACTGGACTGGACCACCACGTCCCTTCTGGACAACAAAATTAAGAAAAACAACTTTTTCACAAGAACAAATGAGGCATACTCATTGATCGACTTTCAGTGTGTTCATTTATTTTTCTGAATCTACTTCCCGCAGTTGAGGAGAGGCGCACTCCGGCTTGAGGAGCCACGATACGGTAACGATGTCACACATAATTTATATTCGTTTCTTTCATTAATTATTTGACTGTTTTGAGTGTACCCATCAACTTTAACAAATCATTTTTTTATATTACAACTACGGTAAAGATGTTATATTTGTTTAAGGTGCAGTGTAGTATTCCAGAATCCAATATTTTATAAAAGTTGTGTCAGCTATGGTGGGTTGTATTTTAGAACCAAACTATTTGCATGCCAAAAGAGGATTATCCGGGCCCCCAGAGAACAAGTGCCACCATAAACGCTCAGCGGGCAAAAAAGCATATATTTGCCGAGTACCCGCATGTCCATTGTTGTGAATTTCGGGTAAATATTAATTCGCTTTCCGCGTGCATACAACGGGAAAATCAATGAACTCCCACCGCAGCAAGATATTTGTTAACCTAACAAAACGGGTTAGGAGCAGGAGCAGTAAACATTGGATCACCAAGAAAAAAGTTCAGTCGCGGAAACCGATTTTGTCACAGCGGCAGAGCATTGCTGATGTCAACAGACATTTTTCCCTGAGTAAGCTGATTAAATGGTCACGTCAAAGAAACCCACGCTCATCTGTGACTCACGTGAGGGGGGGGAGAAATACTGTTCACGTTTTGTAAAAAAATATTAAAGGGAGCGAGATAAGGGGAGAGGATGAGAAGGGGATGGATGAGACGCCGATTCAGGGGGGAATGATCTCGGGAATGCCGTTGAATGACTCCCCCTGACTAAAGTTTCCAACGCCGCACGTTAATCTCTCCACCACCAGGACACAACTCCACCCTTCTTTTTCCTTTACACGCGCATCTCCCCCACCCTTCCCTCTCTCCCCATCCAACTCATAATCCATCCGTTCTTTACTTCCTTCATTCTCAGTCCATCATCCCCTTAGAATCCATCCCTCCCCCTCTCTCCTGCACACCTTCCTTCCCCGGCAACTCGAAACAAGCGCTTTCGGAGTACCAAAGGGAGGGGGATCCCTCCGAGAGGGCTCTGAAAAGGGACAAAAGAAGGAATTGAACCCGTGAGGAAGTTCGAGTGGGCGGGGGTGGGGGAATGGGGGTGGAGGGGCGGATATGAGGAACGAGTGAGGGCGCAGCGACCGTGGCGAGAGAGGGGAGGCGAGTCTAAAGGCAGTTGGGGAGGGGGGAACCTCGTCGTCTATACTCCCCTCCACCCCCTTAACCCCCTCCCCTATCCCAATGACCCAGTGAACTAATACGGAAGACTCTAGTCGCTCCTTCATACACTCTTTCCCACCCGCCCCCACCCTCCCCCTACGTCACTTCGTCCCTATGAACTTTCCACCCTTCCCCTCCGGGAGACGCCCTTTTCCATTCAAGGGAACGGTCGCCAGCCCCCTCTCCCTCCCTCAGCCCCGAGATGAGCGGATGGCGGAGGGGATGAATACCCAAGGGGAAAGAAAGAATACGGAAAATAAAAGCGGTGCGGGAAAAACTCCACAACCACCCTTCCTTGTATTTTTGCCTGCGCCCCCTCCCGGTTGGAGACGGGGGACCAATTGGGCTTCGACTTCAGCTTACCTCTCAACCCCTTCCCTCCCCATGAAAGTTATACTTACGCGATCTACTCTTCCCACCACTCACACTCAAGGAATAAGGGGGCGGAGGGGATGATGATAATACAGGGGGAAGAACCGAGGGAGGATAATAAGAAATAACTGGAAATGATACAACCCTCGAGTGAATCCCGGGCCTCCTCTCTTTCTCAACTCTAAAATGTTGGCGAAGTTGCAACAAAATTGAAGAGTATGGGAGAGAGAAAAAAAACAAAATGAAGTTTCCGTCAAGTTTCCGCGCGGGAAAATGACGCCGTTAAATGCCCAGCGGACCGGAACCGTGATAGCATGAATACGGTGCTGGAGGAAGTAATAAGAAATAGAGGCATCCTACATAATTGAGGAGGGAAAATTGATACTATAGAATGAACACCCATTAATAGAGAGAGACGATTCAGCCCCAAGGCACAAGATTCGACCGCCTGCGTCCAAAAATGAACACTCAAGGAATAAATCTGAATTTTGGCGTAAGATAGGCTAGGGTGGAGTTAACGCTAAAGCAAACCGTAAGGTGTGTGTATGTGTGTGTGTGTGTAGCACATCCTGGGTGGGGAGATCAGTTCCTTTCCCTGTGTCGCCAATCGCTTTCCCTAGAAGTTCTACTCACCAGAAAGGGGTTCTAATGACAGGATGAAGTTAGCCCAAAGAAATCATCTGGGATTTGAAAAGTTGTTGACGAGATATTACAAAGAGTTGTTAATAATAAGCAAAAAGAGAGAACATTGAACCTTAGGAAAAAACGGCCGGAAAATATGGCAATCTTCAAATGGCCAAAGGTCATTTCACGCTATGTAGAACGCTATGAAACATATTCCAGTCCCAAACATGCTACATGTAGGAACTGGTACCCACCCTCTATTTTTCTTCCACCTAAGAACTCGTCAAACATTTTTATCACGTCTATTTCCCATTAATTTGGCCGGTTACTAGAATGAATTCTACCTAGTTATTTGATTAATCCACAATTAGTGCATAGAGAATCTCTAATACCTACGACACATTCCGAAATTGCCTCAGCCAATTCCCAATAAGGCTCCTCCATTACCTCCACCCGAAATGGGATTTTCCTCATTGGCGAACAGGGTACGGTCACGGATCTAACAAACAAGTCCTCGTGTTAGCGTCGCAGCGCCAGGTGGCGCTTTAAGTCGGTTTCAGTGGTGACGCATTTGAAAACGGATTTTTTCCGTTTTTGTTATCCATCGTGTCGGAAACGATTAAGCGCAAACATCATAAGGACCGTTGATCTCTCCCGAGTTTTCCTTACTCTGGGAACTCCACGCTTAGGTCGACTCAAATAATATCACTGCAAAACTGATAAAAGGCGAAGTGGCGTAAGCTAACTCCTTCAACTGGCAAACTGAAACAAGGGGACCACGGTAAGGGTCCAACTCCTCGGGCGCGTGACCCGGGGAGGAGGGGTGCGTTGCCCGACCGCACTTCATCCCCTTTCACTCTCGATTTCCCCAAACCCTCTCGCTTTGTCAATGAATACGCTCTCAAACCCCTACGTTCCCTTTCCGGGTTACCCTAGGGGAGACCCTCTCCACCCCTGGCTCAGCCTCGCCCAAGATCTTTCTTAGATCCGGGCCAAACAGTACAACCAAAGCCTCGGTATTACCATGCACTCATACCCGAGAATACTGCCGCTGTCTAAGAAATAATGAAAATATAGTTCACACATTTCCTTCAATGTGTATTAATGAGTCATATTAGCCGTATTTAACCTGTCTAAAGCTGGATTTTTGATGAACCCGGAAAGGTTGAACATCGTAAAACTCTTGAGCACATTTGGCAAAGTTAATATATTCTCAAATATTCTTCATTACAATAAAAAATCTCCCGGTCCTACGTATCTCCTTTTTAACTGCCCAAAATTACAAATATCTTCCTCACTTTATCTCGCTTACCCAACATTTTCACGCTTTCACAGTCTTAAATTGCAATTATATCATATTATACATTTAATATAAAATACATTTACTTCTAAAAATACACATATTTCAATTTGCCATAAAAATATCAAAATATTATTTTTTACAGTAATTAATTACGACTGTACGTTTTCTGTGCTCTCTTAGTGAAATTACGCCAATAGCTAGTCCTTCAGAATATAAGCCGTGTTTATAAACCCACTATCCACAGGAAAATATTTTATCTAATCGCTGCAATAGAAGTTTCGCCTGCCTTATGCTCCATTCAATATTATGTACCCCCATAAACACGTCGCCCTGCATCCCTTCATTAAAATGGTTTTGTTAAACTAAAAACATAAAAGCGAAGGAGGCACACGACGAAATTCTAAATAGAATTGACAAATATATGCAGAATATCGACGTTTTTTGTGAATTCCTATTAAATTGCCATTAAAATATACCTACGAGGAAAGATTAAAGAAGAGAGAATATTGATTATATACAGAATATGAACTCCCATAAGCTAAAGGTTCACAATATCAAATAAACAATTTTAGTTACCGTGTAACATATTAAATTATAGAGTTAGTGATAAGGTAATTGCTAACCTCATTTGTGTTTGGCGTGAGCCTATATAACCAAATTGACGCAGTTAAAGGGAATTCAAAGAGCATTTTGAAAATTAGTTTAAGCAAATTAATGAAATAAATTTGCTGAATTATCATTTCACTTCCTATAATACATTTCTCCATCGTGCTCCGCTAAAGGAAAACCTAAGCTTTCACGTCTCATTAACTTGATGATTGAGTCACCAGTTTATTAACTGTAAAGTCATAACTCGTCAATGAGTGACAGCGGGAGTTGCTGACAGGCAATATGCATACATTTCGGAGAAATAATACCAAGAAAGCTGAAAGTTTCCATCCGACGAGTTAATTGACTTCTTAAACGCTCGAGTAATATTATTAGCATACTTAAGTTCAATTTGCATCCATTACAATGGGATTAATTTTCATTCAAAGCCTCCAATAAACGATTCTAGCGAAAGCTTCGACTGCACCGTCTTCTAGAGAGTTTTCGACACCTCATTCTAATGTTGAAACCCCCTTTGAGAAGGTGCTTAACGCCGTTCATATAAATAGCTTTAAGACACTCATTAAGCATAACTAAACCAAACAATAAAAAGTAATGTAGCAATAAGAAAAAATATTATAGAAACTTTGAGTATTAAATAAATAAGACGTCTTCTGGAGGGAGGGTAGATAGATGAGGGTGGAGCTCACCGTGTCCCATCAAGCCCCCCTAGGGCATGTGAAATTCAAAGGACAGGGTGCGGGTGGCCAGTTCCTTTCCCTGAGCCACCAATGGTTTCCTAGGAAATCAAAATCAGGGGTTTTCAAAGTCACCAGTAATTGAAACAGGATCCTACGGTTAGTCGCCGAGAGCTTTATCCACTGGACCACCTCACACACTCAACTTTAATGGACATCGAAGGCAAAAGAGGTATTAGGAAGACATTTGCGCCGGCCGAGGAAATGTTATCAAAAGGGAGGGAATCGACGGCGGAAAACATAACTAAATAAGTAAAGAAGGGATAATCTGGAGCAATGTTCTTAATAAGACTCCGAGGATTGATTTAAGGGAAAGGGGATGAGCGTAGGTTGTATTTTTCAGATGTAGGAACGGAAATTAACGAAGAAAATAACTCGAACATGAAGAGAAAACAAATAAAGACATTTAAATATAATGTAGGGAGAGAAGATGCAGAGGGACAAGCGGGAAAGGGGAAGGAAGACGGCCTTAATGGGCGGCATGAAAGGGGGTTAACATATGAAACTTTGAATACGAGGATAATTTACAGTGTAGCGAACAGGAATGCAGGCTAGGAAAATCACATGAGGGACTAGTACCTTTGTTTCTAATTCGACTCCGCTACCAGCACCGAATTTTAATTCTAATCCACTGACAGTGACATTTTTTCTAAATTTTCAACAGCCGTTACCTTCAAGTGAAATTAAATAATCAACAACACTAAACCATAACTGAAGGTCTCAAATACAGACTAGACAAAAAACCTTTGGGCAACCAAGACGTACATTACACCGCGTGAGGAAAACCAGGTGTCGCATGGCTGGTCATAGGGAAATGTGACGTCATCTCATTCTGATAATGGGAAAAACAAATTTGCACTTTTTCACAGATTTATAAATCTGTGGAAAAGTGCAAATTTTGTTTTTTTCATCATGACGAACTACGACTACATCTCCCCTAAATCTGTTGAATACATTCTGATATGTTAGCGACGACGAAATTATGTCTTAATGGAGGCCGCGGTAGGTAAGAAAAAGACGAGTGTCTAATTTAATTTAAATTGTGCTCTAAATAGAAGTATACATAATATAACGAAGCGTTGGTGAACAAAACCCGAAGAAACACACGCACAAATGAAACTCAGACGTACTCCGAATTTTCAGTGGACCTTCCCCCAGGGAGAGAAGAAACCTCACTTTCCAGTTCTTTTTCTCCCTTGAGGAAGGATGTTTGGCCACCGAAAATTCGGAATACGTGCGAGTTTCATTTGTATGCGTGTTTCTCTGTGTTTTTGTTCGCTAGCACTATCTCACTTCTTCGTTTATATTATTATTATTGAGACTTATTTGTTTATTATTTATATTGTGACTTTCCCTTCTAGATACACACACATATACATATATATATATATATATATATATATATATATATATATATATATATATACATATATACATATATACATATATATACATACATATATACATATATATATATATATTTATTAGGTAATCTATCGGTTAAGGTAGGTTTTTGAATGGGCACAACTACGAGTATCATATAATCATTTTGCAACTCCAAACAAAACCCAATCCAGCAAACTACTCTAATTCAGGTCTCTCTTCATCTCTGTGTGCTTCTTTCCTCCCTTCATCCCGTCCAACATCCCTATCCTGTTCCTGCCCTTTCCTCGCATATATATATATATATATATATATATATATATATATATATATATATATATATATACATATATATATATAAATTCACTGATAGTCATAACAAACACAGAAACCAAAACACAAAAGAGGAAAAACTCACTGGTTCTCGAATTTTCGGTGGTCCAACCACCTTTCTCAAGAGGAATTAGGAACAGAACTGAGGCAGAGGAGGGCCCGAAAGCCCTCCTCTGCCTTTCGGGCCCTCCTCTGCCTCAGTTCTGTTCCTAATTCCTCTTGAGAAAGGTGGTTGGACCACCGAAAATTCGAGAACCAGTGAGTTTTTCCTCTTTTGTGTTTTGGTTTCTGTGTTTGTTATGACTATCAGTGAATTTACATTACACGTTTGTGGGTTTTCCAAAAAAGTGTATATATATATATATATATATATATAAACTTGAAAATGACGCTCTCCGGCGACGCACAAACACACAAACACTAAGATAATAGATATTACACACACAGAAACATAAAAGAAGGACACTTACAGTACGTTATATATTTACGTTTCGACGGCCGTGCCGTCGAAACGTAAATATCTACTGTAAGTGTCCTTCTTTTATGTTTCTGTGTGTGTAATATCTATTATCTTAGTGTTTGTGTGTGTGTGTGTATATATATATATATATATATATATATATATATATATATATATATATATATATATATATATATATATATATATAGTACATCAAGTTAGCCCAAGATAACAAAAACAAAACCACAGAAACACACAAAAACATAAAAGAAACACACACAGTTTCGAATTTTTGGTGACCGAAAATATGAATTATTTAGGAGAAAAAACTGAATAATAAATTAAGTTACTTACATTATGAATTCTATCATATGTGAATTGATTAATGGCTTCCAAAAACAAAAGTCAGCATCCATCCCAAAATTTAATTTAATGGCTGGAAATATAAGTTTTTAAACAATTCCTTCATTCTTCTATGAATACGTACGGCGTAATAATATATTTTTTCCCTATACGAGTAATTATCACGTTACACGTGGACAGATAATAATTCCTATTACGCTATAGAATAAAAAGAAATTACTAAAATGCCAAAATCGCACAAATATAAAGCCTTCATGTCGGTAAAATAAATATGGCTATAGAATTCCTGAATCAAAAATTAAACTACCTACAATTTAGCGTAAGAAAATATAGGCAATGGTGATTTTCATTATTAGAAATATTTCCTATGTTCCCTAATTATCTTGCAACTTCATTCCCTTAAAGTATAAAGTATTTTTTTAAAATTTTGAAATGCACTAATATACTACGCTCTGGCTGCGCAGGGTAATCGGCTCTCAATCCACTTTCATCGAATAATCTTATACCGGATCTATTCTATTTGGACGGAGCTTCGTGTCTGCGCGTTTAAAACTGTCGAAAACCGTTCTCTCAGGTGAATCGACACTCGCAACAGCTCTGGAATAAATAAAAAGTGTGCGCCGTTCGCTGTCCTGATCCAAACATTTGATCGAAATAGTCGAGCTCGCTTGAACGGCGATAAGGACATCTGCTACTCCATCCAAGAATTAAACTCGAACGCAATCGATAGCAAACTCGTATTGACTATGATACGCATTAAAGTCTGCCTTCCAAATGGACCCAGATGCCATTAAATTCCTGTGCGCAGTCGCCTCTTAGCGCCCAACATTGGGAAGGTAACAGTTGAATCCTCTCCGTGGGCGCACTCATCAATCGGCGTTATAACAATCGATGTATCAATACGTGCAGGTAGTCCGACATGCTCTGGATACTTTCGCCACAAATGACGGATTTCAAAGAAACGTTCCCTCGGAAACCTAAATTTCAATTTAAAATTACACTTCTACCCAGAGAATTCATATTATCTTTGGTTTTGTTTTTAAAAGGAATGATTTTCGAAAACATAAACGGTTTTTTTTACGTGATCGATTTGATATGAGTTACGCATACTACTGGGGCATGGCAAGTTTTTACAATTAGGCTCCGGGAACGGCGAATCGGGTTAGGAGTGATTCGGCGAAATCCCGCGACGTTGAACAATCAGGACAAGCACAGCACTTTCGCGTCGTCCGCGTACACCGACGAGGCACGACAGAATTCGATTCGAGTGAAGAGCTTCCCGAACGAAATAATATTCTCCTTGGAAAAATGCGGTAGCATTAAAATAGATTCGTTTCGCAACCCCGATCATTCCAGCAATCTTTTGTTCACCACGTTTACCTACACATCGGGGAATGGGGGCAGGGCGGAGAGGGGGGCGGCTCCGTCGCTTCACTCCTTCCGGAAGGAGACCCGCCCCGCCCACGCCCTCAAACCTACTCTTCCCCCACCCGCCCGCTGCTCACCCTCGGGCTACATCTAATACCTTCCGCCCGACCACACCCTGCAGACGTCATTCCACCCCCTTCACCTCGTCTCCCACCATTCCCTCAGACCACTCTCACCCTCAGCCACCCCCCCTTTCACCCGACACAGACACACACCCACCCCCTCACTCCAAACCCTCCTTATCCATCATTTCTGCTGACTGGCTAAAGTGGGAGAGTCGTTCGATGGAAATAACCCACCAATCCATCGCCACCACGCTACTCCCTTTCCTCTCTCTCTCCCGAAACGTCTCCCCAACTCACCCCCCACCGCCAGCGCACCCTGTTCTCACATCACCCGATCCCCACCCCCTGCAACCAACCTCCTCCATCTGCACCCACCTCTATCCACATCGCTGGCCCGGGAGAGAGAGCGACAGAAAAAGATAAACGGGGATCCCGTGAATAACAAGCCAGGAAAATAACGGAGGCAGTTAAAAGCTTAAACATTTTCATTATGTTAAATCTTTAATATTTATAGCAAAGGCCGCAGAGTGAGTCAGTACAAGATGTTATACCCATGAAAGATTTTGGACGGTCACGTTTTGCACCCCTATTCTGCGAATTGCGAGAGCGTCACCTCGTTTGTACCGATACGAAAAGAAGAATACATGAGTATCCCTTGAAGGTTCAAAGGAGGAAAACAGAATGAGAGAGGTTGTCGGGTTGAGGAAATAAGTCTGTTGGGAGATACTGTCAGAGAGTCATAAGTGAGGCATTCGCAAATTTATTTTTTATCAAGCAATCAGAGATTTGAAAGTCAAGGATTAGAAAAAGGTTTTTGAAAGAACTTGGAAACAATTACTCAAAGCAGTGGCCTTCTAAGTTACCTGTTATTCTTAAATACGTAGCTGATTGTCATAAAGATCACGTGCATGAAACCAATTCATTCCTCGGTTCTTCACGTTGACCATTGCCCTTCTTGTCTTTTGCAATGTCCATTTCTTCCCAATTGTCCAACATTCTCCCTTCTTTCACTTCCCATTGCCTCTCATCATTGGACAGTCGCATAATTCACCAATATTTCTGAGAACGTTGATCTAACTTTCTGCTGAACTCAATTCTATCATACATACCTGTAGTCTGTACAATAAATACGCGAACGGGTGCAATCTGGCGGCCAAGACGCGGACTATTGCTCCCCCCGCCCCCAGGAGTTTGAAAAGGGAACACAAGAGGCACTTAGCGTCTAAAAGGATAACTATGCTTGAAACAATTGAATCAGGGAATTTTCCCCTGGAATTTTAATCCCACTGTTATCTTGGTAATACCTACGATAAATACGCGAATTGGTGCAATCTGGCGGCCATGACGCGGACTATAGCCCCGACCACTAGCGGCGCTAGTTTCCTCAGATCCAATGAGCCGTCTATGCTTGGCGGATCGTCGAACTGTGTCTATGGTGCCAGTTATGTTAGTTTCCGTTGTCCTTCTTTTTACTGTTTGTCGAAAATGCTAATTGACGAAATCAACGCAACGAGCAACGAATCAACATCAAGTTTTTGGTAAAGTGCGGTAAAAGTTATCAAGAAATTACTGAAATGTTGACATCTATTTACGGTATTAATACTCTGAAGAAAACATCCGTTTTCATCCGTTAATGATGGCCAACAAGACGCCACGCATGATGCAAGGCCGCGACGACCTTCAACCACCTGTGTTGACGACAACATTGATCGTGTGCGGTCCGCGTGATCGTCCTTACCGATCGTCGAAAAACTGTCCGAATGATAGCTCACGAACTGAATTTAAGAAAATCAACAGTGCACACTATTTCAACCGAACGTTTGTGTTTAAAAAAATGTACGCAAAAATCCTACACATTCAGCATTGATTGTTCGCCAGTTTCTGACAAAAAATTCTATCACCATCCTTGATCATCCTCCTTATTCGCCAGATCGCGCCCCCTATGATTTTTTTCCTATTCCCAAATGCAAATATGTGACGATGGGACATCACTGGGAAGATGTGGGCACAATAAAGCAAGAAACGATGAGGAAATTATAAAACCTAACTGCCGATGACTTTCAACAGTGCTCTAAACAGTGGAAAAGAAGACGGAATAAGTGAAGAGCAACGAATAGAGAGTACTTTGAAGAAGGGGACAAAATCGATGTTGACTAAATTGTGCAAAATAAAGTTTTTAATGGCCTCAGTTGGCGTATTAGATGGACACACCTCGCATAGTACTTCTCCCATTCCTCGTCCCAAAAGCCTCCAAATTAGGCACTTATCTTCTCAAAACACTAATTTTCGGACTCGCATATCGCCACACCACGTATCAACGTCTTCTCTCATCTTCCCCACGCTATCTCACTAAAGCTACCTTTCAACGATCCCGCACTTTCCTCAAATGCTTTTACAAAAATAAAATAAAAGTTGGAAAGTGCCTACGCGCCTGGAACACGGATTTATAAGAGCCCAAGAAGTGTGTGAGCACGAGAGGATTGGGGGAGGGGCGAGCGAGTCGGGAGACACGGAAGAGAGGAGGAGGAGGAGGGAGTGGGAGCGAGGACTTAAATCTTACCGACGGTCGAAACACCTGACAAGGGAATTCGGGCGAGGGGGTGGCGGCGGGAGAGGGACGAGGGGGACGTCTGGGTGTGACTGGGGCACACGTATATACGAACACATTCGGCGGCGGCGGCGACTCACATCTCACTCACTTTGGAAGGGCTGGATGTTTTCCGCCGTTTTTCTTTCAGATAAAAAGGATCGAGTGAGTGGTGTGGGAGGGGGTGGGGAGAGAGGAGTTGGGGGGAAATACTTCGGGGGCGACCGAGGCCCCTCCATCACTTAGGTTCCCCGCCGACCTGTTCAAGGGGCGGCCGCCGGTGATGGGGGGCGCTTAGCGGGGCAAGTGGCGGCCGTGAGTGACGTTTTTAAGGCAGCGCCAGTCGCGAGTGGCGCCATCCGCCCGTTTCGGCGAAAGGTGGCAGCTGCCGCTTGAGCGCCATTAACGGGTTTAAGCCCTCTCCCCACCCCCCCCCTTCCTGGAACTGAAGAGCCCTGATTTAAACGAATGCCTACATACTTCATGGCGAGAAAACACACGCAGAGGCGCACATTTAAGACAAATTAGACAAAGCATCATCAGTTCCTATGGTCATCACTGCTAGGATTGGTTGGATCAAGTTCTCCTGTACCTTTACCTTTTTCTTTTCTTCATGCTTCTTTGGTTAGAAGTTTGTCCTTATTTTCTTCATAAACCTCATCTGGAATCGTACCAGTGGCTATTAGAGGGAGATGATCGACAGCTTAAGTAATTTGCGCCACCATGGACAGGTGAACAATTTGGTAGAATAAAAGGTAATGGGGAAAAGGTTTACGAAAGAGACCTGGCGTCGGCAATAGCTTACGCTTAGCAGAAGACGCTAATAGATCACACAATTTTACGTCCAATACGACCAATCCCCTACTTCATTTGAAATCCTCTCCACATCGCATCAAAGTAAGGATCGGGATACCTCTAAAAATAATACCTCCAACTTCGGTGCGGGAAGTCATTGCACCTATCCGATCCCCTCTCATCTGTAAACTTCCTCCGTTGCTGGTTCTGTAGGTCCTCATTTTACAACTGTCTCCATAGTACTCCGAAAATCACATCCGATGAAGTTATTCCCACTTTTTTTCTAAGTTTTCGTTCGACTTCCCTCTTCTCCTACTTTCCGTAAAACCTATAAGTTATTTGATTGGCTCTTATTATACGCACGATTCCCCCACAGGACTACATTTAGATTTCTATCAATGACCTCTTTTTTCTACTGTTATTGTCCATACTTCACGAACAGAAAATCACACGACGCAAATATTTTTCAAAAAAGCCTCATCGTCTTCAAAGATTCCGCAAATCATTAACGAGTGCAAGCACCTCAAATTGAGCGGTTAGTATTACTGGCATATTACACTCAAATGAAGGAGATATAAAACTTGTTGACCTGAATTATTATCCTCTCCACCTCGTAGATTTCTGATACTTTACAATCTTTTTTGAAATTTCAACAGTCTCGAAAATTAGAGGTCATAGGAACAAAAGACCATGCGTGAAATAACAAATGAATGTGACATTAGAGCGATATAGCTAAGACAGAGTATTGGAGAGTAAGTGAGAGCAAGCTTCCGACGTCGTAAGCTATGATGCGGACTTTATAATACAAGGATAGTTTGAAAGGCTTTCGGAATCACCGACATACGAGTCGTATATCAACGCCGTCGCAACGAGTTTCCCTGCGTATCAATAGGTAATCCTCTATGAGTAAACACGCAACGCGTAAGTGGTCTGGGAAGAGATCTGTGGTGCGGACGCCTCATAGTTGTTGTTCCCGCATAGTGATTTGTGAATATGGAAAAAATTAATATTCGAGTAGTAATTAAATACCTCATAAGGAAAGGTATTAAAGCAAAGGAAACTCATGCCGGCTTTCAGAAACCTGTGAAAACCTTCATATTCAACTTTTACCAAGTGAACAAACGAGTTTAATTTTGATCGGGACAGCTTGGATACCGCGTAGTGGTCGGCCAAAATGTGCCACTACTCCAGAAATTATTGTAAAAGTGCATAAAATGGTCATGGAGGATCGAAAAAATTTCTGAACAATATTTCACCCGTTTTATGAGAAATCGACCAGATTTTCTGCGCCGGTTTGTAATCACATATGAAACATGGGTCCACTACTATACTCCAGAGACAAAAGAGCAGTGAAAGCAGTGGAAACATGTTGATTCCCCACCACCAAAGAAAGCAAAGGCAATACGGTCGAACGAATAGGTGACAACTTCAGTTTTCTGGGATGCGAAAGGGATTCTGTTCATAGTTTATCTTTCCACTGGTCAAATAATTACTGGAAAATACTACGCTAATCTTATGGACCAACTAAAGCAAAAGATACACGGAAAGAAGCCAGGTATGGCAAGAAAGAAAGTCATCTTGCATCAAGACAATGCACGCCCATACACAAGTGTCATTGCCACTGCAAATACACGTCAACTAAGATACGATTTAAAGCTAACAGTTTCAGGCTTAACTTTGTGGAATTCCTTCATGGTGGGGGTAAAGGAAGGAGGAAAAAACTTTGCACTTCCATACACTTTTAATACAACACGACCATGGTTTCGTTGCTGCGCCTCATCATCAGGTTCACCTACGATACGATGTGTTAACATTGCTGTCGCCATTTCCGCCTGATTTGGTTCCATCAGATTTTCATCTCTTCCCTTAGCTGAAAATTTTTCTCGGTGGCCGGAGATTCGTTTCAAATTAGGAACAACAGACGAAGCAGACGTGTACATATTTTGCAAGGCTGAAGGAATCAAATCTTGGAGTTGGGTTCAAGACATTAGAACATCGCCGGACCAAGCATACTATAGTATATTACGTAGTATAGAGTGAGACCACATTGAAAAATAAAAAAGTTTCACTGAAGTAAGTCGTTTATTTCAATTCCATTCCGAGAACTTTTCAAATTACCCACGATACCATTATTAACAGGGAGCAGCATGAATTGTAAATATGTTAAGTGTCTACATTTCCATTTTACGAAGATCAATATTATGGATCCTCATTCGCATTTCAGTAAATTGCTTATAAAAAATTAAAAAGCACCAGACTGACTTTGTAAAATAAACCTTATCTCGTTTTAAATAAGAAATAAGTTAGCAAATAAGATAACCTGTGACATGAAGTTCAGGCACAATATGTATGTAGATTACATCAATCATTTTGTTAAAATCAAAAGAAAATATTGACGCCAAAGCATGGATAATTAAAAAGAAATAAGAATATCCCACCGAGAGCTTAAAATTCTAGTTTCGTCGAATTTTGTTATTATTGAAATATTACTATACACTAGTCTCGGTTTTATCTTGTAAACACTGTATTTTTTACCATCATGAGGAAATAAGTGAGTTACAAAGAACGGAAAACCCTTACATTAGAACCTTAATGAAGTTTGTTACGTAAGACTTCTTAAAGCCAAGCTTCAAATTTTAATGCAACACTCCGCAAAAGAAGCTTTTCCTATATAATCCTATATAATTTACCTAATCCTAAATAATTTCCTATATAATTCACCTATATAATCACTTAAAAACAGTCGTCTACATACCATCGGCAACCTTAGTGGTTCAAAGTGCGCTATTGTTTGGTACCACAAGGGTTTGCTCCACCACTATCCTCACGCTCATCATAGGCATATACCAACTTGATCTCAACTTCATGGCACACTTAATAGCATTATTGCCATCGATAGACAGAAGATTAGTTTTATTTTTAAAGGGTTAGGAAAACCACGGCCCGGCTTGTTTCATTGTTAGATCAATCAATCTTTATGACGAGGCAAAACAAACTGCTCGGAAATGGTTGGAATAAAAATACCAAATTGAATTTGTCCAACTACATGTTACTATTATAATTTCCCCGGACGACCCTCGATGGACATCAAATATTGGTTCCCGAAGCAATGGCGTCATAATAATTTGCATAAAATACTCGTTTGATCACGTCTGGCAACCCCAATGATGCACATCAGGAATGTGAGATGGACCGACACTCCAAAAAATCCAAACGTTCATGTATCATGTCAAAGTCAATGTGACAGAAAGGATTTGGTTGTTGCGTTTTTTTTCTAAACCGCATAATTAGTGTGCGTTTCACGTACAAAATCAACGCATCGTGACATGTTGTTATTGAAGGGGTTAAACTCGAAGTGCCCGAAATCTCATTGGCGTATATCAAGTGTCAATTTTAAAATACGATCGAATTCAGTTTACGCCGTTGAGTGACATGAACTGTAGCCACAGAGGGAAAAGTATATTGGAAGTAATTAATGAGGAACCGTAGACAAAACCAATCAAAATTCTAAGGAGTGTGGATGTTTAGCGCGCGAATAACGATAACCGTACATACGAGCTTTAGAATAAATTCCCTGAAAGTACGATATTTGGAATCATCAAAGTTTGTTAATGAGGGAAAAATATGAAGGGGGTGGAGATACAGATGAAAACACCGCATGAACATGTCCATAAGGGTAGAAGGCGGCGTACAAACGAATCAATATGAGGGCGGTTCAACCAAAGTATGCTAAACCCGCCGTCAGGTGCGAACTTCAGTTTCAGCATTTTAAACTGATGGATTGCAAAGAATGATAGTGACGGCAGAATTTTCAAAAATGATCGAACTAGACCGATGCACAGTTCGTTCGGATTGAATGCGTGTAGCATACAAAAATTCTTACAATCTAAGTTGAACATGGTGAAGTTTTCTCGGGTCTTCCACCGGATCAGGGGTTCCATGTCGGCCGACGACGTTTCGATGCCCGACTCGTGCATCGTCCTCAGGGATGATGATTGCCACTCGGTATTTAAAAACGAAATTTCCCAAAGAATTCATGGGAAAAATACTTTATTCCTTCTTGGGTATAGTATGCATATATTCGTATAAGTATAACTTCCACAAAGTGAAGCCTGAAACCATAGAATTTAATTTGCAAAAAATAATTTACACTTTAAAAAATCAAACTAGGCTCGTTCATTTATAAAGTTGCCACTTTCTTTTTCGATAAATAACTCACCAGAAAGTTGAACCTGCTGTTACTTCCCAAGATAATTTCCCGGGAGACGCTCAGATTTTTCACAAAACAGACGCAATGATTCCATGCACGCAGAGAATACTTCTATAGCGGTCCCTTTTGCCCTCTTGAAAAACCAGCTCAGCCGCGGCCGAGACTTCGTGAATGAATTATCTTACAACGTCCGACCTTCAATGAACTTTCGCACCCAAGACTGCGTATTTTTTACACCCATAACACCATCACCACGTCTGACTCAATTGGCGAAGAATTTCGATTTGGGCGTTAAAACATTCAAGTGGAGAAAATGGAGGATCACGCTGTTTTTGCACAGTAAACGGCGCTACCTTTAAGAATTAAAAACGCTTCTAGCTTAAGCAGAAGCTATAAGAACCATATACGCTGTGCGGTGCAGCCATATATATTTCATGACTTTATAAAGAGTAACGGCGTACATTAAGCCCAACCACAATTACGTACCAACTGGCAATCCCAAGAATTAAACTGGGTGACCTTAGAACGGAAACGGAAGTCGCATTAAATTCAAAGAGTCACTAACTTACTACAAGCAAGGCCACGAGTCTCTTCCCATCAAGGGACGAATACTGAGATGATTTTTCCATGCTATCGGAACCTAAATGATTCGTGCAACTCTTCTGACCAATCGCGCAAATTACTAAAAAAGGAAGAGTCAAAATTGATAATGATATGAATACGGATTCGCCGAGTTTACGGATCCGAGAATACGGATATGCCGATTCGCCAAGTTTATTTTGGCCTACCTGTTGCAAAACTATTTCTCCGAAACTCTAACCTCAATCTAAATGTTATACTTCCATGAAACCCAATCCGACTAACTTCTATTCCTCAACTTATTTGGTCATTTACATACACTTTATATTGCCCTATAATTCGTTTGCACTTAGCTATGGTACATCGGATTACTATGGTTCCCTGTTTTTTCATGCGATGATATGAGTGGGTTGAAATAACTGACTTTAAACATTCGTAATCTAGGGAAGACACATTAACAAATGTCCCAAAATCGAGCCCAAACTGTTATACAAGTTACTTTGATAACTTGCCACTACTGCCGGTTTAACACATTTTCCAAGCAATATATACGTCCACCAAAATTTGCAATACGAGAATCATTCACATATAGCTATTTTATGTGCATAGGTAATTTTTTCGATGCATCCATCGGGCAGAACGTTAATTCATTTTAAAATGTATGCACCTAAAGATAGAAAATACATGACCCTTTTTCCGATATCGGCAATCCTTATCACGAGGAGCATCCCGCTCCCCGTTGAAACGATCTTCTTCGGCCAACCCACTCCTTGCGTATATTGATTCACGGCGCACACTCCTTCGGAGGAAAAGCAATTGCGGCGGATGAAAAAAAAACGAACTGCAACTGGAATCTGAATTTAGTTTTACCTCGGTTCCTTGAAATGGTCCAAATGGGAACATCCGCATCTACATCCCCCTCATGGGGGTGTCAGATCATTATCAATTAGGGCAATGACCTGCCCATTTCGATCATGTACGAGGAAACATTTTATTTTCGAGACATCGTTTTCTACTGCAGCGATTATAATTATACGAAGGAAAATAGATACATCACATGGACGCAGGCTGAAAATTGGTTGGAGGTGGGTGGGTTAGCGGTTACAAACCCTTCAAGGAAAAGCTTATAATACGTCTAGGCCATGCTTTACGTAATTTTTACTTTACGTAAGATCAGATCTGCTTAATTCTCTCTCATTTTTTATTGCCTATTGGCTACGATTCCTTATATAAGTTTTTCACGTGGCAAATTTCACTTCTCTTCCCAATTCAAGTAATTGCTCTATTTCGCTGATCAGTGTGACGAAGGGCGAGAATTATTCCTCCCTGAATCAACACAAACTCACTACTTTTTTTTTCAATTAATTGTGCTTCCCGGATTGAACCCCTCTCGTGATCCCTGAGGTTCCCATCTCAGATTAGCAACTAATTCTTCAGTACTTTCTGCTCGTTCGTGATAATTTTTGGAGAAAGAGCTGTTCTCTTACCTTGTTCAACTCATAACTGAAGAATTCAGCTCATCGTCCTAAGTGCTCTACACGCATTCAATCCGAGGTCTGAACTTATTAAATCAGAGCTAAAAATGCCCTTGGGACTACACTCCCTGACAAGTAATCCTCAACCGCCCCTCCCCCGCCCTTCCCTCAACACACCCCTTCCCCTCCCCCTTGAGCCCCTGCCTTCCCCAGTACCCTTGTGACCCGCGACCCACTTTCCGGCTCAGCACTTAAACCTAGGACGCATTATTGAGTCGATGACAATCGAGTGGGTCCGATCCACTCGGATCATTACGGCGATCGCATTTTAAACAGATCGCTGACGTCATTATTGCCATTATAGTAATTACTAACACGGAGCAACTATAGTAATAATACAATGCTGTGCAATATATTAAACCCATATTATTAATTAACAAACCATGTGGGTGTGGAAGATAATGAAAAAGTTTAAATAAACCGAAGGAATGTGTAACATCTGAGAGACGCTATTAGAGATGACTAGGATGACCTCACAAAAAGAGGAAAAGTTTAGGCTGTAGAGGGCATAACAAAAGGCAATGGGATGTTGAAGGATTCCCGCATGACCGCATTAGAATGCCATTAAATGATGCAGTGCTCTTTACAGTATTTTTTTTGCTGTTGTTTGTTTTTAAATGTCCCCTTCCATGCCTCGTCCCTCCCCGTGGGAGAACCCACCTGCAGCGTGGGGTCCAATTCCCTACCTATGTCCTTGGGGAGGTCAGCGTTAAATTTGTATATTCTTGTGGTAGTGGAATTTCGCCTTTTACCTATCAAATTCTAGCTTGCACGATATTGGATAAATTTCTTACTGCATCCTAAGGTGCAATTATTTTTTAGATGATAGTTTGTGTAATTGTATCCGTGTAAAATGGTAGGATTTTTGCATGAATGTGTGCACCACTGTGGGTATGGGTTTGCATGCATGTGCTGCTTTTGAATGCGGTTTTTTTCCCTTTTACGGGTGGTGGCCTTACACCCCCCGCGACATGCCCTTGCGGCGGCTTGAGGGGTATTATGTAGATGTACTCCGTAGAATGGTAGAAAAAATACGCCTATTTCCTTCGAATTTACCTCTATTATTAGTCTGATGGAGAACGAAAAACGGAGGTGTTTGCAGAAATGCAATTGCAGAATGAATGTCCTGTCAGTAGCTTGACATACAGAGACCAGGCACCAAGTGCTGGATTAAATGGTATTATTTCTCGAAAAAATCAGTTGGACTGATGATTAAAAAAAACAGAAGTGCAGTTACAGGTATAGCATTTGGCGAGGGACACGAAAAGGTAACTGTAGTCAAGCTTTGTTGATTACCTAGATGACGTAACGGTATGGAATATGGGTAATGGACTATACAATATATGCGTAATAATATGCCACAAAGATAAGATAAGGGAGATAGATTCCATCACAGATAGATACAAATACTCGTTCTTTCCCCAGACAATCAGGAATCATAATATCAAGAAACCAAAGCCATCATAGAAATATTGAATACATTTAAATTACAAGCCAGGACAAGATTAAACGTTGAATAGACATAAGGCACATTTGTGGGTGTACAGGTGTAGGTGTTAGTTAGCAGTAAGCGAATTTTGATGCGTGTAAGTTACAAATGTTTTTGCATTAATATGTACGACTTTGAGGGTGTAGGTTGGAATGAATTTGTGGGTTTTGCATGCGATTTCATTTAAATATACGGGTGGTAACCCAACAGCCCCCGCCACTCGCCCTTGCGGCGGCTTGTGGGGTACTGTGTAGAGCTAGAAGTAGATTTGAATAAACGTATCCTGTTACTGAATATTACTGCAAGTAAGTACTTTTTTCGGTTGATTAAAAATCATCGAGTGCATGATCATACTAATAATTGTGTAACAGATTTGGTTTTGGACCAAAACCGAAGAGGTAACATGATTTGGTTTTGCTTGTGGTTTTATTCTCTTAAGGGGATTGACCTAACACCCTCCACCACACACCCTTGCGTCGGCTTGTGGAGTATTACCTACATCTACATGGTAAACCCCTACGTCAGGTAAGTACGAATGTTACGCAATCTTCAAGCGTACAGTTCATAGTCTGCAAAAATTACGCTTGTGTTTTCCAAATATTAATCGCTAATATTCCCCTTCAACTTCATCAACGAGGGTTAAAGTTAAATGCATTACTTGTTAAGCATTAAAACATGCTAAATGGTCATCACATTTTATCTTTGTAATTAAAATATTTGCTACGTCTGAGGTAGTTTCAAATTTTTTCAGTCAGTTTTTACACGCGATATTTGCCTTCTTTTTACTTTCCAGTTATTTAATGCGCAAAGACTTTCTAATATACTGATTGCAATAGCGTGTCTGCAACTTGAAATACTACACCTTATTCTCTAGGCAATATTTATAAATTAATGATTTAATCTTGTCTCCTACACTATAAGTATTTGAACTATGTGAATTTAATATATAAGGCACCACTTAAATCTTAAGAATGTTTTGGGGACGAATATAAATGTCGAAATGTCCAACTATTGAATCGACACTTAAAAATTGCATCAGTAGAAAGATATTGATAATTTTCTGCTCCTTAGATCACACAAACCAATGCTTATAGCAGTTGACTTCACTATGCCATGATTTTGGCCTTATTTTTGTCCTTATTGCTTTATTCAATTACACTTTGTTGCTTATTGATATGCGTACTTAGTAATTCTTTTCCTCACGGCATGAAAGCGGGCTACACTCAGCTTGTGTATTTAGCGCAGTGTCATGTTTATCACATGCCGTTGTCTAAGCACCAACTTTCTCATTAACAGGCCCTAAGATGGTTATTGCGGATCACCAGAAAAGACAAAACTGACCAATTACTTCTTTAATATTCAGAGCACAGCCATGCCATTTAAACAGCAACAAATTGTTAATGTGATTTTGAATAATCATAAGCCACAAACTTCAATGGGAAATATATTAAGTGGGATATATTTTAAGTTGACTATTCAAGGTTTTTTACAAAAAAACACGGAAAACACAGGAGTAGATTCTACATCTACATAACACCCCGCAAGCCGCCGCAGGGGCGTATGGCGGGGGTTGTTAGGCCACCACCTGTAAAAGGGAACAAAACCACATGCATTTTTTAATTATGTAGCTGTAGATTTTTGAAAATACATATTTTTGTCTCGGCGATAAAAAAAAACCAATTGTGACACGTCAGTCGAGAACTTTCATTTTTAAAATTTTATTTCCACAACTACTTCGTCATTATACCTACATTTAGAGCCACCAACATTCTTTTTCGATAACGCATACAAGCGTTTCATTGAACCAAAAATGGTATTTCTTCATGGGTTACGCATTCTGAACTTTCGCGAATGGAGTCTCCGATATCGGAGGGAGAAAGGCAGAGAGACAGGCGAAATAGACCATGTCGTCATTAGGACAAGACTCGGTACCTAAGGCCCACGAGCTGTGGATTCCGTCAAAGGGTCTTATCGTACATGACCCGAGCCAGGCCAGGTGAAACAAGTTCCTAGCGTGCTCTACGTGATTTGAGAGAGGGAGGGGATAAGCCTTTCAAGAAGGCTGGCGAAAGAGGGAGAGGTTGGCGAGCAGGCTCAACCGTATCACTGGAAATGGGGATAGAAGTTCAGAAGGAGAACCTGAACTCTCATTCCGGGATAACTCATCCTTACTCACTGAGCACGTATGATAATGAGGCTATTATAATGAAATCCATCCGTCCCTCTCAGTCGAAGGGTTATACATTTTGATGTTTCGCTCCATATAAGAGAGATGCTAGGTGATAGGTTGAATAACAACAAATAGGGGACTCTTGCGGACTCTTATTCTTTCCCCTCCCTAACTGGAATCGGAAATATAAAAAAATGAGCTTTTTGTAAGAGCACGCGTGAAGTAGACACGACTCTCCTCCCTTTCTATCTCTTTCTTCGTTACGAACTCTAACTATCACTTGAATGAAAAATTTTGCATCTTGCCAAAGAGGGATGCATGGGAAAGTAGTCTGCATTGACGCGCAAAAAAATGAATCGCCTAAATATAAAAATAATTAAAAATAAGTGAAATAAACCAATTGAAAACATTAAAACTTCTTCTCTTCCTCAAGTCATATAATTATTTCCAAAGATAACGACACAATGAGTTGCCAAGAGACAAGCTGTTTAAGATTATTGGTATAAAATAAAATTCCAATGCCCTTAATACAAAGTACCCTTGTAATGTGTATAAAAACACACCATTGAGGTCGAAAAATGAAAAAATTGCAACAATTAGTCAAAATTCCACAAATTTAATATCGTGTGAATCGAATAGACTTTAAATTACTGCTATGAATTAAAAAACAAAGATTACCCAATAATATAAACGATCATCTTATTATACAAGCATATGTAAAATATGTAACGCACACGACATATTCGTGCAATTTAGTGCAATAGGCTTAAACATGTACGGCATTATAACGTTATTTAATAGTTCACCTCGGTAGCAAAAAAGTTTAAAGGCATGTTTTTAAACTTTCATGAGTTTTATTTTAAATTTTTTGATGGAATGAATTTCAGCTACTGCTCGCCACAGAGTCGCGAAATAATGTTGAATCTGCAAATATTGAATAAGGTAAGTAAAGAGATCTACTTTATCAATAGTATGATAATTTGCATTACTTCTTGTGTCGCGTCATAGCAACGTGCATGCCTCCAATACACCAAAAAGATATTACATTTTTATGTACCCTTAAATGTGTTTCCTTTCGCTTGTCGCTTTCGAGAGCTATGCCATTTCATTCAGACACTCTGCCGTATGAAAATCCATTTTCACCTGCCACTCTCTTGCCAACATTCTTTCTCTTTTAGGACTACTGACTCTTCAAAAAGCAAAACTCTTCTCTGCACTTAACTTAATATTACATATCACGTAGTTATTACACCGTTATAATATTTTGGGTTACTTACAACAACCAAACCCTTCACGCTGTTCCCTCACGAAAAGGAAGAAACGACAATTTATATATATATATATATATATATATATATATATAATAAATTCCGTGTAGCACCACATCCGGAAGCCTTGACCCCTGTAATAACTGCGCATTAGGGGTCTCGGAGCTCCGCACAGCAGAAAGATAATAACTATTGGTAATAAAGAAAATGAAGACTCGCGCATACTTTACTTAGTTATTAATTGTTCCTCTCATTTTCCGAATCAAGCACCACTACTTTCGCTTTAACGAATCCTAAAATGTGCACATCTGTACTAAAAACCTGCACTGAAGTAATGCTGCACCCTGCAGATATTGTGCACTCATAGATAGCAATGGCGAGTCGTCACCAGCGCATGGGAGAACGGCTGTCTGCATCTACATCTCGAATCCTTACACGCCCCACATACTACGCAAACATCATCTTAACTATTTTATAATAAGACTCTTGTATATCACACCATTCCAAACACTGATATAATCTCTTACGGCATAAGACAGAACAGAGGGGTTGTGATACTTCTAGCGGAAATATGTCATTGCAATCGCCCGTTGCTCCACAGTCCGCAATCGGGAACCAGCATCGAAACGACCTTGCCATGTATATCCATCATTTCTTCAGAGGGGACAACAAAAATTCCAAATCTTTCTTAATACTTTACACTATAGACTATCATCTGAAGCATGGACTAATTACTTCTTATTACGATGCTCCCACTTTAAAAATGAATTAAACATTTAATCATAGCATGGAATGCTCAATTGATTTAAAGTTTGGAAGATGAGACTTGCTGACATGTAGCTGAAAGAAAATCTTCAATTGGAAGGGAGACAGTAAACATCTCATGCTGAGAAACAAAATAATGTTATGCTTCTGCAGCAAAACGCAACGATTATTTTATCCATTACTTCGGTCGACGATGGAAAAAGGGTTACATATACGAAGGTTTACGTCACAATCAGTTACCCGTCCACTGTGAAAGGTCAAACGCCACATCGAGGAAGGAGGCACGTATAGTAGTTCGAAGCATAATGTCTTGCTCGGTCGCGGAGATTCGGAAAATGAGCGAGTGCATTTTCAATCCTAAATACACTTTCCTAGATGAGTACTATGGGAAATAAAGGCAGCAAAAATGCCAGCCAAGGTGAGCTCGTAACTTCATCAAGATAAAAGCATTGAGCCTTCGTTCGTACCACCATTCCTACGCTTTCCTGGAGAATATCGACTGTCTATGCCCTCGTAACACATTGGCTGTTGTCATAGCGAACTGTTTTGCCGAGAAATTATACATCACTACAAAAGGATAATTTTTATTAATTTTTTTAATTGGTAATTTTCTGTTATAGATTAGAAGCCTGACACAAGACCTTACCAGTTCCTGTAACGAATTATTTCACATGTCAATCCATAAAACAAATTTATCTTATGTCAGTAACAATTTCCTTCGTTCCAAAACAATAATTTCAATTTTTAAATTAATGGCATATGATGTTGTAACATATATTTCATGAATCTAACCATGTAGCTGGATGATACGTGGCTAAACCTCTCTCATGTTTGTTTTTACATCACATGTCATATACATTTCACTACAGAATAGCTATGCATAATTTTTTGCTCATTACAATCATGGCCACACTTTCACCATCCTATATTATTATTAGGTAATCTACCGTTTAAGGTAGGTTTTTGGATGGACACAACTATCAAATAAACATTTTGTGACTCCCCACCTAGCAAACTAATCTATATCAGGTCCCTCTTCATCTCCGTGTACTTCTTTCCTCCCTTCATCCCGTCCAACATCCCTATCCTGTTCCTGCCCTTATCTCGCTTGCCCAACATTCTCCCCTCTATTACCCTCTTCAACATTCCACTACCGCTCAATACGCCTTTCATCCATTTTTCCTGCCTCCATAGGATTTCTCTCAACAAACCCCTCTCCTCACCCACCATTTCCAGTACTTCCTCATTTGTTTTCCTTTCGGTCCATTACACCTTCTCCATTCTTCTCTACACCCACATTTTAAAAGCCTCCAATCTACGTCTATCCTCCTGCTTCAGTGACCACGTTTCCGCACCGTACATAGCTACGCTCCATATCAGAGTTTTTACGAGTATTTTCTTAACATCCCTACTCAACGTCCCCGTCATCAACTCCTCCTTGAGAAAGCCTCCTTGCCTAGCGCAATTCTTCTCCTTACGTTCCTACCACTTTAAACATGAAATTGCAAATAATAGTAATCAAATTAATGCCAAACATAATTTAATGTTGTTTCGAAAGTAATTCGACAAAGTCGCAAATTAACCAGCCTAGTGAGTTAATTTAGCGTCCTTTTTGCAATTCTAGCAAGTAAATTTTTAAAGATTCAATGTTGAATAACTTTTATTTTTATCAAACTAATGTTTTCCTAGACGCGAATAGTATTTTTTGTGCAAAATAATTACGTTTTACTTTGAAGATGGCACAAAAGTTCGATAAGAGTTACAAAAATATTGTAATCCAAAGAGGACGAGTACCTTGGTATTGGAGAGTTTTAAGCACGTTCATTAAGACTAATTGGTTAAAACTTAGTGGCAATTAAGCCACATAGGTATCACATATTTTTCTTTTCTAACATTCTCAAAGATTTTACACGAAATGATTCCACGTACGCTGAGAACGCTTCTACGTATGGCAGTCCCTTCTGCCCCCTGGAAAAACAGATTGGGCCGTGACCCAGTGGAAAAACAATGGTCTTCTTAAAAAAATATAATTAAACAATGGTTTTATTAAGTGTCTAACATTCTCAAAGATTTCAGAGTAGAATCTAATATTATGTAAGAGCGGATGTGCTTATCGAGAATGAACTTGGGACCTTATGAACGTGACAGAGCTATAACTTAAGATTAGGAGGCCATGAAAATTCAAAAATAAGATAACTACAGAGGATAAACCTTCCAGAAATATTTTATCGGTCTCTTTTTTCTTCCAAATTATGCATTTTTACGCACACACGCAGAGATACACTGACTGACAACTGAAATCAAAAGAGACGATTCAACAGGACGCCTACCTAATCTTATCATCTTACAAAATTCCTGTATCTAATAATCTTCCTGCTTTCAAAACCCAACTGTTTCAGCGTACGTCAATCAGAGAGCAATAACTTGATGCCTGGTGTGTAAAGCAGAGTAGAGCCGAATCGAATTGAAATATTTTTATTCAAACTGTTCATGATTTCCCATACTACATCGGAGAGACTCACTTACTTCCATCACATTATTTGGAGCTGCAACGTGGAATGGCTTGATTAGATCATGCTAAAAGGAATTCGTATTTCATTCGCATCGATGTCGGCCAGAGTGATTGATGCCTTAATTACGATCAGACTTTTGTAACTTCGCCAAGCGCCCCTACAGCGCAATACAAGAAAGAAAATATACAAGTTATGTTAAAACTTCCGTGCGATAAGCTTAAGACTAAATGAAATGTCCCACGGTTAGAGCTTGGTAATTTATACGACTCTTCCAGCTAGTTCATTTACATACACCAGCAATTGGGGTTTGTTGCCAGGGATTTCAACGCCACATGCATAAATAAATGGCTGCTATATGAGGCTGCAATCATAATTCTACTTTAAACAATTCCGTAATTGTAAGAGTGAACATAGGCACAAATATTCAGACTAATTTTACAAAAACTAGTCCAATAAGTTGATCATCATGGGAATATTAGCTTTAATTATGTGACTCGCCGAGAGTGTATAAATAGTCACATTCATAGTGTATCCCGATTTATTTCGAATTCTACTTTTTAATTGGTGATGGGGTACTGAAGACTCTGATAAAGGGGAGAATGTTAGACAAGCGAAGAGCGGTAGGGAAAGAATAGGCAAGTTGGAAGGAATTAAGAAAGATATTATATAGAATTGAAGAAGGGTTTATAGACGTTTCGGATGTGTAAGTGAGATTCGTCAGGATATTGTAAGAAATGTATCGATGTTCAGTTTGGGTCATCTAATCTACCTTAAACGGTAGTATACCAATAATAATATTAATTTCAACCCCTTCAATCGATTGTCTTACTTAATTGTTCAAAATCTGAGTATAGATTAAGTCTGAAAGACGCTCAACATCTTACATTAACTAGTGACATCGGGTATTACTATTTTAAATTTATTAGCAAGAAATGTACCCGATATGGATTAATACAGGAATTTTTTGAAAACATGTTTGCAGAGGAGCAAGCACTCAATCCGCTGAGAGTTAAGATCGAAATATGAAACATAAAAGTAAGATACACTTTATAGTTTCAGGCTTCACTTCGTGAAAGTTATATACATGTATATCCATAACACAGGTAGAATCTACGCAATTTTAGATAGAATATTCATTGTTACGACGCGATTCATCGCGATACGTTATCGTCACCATGCCGTATCGGGGTGTAACGCGTCGGGCCAATAAAAATTCTGTGTAAAAGTACGAAATATTTTCCTTTGCTGCGATAATATTTGTTTTTCTAAAAAAAAAGGAGCTAACACGGTTTCAGACACAAATTGCATCACGAAGTCTTTCATTTTATAATATTATATAAATGAAAGTAGAAAAGGCCAAAACACTGAGGATGCATGGAATAGTTTACTACCCGTTACACCTCACCTAGAATGTGGAGCTGCGATATTACACTGGATCCTTAGGAATTCATCATTGAATTTAATGACGAGCAGTGAAAAAAAGATCTGCATGAAATCTATAGTGTTGTAACAAACTTAGCTCTAGTTGTAAATCACCAGAATAACTAGGCAGAATCAATCAGGTTGAAGATTGAACTATAGATTCAATGAATTTCCCGCATAAATTATAGGCAGGACTCTTCTGTGACGATGCTAAAAATATTAAATTTTAACCGCGGGGTTATACGGTTGGAGAGAACATAAAAACAAGATGAGCGAGATAAATTGCAGACCAGACAGATTTAAATGCGATTATTGCAAAGAGCAATAAGATGCCAGAACCAATTCTAACGAAGTTTGGAATCGGTCATTACATTAAGCAGCCTACTCTGTCGCCATAATAACATCTAACTCTTAGCATTGATCTCCTTACCAACAGCTCGTCTCGAAAATAGAGAGCAGTATTTTAAAATGAATAGATACCGGTAAAACTGCTTGTTAAAATTATTTCTATTGATTTACAGACTCTTCATTAGTCACCAATATTGCAGTTAATTATAATTTCGACGGCACATTCCTAGGGTGGAAACACTCCCAAACACAGACCTTAGCGATGGACTAACTGGATGTATAAACTGCGTATATGTAACACTTTCATTTAAAATGAGAATATCAATTAGACTACACCATTCAAAAGACAATTTCGAAGAATTACTTGGAATACTACCGCAAATATTTCGACGAATAACCTAATAAATCTAAGTAAAAAATAATAGTAGGGAGCTTGAGTACTATATTTATTACTTCCGTGTAAACTTTAATGGGAAAAAATGGAAAGAAATATCAAAGCGATATCTTGAAAAACTTATGTTGCGACATCGCCTTTCTGGCATGAAGTCCTTGCCATAATTTACAGTAATACTCACCTTCGCTGAAGAAATATTACTGTTAGCTTTTGAATACGTTTTTCCCTCTCGAATCGTTCCAGTTTGCACTAAGGTATCGGAAAAGCAAGCATATAAATTTTGTCGAACGTCGATAAACCCTAATCCTTGCGCCCGCGAACTTTTATCGGCGGCCCGCAAGGTTGTTTCTTTCGCGACTGCGGGGAAGTTCGGCGGCCCCTAATATTGAGTGCCCGTGGCGAGTCGGTGATGCACACTAAAACTCGAGCGTGCCAATTAGGCGGCCACAGTCACTTAGTTTACAACGCATCGCAAAGACAACCATAACTTTACCACAACGTATTAAATTAGTATTTACGGTTCTTGTGAATCTCACACCGATAGTGTTTTCTTGATTTAATAAATGGTGCAAATGATTTTTAACCAAATAGAAGAGGTTTATTTACAGGGAATAGTTTATGGTGGGTTCACATCTATAAACGTGACGATTCAGAGGAAAGAAATTACAATGTGTTTTTGTGTTATAGCATCTTAACTACCGACCTATTATAATAGGACTAATAGTTAAACTTGTAAGTTTGCAATATCTAAGGCCTCCGCGATACACATGTATAAGTACCGCGCATAAAATCACTTCTAATACGACCATAAAAGTAAATTGGTTAACCGTAACAGTTCCATTTCACGTATTTCATATTCAACGCAAATGCAGGCAAGCATATTAGACTGGTACATATGTCCCAAGCCGAATCCTGGTGTCTTTCATCTCATCACTCAAACTTAACCTCTTTTTACCGCAAATATTATCTCATATTTTTGACTGACCAAAAACAAACTCCAAATTAACTTTGAAGTTAATCCTGCACATTGAACAAATCTGATACTTTTTTACGAATTTGCGATTCATGATTTTTGTTTAACTGTCGCACCTCCGTTTTCGTCAACAAACGAGAGAAAAATTATTCTTATTATTCTATTTTGTGCAATTCTGCTCCGTTTAAGGTATTCTTATTTGGGATAAGATCCATATTGTGACTCAAACTCATTCATTTACTTACTGAGGCATAACTCGAGGATTTCAACCTTTGACTGCGAAGATGGCCCTTCCAAAGAGACTAATGAGCTGTGAATATTAATTGGCAGCTAGCAAATATGCAACCTCTAATAGAGTGAATTGGAGGTTGAGTGCGATAAATATGGGATGAGAATCAATATTGATAAAACAAAGGTTATGCGATTTTCCAGAAAGAAAAAGGCTAAGCTAAATATTAAAATAGGCGGGGAAAAAATAGAGCAGGTAGAACAGTATACATATCTCGGAAGTGTTTTGGACCAATACGGTCAAAGTGGTAGGGACGTAAGGAGAAGAATTGCGCTAGGCAAGGAGGCTTTCTCAAGGAGGAGGGAGTTGATGACGGGGACGTTGAGTAGAGATGTTAAGACAAGACTCGTAAAAACTCTGATATGGAGCGTAGCTATGTACGGCGCGGAAACGTGGTCACTGAAGCAGGAGGATAGACGTAGATTGGAGGCTTTTGAAATGTGGGTGTGGAGAAGAATGGAGAAGGTGAAATGGACCGAAAGGAAAACAAATGAGGAAGTATTGGAGATGGTGGGTGAGAAGAGGGGTTTGTTGAGAGAAATCCTATGGAGGCAGGAAAAATGGATGAAAGGCGTATTGAGCGGTAGTGGAATGTTGAAGAAGGTAATAGAGGGGAGAATGTTGGGCAAGCGAGGAACGGGTAGGAACAGGATAGGGATGTTGGATGGGATGAAGGGAGGAAAGAAGTACACAGAGATGAAGAGGGACCTGTTGTAGTTTAGGTTGCTGGATTGGGTTTTGTTTGGAGTTACAAAATACTAAGTATGTATTTGATAGTTGTGTCCATCCATAAACCTACCTTAACCGGTAGATTACCTAATAAAAAATAGCCTTTCGAATCCTATGGAGAGTCAATCGGAATGTTTTCATTTATATCAATTTTGAAACATGGATCTTTAAATAATTATACTCTTATTTCTGAATGGCATACAATTGCTTATCGCGAAATAATTAACATTAGAGTTTGCATTGCTTTGTTCATGGATTATCTCGCCGTTCCTTCTTTAAATATTCATTCTACCCTAATTAATGCCACAAACAACAGTATCATCCTGCCGAAGACATGGTGAGCAATATGAAAGCAGAGTAACGGGCATTCTTTGCTCGAAATTACATTAAAACATAAGGATATCTTATTTTTTATGTTAGAGCTTTCTGATCTTCAAATAAGACCTAATGGAAAATCAATCACCAAAGGTAAAAATTAAACTGCATTTTTAAAGGTGTAATTATCAATTATATTTACAAATAAATATATAGTATCCACTCATTTCTCACATACTGTCGCAATGCTAAACAATATTCTCAGATGCGGTTCTTGGTAATATATTGGTTACGTATCATACCCGCCCGTCACGTGGGAGACCAGATGGAAAGGATTCACTTATTCTTGATATATTTATTATTTTTTATCCTATACTCGAACTTTATGTTAGACCAAGAAGTATATTTTCCTTTTGCCATTGTTGTTTACCACGTTCAAATTCGATTTGATGCTTAATATTTAAAGATTTGTAAAGATTACATCGTAAGATAACTCTTGACATTAAAGTTGCGAAAACGAAAATTAACTTTGGCACATCCAAGAGAATATTTACAATAATTAATGAATCAACTCATTTAATCAAGGTAGGTAAAGAGCTGTTATTTTATTTCCCCATTTCAATAATTGGTCACGTGGCTTTACTAAACAGAAAGAGATTCACCATAGCTTTACAGCGTGGGTGGCAACAGTGAAAATGACAACGGATGAAAAAGTCTCGATTCCATTCGATCATATTTTTACCATTATTGCTTAAGGACAAGAAAAACTGGAAAGGAAGAAAATGGCACCTCAGATAATGTTACGACTTTTTTAACAACCGACTATTACCAAAATCATTAAGTTAAGGGGAATTGTATATTTTCTCATCAGAAGCCGGAAATATATGCCTAAAAACAGGGACACCAACATACAAAATTATGAAAAATATCGAACAAAAGGTTTGACGTATTTTTATCAATAACACTATAAGTATCAAAATTGCATTTATGTCATTTCGATGAAAAAACGATGGTGAACTTTACTACAGAGTAGAGCCCTTTAAATTTCCTTCAATAGAAATTCGCAAATGTTTTTTTTTTCCTAGACAAAAGAAAATAGCGACAACACTAACCATGAATCCGGCCAGGGCTGTATCGTTCTCAAGCCACTCCTCGTATGATATCCACCAACTGCAAAAAATACCGAAAAACTGCATTAACGCATCACAGAAAATGAAATCAAACCATTAATATTAAACGGATGAATTTAAATTCCACTTGAAAACATACAAAACATGTATTCGGCAAATCAAACTGTTCCTGGATTAATTTGACAATCATTGAATGTTTATTAGTCTAAGATCTTGTTAATTCCTTATTTGCTTTGCCGGAGATAATTTTTGGCAGCGAAGCAGTTTAAGGCGAAGCAAAGCAAAGCCTCGAACTTCATGACTCGATGTATCATTAGGCGATATGATTCCATACACTCCACACTTGCTCGGATTACACCTATGACGATCGATCGTCCGTCGAAGAAAAATGTCAAAAACTAAACATTTAACATGAATGAAAGTATACGATTATGAATACACAATATTATTCGTAACTTCGTTTCGAAACGCAATCATTACAGAGATTTAAGATGAAGGAGGACGTAATAAATAGGAAAGAAGTAAGAGAATATCCTAGAATGGACATCCACGATGGATGAACGTGGGAGAGTAATTATTGAAAATACGGAATTGAAAACCATCGAACGGAAGGAGAAGAGCAGGACCTAGAACAACGTGGGGGCAAGGAATACAAGAGGTCACACTTCGCAGACGACTACGGTCCAGCGATATCAATGACAGAGACATACGTCGGATGGAAATTAGGGAACGAGAAACCTTGAGATAGCAGGAATAAGAAGTAAGCGCCTGCTCTTCAGAGAAAACTTCCCGTACAAAATATTTTCCAAAATTCTCCTATAGGTTAAATCTAATACGTGCCGCTAGCTATAAGGCAAGAAAGTTACCAAAATGGCATAATCTCGTAATTTACCTGTATGTCACATCTAGCTCTGACTTCTTTAGCACGACTAAATTGATAAGCAATGCAAACTTTTCCCCCAAGAAGAACAGGACGCACCAACAGTTACGAGCATCCTTATTATGAACTGACAGTTTTAAAAGCATAAAATGTTAACATAGCCTATGGCAGCATCAGCCAGCAACTCAAAAACAAGAGGACCACTAAGTCTGCTCCATCACTCTACTGCACCTCTACTTATCCAAATGTGGACTAGTATTACTACTTGCCAAGTCACACACGTATCTTCATAGGATTTGATAGACTTTTCCTTTCATCCACACAGTTGTAACAACAACATTTTACAAATATAGCTACTTTACGGTGAGTTAGGTAGGCGAGACTTACGATAAGGCCTACGTGAAATTCACAGTCTAAGGCAAGAGAATTTGAACACAAAATCAACAGGAATAGGAGTCAAAATATGTTAAATATTCCTGCTCCATTCAAGTTAACTATTTGAAACTCTCCGGATGAATCCAATGTAAGAGCAGAGCAGGAAGTGGAAATAACTATTTCCTTATCATTTCAATTCACATTTTGCAGGAATATAGTATATAATTAATGAGAATTTCAAAAAAATATTTGCACAATAAATAATTCTACAAAAATATAGGTTTTTTAGCTGTTTTTGAATACCACTCAATTCAAATGCAACATATTTTAATGATATACTTAATAGTATGATTGAAATTTAAGCCAGGATGTAAACAAATGAAATACACAAATGTGATTAAAAAACTTTTTAGTTGCCCTTAATTTTCAAAATTTAATATTTTAAAGATATTTTCAACAAATTATTAATAAATAAACCTACAAAAACTATTCTGTCATAAAACTACCGCAAGATTTATCTAATGTAAGGAATGACGACTAGGCACTTGTTGAACAATTACTGGTTCTAGAATAAAATTACCGCTACCCACATACACTAAAATAACACATTAGTCGAATGGGAAACAAGGGAGAGTATCCTATAGAGTACAGCACACATATAAGGTTTCTTTCACAAGCATCTTCTTCCAGGGTGGTCTGGAAATTGCATATTTTCCATCAAATTACGGTTCACAGAACTTCAAAAGCCATCTCCTCTTCCATTTCATCTCCCTACTTTTACCTCCATATTTTTTTCCTTAATGGCTTGCTCAGATGATTTAACTCCAATCCCTAAGTAATAACAATTTATTTAATTTATTTATTATATTGAATTCCCACTTTGTATAAATGTTTATTTCTCTGATGCCATAATGTTCATTGACCACTTCGTACCTCGGCATGGAAACTGGTACCTGTTGAGTTTCAATGCAGTCTTCACGATAACTGGTCTTCCATTATGTATCAACTAGCTCTTTACTTTCATTGCGACATTCTCCTGAGGTATTATTCCAACCTCTGCCACACCCCAGATTACGTTCATTTGCATAATCACATCGCATATACTATTTCCGGTGTTACATCTACGTATACAAGTCCTCGCGCTTCCAGATGGCACATACATATCGTCAAATAATAATCCCTGACTCATTTCTGCTCATTTGATTTAAGCAATTAGACCATACACGGGGGTTGTCTCAAAAGTTTCCGATTTTAACATAAAGATGACAGCACTCTCCCACAAAAGCTTTGGAATGTCTTTGCGCATGCGTTGAAACGTACTCACAAAAATTGCAGCCATTTTAAACTCTCAGTTGTTATCTGACAATCGTTTCAGTGAGCCTTTGTGAGGATTTTCATGAAAATGGAAAAAAAATCAGTGTCTAGCTATCAAAAACCTTTCGCTTTTGAAGGGCAAAGACCCAAAAATTCAAAAAATAAAGACGCTGGAGCAATTCAAAGATCTGTTGGACGCTGTGTAGGGGGACTCCGCAACATCACTTACGAACGTGGAATTTCCACAGCTGAATTTAAACGCGTCCGCGCCAGCTTGGCTGGAGATGATCAGTCGGGATGGCCAAAAACTTTTTCGACGAAAAGAAAACATCGAAAAAGTTCACCAAGAAGAAGAATGAGCTTTCCCATCAGACAATATGCACCTGCTCACACTTCCTGAGGCCGCCAGCGCCTAAATTCACGAATTGCACTTCGAATTGGTTGACCCCTGAGTCAATCAAAGTTCTAGCCCCCGGCGACTTTTTCCAATTCTTAAACTTAAAGTTTAGCTTGGAGGACAGAGATTTTTCTCGAACGATGAGGTTATCCCATACCGAAACGCCTATTCTGCAGGGAAGACACCAACTACTGCCTGGACGGGTTAAAAAAAGAGCATTACCGGAAAAAGTGTATCGGCTTAAAAGGATACAATATTGCATAATATTAACAACTTTGAAGAAAAAAAGTCTCGTTTACTTGATATGTAGATAACCTTGAGACTAGCCTCGTAAGCTTCTACAGCCTTTCATCCCTGCTCAAACTAAATTGGATATGAAAGTCTAAATCCTATCGGTTTCCATTTTGCGTGATCCAGTTGCGTTTGTCGTCTCTTGAGTTAGCCATGAGCTCGCCTTTGCAGCTTAGCCCGATGAAATTGAAGCAGATACCTAACTGACCTGGGAAAGCCTTCCTGGAAAGTCTACACATTTCCCAATAATCCCCAGAATAGTAAATTGCCTAATCACAATCTTGAGTAAATTCTGTTAATTAGGGATCCGTAAGTGTATATTTTTAATTATATAAAATTATTACTATATATTGACATTGTGCTCAAATTTCACATATAAATTTTGACGTATTTCAATTCTTCAGGGGTTATTGCATTCTAATGCAACCATTTCAGAGAGTAAAAATCATTCACCTTGACCGGGATTCGAACCCGAATCCCTCGATATCCGGCTGAGTGCTTTAACCATTTAAGCTACCGAGACGTCCTCTTACACTCTGAAATTTTGGGGACTTTAAAGGAACAAGATGTTATGACGAAATACCGTACATACAATGTCACAGGCATTCGTAGTCGTGCGCGACGCGCCACAGTCCACGATGTTAATAAAGCCAATTTCAAACACTTAGGCTGTTCATACCTTAGACAAATTTCAAGAAACTGTAACAGTAACTTTAACGGAATCACCCGCTATGTGTGCATTATAATGCAACCATTTCAGAGAGTAAAAATCATTCGCCTTGACCGGGATTCGAACCCGGATCCCTCGATATCAGGCCGAGTGCTTTAACCACTTAAGCTACCGAGCATTATAATGCACACATAGCGGGTGACTCCGTTAAAGTTACTGTTACAGTTTCTTGAAAGTTATTGCATTCGTTAACCTAAATTTGCAATTTTACTGGCCACATATTGCGGAAATGATTCTCCTCGATGCAGAATGAATATAAATTACGCAAAGTTGAAATACGAGCGCATCGCTGAATAGACTAAAGGCTATCTGAAATATCGAGTTTGAGAAGTGTTTTGGGGATTGGAAGAAGCGCTCACAAGTGCATAATCTTCAATGGGGACTATTTTGAAGGTGACAACATCATTGTATAAGAATAAATAAATATTTTGTCCGACAAATTGAAATTCTCGTTTTTTTTAACACACCTCGTACTCATGCGCTTCCCTTGCTTCTCCACTCAGATCATGCTGTACCGTAAGAGTTAAAGCCCTTGGTTGATATGGACCGAGTGATGCCACATTTACCATATGAATGTCAAATTAGATAAACGCTGTTAAAAGGAATTCAATATCATGATTTTAACAACGATGCTGGGTTTAAAAAAATATTTTTTCACCGAGAGGAGACAGTGGAAGGATCGATGAAATCTAAATATGCTATCATAGACTGAGGATAAATATTTTTAAGAACCTTCATTAATAATGTTGTCGAATTACTGCATCTTTGTTTAGCTTGTATGTAAATACGCATTAGATATACAGAAACAATTCCGATTTATTGAAAGAGCTCTCAACCTTAATTGGGGGAAATCCACATGTCTGCAACAGTGGGTGCAACGCAAGGCTTCTTATTTTAAGTCGTATGAGGTTTTCAATTTCCCATAAGCATTAATGATCATGCCATAAGTCCTATATGCGTTATTTTCCAAGATACACACCCAACTATTTACCGAAGCTTAGGATAAGAGAATATGCACTACCGATTATAAGATTTAAAGAAAAGATAACCTCGTACCGTTAACACAACAGGCGTTCATTTCTCATTTTTTTCAAATAAACTTCATGTAACTCTAAGGTGTTATCTCCAATCTTAAGGCTACCGATAATTTTTGGGAAATTAATGACTCTATTAATCACAAATGTCGTTAACATACGTATCTCTATATCTCTTACATGGTATGGATGAGAAGTATGGGAACAACTTTTTCCTGAGGCAACTGAACGTCGCGGCGCGCAGGCCCAGTGGTGGAGGGTCTGACATTTAACAAGCGCCAATCGCCCGCGAGCGTTTGTTCAGGCTATATCGTGTTTTTAGTGTGCCCCTGTGGAGTGACTCGGTGGAAGCGAAAAAATTCAGCGAACGATTGAAGAGTGGCACGCCATCAAAAGGAGAAGCGGGTACGGAGACGCTTGGTACGATTCGCCAAGTGTTCAAGGATGAAGGCATGTCGCAAACTGAAGTTTTTCAGTTGCATAAGCTCTTCAAAGATGGCCCCGCGCTTGACGGCCGTCGACGTCAAGAAGCGATGACAACGAACGTGTGCGTAAAGTGCTGAATTCAGAAAGTCGGTTAAGTGAGTAGACCGTATTGGCATTGACAAGATGACAGTGTGCCACATTTTCACTATTTGGGATAAAAAATTGAAAATTTTGCGATACCATGGAAAAACTCGTCCCGGAGGTCTTGAGCGCTTGAGACTCCAAGGTAACCGACAACCTGACGAAAAACGACATCGTAACGATTCCCCTACCCCCTAGGAAATTATTTTCCTTAGAAATAAAAACTAGAAGAAAAACTGCTAACGCAAGGCCACGTTGATGCAGTGAAGAGAAATGTACGTACTTGAAATTGATCGAAGGAAAACCTCAAATGAGAGATGAAGTTAAATGAAACCCTAGCCAGTCATTCCGTGTATGAACCCGCGATCGAGATGCATAACAACATGACCAACGTGCGCAGTCAATGCAAAAAATCTATCCGCCGAAAATCAGTTCGCCCGAAAAAAGGAGCGCCACAAGGGAAGTGGCGCTGTTAACAGAAACGTAGCGTGGAAAGGGGAACATGTGGAGGGCACGCCTGAGACACACACGAGAAGGGACGTGAGAGGAATGGGGCGCGCGCACACACTCGCGGGGAGGAGAGAGAGAGACACGCCCGACAGTTTCTCAACTCTCGCCGCACTCCCAGCCATGCCCACCCCCTTACAACGGGCCTGACTTGTCGTGCGCTTACGCGGAGACAGGTGAGAGGGAAAACGAAGGGTGGAAGACGAAAAACAAGAGGGAGGAATGAAAAAAATAATAGTAACAACAGCATGTACAAAAAGGAAACAAAATAGCATCAGCGACATAAATAAAGACGCAGCTGGTCCTTGAAATTTGCGGGCCATCAAAAAAATAGGGGGCGAGGGGAGTGGGGGGAGATTTGGGAGGCGGAGGGCATAAATCAACTCCCTCGCTGGCGCCGGCGCCTCACGGTGAGAGAAAAGAGACCGGAAACAAAGGAAGGGACAAGAGGTGCGTGCGTGTATGTATGTGTGAGTGTAAAAAATTGGGCGGATTTATTGACAAAAAGGGAGAGAAGTTAGTTTGGGCAAAATCTCACAAACACCAAGGCGGGTAGGTGGAAATGGCGACGCGAGAAATAAAAAAAAGCTGGCGGGAATATATAATATTATTATAATTTAGAGGGCGCGTGTGGGAGGGTGGCGAGGGGGGTGAAGCGAGAGGGAAAGGGGGAGCGAAGAGGAGAGTGGTTCGGAGGATCGCCGTCGACCACACCCAATTGTCCACAATCCCCCCCCCCCCAGAGCGCCGAGGCTGTGGAGAGGAAAACAGTTTCTTAACTCTCCCGTGGAAATTGGGAGATGGGTATTTTGATGCCGATAATCCCCGCAAAGAGATCAGTTGTGAACCTATAAAAACTCAACCCGCATGTCTCAACCCGCAAAGTGTCACCCTGAGCTGATGTAACTTACTTTGGGGTATCTTCCGATTGATTGAATGAATGGCGAGTCAACATTTGAGTAATTAGCGACTATAGCCGCTTAAAACTATTACCAACGCTTCCAAGGGGACACCCACTCTCAGTTAGAAATAATTATGATCTTACATGAGGAGTGGAGTGATGAAGAAAGAGTGGGGAGGAAAGAGGAAAAACATGAGACGTGGGTTCAATGGTCATTCTCCAAAAGGACGGGAAATAATTGCCACATTAATGTTGCTAGCATGATGAAAAGGTCAGACATAAACGTAGGGTTAGGATAAGTACAAGGAATTTTTAGGGCGATAATAAGGACAGAGAATACGGGCGGAGATCTATCCCTGCTTTCTCCATTGCTCACCTATTGTGATCTGATGGAAAACATCAGGAGAGAAAATGAAGATTGTTGGTAAATATAGTATATGTTAAGTTTGTGTAAATTGAGACGGAGAGACATCGGATATTAACAGATTGATGATTACAGAGTAGTTTATGATGGGAGGAAAGATAGCAGCTGGTGAGTAAATGCTGGAATAGAAAATTCAGTCTTAGTTCAGAATAGGAAAATGATTAGTCGGAAAGTAAATGTAGACCAGGTTAATAATACAATTCTATGAGCAGGGATAAGAGGAAACTCGTACATACAGATTTATATATAATTAAGTAGCCACCGAGAGGAAATAGTACACAGTTTACAAGATCAATTGGAAGGAATAATTGGTAATGTGCCAGAAAAAAGCACTGAACATAAATTGAGGATTAAAACGCAGCGGTAAAAGAAGATAGTATGAATGACGTTATGGAGTCCAGTTTAGAAATTGGAAAATGTCTCCGAGAGAGTGAGAGATAGCAGTCGATTTCTTCAGAAGAAGGGGTTGGACAATAAATGAAACCTGATTAAAAAATACGACAGGCGTAGGTACATGCTAACTATGACAACAGAAACAGAGAGGAGCATTTGAATATATGCCATTGCTCGACATAAAGTTAGAAACAGCGTGAACAACTCGCGCATCCCCCTGGGTGTGGGCGCAGATTTTGATGACAGTTTAGCTATCGTGTAATTCGATCAAAAATTCACTGGGATCAGAAAGGAAAAAAAGCGCAAAAATAGAATTTCTTCATTTTATTATTCAATAATTTACCCAAAACTAGCAAAATTGGACTTCACGGTGGATAATTTTTGTTTTAGGATAATATGCCGGCCCCGATGGCGGCGGGGTAACGTCCTCGTCTGTAATTCCAAGGGTCGCGGGTTCGACCCCCGCCTGGGTGGGAGTCGAACTTCACCTAGGGCTTTGGCATTTGTCTCCATTATTGTCACTATTAATAGTCCGATGTAAGGGCCAAAAAGTGATGTTTTCGACTAAGAATAAATAAATAAATAATTATCAAAGAGATCAAAATAGAACATTGAAAGATTAACGGGAATAGAAATGACAGAGTAACTAGAAAAACTTAATAAATATCTAACTGAGATTAAGGGGAATGAATATTCGTGGGGAAAGTTGGGTGTGGCTCCACGAAGGGATAGAAAGAGCAACTAAGGAAACGATTGGAATGGTTGAGGATCAGACAATTGAAATACCATGAATCTCACGGGAAAGAAAAGAATAAAACAGCAAACAAGGAAAGGGGGAGAAGAATGTGCAAAGAACTAAATCCGTAATAAACTGAGGCGTGAAACGATTGGGACCAAGGAAATCGGGTGGAAAGATCAGGGCGATGATATGAAGAAATTCCGGCACAAGGAAAAGTGGACGCGTTATAAAAGAAGATAAGGAGGACTCAACAAGCGAAACACTATATCCGCCATAATAGATAAGACGGAAGCTATAAATAGAGCCAGAAGAGATTCGGACACCCTGGGAAGAATACATAGAAGAGCAAATCAGGTAGACCAGTTTAGAAAAAGGAAGGCAATAAGACGCGCACGAGGTTGGCCTGATTCCAAGGGTGCTAGAAAGAGAAAAAGCTCAAAGTGAGATGAAGTCGAAAAAGGCTGTAAGAACAAACCACAACTCCAGAGAATCACTAAAGAGTTTGGAAAAAATGGAAGGCAGAGATTCTTTGAACATATGCGCCATAGTTATGAGAAGGAATTTGGAGAGATGCTTTCCTTGGATCAATTTAGATCTCGATCCCGAGAAATTTTAAAACGGCTGTAAGTACGTGAGGACTAACAACCATCAAAAAAGGTTGCAGAATAGTGCAAACAATTATCCAAGTGAAGATCAGTTGGGGTTTATGAAGGAGAGAGGAACGAATGATGCCACTGCTGTGGTGAAAGAATTAGTATAAGAAAACATAACATATAATCAGGAGCTCTTGGTTTGTTCGTGGAGTTGAGAAGTCATTCGATCGTGTAAACCCGTCAAAGCTAATTGAGATATTTCGGGATATGAGAGTGCACTGGAGGGATAGGTGTCTTAGTCGAAATTTATTCATGAATTAGACGACACAGGTAATGGTAACAGAGGGAGAATCAGGGTGGGCAGTGATTGGCAGGGAAGTCAGACAGTATTGCGGGTACTTTTTAGCAAATATTCTGATGGAATGTTGAGGGTAGCATGAGAATAACTTGAGGTGGGAATAATAGTTTGCGGAAAAATGAATGAGTCAGTTAGAAATTAGCAGACTACCACGCAAGAGCGAGTCAGGATTACAGGTATTATTGAGTGCTTTACGGAAATAACGTGAGGATTAACCACAAGCCAAGTTAGACATTAATTTAGAAGAAAATAAACTGGAACAGGCAGAGCTGTTTCTGTACAAGAATTTGGAATGTATTTGAGAAAATAAGGGGAATTGTAATGGGGGAATTAGGAAAAAATGCGATAGATAAAGAGGCATTTGCGGAAAGAGGCATCAGAGTAAAGAGGGAAAAATACGATGATAAGTAAAAACTTAAGTACGGAACGTAGTGTTCAGTTCTTTATGGATGTCATATCTCACGTTTGAGGCAAGGGGAAGGGCGAGGATTATGGAGGCTTTTAGGATATGTGTGTGGTGAAGAATGGGAAAAGGATGAGGAGATAAGGGGGGACAGACGACGAGGTTGTAAATAAAGTGGTCGAGGAGTGAAAGTTACTGAGGACAATCCTAAATATTCAGAGAAAGTGAACTGAGATGGAGGAAATACAAAAAGAAGCAGAATTCCGGGTAGGAGGGGCAGAGGAAGAAGGAGAGTAGGCTTTTTAGACAGCATGTAGCCGGGCAGAAGTTACGAAGTAGAAAGAAATGACTTAGGAGGAAATGAGGAGCAAGATCTCACGTTACTTAGTGGTCAATAGTCGTTGGAGACTATCCAAGACCGGGCCTTAATAGTGTCTATAAAGTAAATTAATCTTTTCTTAGTATCATCCTGTTATTCCAATTCCAGTACTTGGTTTGCAAAAATGCAGTCTCTCACATCTTAAAAATGGATAAATTATTATTATTAAGGGTAACTACCAGATCGTAAAAAAATTAATGGGTTTGCGAAAAAATTTCAAATGAAACTGAAAACATAAAGATTGAAAAATTGAGAACTTCGTAAGGTTGTCATTTTTTTCGTTTAGACGAGAGGAAAGTCGAATTGAAAATAATATTGACTAAAAAATGTTTCAACAAATATCGAATACAAATCCTATTTATTAGCATTTGGAAATACATTAAGGGGAAGCGGAAACATCAGCGATTACTACTTCGGGAACTGTATGCAAGTGACCTATTACGGAGGCAACGATTAAAAAACTTACCTCGCTTAAAATGCAGACCAGACGATGTTCAAATTTTAGCAACGCAGCTATAACTTCATGAAACTGCTCCGAGAGTAAAAAAAATATGAAAGTTTTGAAAAGAGGAACAGAAAGTAAAAAATTATTTTCTGTAAATAAAAAAGTATTATGAAAGTAAAAAATAATATTTTATGTAAAAAGATTCTCCCCGGCGGGGAATCGAACCCCGGTCTCCCGCGTGACAGGCGGGGATACTGACCACTATACTACCGAGGACATGTAGAGGATGGCGATATCTAGGTCTTCTATTCTACGGCTTGGAGACCAGTCGCCGTTTTAGTTTCATTGATTGCGCAATAAATTGTTTGTCTTTTAGAATCAAAGAATAGCCTATCATACGCTGTCATCGAAGCAAAATGGATATCAGTGTTATATAATGCATGATTTAGTTATGCAAGGAAGATAGGCCGCACTGGCATGTGGCTCTTTTTAATGAGGCCAAGTCCATTAACCCTGACTGTCTGTTTACGTGTAATGTTATGTGATAAGAGAAGCATTGAGTTAGCGAAAGAAGAGTTGTAGTAAGAGTAATATCGATGACGAGGGCTGAGTAGAAAATTATATTATTAAAGGCGGAGTGCTTTCTGGACGTGAGATCTAGTCTTTGGAGGCAGGAGGATGAGCCTAGATGGGAAACTTTAAAGAAGTTGGTGGGGGGAAGAATGGAGAAAATAAGTAGGACAAAGAGGAGGAGAAACGCCGTGGTTTTAAATAGGTGTAGGGATGAAAAAAGTATAGTTTTCCGCGATAGTTGGAAATCAACGGTTGCTAGAGACAGTCGAAATATTAGCGGCAAAATAGTAAGAAAGTATCGTATAGTGAGGCATAGTATATATGGGAAGTAACGTATATACGGGAGCCGTTTTTTCCTGCCTGAGATGTGAGCACAGAATAACGAATAAAATGGAGAGTGTACTGAAAATTATGTGGTTCGGACGCAGATAAGAAAAATAGTCCGTAACCTAGAAATGTAATTTCTAGTGCCTAACGGACCTATGGTTTTCCACATCCTCTCCCAATGTGATTGTACCGAAAAAAAAATTCTCCTGGGCGGGAAATCGAGCCCCGGTCCTCCGTGCGACAGGCCACTGACTACCTAGGACATTTTATACTTGACTCTTTGTAAATCACTTATTTGGCTTACTAGGAATTAAACAACAACAGCCAAAGGAAGCATAACAGAGGGCATTAGATCGCCAAGCTGATATGTATGGAATGAGATTAAAGGTAAATATAATCGCGGTTACGTTGTGTTCCAGAAAGATAAAAGCTAAGGTCATATTTACACCTAAGGATGTCGTATGCGAAAATTTCAGTTGATTAATATTCTTACTTCATGTTATATAAGGAAGTTTGTTTAAAAAAAGGCTCTTTATTTGCACGGTGGTTTCTTTCGGAAAGAGGCAAAAAAAGACAGATGGAGAGAATTATCATTGGTGATGGGATGTTAACGGGGGGGATGAGGCGTAAGGCAGGGTTGCCCATTATAACCGGTACTGTTCTACGTACATGTAGAAGAAATGATTAAGGAGGCATGGGAATAACTGGAGGTAGGAATGACAGTCGGAGGGGAATTCGTAAAATCGGTTAAGTTTGCTGATGACCAAGCATTTGCTCAGTCAGCCAAGGGGTTGCAAGCATGCTGAGTGAATTGGAGGTTCAGTGCGATAAATATGGGGTGAGAATCAATATTAATAAAACAAAGGTTATGCGATTTTCCAGAAAGAAAAAGGCTAAGCTAAATATTAAAATAGGATGGGAAAAAATAGAGCAGGTAGAAAAGTTTACGTTTCTCGGAAGTGTTTTGGACCAACTGGGTCAAAGTAGTAGGGACGTAAGGAGAAGAATTGCGCTAGGCAAAGTGGCTTTCTCAAGGAGGAAGGAGTTGATGACGGGGAATTTGTGTAGGAGGATTAAGAAAATACTCGTAAAAAATATACGTAAAACTCTATGTACGGCACGGAGACGTGGTCACTGAAGCAGGAGGATAAACGTAGATTGGAGGCTTTTGAAATGTGGGGGTGGAGAAGAATGGAGAAGGTGAAATGGACCGAAAGGAAAACAAATGAGGAAGTACTAGAGATGGTGGACGAGTAGAGGGTTTTATTGGGGAAAATCCTATGGAGGCAGGAAAAATGGATGAGAGGTGTATTGATTGGTTGTGGGATGTTGAATACGGTAATAGAGGGGATAATGTTAGGCAAACGAGGAAAGGGCAGGAACAGGATAAGGATCTTGGACGAGATGAAGGGAGGAAGGAAATACACAGAGATGAAAAGGGACCTGATGTAGAGTAAGTTGCTCGATTATATTTTGTTTCGAGTCACAAGATATTGACAAGAGGACGATTGCAGTAGAGGTGAGAAAGACGGAATCGAGCAGATAACAAGCATACAAATATTTCCTTGAACGGGACTTGAACCCCGGATACTTCGATTTTGTTAGAGTACTGGCCGGGCAAATCAAAAGAGCCGTTCAAGCGAAAGTCAAGGAAATATTTTGTACACTTGTGATTTGCTCGGTTCCATCTTCCTCACCTCTCCTGTAATCGTTCTTTATAAGCATGTGTCCCTATCCCTTTTCCTTGTGTCTATTTCCATGTAAATGAATACAACGATATTTACATTATTATTGTTACGTAATCAACCGTTTAAGGTAGGTTTTTGGATGGACACAACTATCAAATAAACATTTTGTAACTCCCCTCCCATCTCTATCGCACTGAACTTCCAATTCACTCAGCAATGCTTGCAACCCCTTGGTTGACTGAGCAACTAATGCTTGGTCATCAGAAAACCTAACCGATTTTACGAATTCCCCTCCGACTTTCATTCCTATTTCCAGTTCTTCCCATGCCTGTTTAATCATTTCCTCTACATACACGTTGAACAGTACCGGTGACAATGGGCAACCCTGCCTTACACCTCTTCCTAACACTGCCCATCCGGACTCTCCGTTCCCCACTCGCACCTGAGCAGTCTGAGACATATACAGGTGGCGGATCAGTGTCCTGTCCCTCTAATCCATTCCTATTTTCTGCAAAACACGCATTAATTTATATATACATTATTTTTGTATACATTATATATATTATTATTTATTAGGTAATCTACCGGTTAATGTAGGTTTTTGGATGGACACAACTATCAAATAAATATTTTGTCCAACTCCAAAAAAACCCAATCCAGCAACCTAAACTACATCAGGTCCCTCTTCATCTCCGTGTACTTCTTTCCTCCCTTCATCCCATCCAACATCCCTATCCTGTTCCTGCCCTTACCTCGTTTGCCCAACATTCTCCCCTCTATTACCCTCTTCAACATTCCACTACCGCTCAATATGCCTTTCATCCATTTTTCCTGCCTACATAGGATTTCTCTCAACAAATCCCTCTCCTCACCCACCATCTCCAGCACTTCCTCATTTGTTTTCCTTTCGGTCCATTTCACCTTCTCCATTCTTCTCCACGCCCACATTTCAAAAGCCTCCAATCTACGTCTATCCTCCTGCTTCAGTGACCACGTTTCCGCGCCGTACATAGAAGTAGAAGAAGTAGAAGTCCGCGCCGCTCCATATCAGAGTTTTTACGAGTCTTGTCTTAACATCCCTACTCAACGTCCACGTCATCAACTCCCTCCTCCTTGAGAAAGCCTCCTTGCCTAGCGCAATTCTTCTCCTTACGTCCCTACTACTTTGACCGTGTTGGTCCAAAACACTTTCAAGGTATGTAAACTGCTCACCTGCTCTATTTTTTCCCCGCCTATTTTAATATTTAGCTTAGCGTTTTTCTTTCTGGAAAATCGCATAACCTTTGTTTTATTAATATTTATTCTCATCCCATATTTATCGCACTGAACCTCCAATTCACTCAGCAATGCTTGCAACCCCTTGGCTGACTGAGCAACTAATGCTTGGTCATCAGCAAACCTAACCGATTTTACGAATTCCCCTCCGACTTTCATTCCTACCTACAGTTATTCCCATGCCTCTTTAATCATTTCCTCTACATACACGTTGAACAGTACCGGTGACAATGGGCAACCGTGCCTTACACCTCTTCCTAACACTGCCCATCCGGACTCTCCGTTCCTCACTCGCACCTGAGCAGTCTGAGACAGTCTGACATGATATATATATACATATATATATATATATATATATATATATATAATATATAAATATCGTGGTATACTTGCTGTAATATTATGATCTCAGATTTTTTGTCCCATCTTCCTAAATGAATACTTCATTTTATGCGTCATATCATCTTCACGTGCAATGGAAATCACGCTTCAAATTAAATCTTCAACAATATATATATATATATATATATATATATATATATATATATATATATATATATAGCGTGATTTCATGATGATGATTCATCGTGATTGCACGTGAAGATGATATGACGCATAAAATGAAGTATTCATTAAGGAAAATGGGGCAATAAATCTGAGATCATAATGTTACAGCAAGTATACCACGATATTTTCTTGAAAGTAGACCACATAGCAGTTGAACCAGGAAAAATCCAAGAGAGATGGAAGGAATATATAGAAACACTGTATGGTAAAGAACTTAGGCCGACAAGGTTAGACATAGAAAAGGAACATGACGTAGAAGAAGATAGCTTAGGTCCAGGCATACTCGACGATGAAATAGAAAGGGCATTAAAGGAGATGAAAGCAAATAAGGCTGTGGGGCTGGACAATATTCCTGTAGAAATGTTGAAATGGTTAGGGAAAGGTGGGAAGAAGGCCATATATGGACTGATTCGTAGTATCTATGAGGAAGGAATCTGGCCGGAAGATTTTGTGAGATCGGTGTTAGTTCCTATTCCAAAAAAGGCAAAGGCTTCGTCATGTGAGGATTACAGAACAATAAGTTTGATATCCCACGCAGCTAAAGTTATTCTCAGGATCATCAACAAAAGGATAGAGAGTAAGGCAAATGATTACTTAGGGGATGATCAGTTTGGGTTCAGGAAAGGAAGAGGTACGCGTGATGCCATTGCAGTAATGAGATCACTAGTCGAGAGGAATATAGAATACAATCAGGACGTTTTTGCCTGTTTTGTAGATTTCGAAAAAGCGTTTGATAGAGTGAATTGGGAAGAATTAATGCGTGCGTTGCAGAAAATAGGAATGGATTGGAGGGACAGGAGACTGATCCGCAACCTGTACATGTCTCAGACTGCTCAGGTGCGAGTGGGGAACGGAGAGTCCGGATGGGCAGTGTTAGGAAGAGGTGTAAGGCAGGGTTGCCCATTGTCACCGGTACTGTTCAACGTATATGTAGAGGAAATGATTAAAGAGGCATGGGAAGAACTGGAGGTAGGAATGAAAGTCGCAGGGGAATTCGTAAAATCGGTTAGGTTTGCTGATGACCAAGCATTAGTTGCTCAGTCAGCCAAGGGGTTGCAAGCATTGTTGAGTGAATTGGAGGTTCAGTGCGATAAATATGGGATGAGAATCAATATTAATAAAACAAAGGTTATGCGATTTTCCAGAAAGAAAAAGGCTAAGCTAAATATTAAAATAGGCGGGGAAAAAATAGAGCAGGTAGAACAGTTTACATATCTCGGAAGTGTTTTGGACCAACACGGTCAAAGTGGTAGGGACGTAAGGAGAAGAATTGCGCTAGGCAAGGAGGCTTTCTCAAGGAGGAGGGAGTTGATGACGGGGACGTTGAGTAGGGATGTTAAGACAAGACTCGTAAAAACTCTGATATGGAGCGTAGCTATGTACGGCGCGGAAACGTGGTCGCTGAAGCAGGAGGATAGACGTAGATTGGAGGCTTTTGAAATGTGGGTGTGGAGAAGAATGGAAAAGGTGAAATGGACCGAAAGGAAAACAAATGAGGAAGTACTAGAAATGGTGGGGGAGGAGAGGGGTTTGTTGAGAGAAATCCTATGGAGGCAGGAAAAATGGATGAAGGGCGTATTGAGCGGTAGTGGAATGTTGAAAAGGGTAATAGAGGGAAGAATGTTGGGCAAGCGAGGTAAGGGTAGGAACAGGATAGGGATGTTGGACGAGATGAAGGGAGGAAAGAAGTACAAAGAGATGAAAAGGGACCTGATATAGATTAGTTTGCTAGGTGGGGAGTCACAAAATGTTTATTTGATAGTTGTGTCCATCCAAAAACCTACCTTAACCGGTAGATTACCTTAAAAAAAAAAATATATATATATATATATATATATATATATAGCGTGATTTCATGATGATGATTCATCGTGATTGCACGTGAAGATGATATGACGCATAAAATGAAGTATTCATTTAGGAAGATGGGGCAATAAATCTGAGATCATAATATTACAGCAAGTATACCACGATATTTTCTTGAAAGTAGACCACATAGCAGAAAGTCCACATGAAAACTGAAAATGGTAAATGTCAAAATTTACCCAATTACTACTTATACAACAGCGCCATTGCCGTATTGAGCGACACAGGGTGACGCAACCTGGATATCAATAAACTGCCGATTTATACGCATGTGATGCAAGTGGGCAGCACCATATTTCACATTGCAAAATGAAAACTCATTTCACGTAAGCGCCGTCAACTGACTTACCATTCGTCATTTTTCGATAATGAGAAAAGCAAATTGTACATTCTTTTAGCAGAATTCTTACAGAAATGGTTTTACAAGAAAAAAGTTCCAAACCAAACCTTGAAAAACTCAAAGACAAAATTAAAAGCACAAGATGTTTCATATAAAAGCTCGGGTCTCGACCTCGAATTACATTCGAACATTGCCGTGAATGGAATATCGCAAAAAAACTAGTCCAGCATGGTGACCCTTATTTCACTTACTTCTTCCCCTGGCCTCAATCCCATATAGCGTTTTGCAAGTGGTCCACCAATTAGGGGTACGTTTTTATGAACACGGCAAGCTTTTACACAATGTAAATATACTAGAGGCTTGCCTTACCATGAAAAATTATTCAGTTCCTGGTACTCCATGCCGTTCAAACGCTGATTATTTCTTATCACATACACGTATTCCAGCCTAAAATATTCCACTGGATCTCAAAATCACCTCTATCTACTTTTCCTGCCCTTTTAATTTCTGCCTACAATCCTACTTTCTCTTATCACGGCTAGCACTTAGTATGTCTACCTAGTCGTCCATTTTATTGTCCACATTTTCTCCCCAATCAAATACCAAGACACCCGATTCTACACTAATTCCCTCTGCTAAACGAATAAGTTTCGGAGCCATAATACATTTCACTCCAGAGCTAAGTAATCCTAATCTGTCCTATACGTAAGGATACATTTGGCATTCCTCCTATTCCTAAATGTTTTTCAGCTGACCTAATTCTCCTAATGAATGAAATAAGAACAGGTTGGATACAAGAGTGCGAGAACTAAGCTCTTATTTCAGGGTGCCATTACCGAGGGTCGAATCCTAAGTACCCGTACGTAGGCACCAATAACTAGGGCGATAATCCTACGTATCAGTTCCAAGGATTCCAATTTTGGTCTTCGTCGGTTCCTAAGTAATAGTAACCAATCTCTATTATTTATTGACAAATAAATTTTCTGGTGTTCATATTCCCTACAAGAAAAAGAGGTGCCATCCACTTTGTTCAATAATCCAGGGCATCAGTGCACACCCGTGACACATATGCGACTTTCCAATCCCTATCAATCCACTTTTTAAAATAATTTTTAATCAAAGGCAAAATTTCTCGGTTAAAATTACCTAATACCGCATTAAAATATTCAAATACACAAAATTAATTCTTTATCAAGTACTTTTTCCTAATAAGGCCTGTAAAATAGGAAAATATAATGTATACTAATGTGAGACGCGCAGACATAAAAACTGTGCATCCGTGAGCAAAGGCCGTAGTTAGTTCTTGGCACCTGGATGAACGTATTATTCTCGAACCCTCGATGAAAGCATTCAGACGAAACTCGAATTGCACGACCTTACACGGCCGATTGAAAAAAAGTCTGAGAATTTTGGGAAGGCCCTTGCTTTATCCCAGCGCGTCAACCCCACGCCTCTCCACCGCAAGAGGCACGACCCGAAAGCAAGACGTCAACGGGCCAGCGAGGGAAAGTTACCCTCGAATGAGATGGGGGGCGGGGAGATGGCGGCGCGGATTAAGGGACCTCCGCCCCATGATGCAAATCCCCCCTCCCACTCCCACGCGGATTTGGTCCTCCCATTTCTTCTTTCCACCCTCCTCCCCGCGGCGCCCCACCCCCCGAACCCCCTTCGCTGTCGTCCCGCTGAAGGTGAGATAGGGAGGGGACGGAATTAAAATTCACTTAATCCCTCACACCAACACCGCCGCCATAACCCCCTCTCCATTTCTCCCCCTCTTCCGCTCCCCCAGCCCCTCACCCCCCAACATTGGTTGGACCTTCAAACCCTGCTCCCCAACCCCCTTCCCCACCACCGCCCACGGAAAAATCTTCACCGAACGCTACCACCCATCCTCTCTCCCTTTACAATGCAAACTTCTCTCCCTTCTTGAACCTTGAGATACTACATCGATTCATCAATGACGATTTGCGGTACAGGGACGTGCCTAAGGATGTTGAGAAAAGGCTCTTTTTAATAAGAAGCGTGGTTATGCATGGGGTGGAAACATAGTTACTGAAACAGGATGAAAGTATTCGATTGGAGGCTTTTGAAATGTGGGCGTAGACAAGGATGGAAAAGGTGAAGTGGAAAATAAATTAGGAAGTTTTCGATTGGAGGGAGAGAATAGGTGCAGAACATTTTGATTAGGAATAGGGTGTTAAACACTGTGATAGAGGAGAGAATGTTAGGCAAGCTAGGAAGGGCGACGACCAGGAAAGTTACCCTCGAGCATTACTAGGGCAAAGTCTTTAATCCAACCCCGGATATTTTTATCCATACCATATGTTTCTAGTTTTGCGAGTAGTTTACTACGAGGTACTTTGTCTAAGGTAAACTGCCTCTTAAAATCCAGAAAAACAAATGTTTAAACTAATCATTTCTTAGCATCCTTACTCAATGTCCCTCTCATCAACTCCGTCCTTGTGATAGCTTCTTTGCCTATCGCTTGTCTTCGTGTTATGCCTTTACAGCTTTGACCATTTTGATCCATAACATTTCTGAGGTAGGTAAACTGTTTCGCCTGCCCAAGTTTATGAATTCCTATTTTGATATTTCACATAGCCTTTCTCTTTCTGAAAAACCGAACAACTTTCGTCTTGTTAGGATAAAGCCCTCGAGTTTATGCTTACCTTATGCCTCTTCGTTTTGTTAGGATAGGGTAACTGCCCCCGAAAATGCAATAGTACCTCCTTAACCGGCTTTAGAAGAAGCATGCTGTCAATTTTTCCATCAAACACGGAGTAATACGATAAGAATTAAATGACGGAGATTTTTTGAGATGCCTATGAACGGAATATTCAAAATAAAAAAGGCATTTTCGCCACGATAGCTATGCAAACGATATCAGGAGTGTGGTTAGACAGTAAAACCTCGAGGAATCGCCCCAACGTAGGCTGGCAAGTATGTAATTATATATCTGAGAGTAACTTCCTCAAACACAACAATGTGATGCCAAATTATACCATTAATTTTTGCAGTAGAGTATTTAGAATGATCTCAGAGAAAAGGTTCACTACTAAACCTATATATTCCCTAGATGATAATTTTGGCCTGATTTCACAACAATCACCAAATGATCTATTGCTTTTCTTTTCCTTGTGTGTGCACAACCTATCTGATATTATAATGTTTAATTTATTTTCGTTGACAACATTTATCATAGATGATACCATGCCAAGGATGAACAATGAATAGTATCCGCGTGAAGGTTTCCGCCGCGTTGAACTGTTTGTCTCTGCATTCCCGGGTTCTCCATCCGCATTAGTTGTCTTAGACCTGAAGATACAAGCAGCAACTGCCGTCACTCGAAGACAATCAACGGGGATAGAGAAACCGTAAATTCAGAGACCAGCAATGAACATAATTATTATAATAAAATCAGCCGTTTGAGTACGGGGATATCAAGCAAAAAGAATTTAATATGAGAAATTGCCTATGTCTAATATATCCTCGGTAGTATAGTGGTCAGTATCCCCGCCTGTCACGCGGGAGACCGGGGTTCGATTCCCCGCCGGGGAGGATCTTTTTTTTGGCGAAAACAGTGGATTGAAATAAATTTTTCATTTGCGAAGGAATTCGGCGTTGACCTAGCATTGAATCCTCGTAAGAACCTCGAATATTAACGCATTGTGAATCCTCATCCTAAAATTCCCTGTATTATGAATGAAAGACCATTGCAATAATTTTTCGCGCATTTTTGCAATTCCTCCGTAGCCGTTTTTAGGGATATCTAGCAGTAAAACTGGCGTAATGTACTACTCGAAGGACGCATAGTCTTGAATATTTTGTTTCTGAAATGAAATAATGTTCAGGACATACAATGCTCCAGTATTTAAAAACTTTAATTAAAGAGTTAACTCAAGATAGTTCAAATGATAATGTGTATGCTAAAACCTCCACTAAATCAGCCTTTACCGGTAACGCACTCGTTTTCCGAGTACCTATAGGCAAGGAGACATTATCTACATCAGTTTTATACCTTGGAAGATCCACGTATTATCTTATTTCCGTCATTAATTTGTAAATAATTTAAACAGCAACATTTTACCGTGTCAAATACTTAAGAAAAATTGATCTAGGACGCGCGTCCTCGGCAGTGTAGTGGTCAATACGCATATGAGAGAATACCGTGCGTCATGCGAGAGACTGTGGTTTGATTTCCAGCCTGGGAGTTGTTTTAACCATGAAATCATAAAGTAAATGAGAACATTTTCTTTTTAAAGTCACAATATTTCACGCTATCGAGCTCTTTTCCCCTCTCCACAATCTTCGCATTAATTTAATGATTGCAGGGGAAACTTAAGACTAGGATATACTTATGGAACCATTTAAAGCCTTCGGCCGGACATGAATGTAACACATACCTCTCCGATTCCCACCAATTCCCTACTCCTCATGTACTTCCAGCGATGTAGTTTACCGTCTGAAGTGCCAACTCTGCCCTGCCTTTTATATTGGACAGTGTACCACACCCCTCAATATTAGAATCAATTACCACCGGGCCTCATGCAATAATTCTTCCCTGATTGAGATGCTCCCAATTCCAAAACACGCCTCCGAACATAACACTCCCTTTGATAAATTCTACGTACAGTGTCTCCATTTTAGCATCCCTCCCACCCTCTGACCATCCACTAAAAATCAAAACAATAGAGAAGGCTTTTACATGGCTCCTTGATTCCTGAAATGAACCGGGTATTAATATTAGACATTAATCACCATATCTTCACATATTTTCATTCTCCCTTCGCACCCAAAATCTTCCATATATTTGCCACACTTATAAAAATTCCCCTTCCAACTCTTCCCCTCGCGAACCTATCCCCACCTTCCCCTTCCTTCCAGTCTCCGGCCCCTTCTGCTTTAACCTTCTCCTCAGTTCCTTCCTTCTCTTCCTTGAGAAAGGTGGCCTGACCACCTTTTCGTAAAATTCGAAAACGTTTGAAATTCACATAACAGGGTAGGGGGGCAGTTCCTATCCATGGGCCGGTTATGGTTTCCCAGGAAGATCGGGTACCCGAAAAATCACATAGCTTGGGTGGAGCAGCAGGTCCCCGTGCCGTCAAAACTACATACGTGAGTGTCCTTTCTTTGTGTTTCTATGTTTTAAAAACTCTACATCTGTGTGTTTATAAATTTGTGCGTCGCCGAAGAGCGTTCCATTATATATATATATATATATATATATATTTATTTATTTATTTATTCAAACACGAAATACCGCCATACGGCAAACAAATATTCATTCACGTGGAAATAGATTTTTGGAAAAGGGATAGGAACAAACATAAAAGACGAACACAGGAGAGGTGGGGAAGGCAAAATCAAGCAGACCACTAGATGTTCAAATATTTCCTTGACCGGGACTTGCATACCGGAATTTTCGACTTGCCGAGCCAATGCTCTAACCACTTAAGCTATCGAGGAAACCGAATTTGAATTTCTACGATCACATTCACTGAGATCTGCGATCTTTTAAGCGACCATGTGCCTCGATTTTTTGGCCAACAGACTGCATTAGGGAGCTGTTTCACCCACCAAAAAAGAAAGATTTCTCGTGTTCGTCTTTTACGTGTGTTCCTATCCCAACCTAGACACGAAGAGCGAGTATTAAGGTTTGGCTAAATATACCATACGCGCTTGACCAAAAAGTAGAGACCTTCATTAATATCACAGTCACAGTGACATTTTGAGACAGTACATGTAGACGGGATAGAGGGATGTAAAGAGATGAGGGATTTTCACTCAGCACAGTTAATTTTTTATATAAGTCGTTATAATTACTCTAATTAGCCATTACCATAAGTAATGTAATAAAAATAAGTAATAAGGGATGTTAATTTTTTCGACTTCTCCCCGACTGACTACGCGCGGAAAAACAAAGTGATACTGGGAGGTAGCACAAAGATGTTTGAACGCAGCAACTGAAATAGTCCACTTCGCTATGGGGGCGGCATATTTATTTGCCGTTCTCGATGACATTGGAGCAATGCATTGTGATGAATTGTTTTCTTTTTGACATCTGTCTGTGTCTCGCGTACAAAGAGGTAATACAGTAAGGGAAGGTTTCAACATTCCTCCCATCTGCTGGGGGACACGTTTTTTCTGACGCGGGACAAATTTTCACGAATCGATGCGTCTTTGGAACGTACCTCACCAGTTTGACTTGCTTTAAGGCGTTCCACAGAAATCTCCACATCTCCCCTATTGTAATGAGCTTAAAATAAGTCTTTCCCGACCCTCCAGTGTCAACTTTGATATTCCATGCCGTTGAATTTGGAGCAACCGGAGCTTCTGTGATGAGCAAATCAATTTTTTTTTTCACGTAACCTCCTGAAATGCATATATGTAAGTACACACTAATGCCGCGTATTTACACGAGTACATACAAACAGTACGAATGAAAACCTACTGACTTGGACGCGGGAGGATATTCGAATACGAGTAAGTTAAGGGCAACCGTACTTAGTCGAGGAGAGGATTTTTGACTCGCCTCCGTCACCTGATCCACAGGGAAAGGGGTCAACCGGATGTATATCAGAGGACCTCACATTCGTCAATGGAGACGAAGAGGAGGAAGTAAGACGGACCGCGAAAGACAAGGCGGGGGAGGAATTCGGATGAGAGACTCAAGTGAATCGGGCGTGAGGAGCGGGGGTTGGAGGGTACGGGAAGGGGATGGGGGCAGAACGGAATGCGGGCGGTGATTGGGGGGGGGGAGGGTTTCGAAAGAAGGATGAGGAGCAGGGGTTTTTTTGCGCCGGCTGGCAATGGCGGAAAGGAAATAAGAGATGGGATGACGGAGATAGCACGGAAAGCGGGAAGGCCGGGAAAGGAAGGGACGAGTCCTGACGACGGAAAGGAACGAATGAACCAAGCGAGCGAAAAGATATTTATGATTACGCGAAACCGTATAAATCAAAAGACTTCGGAGGAGTTATACCTTCCGACGATATCAACACGATACCGATATGATTTACGCCTTGACGACGACGACAGGCTGGACCAAGTGATACCAGTTCGCATAAATTAATCCACTTTTAAGCACGAGAAAAATGATGTGGAACATTAGAAACCAAACTGTTGACATCACTCCCCCGACCAAAGTGAGAGAAATTCAGGAATGACGGCCCTTGGTGGAAGGAGGGTGAGTGAAATAGCCGATAAAAGTTACGATGGGAGACCGTGATTCCTAAATGGAGATTTATCAAATGATACTGTATATTTTCGTTGAACAATAATTCTTTTATTATGAGCAATAATTCTTTATTCATATTCCAGAATGTGGATTGGAAAAAAGGATATTAGACAAAGACGAAAGAAGGGTACTTAGGTGGTATCGGAGAAAGAATGAAAGACGAACCACGAAACAGATATAAGAAAAAAGGGTAAATGTTTACAGAGAAAGGGGTATAACGTGAAACCTTAAGTTGCCGAATACCAAAGGAAATAGTTAAAGAGCGGAGGAAAACAAATAAAAGTGGAATAACTCCGATTTAGAGAGCAGTTATTTATGCAACGAAAATTCTGACGCTTGAAAAAGGAACATTCGTCAAACACCATGTTTTCAAAGATTTTACAGTGAAAGTCAATCCAACTGTGGTGCATTAATTCCATTTCACCACCCACACATTCAATTCGTCCTCAGAATTGATGAATGCTTAAAAGCCAAATCGTTCTTGAAAGGGTTACGGATACAAGTGCTTCTTTTGTGCAGAAAAACAATGGGCGTGACCTAACAAGTCTTAATGATTGGACGCTCATTACCCAAGGAAAAGACAAAGGGTAAAGGGCAAGCAAGCGGCAGGGGCCCCAAATGTTCTCCCTTCCTCTCGATTACACCATCCCTACACGCCTCCAGAAGTTAACGGGATTTTTACTCACAGGTCTTAGCATGTACTCTAGTTTGAAAGATCAAGGGTTGAATGGTGCGTTACAGTGAAATGCAAGTGGTAGATAATCGTGATGGCAAGCAACAACAGCCTGGGGATGCGTTACACCAAAAAGTACAAAAATGGCATTCAATGTGCAATCCTTTAATTTTTTTTCATTTTAACAAAATATTAGGTCGCAGCATGTTGGAACGGTCTCATTTATTTCTACACTCCATCCTAATTCTTGATAAAGAAGACAGCCTCAACGAGCTCTTCCTACTACCGAATGAATCAGACATATATAAGAAAAGCACACCATTAATTTGAGTTTTGGATTTAGGACATTTAGATTGTTTATAAATACATAACAATTTGATAAACTTGGAAATAATGATGACGATTTCGATATATTTGAGAACTACGTAATTGACAACGTTTACACAGGAATAAAATATACCTCGTACATGTAAACGCTCTTCTTTGAGAAACTAGTTAAATATTTAAAAAATAATAAAAAACGTATCCCTTGCAGCGAAATGAATGTATCAGGTTATCACTTCGTATTTAAATTTTCACTTCAAGGTGATAAAAATAATTCATCTCATCAGGATCATATTTAATTTTGCATCCTTTACTGGCATTAATGCTAAAACAAGGACTTTTAAGTTGTTTAAGTCTAAGTTTAACCTTCAGATCTTTGAAACTGATTAGAATACGAAATCGTCATCCAGCTAAATGGGACAACGCGGGAGGAACTCGAAAACACTCATGTCACAAGTCCATCACCTTCAGTTATTCTACTCTGCAAAGAACCTCACAACGAATTTAACTTTATCCCCTTTCAAATACTGTGTGGATTAAATGAATGTGAGCCAACTTTTGAAGTAAGAAAAAGTTCTAGCAATAAAATATGCATCATGTAGCATAATAGAAATACGGCCGATGACGCTCGTTTATGGAAAAGAAGTAAGATAATACACTCTGCACCTTTCTTCGTCAACATAAAAAATAAGACCATTGTCCAATACCACTTCAAATCTTACAATTGTAGTCCCAGTCCACGTTAGCAACGTAGAAGAGGGATGTAGGAGGTGATGAGTCTCCGAAAATGAGAACCGCGCATCTAACCCCAACCTAACCTGAGTTTGAGTGGAGGTACTGAAGGTAATAAAGTGAGGCCGAATATAACTCGAAGGAAGTGACCCCATTCCGATTCTACATGCTTAACCGGAAAAAACTAAAATGTTGGGAGCGTAGGAGACACCCTGGCCGGGGTGGGCGGGTGCACCGGGGAGAACTTATTTCGGAACTTACGAAAAGCCCTCAGGAAAATACCCTCGGAGAGGGATTGCTGATGTGAGCGGAGGGGGGAGGCTGTGTTGGTGGCGAACGCGCTGGGGCATGATAGGACGGTTGTGTGAGGGGAGGCAGCCGTGAAGGGAAAAGGGGCGAGAGAAGATGTGAAGGGGTTGATAAGGGGCTCCGGTGGGGGGGGGGGCAGGGGGCCGGGACGAAAGGGTCGTGCGGAAAAAGCCCCTGAAAAGGGGTTTCCACCACGAGACAGGCGGAACGGGATGCTCGGCGTGGGCGCACGAGATGGGACGAGGGCAGGGAGGGCGGGGCGGAGGGGGTTAAGTAGGTGTAAAATAGGAGAGGTCCACGGGGGAGGGCACCGCGTGCGGACAGGGGCGGAGCGGGGATGCTTGGCGAGAATGGAAGCCCCTGGGTGAGAGGATACAAAGGTTTCCTTAGCGACGACGGGGAACGCCGAGCGATAAGACAGGGGTGGGTTGAGGTGGTGCCAGTTCTGGGGGGAGCCGACACGGCTGCAGTTTTCACGGCGCAAAGGGCGGATTCCTTGATGGATAAAGACATTTATATTTAGATCAAAGTAGAGCATCGCTGGAAAGGTATAATCTTGCTACAAATAACGCGAATAAAATTCATTCGTTCGCTATTCATCTTAATTATTAGTTGAATATATTGTCCCATTATCCCATAATCAAATTCACTTCCCCATACTATGCTTTCTCCTTCCTATTTGTTTCCGAAAATGAAAATTGTGCTTTCTTCTGGATCCTTACCTGCATTCTGTATTACCTATTAATCCTCTCATTTTTTGTGGGTGTCTATGGTTTAAGGTAAGTTTTGCTCGGACAAAGACTAATCAACGCTACATATCTAAGCATCATCTAGCCAGAAAAGCTGACACCGTGCGCCATAATAGACTCATCTTCAATCCCGCACGCAAGTGTAACAGGCAATGATAACGTATAGCACAAAAGGTAACACAATATATTCTAATAACCTACCTAGTTTCTCCCAGAGAAATAGGATAAAATCCTCAGTATATTACCAAAACTGGAAAGTAATGGAAAATAAATTTACCACTTCCAATTTAAAAACTTTCGATGACAAACTTACAACACATTGTTAACCTTTGCAAGAAATATATTAGACCTTTTTGGAATAAAAAGAAAGAAATGAGTGGTCTATATTTCCATTCAAACTGATAAAATACTAAATATTTGAAATTATGTTAATTAAAATTCCAAAATTACTCAATTCACGATGGATATTTTTCACGAATGTCAAGATGGAAATTTTATAACATGATGAGATAATGCTTCTTATCTGGAATAAAGATTACAGTGACAATATTGCTCCTAAAACTGACCTTACGAAAAGCATACGCCCCAACTACAAATTCCAATCGGAATTCCACCTGAACAAATTTGCACAGCAAAGGAGACTCTTCGCAGCCGTATTCAATGTTCGTGTGGATAATAATATCCTAGCTAGATCAGGTTTACTCGTAATTTGCAATTCCTCGGGAGTATCACTTGGTAAAGGTAGCGGACATAACCGAATCAATCAAATAATGTTTATGTTATGTTTATGTTTAAGCATAAATTAACATATACAATTATTTTAAATGTGTAAGTAGTTGTTGGAAATGTATCGTTCTACAGTAATACACGCTGTGTCCATACAAAACTTCTTTAACAGGTAGATTACTAATAATAATATTAAATAAGTATTAAAACCTAAGGAAATAGGGAGTGCAGAAATAACATCATGATATGAAAAATCCATTGATTACTGGAAATTCAAAAAGACTCCTCCAAAGGTTTTATAGAGAATCTTGAAACTGCGGATAATGATAGACAAAATTTTCACTTTATTAACTGGTCAAAATTCATCATAATATATAGTCAATATCCAAAAAAGTAATTAGGCATTATATGTTATCCAAAAAAGTATCAAATTATTAGCAGAGAATGCAGAAGAATCATACTCGTAAATGAGAGAGGGAGACAGATAGGGAGTTACTCTCAAACAATTATCCTTTTAACTATTGCAAAAACCGGGGAAAAAACTTGTATTTAAATAAATGTCCATTAATAAAATCTGGATAGAAAGGAGCACGAAACTCGTGATGATAATACATTACGTATACTTAAGTTTTAGCTGACGTAGCCGAAGATCTGGTATTTGTGGCGACAAGTTGTTTGCAGTTCTCTTTTAGGTACCACACCTGAAGGACGAGGCCGGATCGTAAGCAAATGCAACTTGTAGAACTAAACAAATTATTTTTCTCGGTATTATTACGAATAGATTCCAGACAGCAACGTTCGAGGCAATAAATCAACTAATCCTTGCTCATTTAGAAATCAGCGAGCCAATGCACTAATTATGCATACCACATGCGCGACAGGAAGCTTTTACTTTACGGTGAAGACTGTATTCAGACGACTTCCAAGCTGGTGTGCAGGTTTGAGAAAGGATCCCCAGGGCGACGGCGGGGTGGGTGTGGAGGGCGTCGGTGCATGCGAAACCCCGTGAGGGGACCCGGGGGGGGGGGGGCGAGGCTGGGGACGATTTCCGGAGCGGTGGGAAGGGAGAGCGGGGAGAAAAAAATGGAGGTACAAAGTAGGGGCGAATGGAGGAAAGGGAAGATAAGGCGAGGGGATGGTTTATCTTCAGCGGAAGATGGGGGCGTATTTTTCAGAAGAGAAAAAAAAACTTCCCACAGTGGTTCACAAGAAGCGACACTTGCACGAGTGAGAATGATCGAGAGAGGCATTAAACATTACATCAATGCCACGATAACAACATCCAAAGCACACCAATCTCAAATTTTCGAGTTGGTACATGTTTGACCCGATAGCGTATCAGCTAAGGTGGCAATTCAGACGCGCGCTACTCGACTACCGACGTGGTTCACTATTTGTCGTTATTTGACAATCGTGGAACTTGTTCAGTGAAACCCTAATCTACGAGGATAAATTACGAGACATAATCATTCTTCATAGTCACCGTCCTCTTTAATAGTTAGTGCAGTACTAACTAGTTAGGTAACTTAGTAGCCGTAAAAGGCGAACCAACGCACTTGGTCATTATTCAGGCCTATCTGCCGAGATTTAATTTTAAGTGGCGAGATCTAGACAGGCATGTGGTTCAAATATTTAGAGAAAATTATTTTCGGTGACCTGGAAGGAAAAATTATACGGTGATGGGTAATTGGAACGCGGTGGCGAGCGATGAGAGAGATGTAGTGAGGTAAGCAGGAAGGCCCACTGTTTACGAATAAAAGATAGCCTTGAGGAAAAAGTAGTAAAACTCTGCGGGAGATATAGTTTAATCACAACGGACGATTAGGTAACACAACCGTAGACAGAAGTATAAGTTGAAAATGCGCAAAGGTTGAGAGAGATACAATCTAGACTTGTATATTGCAGTTAGACACAATTTAAGAGTTGCGTAATTAATTCGTGCAATATCCCGGGATAGGTTGCCGATTTGGATCATAACTTAATTCTTAGGAAATGTAGCTTCAGATTCAAGAGGATTAAACATGGAAGACAGATTAAAAGTCTGAAGATAGAACCATCAACCGGGAAAGAGGAAAAACAGGAGGGGTAAAAACAACAACAGTAGACGGTGGAAAACTTCATTGAGACACGATAGGAGACGGGTACAGCAGCAGAGATATGAGCATATCTCAAAGAAGGTATATTTAAGACCGAAAATAACTAAAGGAACAATTGATAGTACAGGGCTTCTTTTCCTTTATTATCAATCGGTACTGTATTACAGACGAGATGGTAGGAAGACAGACGAGTGAAATGAAACAGATGAATGTGAATACAGAATTAGGAATGCGGAAGTAGAAAGATAGAAGTAATCAAACGGAGACAACAAACTGGCAGAGTGGAAGAAGCGGGGTGGAGGACGCAGTGCGAGAATATGGAAATTCTACTTGGAAAGAGTAGCAGAGTAAAGAAAAGTGAAAGAACTAACAGGAATAAACCGTGAAAAAACAGTTTCCCACAGCCAGTGAAGTATATATTTAAGACTCAAATTAATTGAATTATTCTCCATCACATAACATGCTCTTTCATCGAGTCGGCAAAAGGCAAGAAGAAGAACTCAAACGTGTTTTGGGTTGGCCTATTGGCACTGGGCAAACCTTACAGTTGTCAATACATTTTTAATCCCATATTCCATTTTCATGACAGGTAAAATTCCTATTTAAATGTTTAAGAAGGAAAGTATTAGACAATATTTTCAATCAAAACTGATGGCTTAAGAATCGCGTGAAACCTAAAGCACATAAAATAGTTCCTTACTTCGATAGTTTGATATTGCTGAGCCATCTGAGTGGAGAAGGGGGGGAAGAGTGGCGATTTGTAGAGTAAAACACAGATTAAAAGAAGTTGAAGGATCCCCATTTAAATAAATAGAGTTTTTAGATTTAGAAAAGGTGCTCCCCAATAGATAAAATCACTTAAATAATTATTGGAATAATTCAATAATTTACGCACAGGTATATGGAAAGGTAAACTTGAAATCAAAATGAGCCTGAATAGCAAGATTCCCCTGAATACAATTGGCTTATACAACAAATGGAGTAAAAATGCAATCCTCCAATGTTCCTTAAACAAGAAGAATGGGCAAACGGAGAAAAGGGGAATGGCACAAAATAATTGCTCCTAAATGTGAAGAATTGGCCAGAAATAAACTTAAGAGCATAGAGGAAAATGTAAGAAATGCTTACCGAACTCGGGCACTGCTTGAATTATCTAATGAAGATTAGAGTGTAATTCATATGAATTAAGTCTCGTAAACGAAGAGGTGATGGAACATTTAATCGATCAGAATGAGAAATGTAATGAGGAAATCAATTGATTGAAACAGCAACTACCCGAATAATAATAATAATAATAAAGTGTCTTTATTGGGGCGAGATTGAGACTGAGATAGTCCCTTTTTCCACCTAACCCCTCGTCAAGTTACATATACATATATAGTTTAAAATATCAATTACATAAAATGTGAGAAACACTTGAAATTATGCAGGAAAGCACCCACACAGGAAGGGGGGTGTGAAAACCTGCGAAATCCTACTGAGATATAGCTAATGTTTTACTACAAGAAGTGTTTCTATATATACATTTTAAATTAAAAATTAAAATATAAAGGGAGTAATAAAATAAATGCAAATGAAATTACAGACAAATAATATATAAATAAAAACTGTAAAATATAAGTAATGTAGACAAATATAATAAAAGAAGAAGAATTTTACAAAATAAAAAAAAATAAAAATAACGTCTTGTATTGTTTAAAAACGTGCGTCTTGTCATTTCGATTGTTGGGTTGTGAGCATTGTCTTGTATAGTGCCCTTTTAAACGATGACAATGAGAGTGCGTGTATTGTGGTTAATTTGATGTTGTTCCATTCCCGGCAGGCAGTAACAGTGAATGACTTGTTGAATATGGATGTTCGGTGATGAGGAATGACGAGTTTGTGGCTTCCCCGGGTGTATGTAGTGTGTACTGTGTCGAGACTACGAAAATCAGCTGTAAGATATAATGGCGTTTTTGTATTCAGTACTTGATATAGAAGGGTTAGTGTGTGCAGGAGGCGACGAGAGTCAAGTTTTAGCCAACATAGTTTATTTATATAATTAGTTATGTGGTCGGAAATTTGTAAATTAAATATGAACCTAATGCATGAATTGAGGGAACGCTGAAGTTTTAATGAAAGCTCTTGGGAAAGGTCTTGATATGCTACATCAGCATAATCGAAGTGCGGTAGTATTAGGGTGGACACTAACTGTTTCTTTAAAGATGTGGGTATCACGTGTTTCAGCTTTAGCAGAGGAAATAAAGACTTGTTGACTGATTTACATATTTTAATTACGTGATATGACCAGGAGAGCTTTTCATCTATCATTAAACCTAGGTTTCTGACCACCTCACAATAGGGGATGGGTACATCTGCGATATGTAAAGTCGGCAATTGATCTTTATCTATAGATGCTAACATTCTTGGATAACCAATTATAATTGCTTGTGACTTGCTAGGATTTATGCTTAAGAAATTAGTTTTGCTCCAGTTGTTGAGATGTGAAAGATCATTGTTAATATGCCGCAGGCTGTTTTGCAAGTTACTAATGTCAGAGTGTAAGTAGATTTGCAAATCGTCCGCGTAGAGGTGATATTTGCATTTTTGAAGTATAGAGGGAGAGTCATTAATGTATAAGGAAAATAGCAGGGGGCCGAGAATAGAGCCTTGGGGAGCACCTCTTGATACGTTTGCCCACGAAGAGCATGAGTCGGAGTTGATTACTTTCTGCTGCCGACCAGAAAGATATGATGTAATCCAGTTAATAGCAGAGGGAGAAAAGCCCATGCACTTAATTTTTGCTGCGAGGATATCCTTATCTAATGAGTCAAAAGCTTTGCTAAAGTCTAGGAGAACTAGTACTGATACCTCCTTCTTGTCGATTGAGCGTCGTATATCATCAGTTATTTTGACTAATGCAGTAGTGGTGCTATGTCCATTGCGAAAACCAGATTGGTATGGGTCAAGAATATTATTGTGCTGTAGAAAATCAGCCATTTGCTCATGTACAAGTTTTTCGAAGGCTTTAGAGAGGATTGGGAGAAAGGAGATCGGGCGGTAATCTTTTTCTTCTTGAGAAGTGGTCTTTTTGGGGATTGGTTTAATCAGGGCACATTTCCATTGGTTGGGAAATCGTTCTTGTGAGAAAGATGAATTGAAGATGTTAGTGACGTAAGGCAGTATTATTGGGATTAATTTGTTGATAAAATCAAGAGGGAGTCCATCCGAACCTTGCGCCTTAGACTTGATTCGTCTAATGGAAGAGTATACTTGTATTTGGGTTACAGGAGGGAATTTGAATTCTTCAGTGGCATTGCTCATATTTCCTGCTCTTGAATGGTACATCTTTAAGGTTTGATCTTTAATTTCGTGTACAATTGTGTTAGGTGGTTGTGAGAATCTATCATTCAATGCATCGAGAGATAAATGCGCGGGAAGAATAAGGTCTTTAGTTTTACCAATGCCATTCGACTTAAGTTTTTTCCATAGATCAGTTGGTGAGTTTTTGGGTTTTGTGGCAGACTGGAAAAAATTTATTTTGGCATTTCTTACTTTCTGTTTAGTTTTGTTTCTGAGATACTTATATCTATTAAATGCGTCGGGATCGTTGGTTTTTTTGAAAATTCTAAAGACTGAATCACGCGCTGCCATCGATTGTTTAATATCTAAGTTTAACCATGGTGCATTTGGTTTAGAGATTCGAATTACTTTCTCAGGTACTACTGGTACTACAGGTACTACAGCTACTCAACTACCCGAATGGCCCCAGACTATACAAAATATCGCCAAAGAATATTTCAAAATTGCAGCCCCATTGAAATAAATGAAAGGGATATTAGAGGCAGCCAAAAGAAGTGAATAAGACATTATTCAAAATGAGTGAACCTTAGAAAAAAGAAAGGATATTCATTGAGAAGAAGAGGAGTGCACAATGTGGTGTGTCTTAACTCGTTCACGTGGGATATGCACGTTAAATGTCCGAATTTCAATCTCGCATGTCCTCGGTAGCATAGTGGTCAGTATCCCCGCCTGTCACGCAGGAGACCAGGGTTCGATTCCCCACCGTGGAGAATTTCTTTCTCGGCACAATCACATCACTAGGAGCTATACTGCCGAGTTACCGACTATTGCGAACCACATTATTTTCACTTCACTTCCCATTCTATTTGTTATTCTGTGCCAATATCTCAGGCATGCAACAATGGCTCCCGTATCACTATACACTTTCTTCCTATTTTAAATAGAGTTTGGAATCGAATCCGGGAATTAGTTAGAGCATCGGCAAAGCGAGTTGAAATATCCGTGGTTCAAGTTTCTTTATATCTATTTTCTACGTGAATGAATATTTGTTCGCCGTATGGCGGGTTTTCGTGTTTGAAAGTGCATTTGGCCAATGTGGCTCGTCTCCTTCTTCTGGACATGCATGCCACGAGACGCACTTTTCCTATCCTATTTGACGTTGCATGATTGTTTCCTATTGCCTTCCTGTGTGTCGTCTATTTCTACTTTGGCGGATGAAAGAACTCCCTAACGCATCTCTTGGCTATCTTTTGGCAAATGTAGTATATTTTATTCCGAACTCATCACGTTAGGGCTACAAGGGAATCCTGATATTTCGATAGTTGATATCTGTTAACTTCCCTGGTCCTTGACTAAAACGTAATACACCAGAAACATATCCTACCAGATGGTTTGGGTTCGCAATCCTTTATAAGGTATCGTCGCGAGGGGAAATCTGTGGCACACCGACGAGGACAGGTCTAACAAACAGACCTTTGGCCCTGTAGTGATTCTTCAGGTGACTTTTGCATCATCCGGATTGGGGCCGCAACTGCTGCAGTTTCACATTGATATGAAAAGTAGTTGCCTCGTTTTCTTTTCCGCAACTAAATGTCACCAAATAAAAGTATCCTTAGAAAAAAATATCCATTCGCAAGTTTAATCGATTCCTTTTCCTGATAACTAGGTCCCCGTAATTTTGCTGTGTATTGATAGTAAATCGTTTAATCTCAGTCCATATCCTTACTTGTTAGGCCTAAGGAACTTATTTACATAAACTTTTGCGTCATTGTCTTGAAATCTAGGGTGGAAATAAAAATTTGGAAGCCCACCACAGGTTTTGCTGTTGTTTCTCATCAGGTTCAGAAGGTTGTTTTGTATTTCCGAAAGTTAATCGACTTACAGAGAGTCGTCAGCTCATAATATGAACGAATCGCAGCTTTTCGTTCTTGTGTGTGTGTGTGCGCGCGTGTGACGTTGATGATCACATCCATGAAAAAAAAATGAGCAATCCGTGAAATATAATATAGATCCGTTGAATTCCGTGTCGTAATTTATGAATTTGTTACAAGTTTCCAGAATTTGTTTAAGCCTAGTAACTTTCAGGGCTTAATGGTGTACGTACTTTTTTTGAAAGATGATTAACTTTTGCGTATCCATTAAACGATTCGATTTACGATACCAAACAAATTCTTTATAATTGATTAAATGAGTTCGGGTTTATTTAGGCTGAAAAAAGCTGTCTTTCTCCTCGATACACTTTTACAGAACTGGATAAATCATATTTCCAAGCCAAAGGGATTGTAACCTGTATTAAAGGACCTAGGTTATGTGAAACAAGAAATTTACCTCAAGGATGGCGGTGCTCGTTTGCATGAAAGCTGGAAAACATTTTATACTTTAGTGCTATCATAAAAAATATCATTACATACAGCCCAGAAGAATTTCTTCGCTAATAGGGGTATTTCAAATGCCTAGTAAAGCTAATAAACATTTTACCAAGAGTCTATGCTATCACATCCTCGGTAGTATAGTGGTCAGTATCCCCGCCTGTCACGCGGGAGACCGGGGTTCGATTCCCCGCCGGGGAGGATTTTTTTTCTCCGCACATTGAATTCGCGTTGTTTTACTAGTTTCCTTTTTCTTATCTGCGTTGGGACACACTATTTTCAGTTTACTTTCCAAAGTATTCCTGCTACCGTGCCAATATCTCGAGCATGCAACAAAGAAAGCGTAAACGTATAGAGTTCTTCCTTTTTCGGGTAAATGTTGGACTGTCTTTAGCAACTATTTATTTTCAAGTATCTCGCCTAAACTTTTTTCATCCCTACGTAGCTTCTGACAGTCTTCATGGTGTCTACACGGCCCACTCTCTTCCTTTCTCTACTCCGCTTCCCCAAAGTACTCGTACTTTCTATCACTGCTTTTGAAATACTAATAATTTTCCATATTTCCACCGTCCACTACCTCTCCTTCTATTTTCCCCATTTACCTTAATTAATCTCTGAACCTATTTAAAACCACGGCGTTTCTCCTCCTCTCTGTCCAACTTATTTTCTCCATTCTTCGCCGCACCAACTTCTTGAAAGCTTCCAATCTACGCTCATCCTCCTGCCCCCAAAGACTAGATCTCACGTCCAGAAAGCACTCCGCCTTTAATAATATAATTTTCTACTCAGCCCTCGTCATCGATATTACTCTTACTACAACTCTTCTTTCGCTAACTCAATGCTTCTCTTATCACATAACATTACACGTAAACAGACAGTCAGGGTTAATGGACTTTGCCTCATTAAAAAGAGCCACATTCCAGTGCGGCCTATCTTCCTTGCATAACTAAATCATGCATTATATAACACTGATATCCATTTTGCTTCGATGACAGCGTATGATAAGCTATTCTTTGATTCTAAAAGACAAACAATTTATTGCGCAATCAATGAAACTAAAACGGCGACTGGTCTCCAAGCCGTAGAATGGAAGACCTAGATATCGCCGTCCTCTACAAGTCCTCGGTAGTATAGTGGTCAGTATCCCCGCCTGTCACGCGGGAGACCGGGGTTCGATTCCCCGCCGGGGAGTTTCCTTTTACAGTATGCGATATCAATTATGGACATTTTTATTTTCTTGTTCCTTTTTCAATACTTTCATACATTTTTCTCCCACAAGAGTGATTTTAGTATACAGGCGAGTTGCTAAAATTTGAACATCGTCTGGTCTGCATTTTAAGCGAGGTAAGAGTTTAATCGTTGCCTCCGTAATAGGTCACTTGCATACAGTTCCCGAAGTAGTAATCGCTGATGTTTCCGCTTCCCCAAAATGCATTTCCAAACGCTAATAAATGGGATTCGTATTCGATATTTGTTGAAATATTTTTTTTAGTCATTATTATTTTCAATTCGACTCTCCTCTCGTCTAAACGAAAAAAATGACAACGTTACGAAGTTCTCCATTTTTCAATCTTTATGTATTCAGTTTCATTTGAAATTTTTTTCGCAAACCCATTTATTTTTTTTTACAATCTGGTAGTTACCGTTAATAATATTCATTCATGCATGTTTTAAGGAGTTAAAGACTGAATTTTTGCCAACCAAGTACTGGAATTGGAAAAACAGGATGATACTAATAAAATATTAATTTAATTCATAGGCACTCTTACTATTAAAGCGAGGCTTTTTTAGGGTATTTAACTACTATTAACCGCTAAGTGTCGCGAGTTCTGGCTCCTCATTCCTCCTAAGTCATTTCTTTCTTCACTCCTTCGTAAACTATTTCTGGCTTCATGGAGTTTAAACAATACATTTTCGCAATTTTCAGACTTCCTTCAGTTATAACCTCTCCTCTTCCACTTTATTTAGAACCTCGGCGTTAGTTTCTCCCTATTTCCGCCACCTTTCGCCATTCTCCGCTAAAACCACGTCTCAAAAGCCACTACAATCCTCGCTCATCCTTTTACTCCGCAGGCGAGATCTCACATTCATAAAAAACTGATACGTTTGCTTCATATTAAATTTTTACTAATCTTAATATTAAATCTTTACTCAACAAATTCTCATACTCATACCAATGTTACTTTATCTTACGCAATTCTTAGCATTTTTCTATTACAACGCTCATTTTCCTCTAACATACTGTCCAAATACACGAACTGCATCACCTCCTCTAGTTTCTTCCTCCTGATTTGATGTTTAACTAACTTGGTTGTCCACTTTTCCGGAACCTCTTTGTTTTCCTCTTCTTGTGCTCAATCCTCATCTTATAACTCTCGCTTTTGTCTTGAAAATCTCTGAATAATAATTGCAAGACCTTGGTTATCTAATTCACTATTGTTTGTTCGTCTACAAACATAATTAACTAAATTTCAAGAAACTGTAACAGTAACTTTAACGGAGCCACCCGCTATGTGTGAATTGTTGCATTATAATTAACTAAGTCATCCCTCCGCCCTATCGTATGCCCACCACCAGCCCTTCCCATGCCATCCTTAATAATTACTCATGAAAAGATAACAGGGCACCCAGTCTCACTTTAATACCACTCCCCTGCCATTCACTGCCCATCCCTATCGACAATTCGCCACCTGTGCCATCTGAATCGTGTACCCGACACGGATAACCCTCCAGTTCATCCCCACATTCCAGAATATCTCCATTAACATAAATCACGCTGCACAGTAAAATGTCTTCTCAAAATCCACTAAGCACACAAACACATCCTGATTATTTTTTTATATATCTTTCCACTAATATCCTCATCATGTTCGTATTGCAAGGGCATCACACCTTTCTTTCCACTTTCTAAACCCAATTGATAATCGCCTCGGTAAGTTGTTGCTGCTATTTTGTGGTCTTCCGTTGATGGTTTTTAGAATCTTCTCTGCTTGTGTAATAAAACTTATCGCCCTTCAATCCTCCATACAAACTTATCAACCTGCAGTTCGCTTATACAACTGCTTTACGCCCTTTCGAAAATGGAAATCAAATTTGACCAGGGGAAATCTTCTAGCCATATCCCTTTCTCATAACTACTGCGAGCAACATCGAAGAATTCCTTCCTTCTGTTTTTAAAAAAAATGTTCGGAAACTCTGCGGTGATATCATCTTATCCTACTACCTTCCCGACTAAACTCCCATAGCGCTTCTACTAGGCCGTCCAGAACGCAAATTACGTTTCGAGCTGGTGTGGCGGTGGATAGGGCTAGAGTCACCAACTTGGTGTCCAAACGTCCCTACACTCAATACCCATCCTACCATGGTATTGTGTAGCAATCCGTGTTCCTTCTACTTTTTTTCACTGAGAACTATTAAAATATGCGATGCAATAGAAAATCCCGCGAATTGTGAAGTGCGATCTGAGATTATGTTTTTACTGGCAAAAAAGCTAATTGAAATTCATAGGCAAATTTGTAAAAATTACGGAGACGGATAATGAGTAAAGGCGGAGTGAGTCATTGGTGTATTCGGTTTTCAAATGACCACAGAACAAATGTTTACGACGAGGACTGCAGTGGTCTACCTAGATTTCTGACAGATGAACTGACCGTGTAAATCAACGAAATAATTCGTGAATATCGTTGATTTGCGATTACGAACCTCTCACTAGACGTGGCTTGCAACAGCGCCTTGACAGGGATTCAGGATTGCATTCTGGTGTAGAAAATTGGTTAAAATGTAAGTCGGCGGATTTTTTTAATGAGGTAATTGAAAAACTGGTTTATCGTAATGAAAAATGACTCACTTTGAATGGCGCCTACGTAGAAAAATAATTTAAGAATATGCCTTTCAAATGCACATAAAAACCTTTGTCTTGTCACTAGGATCATACTTAATTTCAATGCGTAAGTTACTTTCTGGAGAGCCTTTGTATTCCACTATCTAATTCCCGGGAATCAAGTTGTCTTCACCTACGAGTACGTCGCATTCCCTTCCTATTTCTAACCTAGCTCGTCATCTATAACATAAAGCTTCTCTCCGTATTCTTTCTACCTCCACTGAAACTCTTCTCTATTAATCCTGGCAAATTCTATCACCTATAATCGATGGTTTCAGGCGTTATTTTATGGAATCGGTTCATTCTTAAGCGGATAAAATAATACTTTGTAATTCCACAGATTTATTTCACAAACACACGACCCGGGTTTCGACGTACAACGTCATCTTCAGATGACGTTGTACGTCGTCACCTGAAGATGACGTTGTACGTCGAAACCCGGGTCGTGTGTCTGTGAAATAAATCTGTGGAATTACAAAGTATTATTTTATCCGCTTAAGAATTCTATCACCTACTTATGCAACGCTAATACTTTTCCTGGTACCTGCAATTCTTCCATATCCTAGCAATGATCTTTCCGCCACATTTCATTGGCCCTTTTTCGTCTTATGAATATTTTCACTCATATAAAAGTATATGCCTAAGGTAGCAGGTTTTCCTGTATCAGAGTATGTTATCATACAAAAAATATGTGCCTACCTTTTATATCATATTACCGCTTTCATTTTTACGCGGTACCAACAAAATATATGAACTAAAGGAAAAGAAATAAACTTGATTCCAAAAAATTCTAAATTCATTCTTTAGGGCACAAACACATACGACCTTCCTTATTTATCGAGGCAGTTTTTTATGGCTCCAATGAAGGAGTCGATTGAACTCAGTGTTATCACGATATCGCGTTGCTATGGGCACGCATGCCATATGCACGGGATATTCGTGGAATTGAATGATATCGTTTTTATTTCGTCGTTCATGGAACAAATTCGGCCATAATATCACACTACGATTTCTTCATCCTAAGTCATAGTGATTTAAATATCCGTACCATGGGAAAAGGTAAATTCAAGGTAAAATGTGACGTGTGAAGGATAAAATTAATTAACCCTAAAATCTCCAAACACTAAATCGTGATCCGATTTTCAAATTGTTAAAAATATATCGTTAAGAAATTATTGCTAACATCATTAGATAAAATAAACCGTAACATTCCTGGAACAAGTGATTTTAAACCTCAAGTTATTAAACGAATATGACATATACTTTCATTTTGAGTGAACGCGATAAAATTCGTAAATATGCAACAAAGTGAAACAAAAATGATACAAAGCGTAAAAGCGGGAAATTTCAGACAAAAGTTTGCAAGATATGATGATTTTAATTGAAAGGGTAGAAATATAATAGGACTATCATTCGAAAGAGAATGCTACCCTCCCTGGGTGAAGTAATGAATTGACATACACCATGATACAATTCCTAATAAAGCGGTGTGTACTCACGAATACTTAAATGAAAAAGAAGATTTTTTTTGGGAAGCAGTGCTCCATTTCTGGTGAGCACAAAATAGCAGAAAAGATCCATTGTTAATATATTATATAATTCCCAAGAACTCAGAGATTGCTGAAGCCTAGAGGAACTCATTTGATGATCACTCATTTTAAATACTTAAAATTTATTCTAGAGAATGGTGAGGTAGATTCGTATAACGAGGGATTCTTAAATTGATTTTATACAAACATTCAAGTAATTTCCTAGCCCTTGCTATGGAGGCAGGAAAAATGGATGAAAGGCGTATTGAGCGTTGAGGCGTATTATTATTAGCGTTATTGGAAGGTTGAAGAAGGTAATAGAGGGGAGAATGTTGGGCAAGCGAGGAAAGGGCAGGAACAGGATAGGGATGTTGAACGGGATGAAGGGAGAAAGGAAGTACGCGGAAATGAAGAGGGACCTGATGTAGATTAGGTTGCTAGGTGGGGAGTTACAAAATGTTTATTTGATAGTTGTGTCCATCCAATAACCTACCTTAACCGGTAGATTACCTAATAATAATATAATGTGTAAATATAAATAAATATATGGCATCTTAGAAAATATATGAACCCGGGAAAATTCGTGCCAGCCTTTCGACATTAAAAAACACGCGGAGCGCATACTCAACGCACTGATTTGCATTATCCACATCTTGGAAACGAGATCGCAATCTCGGCATGTGATTCCCCTTATCGAAAGTACCCACACTATCACGTACCTGCTACGTAAGACTGACTGCTGCGCTTATTACACTGGCGACGATATCTCGAGTTGACCTTCGTAATTCACCATTCGCATTGAGAGAGCCAAGGAAAACGTTGAGGAAAAATCTAGTCTGGAAAACTGCCCGCATCTATTGTGTCCTCGGTAGTATAGTGGTCAGTATCCCCGCCTGTCACGCGGGAGACCGGGGTTCGATTCCCCGCCGGGGAGATTTTTTTCTCGCCAAAAGAATGACATTTCTGTTACCTAGTAATCCCGCCATTCCTCGTCGCTCTTCGCATTATCCTCATTTTCTTTTTGTCTAATATTGACCCTGAAGTTTTTAGTAGTATTTTATTCTTACATTAATCGATCCATTTTGTCTCATTTTCTCGAGGGCCCTGGTTCCAAAATTACAAGAGCTAAATGTCCTCACGAAACTTACTATGAAGTTTAGAGTGGGGAAACAATAGCAACATAGGAAAATTATCTGTCGTTAGGTTACCATATATATAATCACATATAAATTAAATGAAAATGAGAAAAGGGAAAGAATTTGGGGAAACTGGGGGTAGGGGGATTCATCCTGCGACGATTCCCCACAAAGGACCCCTTTCTATTTTTTTTTAATTTTACTCCGTAATTAATTTTCGCCGTTCTACTGCAACCGCGGTTGAATTCAAAAATAAATATTTGATAAAGGAAATTTTAAAATGTACTGTGTTATCGAAGGTCCGGGTGGAAGGGGATATGGTTAGTAGGCGAGGTAAGGAAGGAAGATGAGAGATCTTTTAGACAAAATGAAGGCAGGCATACGTTACGAACAAATGAAGAGGAATAGAATGCAGGGCCAACAAGAGGAAGTTCTCGGGATACCTAGACGTTAATAGTGGTGAGGGAACGCCCTAAACGTGCCATTAAATGAGTAGAACACTTTGCGGTAAAATAATAACCTAAAACGAAAAACAAGGCATGCCTAATACCCGCCTCTCTCTACTCAGTTTTTTCAAACTTACAATCCAAAGTAAAACACGTAGGAGCACCTATTCAAGGAGGAAACACACGCAGAATCTGATATCCTCAGCCTATTTTCGTGTCCAGTGCGTCTTAAAATCAGTCTTTTTACGCTGCATTATTTATTTTATTTTATTAAAAAACATAAAATATAAGATAAGACAGGAACCAACACCCTGACCGCGAGTGGAGGACAAATCACCGATGGCGGGCATCAAACACATGACATATGGAACATTGAAGGGTCTATTTTGTGAGAATAGCAATAATGAATGTAACTTATTCTTCTCCAGTTAAAAAAATAATTGAATACGAAAAGAATCAACGATGATAGAATTTCAACTTTGTTTAATTCGTAATTGGGAAGTCTTAAAAAAGACGGTTTAAGCTTATATACGAGGGGAAAATAAATTACTTCTTAACTATTCATTAGTTCACATATACGGCGCTTGAAGTACGTCGCGGTAGTCCAGGAGTAGAGTACTGACCCGAGAGCCTGGATTCGATTTTCGGGCATGCTTCTCTGAGCACCCTCATCAGCGTGATTTTTCGGGTACCATATCTTCCTGGGAAGCCATAACCGGCACCGAGAAAGTTGTTACTTTAAGTTATAATATTGACAATTATTAATTCAATCAATATTACCAATCCTCCTTCTCCACCTCAAACCATAGATTCCTAGCCCCTCTCTTCCTACCTCAACCAATTCTTTCTTTCCTACCTCCTCTTCCCCTCCGCCAGGAGATATGTATACATACTGTGCTTGAATTGTATTTTTACCTGATAATGTTATACCATAACGGAATATAGGTCGTGAGCATAAAAAAATTTAATTGTAAAAGCCAAGTTGTTTAATTTTCAAATGCCAAAATGAAGATTTTCCACCAAGTTACCCCAAAAACTGTTTTTTAAATGTGATATTCGTAATATTGGCTGAATGGCACATTCGATGTTTCCCCTATTTTCATTCACATTGCAGCCAATCCGATGTCTGTTTTATAATTTCCAGACTTAATGGTTGGTCAGCACCGGCTCGTGTAATATAATCCTTATGGAGATAGCAAATACGTCACCTAATAATCCAATGCACTGTAACATGTATTTTACACGAGGGTGGTATGAAAAGTTCCCGTCCTCTCCCATACGGCATATGGCATTGCTACTCGCTTGATTTTTAATATCTCATGTTGGCACAACTGTGAGTGAGACACCGCGAGCATTTGCAAGCATTCCCATCCAGAAGTTCGCAGCAGACGGTATTTGAATCAGTTGCAGTGCGTGTGTTGCTAGAAATAGAACAAATCGAATATCGTTCAGGGATAAATCTTCGTAAAAGAAGGTTTAACGCCGACAGGAATTCATTCGAGGATTGTAAATGCGTATGGGGACTCAAGCCCTTTAATTTCCACCGTGACGTTGGCCGAGTTTAAACATGGTCTCCAAGATGATCCACGCGAATGACATCCGAAAAGTGCGACCACACCGGAAATGCTAAAAAATGCACTACAGATTTTGAAAGATCGGCGTAAAAAGGTGCGTGAAATTGCTAAAACTGGAGTGATATCAATTAGTGAAAGCAGTCCCGCGTTGCAGAGGAAAAAACCGTTTAATATCAGGACAATGCACTTGCCCACAAAAGTATCGTGGCGATGGGAAAATTGTGGGATTTGCAGGATGAAGTGCAAGTAAATCTACCCCATTCGCCAGATTTCGCTCCCTTGGACTTCTATCCCTTCCAAACACTCGAAATTTTCCTCTCTGGTCAGCATTTTTCGTCCAACCATGTAGCGATTGCGGATTTAGATGAGTCCTTTGCAACACTTTCGTAAGAACACCACAGAGACGGGATAATGACAGTGAAACATCGCTGGATGAAATGTATTGATATTGAAGGCAATTATGTTAAAAAATAAAACTTTCTTGAAAACATACGTACATTGTCATTTTCATCTTCAGGCCAAGAACCTTTCAGATCACCCTCGTACAGATTCTTACAATGACTTTAACCACTCTCTTCTCTGAAAGTCTTTTTCAGAATCGACGAAGTAAACAAGGCACTTTTCTTTAATTCTCTCCTTATTACTTTGTCGTCAAGCGTTCCCCTGCGCTTCCGTAATGCACCCAGGTACCAGTGCGTCCTGCTCTACACTCTAGAGTTGACGATTAACAGTCTTCTGAAATGGAACTCATGCTGCTGCTTTAATATTTTTGGAATGGTAATTAAAACTGGCCCATCGATAAAGACTACGCGCAGGTTCATTCCTCCCTCGCAAATGCTAAGTTTTGGACCAAAATATCCTCCTTCTCTAACTCCTTAAGTAATTCTAGCAGTCTATTCTGCAGTTAGCAATCCTTAAGAATTTCTGTTTCATCTTGTATCAAGTACTCATGGACCTAAGGTAGTGTCCTCATGTCCGCGATCTCTCTGAAAAAGAAGCTAACCGACATAATATCCGTTATAAAGAGTTCTTCAATGCACTCATTCTATTTCACTTGAACCAATTTTATTTATTCATTTCACATTAACCCGAAAAGAGTACTTGAGCCATTACATCGGATTGAAACTCTGATATAAATATATAATAATTGATACAATTAAAAACACTTTCGCCCTAGATGGAGAAAAACTCACCCAGGCTATCGAAACCGCGACCTCCGGGTTGCAAAGCGAGGACGTTACCCCACCGCCACCGGGATCGGCCAAAAAAACTACCATTGAAGATCATTGAACCTTTCGCTTATCACGCCGATGCCCTACCCCAAGACCAACGGGCCCCCACCAGGTGTATAATATAGTATCTGTTTTTATTTTTTTAAGAGTGTGCCGTTTTCCCATTTTTACATCCACAAAATCCTTTCCATTTATTTTAAAGGGAATTCACTTATCCCCTTATGAACTTTAACTAAGTAATCAAATTGCTCTTTCCAGCATTTTTCGTCTCCTGAATAGTTGTTCGCATGAATTTCTCACTCAATTCTCTATATAGCCCTATCAATAGCTTCATGTTCGCGTTGTCCAATTATTTCTCGTCTCAATATTCCAAATCACTTCTGTAAGGCGTGGCTTCTACTTAATTTTCGTAACTCATCGCTTCAAGTGGTTTTCTTCTCAGTTCTCAGAATGCTCCTCTCTGCCCTTCGAATTTTATTTCCACCACTCCTTTCACCATTTCCCCAATCCATGATTTCATCGTGTTCATTTTGGTATTGATTCCTTTTTGTGTCAGATAAGGCTTCATTATTTACCCTAAATCTACCAGAAATATTAGCTAATATCAGTACATTAAAATAAAATCTGTATTTCCAATCGTCTCTGAGAAATAAACTATGTGATAACGCTGTTCCTTCACCTGCGCTAGTGATGATAACTCAATTGCCTAATTGCCACGAATATCATCAAAAAAATAAATGAACTCATTTGCACCTCCGTGTATAACCTGGAATATTTCATTAAAACCTGTACACCCATGGTGACGATATAGCCAGGCGCTAGCTAGTAATAAACACTTCCTCCCATAGCATTCTGTATTTTCATCGCGTTTGCATATCATTCCTTGCCTACGTCCCCATTTCACTCCCAATTCTCCCCTCGCCAACCAAAGCTTCCCAATCCCACACCACGCCATCAAGTTTACGGAGACACTCCGTGCAGTTGTTCATTCCCTACAGCACCTGATCGTGATCATTATTTAATTATTTATTCCTAAAAAAAAAATTTTACTGTTAGTATGCAGTCATTCCCGGATTAAACCCATTTTTGTTGGATTTACTGCTCATTTATATAGCCCCTCATATTCTCTCAATTTCACTTGCCTTCCGCAAAATACACAACTCTCGCTATGGCCCGATTCGCGACGCCCACTCTACATTGATTCTCTCAACTCTCTATTCCTCACGTAGGAACTCTGGATGATATGAAGATCTCCGCAGAGACTTTTCCTCCACGCTACCGGACAGGATACCTGTCCCCGAGGACCGAACCCTTGTAATGAATGCCCTTGAGGCGTCCCTTGAGGTGAGGAAAAAAAAATAAAAATCGCAAGACGCAAGATCGGCGGAATAAAGACGGTTTTGTTTGTTCTCGTCTGTGAGACGTCGTGGTAACCATCGTACACAGATTTTACGGTATCCCAATTGTTCAATAATGAAGCCGACACGTTCCTTGGATACTCCAATATGGTGTTCGATACGTTTTTGAATGATTTTCCGGTCATTTTGAATCAAATCTTCGACGAGTTTGCGATGTTTATCGTCTGTGGCAGTGATCTGACGTCTGCTGGGTGTTTCATCAACAATTACGGCTTTTTCAGGCTCGCAACCACGAAATTTTACTACCCATTGATTTACAGTAAACATATCAACAGCACTGCCACCATAAACAGCCTTTAAACGACGATGAACCTCAGTAGGAGTCACTTTTTCAGCAGTTCAAAATTCGATAACAGGACGCTGTTTAACTCGCGTTGACGTAGCACAAGAACACGTCTCCATACTTCCGCTTCTCAAAATACCCTGGATGAATGTAACGACCTCAAACCTGCGCATGCGTGTTGAGAGGAATGTTACTTCCACATGCCACCAGGAGTGCTCCTGAAGGTAATTTTGTTTGTGGTCTACAAGCATGTGTTCATTAGTTTTCAGCCTACCCTCCTAGTAGTAGCACTACTAGGTACTAGTATTACTACTCTAAGGGTCATCACAAAGCGTAATCCCTTCCACCTCGCCGAGGGGTTCCTCATATGAAGAGAAATACATACCGACACTGACCAATATTTCTGTAAGGAGATCGCTGGAAAAAAGGAAAAGAAAATAGTGAACAACGAACGGCACATAGGAGTAAACTTATGAATGGATAAAGATAGATTACGACAAACAGAAAAAAAGGTATAAATCGAAGTCGTCCGTTGTGATGGAAATGACATTAGGAGACGCTGAGTCAAAGGCAACAGAATATTTTCTGAGCAACCGATTAAGGGCGGGGAAAAGTGCTAATTCTTTACCCTGTTCCTTTCTCCCTTTCAAGGAAGCAGTTTCTTTCGGTACGCAGCATATGGTGGAAGGGCAATCGGTTTTATCGCGACAATAGGTCAGTATCCAATAGAAACGCCGAAGAGATGGATGTTTGGCGGGCAGATTAGGAAAGCACAAACTAAGGTCTTGCATACCACCGTGGCATGAATTGACGATGGAGGGGTTTAGTGTGGTTTTCGTTAAACTGCATTTGGGCTGCCGGTTGTTTCGGCACGGCCCTCGAAAGATATCGCCGGGAAATATCACGGCCCGGTCCCGATATCCCCGACATGGGTCGGCCGGATTCGGTCGGGCGCGCCGTCGTCAGCGATTCTATTTCGGAACCGCGCGATGGACGACAATGGCGAGGTTGGCGCTGACAGGGTGATTAATTAGGAGCCGACGGCACGTCGGAAGAACCCGGGGCGATTTTAATTAATGCGGGTGGATACATCGAGACAACGCGTAAAAATTACTGTCACCACCCGCGGCGGACGGATTCCGCGACCGGGATAGAAATCGGAGACAAAAGATTTATGCCTGCCGACCAGCAATTCGAGCGGACTGGGGAACAAAAGCGGCGGCGCGCCAATTAGTTGGAACAATCTTCCGCAAAGTAGATTGGAGGCGAAAGAACAAAAGACGGCGACGAACATAAATCATCTCTCGGAATGCTTGCGTTTTATACGGAGTTTATTGCTGTCGCTGGGACGTGAAATGGAGAGGGGAGGACATTTATTCCCGAAAAAGATCCAACGATCTATTTCGTCAGCGTGTCTAGCAGGGCATCAGCTCGGCATCGTCGCGATGCTTATATTAATCTCGGCACATCACCTTGGAGGGCAAGGTCCCGTGACATGCCAGGGAAATTATAGGGACGGAGACATGCAACCACGACTCAGTTGTACAGACCAGGGTATTATCCATCGTGTCGAGTCCTAGGGAGCGAGATGTTCACCTGTGAGGAACAGCTCGTACCCTACCTAGCTGCAGCACTCGTAGTTCCGCATCCGAACCAGGGAACCTTGATTTCCTGACAAATGATCTGCCCAATGGGTTATAAATCATCGGATAAATAGGAATCATAACAGTAAAAATTGTTATCTAAGTCTAGGACACTCGCAGGTGCAAGTGATATCGATGTAATATCGTATGTAATCGATATTCCGCATCATCGATATATATATCGATGATGCGGAAGTACTCACGAGAGCAATATAACTTTTGGACGGCACAATAGAACACAGAATAAAACAGATAACACGTAAAAGGACACTCACACTGTATATGATTTAAGCTTTCGGCCTACTCCGAGGCCTTCTTCAGGTCAGACCAGAAGAAGGCCTCGGAGTAAGCCGAAAGCTTAAATCATCTACAGTGCGAGTGTCCTTTTACGTGTTATCTGTTTTATTCTGTGTTCTATTGTGCCGTCCAAAAGTTATATATATATATATATATATATATATATATATATATATATATATATATATATATATATATATATATATATATAATTCACTGATAGTCATAACAAACACAGAAACCAAAACACAAAAGAGGAAAAACTCACTGGTTCTCGAATTTTCGGTGGTCCAACCACCTTTCTCAAGAGGAATTAGGATGTTAGGAACTAGGATCGCTAGTTCTGTTCCTAATTCCTCTTGAGAAAGGTGGTTGGACCACCGAAAATTCGAGAACCAGTGAGTTTTTCCTCTTTTGTGTTTTGGTTTCTGTGTTTGTTATGACTATCAGTGAATTTACATTACACGTTTGTGGGTTTTCCAAAAAAGTGTATGTATATATATATATATATATATATATATATATATATATATATATATATGTCTAAGTGCGAGTGGAATTCAATGTTTTTGTTGGTATTCCATGAAGTCACTTTCTATTTTACGGGTGTTTCCCTTGGACTCCCGGCCACATGCCCTTGCGGCGACTTGCGGGGCATTGTCTAGATGTAAATCAACCCAGCGTGATCGAGCTCAAGTCTTCCTTCTGTCACATAAATTAAACAAATATGTTAAATTTATATTGGACCTGATCAATCGGGCACAACTAGTCTCTCTCATTAAAGCGTTATCAGACACATGACATGTTAGGGTCATAAATTTGATCCAATTCCTTAAATTCCCCTTCCATTCACTATCCCTTTCCGCTGTGCTTTGTGGCCACCGTCACACGTCGTTGTATGTCTGGCAGGATGCATTACCGATGCTGCTATATGAATTACAGATGTATTATAAATGTAGATGTGGAACCATTTCCCAAAGGAGAGGTAAATTCATCAGAGCCATATAACCGTATAATGGAGGAAAGTTTAACAGACCGATATTGATATGAAATGTTCTTGATCAAATCCTGTGAATCGTTGAAAGTTAAAATTTTGGAAGAGCCAAAACATGTTCATACGAAGATAAAGAGGCGCTTGTTGTAGAGCAGGGTGTTGTGTTTTGTAAGGAGAGACAAGAGAGTTATTTGGTAGTTTGGGTCCATCTCTACCAACCTTAACCGGTAGATTACCTATTATTATAAATGCACTAGCAACAGGTCACATACACTAAGCAAAATGTCTCTGTCAATACCAGTGGTAATTAATTACGTTTTAAATAATTGAAAATACATTAAAAATCATTACATTCGATTTTTTTTGTTGTTGGACGGGATGAAGGGAGGAAAGAATTACACAGAGAGGAAGAGGGACCTGATGTAGATGAGGTTGCTGGATTGGGTTTTGTTTGGAGTTACAAAATGTTTATTTGATAGTTGTGTCCATCCCAAAACCTACCTTAACCGGTAGATTACCTAAAAATAATAATAATATATTAAAAATTAGGATTTAACGTAATGTACCACGGACGGAAATAGAAGGCTAAGTTGATAACATTTCCTTCATGTTTTTCTATTGATCAGCTGAAATTATCCGGAATTGGGGAATTCATTTTCAATGTACGTGTTTATGCTATTTTGAGGGAATTTAAGTTAGAGCAACACAAGAATCTCGGATGTAGTATGGATTTCTAGAATAATTTCGTAGTTTTCAAACAATGGCATCATGAACAGCGCTTTCAATCATTAAAATGCCGAGTCTCCCGAACTGCGAGGCACGATGCCTTTGAATGGAAAGGGATGCTAAAATAGGGACACGCATGTTGCTCGTTCATAGTTACCTTATGCATGCATTCATAACACTATCTAGTTAAGTTTACACACTACATCTATCCATTATCTATAACACTATATAGTAAAAAGCGAACTGAAATTTTCAGTTTTGCAGTTTAAACAAATAAAGGGAACCTGTCAAATATCACTTATTTAATGCAAGTTTACTTTTTTATTTTGACTTGATTTTACATCACCTAAAGCAAGATTACAATAAATGGGCCTCCTAAACTATTTCAAGGAAAAATTTATGAATCTTAATGTTCCCAACGGAATAAACTTTCTTTTACTTTCGATTAGGTTATTCATAATGAATACTCCATTCTCTTAAAACTATTTTGATGAACTTTGGTAAAGTAGTCAAGAATTGTAGAATAAATAATGAAAAATCGTTAATGCGTCATCTCATATGAGCGTGATAATGGGAAACTGAAAATAATGGCAGCAATAAGATAAATAAAGGTTAGTTATCTAACCTTTATCCGTCTTCTTGTTGCCTGATAGTCGCGTACAGGTAAACTTTAATTGAAAAGGATAAATTTAAAACGTCTCCATTGGGAAATAAGACTAAATAGTCCATTTTTCCACCTAACCTCTCACCGTTTACAGACATCAATACGACAACAATTATTAAAACAACGAGTGTAGAAACTTTTACAGTGATTACAGGAAAATTTGAAATAAATATATTTTTAAAAATAATTCAAATACATCCTAAATTGGGGAAAAATTGAGTGGAGAGTTAAAGGATATATACATTTGTGAGAAAAACGTAAGGATTGCGAACTGATATTCATAGCGAAAAAATTCACTGCAGGAAAACAATTACACAGGAGATTTTGTGAGAAAAACCAGCGACACCTACTGAAGTATATGACTAATGTGAGGATACCCAATCGCAGTGAATGATAGCAGGGTGGGATATATTGGTATTTAATCTTAACTAGCGTCTTCCGAAAGTAGTTAACTTATACGGTAAACAAATAATCCAAAACAACACGGGGTGAACTTCGTAATTACACGAACACACATACGCACACACCAACCACGACTCCAGCTGCCATAAAAATCTTAAAAGCACGAAACTCTAGCTATCACAGCAGACACCTGGGGAGGGCGGACCACAAAAGCCAACTTTGAAACTGCGGATTTTTACTGTTAAATCTGCAAAGGATTTCGAGATTAAGACGAAGCTGGGTCCGACCCCAAGGCGTTAATGGACCTGAATGCCAGAGTTTTTCATGCCCTAAACGTATTCCAAATAAAACTATGATCTCGCTTGGTAAAAAAGTCCAGGCCAAAAAAACGCCCTCGCTTTTCGAAACTGCCGTTTCCTAAACTCAACTGGCAACCTTTCCCGCCTGAAGTTAAATTTAGGAAAACGATAAATTAACCGGGGAGGAAAAAAAGCATTCCGCAATCCATCCGCTGTTAACCGCTGCAGCAAGTATGGTGCACGCCGAATAGGATAGCACGGGCAAAACGCGTGGCCGGTCGGACGAGGGCGTAAATCATACAAAAGTCTACGGGCGCTACTTTAAAACTTTCATGTGTAGGCAGAGGGAAGTAAACGTCTCCGTCAAAAATTAAAACGAAAGCGACCCAAAAAAATAAGAGGAAAAAACCGTAGTACACGTAGCAGCAGGGACCGGTGGAGAGAGGGCTCCACCCGGGGTCCATGGGGGGGAGGGGGAGAGAGAGAGGAGAATGAGGCGAGGAAAGGAGGAGGGGAAAAAAAGAAATGAATCGCGCAGATTACTCGTCCGAGCGCGAAACAGATTTGGCTCTTATTCACACAAGAGGAAAACGGGGAGAGAAATACCGTACACGATAGTCTCCTGGAGATATTAATATTCCCGGGGGACTCTGGGGTGGGGTGGGATAGGGTGGATGAGAGGATAGAGAGGGAGGGAATGGAGAGGAGGAGAAGGGAGTTACAACAAATAAAGAAAAGAGAGCGATGGAGCGGAAACGCATACATTTTTACTCCTCGGTAGGAGAGGAAGCAAGGGTGTGGGAGATGGAATATAAATGAATGTCCCTATCATCTGGGGTGGGGGGTCTTCTCCAAAATACTTTCTAAAATAAAGATGAAGTCATGAACTATAAAACTCTATTGGCAATTTTAAATAAGACATCTGTGGCATACGATAGCTTCATTTTCCAATTGATTCTCTATTCAATGCAACTATAATCGATGATTTCATACCATTTCAATTCTATGTATCATTAATATATAGTATTCTTTTTATCAATATTATACCATTGATCCGAAAATGGCCATACTTGGAATTTACATCAGATTTTAAGCTCGAAATCAGCAACAAAGACAATGAAAAACACCCACGCCCTTGGCGGAGAAAAATCCATCTGGTCGAGAATCGAACCCGCGATCTCTGCGTTGACAGGCGGAGACGGTACCCCGCCCCCACCGAGTTCGGCAAATTACTAAAGATTGATGGTTGAAACATTGTAATAAATACATGATTATTAATTAGCGGGAACCGTAAGTTTATTCTAGTTATTATGAGAATGTTCCACCACATCATATCTGACATCGTTTATACATACCCTTAATATGGTTCCCAAAAAATGAGGGCTCTTAAACCAACAACGTAAAAATATACGAGAAATTATGACTTGAAATGGCATAGAAAAAATTCCATTTCTGTATTTCATTCAATGAAATGTCAATATGCGTAATAAAATATTCACATGACATCATGCATTTTGCATATTTCTGGGTATGGCGCATTAACGAAATTAATATTTTATTCATATACTAGTACATGCTGCGAGCAGGTGGTTTGTATAGAATTTTGCCATTTAAATAAGCAATGATCGCATTACAAACGTCTCTCCAAGTTCGCTAGGTAAATCTCCTAGTCAACAGACAATTATCTCCTCGTATAAACTCGGGCTCACAGCGATATTTAATATGGCTAGCCGCTTAGTTTACCCACAATCCCATCCCCACTGGTCTCAGACAGAGAGAGAGGCAAAGTAACATGTCTAGAAAAGGACGGAAAGGCAATCCGAAACTAAAAGGTATTTTGCGAGGTATGCACGCAAAATTTCCCGAAAATATGAGCGGCCATCGTAAATCAAACGAGCAATGAAAACAAAAGAGCAACTACTGCCGCACAATGGATGACCGAATTTGCGTGTCTTTCGTTCATTTTTCCTTCTTGCAACAGAGAGCAAAAAATTAACAGGATTCCAGCCACACATGAGGGGAGTTTACGGAGGTGGAGGAAATGGAGGGACAAGGAGAAGAGTTCAAGAGGACTTTAATGGCTCAAGAGAAAGAAAAGAAAGAACGAAAAAAAATAAATTTCCCGGAGGATTTGGGAGGATTCAGAGCTGGTGGGGGGCGTTCGCGATTTCCTCATCCACGCCATTATCATGTCTCCAGTGTCCCGGTCAGATTTTCATTTAATTTTTTCTTCCCTCTTTCGCGGGAGTATAAGTTACGCCATATTTTCCGAAAGCCGGCACGAAATAACTAATGGTTCACGCAATAACGAATGGTAGATGGGAGAAATATACAAAACTCCTCAACGGGAAATAACTAACAAAAATATCGCTGTCTTGCTTCGTTAAAGATTTTGGGCACGTCGTTGACAAATGGAATTCGCAACGTCAATGTGAGTCGGACCAAAAGAAAAACATGTCAGCTATTTTAATTAAAAGAGAGGAGTGGATATCATCGAGAAATAAGGAAAATATTTTAAATTCCCTTGTCGCCCTGCTTGCGAAGGCGAGGGAGCGTCGCATAGGCTGGGGGGAACAATACAGTCAGCAGCGGTGAACGGACGCTTATTGGCCTAAAATTGGGATTCTTAAAAGGCATTTCGCACTAAAAGGCCGTTTTCACCCCGGGAGTTAATGAAAAAAGAGCCGATAATTAATAGGCAAGCGACGACGGCCTTTACTCTTTGCATAAAAAGGATTTGGTTTGCATGTGGTATGGTGTGTACCGGAGATGTCCAATGAAATGAAGGAAGATTGCAAATCTAAGAGAAAATAAAATTCTGAACATAAATGTTTCATTGAAACGCGGTTTACGGGGAAAATAGAAGAATTATCATGCAGGAATATCATTTATCAAGACAAGTAAACGTGATCAGCATGTTGATATCTCCACACCCGCGGTATCCTATTTTGGAAAACTGATCTGCACTAAATTTCTAATGCATGTACTACATTTAACTCTAAATGCTCAGGTTATCTTTGATTCTAAAAGGAACTTTAAGTGGCAAGGAAAAATATACTCTTAAATAACACAAGTAACAAGGATGACACTATATGTACGAAAATTAAATAAGCCATCTCCACTCCACGTCATCAATCCTAAGATTAGGTTGACGCAGCTCTACAGAAATCTTGTATCGGTTATCCTTTAACGGCAATAAAAAATCAAACAATACAAAGCAGAATAATATAAATTAATGAAATAAAATTCCAGAAAAGAATTATCATATGAACGTATTATAAAACGGTCGTATACTAATACTATAAATACGAATAATCCATTTGGAAACAAGATCAATAAAAAGTAAAGAATGATTTCTCGATGCGGAGTCGCATTGATCACAGCCTGGACCCACCAAGAAGGGGGATCGAGATGGTGCGGAGGCTAACGTACAGGCTTCCCACCGAAATGGCCCGGGTTCAAATCCTGGAGATGACATATTTATCAGTGATATCCCGATCCCTACTTGAGGTGTTTTTAGGAGAGGGCTTGGAGTGAGGTCCGCAGTTAAACGTCCGTCAGATGGGACGTTTAACTGCGGACCCCTATGGCGCCTTTCGACAAGAGTAGGCTAATGCCGACGCCGGGTTTCTCTCCACCTTTCCAATCCATCCCTAATGGCGCAAATGGCCATAGCTGTCGGTCGCCTGCCCAAAAAAACTACTACTACTACCCCAGAAAGAAATCATGTCCCGGGATCGATCGACTGAATTCCTGAAAATTTTGCGATCGATTTTTTTCACGAATCCGGAACCTAAATTCCAGGAATTGAGGTTATATTAATTAAAAATTGATGAATAAAACGCAAAAACTATTGTAGCGTAATAAAAATTGTTCAAAATGTAAAAATGCCTTTGAAAAACTATTCATAGAGACTGCTTTTCCATAAATCTACTAATACTTGTTCACCGTATTCATTCTGCATAGGAATTACTCCTGGAATACGTTCATAGAGCCTAAAATTCAATTTAAAAGTTCTTAGAAATCAATCTTATATTATGTAATGAAACAAGGAGGGCGTGGTAGGCAAGTGGGTCGAGCGTTGGACTATCGACTGCAGATCATGGATTCGATTCCCTGGGACGCCTCTCGGCGCCCTAAGCCTCACCCAAGATGTGTGATTGTTCAAGGAGGGCCATTACTTCCCGGGAGATTATAGGCGGCATAGGGAAAGCCCCTCCCCTCACCCTGCTAGTGTGGGAATCACAAACGCCGCCGGGCTTGTACTAGGCGAGGTCTACCCTCACCTATCAAACCAACCTTCGGGTTGATAATTCTGTATTTTTACAAGACAAAATAATTATACAAGTATTATGCGGAAGGTATTAAGGCATCAACCTCTGTGTCATTTGTGACCATCAGTAGACTTGAAGTGGCTGAGTTACAAATACTTGAAATTCACTTTTATTTAATACGAGACTCTCGTACTGCCAAATTGAACAATGGTGGTATTTCTTTGATTACGCATAAACAAATATTTGATGAAGTCAACATTTATGAAGCGTTTATTGCCGCCTGTAAATTCCAATAAATTCCATGTTTAGAAAATGTTTTGAACTTTTGATAAACCGAGGGAGAAAAAAGCTCGGAGTATATAGCCACTTTTCCTGTTTTCCTTGCTGAAAAAGTTTCCGGCTCGTGCAGTTAAAATGCGTCACCCGCGGGAGGGCTACATTTCGAGCGGCACTTCGACGGGAGTTTCGAGAGAATCCCAGCAAAAACGTTCGTCACTAAAAAATTAATCCAAAGATTTACGATCCCAGGATTTCCAGGAACATTTCTTCCCGGGATCAGGATTGAAAAAGCCCGGGAAATTGGTGGACATCCCCGGACCCCGTGATTGCAGGTTCGGGCTATGCCGATACGGAAACGAGAAATGATCGACAAGTCATAAATAAGGTCTCTTAATTCCGAATCGCCTTCACTAGTCCATCTACAACAACAACAGTACTGTGTCAGGAAATATAAATAAGCGCCCTTGTTTGCATCTTTCCTCATAATTAACACAAATATATTTCGCAGGTATATTTTTTATGGTTTACAAAATTGGACTATAATCACCCGCTTGCTCGATAAAATAATAGTATGGATCTTGGAAAGGCCCCACATACATGTTTGCATGTCTTTGGCATTGGAAATTTTACGAAACAAGGCCAATTTGAGAATTACATTTTTGATAGATTTGTTACTCAGAGGCTAAAGAATGAGTTTTATAACTTTTTGAGTGGACCGAAAAATGTTTCAGAACAACAAATGCCGTGCAATAGATATTAATATTATTTTCACAATCTTTAAATTGCATACCGCAATTCATTCTGAATTTATTCCCGAGAACATTGCAAATTGAATTGTTGAAGTGAGTCGTGAGAAAGAAACCAGATAAGTTACATGTAACATAAACTAACTAGTTACGCCAAAAGGTGGAGCTCGACAGGATTAGCTTAAAATAAGATGAATCTGAATTCTCTCTTAAATTTCGCCTTAATTTTATTTAACTAAAATACTATCACTTTGGCGAAATCTTCGTGCCGAGAAACTAGTTTATTTCTCAGAGAAGGTAAACTTTTGTAGTAGATGACGAACGATTAAATTTTCTAAAACATCCAGAAGTGCATTGTTAAAATTGGAGTCTTCTCATTCTCTTTTCATTGCCTCGCATTGGTCCCCATGTAAAATTATATTCATAGGGCTTTCCTTGCCCCTGACAATTAATGTACTAATTATTTAGACGACTAACGTACTAAGTTATATCATGATAATAAAATAAATGTATGATGACACAAAGTTATCAGAAAAATAAATGGTCAGTTAAGAATAACTGAAAAATTAGCTAACACTTCAAAAGGCCCAACACTTCAAAAGGTGAGGCATGGTCGAGGTCTTACGGTTTTGAAAAGAGGAGGCCTAAAGTTGAAACATTGTCAAATTGCCATTATGGCATTTGTTACGCGGACAAGGTAGATTATCGGGTAATTATATGCAGTGCGTAAGTTCAAAGAGCTGCGGTAGGAGTTATGGAAGTTTCATTCACAGGAAAATCCACTAGTGGGCATCAAAATGGAGGAACCTCTCGGTGTACAACATCACCAAGACTGATTTCGGTAAGTGAAGCTCACTCCAAACCAAGGGTTAAGTCTTTTACATAATAGGGAACGTGAGGCCGAGTTTCTATCCCCCGCCAGACCACTCCATTTCCAACTGTGACCTGGTACCAGAAAATCGAATTAAGCAATTATATTTAGATGTTAGGTGGAGTTGTCCGAAGGCATAACCAAGACTTCATGACTACAAGATCAGCATCCTCACGAACTTCACTCTGAGCGACTACGTCATTAATGACAACGGACAGTATACATTTTAGCAAGCCACAAATTCTCCCTATTAGTACAGTTCTCCAGGTCAGTCAACTGCCAAAAGCGTGCACGGAGCAACACGGATTTTCGATGAATAGCAGGGTCGACACACACAAACACACACACAAATATACAGGGATATATATATATATATATATATATATATATATATATATCCCTCCCATGGACTACAACCTTGTCGTGGTGGAAGGGCTTGTTTGTTCCGATGACCCCTAGAGCTGTGCTGGCGGGAGTAATAATAATTGCTCCTGGTAGGGTCACCCATGCCTGATAGGTCGAAGGTTAGGAGCCAGACGAAAAGTAGTCCACGATGCGTCTGTTCCTCAGTGAGGCGGCTGCAAAGGCGTCTGACCCCAGTGGGGCGGCCATTAAATGATGGTGTCACGTTAAAAACACTATTGAGGAAGGCAACGGGAAACCACCTCAATTATCATTCCCAAGAAAATAATGATGGACGCAAAACAGAAATCCGAGTCCTGGCAACTGCGGGACTGGGCCCAAGGGGCCGTGTGTCGTGCCCGGCAGCGGGGGAGGCAAGGCTTCCGCGGTCGTCATCCCACGAAATCCTTGCCGGGGAGAAATAACAGCAGCAGGACAGAAGACGCAGAAGAAGACGAAAGTAGTTAGAATAGGAACCTAGAACGTCAGGACAATGTTGAGGAGAGGCAACTTAGAAAATATTAAGCGAGAGATGGAAAGAGGTAATATAGATGTTTTAGGTCTCTGCGAGGTGAGATGGAAGGATAGCGGGGATTACTGGAGTGACAATTATAGAGTGATATACAGCGGCGGGGACGAGAGCCAAAGAGAGGTCGCCGTAATATTAAATAAAGGGTTGGAAGAAGCGTAGTCAACATAGAGCAAGCAACAGAATTTTACTCGTAGAGATTAAAGCAGAGCCGACGAACTTAGTCATTCTTCAGGTATACATGCCACCGAGCAACCACAAGGAGGAAGAAGTCGATAGGATGTACGATGAGTTAGAGGATATAATCGCGTGTGTTCCTGCAGGGAAACATTTGATAGTGATGAGGGATTGGAATGCGACGGTAGGCGAAGGAAGAGAGGGTGGTGAGGTGGGGGACTATGGGTTAGGCACGAGGAATGAACGCGGGGAGAAAGCCATTGAATTCTGCAAGAGACAGGGGTTAATCATCACCAACACATGGTTTAGACATCACAAAAGGCGTAGGTATACATGGAAAATGCCAGGTGACCCAGAAAGGTATCAGTTAGATTATATTATGGTTAGGCACAGGTTTAGGAACAGTGTGATAAATTCGCACAGCTTCCCAGGAGCGGATGCGGACTCTGACCACAATTTAGTTGTTATGAAATGTAATGTTCGTTTCAAGAAGATAAGGCAAGGGCGGCGGGTTAGGAAATGGAACGTAGAAGCATTAAATGAATTAACGAGGAAGGAGTATCAGCAGGCTGTAGAGAAAATAATGGATGACTGTAAAGAACTGAGTACAATCGAAAAAAACGGAAATGTATCAAGCAAGGGATATCGGAAGCAGCAAAAGACACTATAGGAACCATTAACGGGAAAAGAATAAGGAAACCATGGGTCACGGATGAGATGATTGCAAAGATGGATGACAGAAGAAGATGGAAGAATGTAAACAGAGAGTTAGGCAAAATGAAGTACAAAGAGTTAAACAATAAATTGAGAAGGGCCACAAATAAAGCAAAGGAAGAATGGTGGAAAACGCAATGCGAGGATATGGAGGGTTTACGGAAGAAGGGTGAAATTGGTGCTCTATACAACAAGGTTAAGTTATTATCGGGAAGTAAGAAGGCAAGATCTGTGCTAAAGTTAAAGATAAGTGGGGTAAGATAATAGTAGAACCAGGAAAAATCCAAGAGAGATGGAAGGAATATATAGAAACACTGTATGGTAAAGAACTTAGGCCGACAAGGTTAGACATAGAAAAGGAACATGACGTAGAAGAAGATAGCTTAGGTCCAGGCATACTCGACGATGAAATAGAAAGGGCATTAAAGGAGATGAAAGCAAATAAGGCCGTGGGGGTGGACAACATTCCTGTAGAACTGTTGAAATGTTTAGGAAAATGCGGGAAGAAGGCCCTATATGGACTGATTCGTAATATCTATGAGGAAGGAATCTGGCTGGAAGATTTTGTGAGATCGGTGTTAGTTCCTATTCCAAAAAAGACCAAGTCTATATCATGTGAGGATTACAGAACAATAAGTTTGATATCCCACGCAGCTAAAGGTATTATCAGGATCATCAAAAAAGGATAGAGAGTTAGGCAAATGATTACTTAGGGGATGATCAGTTTGGGTTTAGGAAGGGAAGAGGTACGCGTGATGCCATTGCAGTAATGAGATCACTAATTGAGCGGTATATAGAATACAACCAGGACGTTTTTGCCTGTTTTGTAGATTTCGAAAAAGCGTTTGATAGAGTGAATTGGGAAAAATTAATGCGTGTATTGCAGAAAATAGGAATGGATTGGAGGGACAGAAGACTGATCCGCAACCTGTACATGTCGCAGACTGCTCAGGTGCGAGTGGGGAACGGTGAGTCCGGATGGGCAGTGTTAGGAAGAGAGGTAAGGCAGGCTTGCCCATTCTCACCGGTACTGTTCAACGTATATGTAGAGGAAATGATTAAAGAGGCATGGGAAGAACTAGGGTAGGAATGAAAGTCGGAGGGGAATTCGTAAAATCGGTTAGGTTTACTGATGACCAAGCATTAATTGCTCAGTCAGCCAAGGAGTTGCAAGCATTGCTGAGTGCATTGGAGGTTCAGTGCGATAAATATGGGATGAGAATCAATATTAATAAAACAAATTTTATGCGATTTTCCAGAAAGAAAAAGGCTAAGCTAAATATTAAAATAGGCGGGGAAAGAATAGAGCAGGTAGAACAGTTTACATATCTTGGACGTGTTTTGGACCAATGCGGTCAAAGTGGTAGGGACGTAAGGAGAAGAATTGCGCTAGGCAAGGAGGCTTTCTCAAGGAGGAGGGAGTTGATGACGGGGACGTTGAGTAGGGATGTTAAGACAAGACTCGTAAAAACTCTGATATGGAGCGTAGCTATGTACGGCGCGGAAACGTGGTCGCTGAAGCAGGAGGATAGACGTAGACTGGAGGCTTTTGAAATGTGGGTGTGGAGAAGAATGGAGAAGGTGAAATGGACTGAAAGGAAAACAAATGAGGAAGTACTGGAGATGGTGGGTGAGGAGAGGGGTTTGTTGAGAGAAATCCTATGGAGGCAGGAAATATGAATGAAAGGTGTATTGAGCGGCAGTGGAATGTTGAAGAGGGTAATAGAGGGGAGAATGTTGGGCAAGCGAGGAAAGGGCAGGAATAGGATAGGGATGTTGGACGGAATGAAGGGAGGAAAGAAGTACACAGAGATGAAGGGGGACCTGATGTAGATTAGGTTGCTGGATTGGGTTTTATTTGGAGTTACACAATATTTATTTGAGAGTTGCGTCCATCCAAAAACCTACCTTAACCGGTAGATTACCTAATAATAATAATATGAGGAAAATTCCACCGCATGTAAAGAATGGAAATTGAATTTCAAAGCCCAGAAAAAGTTAAAGTTACAGATGGAATTCAAAGAGGGATGGGGATTTTCCAGCAATTTTCAGGCATAACCGGATTTAATCTGATTTTTTGACAGATATTGAACAGTGTTCTCGATTTTTATATGTTTTTCGGAATTTCGGGTCTTCATGATCATTCATGAGGCGGCGAAAATCACTATTTACAAAATTACCAGAAATGAGGAAAAGAGAGAGAAAAACGTGTGAAACCATAAAGAGGTGACTAATTGTGAGATCTTATCAGTGTGAGAATGAATTCCACCACTGCTGTGAGAACGGAAGAAGTTGAAATGAGCACTGATCACAAATGACACCACGCTCTATGCAAAATACTATTCTTTACAGTGTAAAAGATAATTCAAATGAATTTCCAATTGGACAAACCCCCACGGAGTGCAAAATGGTTCAATTCCTATCTGGGGAAGTACTAATCATCCGTTCGTTCTTCAGTAAGAACTACGGAAATTTAACTATACACAAAATAAAGTATATTTTGGTTTTCTTTATTTAAAAAAGGACTTACTTCGGGATAAATGGAAGAAATATGTGTGATGTTTTTTATTAAAAAATAATTAAAAAACTTATGGGATTTAAAATATTTTGATAAATATTAGAACACTTGTGGGTGTGGTTCTGGCGAAAATTTTCACAATTCAATTGAGATAATTAATTAATTTCCCCATCCCGTGTGCGCAATTTGAATTTCATTTATTCGAGGGTAATGGAGCTGAAGGAAAGAACTGTTCGTCGGGCTGACTTGATGCCACTGGGCAGTCGGACTGCGAGGGCGTCAATCCGAATGGAAAAATATTGCATCTTTGGGTCCCGGGATGGAAAAAGAAAAATAAGTGAGGAGGAGCAAAGCAGCAGCGCGGGATCGAAATATTAAGTGTTTATTGGAGGATCCAAAGGGCGATCTCGGAAATGAATCCTTTTCGAGTTCCTGTTCTCCGAGCTACAGATGTGAGATAAGAAACCGTCCTCCCTTCTTCTCCTCCGCCAGGATGAGCGATGCGCAACGACATGCGCACATCGATATTTTTTATTTCATAAACTTTACCACAGTCCTGTCGATTAAGTTCAAAATATTATCGATATTGATAAATGATCTGATGAGATAGTCCGTCAATTTTCAAAAAATAAATAACCATGCCCTTGGATAAGGGATGATGATTGTCAGGGGTTTTAAACTGTGCCAGTTAGACTACAATCAGCGTACGGTATATTAGATGAAATCAGATGAAACATGACTTTTCGATTAAAACACTTGGTATTTTCCAAAAGTTTATTTTTTATGTACGTCAGTAATATTACCCATGCGGATGGATAACAATATAGTGTTCTGGACTTATGTATGTGGACTTATGTGTTACTGTATATGGACTTATAGTAACTGGACTTATGGGTACGCATTTTTATTCCAATACAAAACTCTTTTTCTCACAAAATGCATGCATTAAAGTATGTCTAGAAAAACATGTTGGTCTGCTCTAAATTTATGCATGTGTCGACGTAATTTTTGTATTCGATACAGCATTGTAAATACTGAATCAATACATCGAATCATCAAATCGACTACCTTTCGATACTTCGATACAACTGCATCGATAATTTCGATACAGACGTCCATCTCTACTTCTTCCCAGGACACGGCCAGCTCGATATTCGAGCATCGAGTTGGTTCAGCCCAGGGTATACCCCTTCAGGCCGCGGGAGGACGGCTCGGATGCCGCGCCATTCTTCACCAGCGGTGGGACGACAGGGCGTCGATGAAGAGCGATCCTTCCCTACGTCCCTCCCTCCTCCCGGTCCCCCTCCCACTCTCCTTCACCGTAGCATCCATTCGGTTTTATCGCGCCAGGAAATTGCGTGGCCGAGCTCCTCCACGGGACCGTATAAAAATGTTCTCCCGTCCCTGTCGACGTCAGATATTTCGCAGCAGACGGGCGTACGCTCCCACTCCCTCCGGCCCTTCCTCTCGCGTGTGTACTCACGGAAGTTGAATGTCCACATCGGCAAGCCCACGATGGAAGGGGTGCATCTCTGGAGGGCGCCCATGGGTGGACAGGTGCACTGCGAACCTCCCCTCCGACAAACACAACCCTCCCAGGCTCCGCCGGAACCCCGACTCCCTCTCGACTACTGCCCACTCGAATCCCCGGGGTCAACCGCGATCAAATAGGTAGGGAGCCCTTACGGTACCTCACGTATCACATACGGCTTCCATATATTACGCTCGACGTTTCATTCCACTTGATAAATCAGCCTGCTCTTCACATCGAAGGAAGCGTTTAAAGTCCATTAAGACACCGACATGGGGCGCGGTTTCTCCAGTCGGTAGAGCACTTGGCTACTGAGCTGAGGGCCCGAGTTTGATTCCGGGTGACACCCCAGGGCACGTTCGACTCTACACAACTGAGTGATTTCTCGAGTAACAGTGTTGTCGTGAATGAGTGGAAATAAACTAATCTCCCAACCCTGAATGTGTACCACTAGCCCCGATATAGGGCTTAGGGTTCGGTGAATTATACCTTCATCTGCCAAGTCAAACTTCAGTTCAATAAATTTGTTTTTTTTAAGACACGATCTCATTTCTTAAATAATAATCTTGAGGTCAACTGCTTTGAAAATTTCCTCAAAAAAATCAATTCCCCCGTCCTCACGTGTTCTCCAATAGAGGCAAAGCTTTTCGGGGAGGCGTCTGATAATTTTATTTGTTAGCAATCGGCAGGTCTCGTAAATAATTCTCTCATAAATTTGATGATAAATCTGTGAAATGACACAGATTACCGCCGTGTTTGAGCTGCAACAATGTAAATAAAAATGTTTCATATCATTAAATAGTTTAAAAAAAGCTTTCGATAGATCTTAGAGCACTGGAACCAAAGGAAAAGGATTGACCTGGCGCTTCATTCTGAGTATTTTGTTCTTAAATGCAGACGGCATTTCCGGAAATCAATCACTATCTGATCAACGATCTGCTGTGGAGTCCCTCAAAAGAGAAATTAAAATCGATGCAATTCTTCTCTACTTCTCCTTTAGAATCTAGAAGCGACCAAGTGAGCGTGTTGCAGGGGGTGTTAAGGCATACGCAATCCGTCCCAAAAAGTAGGGAAAACGATTTTTCCCGGAGAAGCGGAAGATTGGAGCGGGACAATTTGTGGCGGGAAAAATGGTAAGAGGTCTTGGGAAAGCAAAGCGATCTCTGTCAGTTGTCTGTGGGCCGTTACAGCGTGTGGATCTCTGCTAGACTAGACCCCTGTTCGAGCATCGCGTGACGAATTCACGATTTCACTTTCCATGGAGCAATGATACGTGATAAAATTGTGCATTAAATTGAAAAATTGGGTTCGAAGACAATGACCATGGTTAAGGATGCTTGCGGATGTGCAGAAAAGTCCCAAGTGATGGTTTTATGCTTGCACAGGATGTTCTGGAGGGCAACGAGGAAGTTGACGATGAGGAATGCCCTGGACATCTATTAACGACACAATGTGATGAAAATGTGCAAAGAAGGAGACACGCTCAATTTTGATTGTGCTCCAAGTGTCAGGATGTTAAGAGTGCAATTTTCCAAAAACCACAGTGTATTGTATCCTTAAAAAGATTTTGCTACGAGAAAGGTGTGTGCCAAGATGGTCCCCAAGGTCCTGTAGAAAACCTGCTAGTGTGGCAAAATTGCCTTGGACCTCTTGAACCCCGGTGGAAGTGACCCGAATTTTTTAGAATAGGTGGTGAAGAGACAGGGGCCTTTGAGAACGGCCCAAGTACAACAGCTTTGAGTATCATTTTTGATCACTGGATAATGTCAAAGAGGCCATGACGAGGTGCCTGAACGAGATTCCCGTCGAGACCTTCCGTCGAAGCGTACCAGAAGCATGGCAGAGGCGCTGATATCCTTGTGTTGATACACAAGTGTGCTGTTTTGAAGAGTTTTAGTAATTTGTACTTCGATCTGCAATAAAATGTTCCCCCGATTTATTCTACTAATTTTTTTAGACCAGCATGCAAACTGTTGTAATGTAACTGCATTTATACAAGCCATGTTAGTCACAGGAAACGACATTGGCAAAATAATTGTATGCATACATCCTATGGCCTAATGCTTTCTTACAGTGTATTTTCATGCCTCGCACCGATGCTGAATTATTTGTGTGCATGCTTACTTTGAATGCGAATATAGTAGCAATTTTACCAACTGGCAACGCGGTCAAGTTCTGACTCAAAGATTAAAAACTATAAAAATTTAATTTTGTTGATGTCACAAAGAGAAGCAAGTGCTGCATGTCTTACTAATAGTCACAGTCACGCTTGCAATCTCCTGGTCACTCCCCTTTGTCCACCATAACCCTGTCTCAGTTACTTTCTTACTATGAATTTTTTCAAATATCTCCAGTGTCTTCTTCTAAAATTAATAAAATCCCTGAACATTGTTTTCCCAATGCAAACCATTTAAGTATTTCTGGTATTTGTAATGGTATATTTGGATCGAGGATGATCAATCTTTACTTAGCCAGTCAGCTGAGAGGTTCCAATCAATAGTGAGTGCTACTGGGAGACCTTACAGTGTGTCTACTTTCCTTGATGAATATTAACGCCTTCAGTTATCATTTTAGCAACAACCACAGATGATTTCCGAATGGTACAGCGAATGAGAAAGAAATAAGGACAGTGGCAGATTGCTGACTACACTATATCAATTGAGACATGAGTTTTGCTTAGGAATGGGGGGTCAGAATGAAATAATAGAAAAATTACAGCACTGTGAATTTGGAATAAAAGAGAAGAGAGAAAAAAATAAGTGTATTAAAAATTAGATGGGTTGCATCAATTTCATGGTGTAAAATACCGGGACTCGGATCCCAAATCCTCTCGATGAAAAGTGATGGAATCAAAAGAAGAAAATTGAGCTATTTCAAATGTTTGTGTGTTACACTGTCATTAGACCTTTCATGTGGCACAAAGGTCAAAAGATTATGCGGGTGGGCGTCAGAGAAGCAAGGTTTCATTAGACGGGTTTTAAGAAAAGGTAAGAAGTTATATTTCACATATATTTCGGTAGTCAGTGACCAGTAGGACGGAATGAACGGCGGAAGAAAGTATATGAAGCGAAGAAGGATGTATTGCAGGTTCGTAAAAGGTCTGAGTTTGTGTCGTGGTAGGCGGGGATTGGAAAAAGATAGGAGGGAATGAGGAAATGGTTAGTTAATTTGCCTCTTTAAACCTACCTTATTCGGTAAATTCGGTATTAATAATAATTATGCTAGCACAAATATTCTCTACGCCCATGTGCGACCATAGATAGGATCCCAATAATTTAGGACCGATTTCTTCAACATAGATATCCATCAGAATCTTGGAACATGGGTCTCCTCTTTCACTAATTACTATCTAAGTGGTACAAATAATGGATGGTAGAATTAATCAACATAAAATATACATCACTGAAGTTTTGCAATAAAATTAATTAAGAATAATACGTAAATTAAATAGATGAGGTCGAATCAAGTAACTAAGAACAGATCAGATGATCAAGTTATGTACGAGTGTGTGTCTCGTACACTGATATCATACTTCTCATGAGGTGCAGAGGAATGTACGGGTCAGCCTTAAAGTTGTTGAAGTTTCATTAGACGAGTTTTAGGAAGTTTAGTGAAAAGGTAAAAGAGAGGATCTATTCCGCTTTAGTTAAACCACATTTGGCATGCGTGGCAAGTAGAGGTAGTTTGAAAGGTTCTCCAAATCACCACAATATATCAGCATTAGCGCAATGAGTTTTCCGCGTAGTAATAGGTAATTCTTTAAGAGTAAACAAGTAACGTGCCAGTGCTCTGGTAAGAGATCTGTGGTGCAGACGCCTCTCGTATTTAGGACCCATGGGAGAAAACGCTAATTCAGGAGATGGAAAAGTCTCAGAGAAAATCCGCCAGATTTCCTGTAAGCTGATAAAATGTCGGGTGTGTCGGAGGAATTACGTTGGAAGCCTCGGAGATTCAGAAGGAGAGCAGGCAACAGTTTGACTTTTAGAAAGCTAAAGGGCACCAAGGGAATTATTATGGCTCCAAATAATATTGGTAGATTCGACTACCGTTACAAACGAAGAGAGAGAGAGACACCGCCACCGACAGATTTATGACTCATTTCTTCTCTCGCACGATACGCATTCGTGAAAAAAATCGAACCCAAGCACCTGAATCGAATATATCGACTTAAAGACAAGTGTTTAATGATTTAAGCAATCATTGCAAGATATTTGTAGACATTTATGTGCATGAATGTTTTTGTATATGAGTCATTATGAATTTAAATGCACATGCCCTTGTGACGGCCTGTGCGGTACGGCGTAGATGTACATATGTTTGGTTAATTCTCTTTAAGAGCCTTCTAACTGAAAACCTTTCTGCGGAGATGACTTCAATCCCTAAAGTACACAGATTCAGGAGTGTATAAGAACATACAGAGCAGTCTGCAAGCCCAGGATTGATAACTCCAGGTCTCAATAATTTCAGCTTTATGCTACATGCTTATCATCCTTCATTTTACCCATTTTGCATTCCTCACATGTTCCTCCTACTCTTCTCAGCCCCTTCATTCCATCGCAGTCTATTTTCTCAATGTCTTCTTCCGCTTTTCCCATTGGGAGTTCAATTTTTTTCCTGGTTACCGAGGCATGTTTGTGTATGCAGAACCAAAATTTATATAAATTTTATGTCCGCGCTCTCACGTTAAAAAATGCCTCGGCGTAAGATATTCAACACCGGTAGACTGCAAACGCTGACATACCACCGAAAAACTTCGTTGCTCCGATACAAATTGGAACGAAGGAACAAATATGGGGGACAGGTTATTGACTCAGTTATGTAAATTAAAAAAAATATTATGAGTATATGATGCACTTCGTGGAGAAAAACCGCAGTGACCGTGGGAATGCACGGAGCAATGGGGGCAAACAAACAATCAGGCGGACGATGTTGAGGGAGACAGTCTCGAAAGTTTACCTCCGAATGGACCAAGTTGTGGCATTATTGCGCAGTTTAAGAGGAGCACTTCGAGACGGAGAGTGAGAGGGAGGGAGGTTATGAGGAGACGGCCCTCTGCCCGGGGATGATAACGGAAGTTTTCTTCCGTCGACCCCGAACAGTAAACCCTCAAATTAAATGGCCAAGTCGATGGAAAGTCCCTTCTCCTTTTCTCCTGGACCAAAAAATACCTTCCGACCGGCATTTTTTTTATCTCAGGCTATTTCTCCAAACCTCACTAGCTTTCACCGCATTATGTTCCATCTATGGAGAGAAAAGTGAAAAAGATTCTACCAACAGGAAAAAACTGCCCAGTCAACCTCATTGCATTCCGTTGAGCCTGCTTTCCCAAAGACATTTCTTCCACATTTGAAATTTTTATATATATAAATATATCGGATGATTGAATTCGAAAGTTTCAGTGTAAGTATTTTTTAAAATGTATTGTTACCAAATCTTTAAATAAATATTAATCTTCCTTTCTAGAATCTGCCTAATGCATGAAAAATATTTCTTAACGAATGATAACAAAAATGATGTGTGGTAACATTGTGCGAAGAACTAGCGTTCCGCTTCAATAAGAGGGCCCCGGGTTCATATCCGAGGTGGTACCTTTGGGCAATCCCTTCTGAAAATCCAATTGGTACGATTTCTAGATACGACCAAAATAAGGGAAACCGGATGGTGGCACTAAGAAAGGAAACGTGTGCAGATATGCACCCTGATTGAGGCTGTTACGATAAAATTAGTAATGTATCCAAAATATTAGAGGAGCTAGATTGGGAATCACTTACTGAGCGACGGTTAAATCACAGATTGAAGCTTTTGCATAAATTGGAAGGACGTCTCTTTAGCAGTGATGTTGAAAATGTATTATTACCCCCATCGTGCTACGGTAGGAAAGATAATGCAAATAAAACTCGAGAAATTAAATGCCGAAAAAATAGCTTTAAGATTTATTTTTTCCACGAACGATAAGGGATCAGAATAACAATGTCCGACCGCGGGGGGGGGGGGGGTAAAAATATTCGGGTCAAATTAGTCTGGTGTGTATTCATCCCTGCCACACAATCTAGCGGTGGGAACTAAAACTATAATAATAAAATAAAATAACTGATTTTGAGATAAAAGTACGATCAGCAGTTGCGAAATAAACACACGGTAATTGCAATGGCAAATGCTCATGGATCTCAATAATGATCATCCTATTTGATTAAAACTTATACATAAGTTTCGCAATATTGAGGGTAAATAATTTAGTCACTATCTTTCAATAAACACATTCCCTAGCATTAGAATAAAACAGAGGACAGAGAGCGACTTTTTGAAATGATGAAAAGATCCCGACATTAATTTTCCAACGATTTCAGCCGATGGAAAATTATACTTAGTAATCCGAAATTCATTCTACAGTTACGTTGTAAATAAAACTGTTTAAATTATACGGTTCGTGTGTTTGCAGCTTACATCAAAAGAACGCTACAAAAACACTTTTATTTGGAGCAGGCAAATATCGCAGATATAACTACGAAAACTGTCACAATTATCAAATACGAAATAGCACTGTCAATATTGAACCATATAAATATTTTCACTGCAGTAACAAAAACTATTAACGGGACAGTTTGGATAGTCACAGAAAATATAATCCTTCCAAAGTTAGCACATGATTATACTTAAATACAGATGACAAACAAACGCTTATTACAGGCAAAGACATACTTGCATTACATACCTCGACTTACTTGGGCAGATCAGAAGAGGTTCGTAAAATTAGGGAAATAGAGAGTGGCACGGATATACTTAAAATATCGTTATTTTCTCATCAAATCAGAGATCAAAACAGATATGACCACAGGTGCCAAAGGAATAATTAGTTTTGATAATGTATACAGTTTGTTGCATTTCTTGCATCCATTTTCATATATTAGCATCCAATAGACCCATTTTTATAGCATTGTTCCCACATGATCGGAATATATCCACTTATTGAACATTTTTGCATGTAAGCATCTTCTTCCGTGCTGAGTAACCTTGAGTAGCTTCAGGCGTGATGTGGCGGAAGTCGAACAGAATGAATAATTGATCATAGCACTTTTTCACTTGATAGAATTTATTTTACGACCAGGTTTCGCTGTATCATCAGCTAACAAAATGAAGTCTTCATTTTGTTACCTGATGGTGATGTATTTCATCGAAACCCGGTCTTAAAACAAATTCTATCAAGTGGAAAAATACTACGATCAATCATTCACCGAGTAACCTTGTTCGAGCACATGGTCGGATTAACTCTGTGTAAAGATGTAATGGTTGGGAATGCATGGCTGGTAAACTAACACCCCTGACCTTACGGCGGGTCGCGGGGTATTACGTAGACGTAGTTGAAATAACTTAATGCCACAATATAACGACCTAGAAAAAATGTTGAAAAATGAGGCTATGGAAAACTACAACCACGTAGAACTTTTGAACATTTCACGTGCTTATACACACGAAATACCGTCAGGAATGTGAATGGCATTATAAAAGAACTGGGTCAGCTGAGTCAAGCACAGTAAACTTCATAGCATATTACAAACCTTCACGAACAGCGTCGCGGTATCATCAAAAGTGAGAGAACTAAGTCGGGGACTGAATACAGACCGGCAGAGGATTTTAAAAAATATAATAAAAATGTTCATCCTTCCTCGACGCCCTTATGAATTCGATAACTCAGATTAAACGTGCCTCTCAAGATGAACAAAAGTTTCACGTGGACAAAAAAGAGTCCCCAACACCGTTTTGACGACAGAAATAAAACAGGCGAAACACACCGTGTTACCAGGTATTCCGCTTACTTAACTCGCACGTCCTCAAAGGAGTGCTAAACTTAGGCAAAAGGCGGTGGCACGAAGGAGGTACCGAGAGAGAAAGGGAAGGAGGAAGAAAAAAAACAGAAAATGAGGTGAAAAGGGCAATAAAGATGGGAAGGAGTGCTGGGAAATGAAGGTCTTGTCTCCGTGTGGAGGGCTTGTTACCGCTGCGACATACGTCCAGGCGAAAGGGTTGGTTGGGGGAGGGTGGGGGGGTCAAGTGAGGAGGGAGGCAGGCAGGCGCCGTCACGGGAGATGCGAGAGCGCCCCGCACGCCGAGCACCGTCCCCTCCGCCTCGTCCCCGCGCGGAGGAGATGCATTCCCGCAGAAGGAAGCGCGCGCTCTCCCACATACTTTTACGACCCGACTAAAGTTCCTCCCCCGCGCAACCAGGCCACCCCCCACGCACCGACAATAAGGCCGCCACTCAAAGAATGACGACCCACCCCCCCTTTCCCGTTCTCGCACCACGAACTCCACCACTCACCCGCCCCCTCCAGATTCCACCCCTAAAAACAACGGCCGAAAACTCGTAACACGGAAAAGGGGGACCTCTCGCCCTCCACGCCCCCCCTCTTCCTCCAAGAACGTGATGCACGGTGTGGGTGAGTGGGCTCGCCGGTCCCCGGATTCCATCCGCCCCACCCCTCCTCCCCCGCGACCGAATCACCACAACTCTCTCCCACGGCGGCGCAATCCTCTCCTCACGTTAGCCGAAAGACTGGCACCCTTATTTCCGAAAGGGTCGCACCATGATGCCCCGCGACTTGTCGCACGCCCCACGCGACGCATTGCCGCCGACGGTGAGGTGGACAGTAGCCTAGAGGGACGAAAAATAGGTAATGATGCACGGGGCCGCAGAAAAGAACGAGTTTGCTCATAAACCATTCCATGGAGCCCGTCATTTAGTTAGAGAATATAGGGTAACACCCCATGCGGACGTGGTAGTTCAGGAGTAGAGTGTTGGACTACTGAAGAGCCCGAGTTCGATTCTCGAATAGCCTCAGCTTCACCCGACCTATGTGAATTACCGGGTACTAGAGCATCCTGGCAAGTAATACCCGGCACAGGGCCTGCCCCCCCCCTGCCCTGAAATGTGGATTTAACGCGCCGTTGGGCTTAGTACTGGGCGACCTCTACCGTCACCTACCAAACGGGCCTTCGGGTTGATTACTGTGTTTATGGCTTTACTATATTCCTTTATGGAGGAAGCAATATTGGCAATTTAGAGCGGCACATAGTGGCAGGCGCGCTCTCAATGTCACTAGTCCTTAGTATCGCGATTGGGGTTCACGGCCTCTGAAAATTGGAATCTAAATATTATCCAAGGAGACCCATGAGAAATCCTAGGATACACGTTTATCAATCAGCCGGACTCCATTGAACAAAACTTGGCTTAGAATAGTGGCGATACTGTACTGGAAAAGTCAATGGAAGGCAGCGGATCGTGATATCAAGACAAATATTTCTCGAAAATTTCGAGCAGAAGGATTAAATTTACGAAGCATGCAAAAATAAAGGAAAACTTCCATATCAGCTACACAATTTTATAAAATGACAGAAAGCCACAAACGATTGCCCGTAAACTTGAGGATTGCGACAGGTACGAAAATCACAAGCATGGGTCAATCTATTGACTTTAAACACAAATTGCATGAATAGGTATGACGTGCAGAAATATTTAATATTGGATCAAGTAAATTTTATTTTACAATGCCTTTTGTAGAAGTTCCAGGAATGCATGCGTTTTGGTAATTGCTGTCCCGGTATCCCCTAAATTTATTCCTTCTTCATGCGTATTTGTGAAAAATATAGAAGAACAAAACATGTATATTAAGGTAGCATTGGCGTCATGTAACGCGTAGTTTACTCTTAAATGTGAGCGAGAAAATTACGCCCTCGGATGGCGTACTTCACCCGACTGAGCCTTCATGCCTTCCTCCCTTTACGCCTGACACCCCGTCTTCGTCTTCGGGACCATAAAATGCATAGACGTCCGTCATGTCGCGCCCACTCTCTCGCACGGCACCTCGCTACCGCCCCCCTGCCCCACAACAACCTCTTTCCCGACCTTTCCCTCGGGGCGAAGGTGCGAGGCGGACGCCAGGGCTCGTCAGAGCTCGATGTGAAAAAAATCACTCCGGGCTTATCGCCGAACGGAGCCGGCTCCTTGCTTCCCCGAGGGCCTTTCCTCGGGCCCCGCACGACACCTTCGCCTCTCGCGAGGGCATTTTCATTTTTTATCAGCCTTACTTCCCACCCTCGGCCTCTCGGCGTGCGCGCCGTCGACCCCGCGAGTGCACACCGATAACGCGCGCTCTCGTCGCGCAGTGATAGAGCGGCGTCGGTGTGCCCGAGGAAGGAGGCTCATATACCTCCTCCTCCTTAAAACGCCGTCCTCGGCTAGGCAGTGATTTACAGGGATGCCCGGAGGAACACCCAGGAAGCCACCCGGTGCCTTCCTTCTCCCTCCATTTCATCCAAGTTTGTGTCAACAAACTTCAGGGTCTAAAGCTTCTTTTTGTCAAATCTAAGCGTCACCTTGCTCCGTCATATAGTCGCAGAGAGGCGAAGGGGGATCCGCAGATGGGCAGCCGCTTCAGGCGAACCGAGGGAGGGCGATCGGGCTCCACTTTCGGAAAGAGGCGACTACCACTATTCGGTCAATTTGTGTTCAATCAATTCCCGCTCCTCCTTGGAATATAAAAGTTTTTAACTCATTCTGAAAATAAAACGTCTTCAGAGAATCACTCGTTGATCAAGTACTGATACATGTAACTTTTTTTACCATATATTGCTTTCAGGATGAGGAATCGCACCTTTTTACGTCCTCGTTTTTTCGTGGCTGGTCAAGAATACTAAATAAGGAAACAGCAATTCACTTTTTCATAAAACAAACGTTTGAGATGTGACTAGGGAGAAGTTGGACAGAATAAGACAAACGACGTAAGGTTCAGAGAAGTGGGAAAAGGTGATAAAATTCTAAGTGAAATTTTAAAAAGGCAGAAAAAATGGGTAAAGAAAATATTGAGTGGCTGATTAAGTCCATGGTGGAAGGAAGAATGTTCGTTAAGCGGGGCAGAGGAAAGATATTACACTTTTTAGACGCCGTGTAGGCCGGTAGAGTGCCATTCCCGGAAGAAGGAAATAATGCAGAGCTGTTAAGTGGGAAGCTCATGTCATATGTGTAACACAGTTTGTTAACCACCTTCAAGAGGTAGATTACTTTGAACGATGAATAAAATATCTCAGCAGTCTGACCATAATTCCTCCATTGTTTCTGCTTTACCAAATGACCTGCCCTCTTACTTGAATAGCTAAGAAGGGATTCTTACTGGAGGGACATGAGAAAGGAATTCGGGAAAGTTCTGTGGTAATTACTTAGAATGCAAGACAGTTAACTGCCTAGGAAGATATCATCCAACCGAAAAAGGATGGTTAAAGGCTGCTGCCAACTCGTAACTCGACCTTTCGTACTTTCACTCTGTTGACAAAGACTACTTGAAAGTAGATGTGACGCCCTAGTGCGTAAAAATGAAATTCATTACAGGCACATGAATTTTTATTTTCCATTGTTTCTCATAATAAACGACACGTTTCGCTAAAGATATAAAATACTGTCAGACACATACGCGGATATAGGATTGCTTATTCTTAAATGTTCAAGACTGCCTGCAAATACGGTTTGGAAATTCTTTTTAATTTCAACTTGGGAGCATTTTTAACGCATGCTACCGATTGTATCCTGCGTCCCAGGAACAAATTGCACACTTGCACAACTTCCTTCGTCTGAGAAACCTAATTACACGAGTTTCATTACCGCGCTTTACATTTCTGACAACCCGGTTCCATCGAAACACATTCTTAAGAAACATTTCTCCAAGACATTTTATGCATGTTGGACGCTCTCGTTTATATATTCCTAATCTAAAATATCGAAGAAAGTGATATAGACTAGAAGATGCCTGTAATAATCATCAAATGAAGCTCTCATGCAACCGAAAGAAATCTACCATCCGTCATTCCTCCTCAAGCTTATACAGCGCGGACACATGTCCGGGGTAGCTCACCAATGGGGTCACCGCTGCCGGTAACCTAGAAGCCTAGCACTAAACCCTCGGTTTCCTTCTCCCGCACCATCGAGGCAAGTATGTAATTTGTGGCGGTCGTAATATTCCGAATTTCACGGGATTCAACCAAAATATCGTAAACTGGAAAAATGTTGCTGCAAGTCTCATCGCGTAACTGGAAGACAACGGCTGAACTTCATTCTGCGCACATCTAACTCCAGAGGAAGCTCAGACTGAGGTTATTATTTACATAAGTAATGTAGTTTAAGCGCACCGGTTCCGGAACATATTTTACATTTCATTGGAGGCCTGGGTAATGATGCCCACTACCTTACGGAATGCAAGGGGGTAATTTTTTTTACGTTTCCCATTATGCTGAAGCTGCACACCATGAAAAAAGCTGTGATTTCTGAATGAAAATATTTTACCAAAACACACAATTCATTCCATCGGTATAAATATCATAAGACATACAGATATCACACTATCATTCCGTAGGTATCAATCATATTTAAAATATGAGACTCAAAGCGGTATTTTGCGGTCTACAATGGACGTGGAACTCTCGAGATTGACCAGATAAGTCCCCAAGGGTAAGAATTTGGAAAATATCTTCGGCTTAGGATCACTGGCTATCGCAAGAGCAGAGGCTCGATGACGACGAAAATAAACAAACGCACAAGGAGAATGCGTGTGTGAAGTCTCACAATTCTCATCCATTCCATATTTTTTACGACCGACGCTGACGCGATTGAGAATTCATGGAATTCTTCATTAAAAAAATACAGATTAGAATATAACCTCCAAGAATGCTTTCAACAATTTTATCGGCGATAGTGACCACTCTGAGGGTGCGGAAATCCTTACCCTTCTCCACATTATAAGCGCATAGATCCCTATCTGTCCTACTCTTATCACCCCCGTACTTACTATTCATGAAAGATAAACAGTTTAATGAGCTCGTCATTTTGTTGTTTGTCCCTTACCGGTGTTAAACACTAATTGAATCAAAGATTACGTAAATATACCACCTGTCTCCGGTATTGTATCAATTATACGTGTAACAATATATCTCCAGTTTTTTTCCTTAATAGATTTCTTGGGTTGCTACACGGGAGACGCAAACGGGTGGTGGAAAAGTCACATAATTAACATTTGAATTTTTTCGTGAAATACAGAATGGGGGAAACTGCCGTAAATTTAAATTTTGGAAAAATTAATCGCAAAAGATCAATTCAAACCCTTCCAGTCATTATTATCTTTAATCGGCACTTTGTTTTAAACGACTATAGCGCAAATTATTTTTTGAAAAGTGGTGGCAACCGGAGTGAGCGTTTCGTTGACTAAGTGAGGTGGATTCATGAATGTCGTACTGAATTGGGCATTAAAATGCTCAATGACAGCAGTTACATATGAGACAAAGAAGTGAGAGGATAATTAAATGTTTTTCTAATAAATATTAACTAACATGAGTCGCCACTATGAGAATGCTAGTGCTAAAATACGTAGAACCCGTCAATAATTGGGAATTTTTTCTTTAATTCTATTTCATATTCAATATAGATGTCACGTTAAAGCATCACTGAATTTGAAAGATTATCTGATAGAGAAGAGAGTTTCTGAAAATTTGTTGCAAATAAAATCAGATTTTTATGACAAAATTTTCGTTGTTATCTATATTCTCCAAATATCTCGGTATTTTTCAGAATGCATAAACATTGCAAATATTGATCGGAAAAAGGCCTAATAGGCCTACCATACGGTCTCCTTGGTTTAGTTGTAAAAACCTAAATCGCTAAAGAGAACGATAGATTTACGAATTCCGAACAAACTATAGGAAACGAGAAGGACGTAAGACCTGTGAAATATTTTGCACACCATCATAAAACCATGCACGCCTCATGAGCATGCATGTCTGAACAGTTTATGGCGTATGGCGTGGGAAGAGCCGAGAGCAGAAGTATTAGAATGAGAAAAGTGGAATGACAAACTAATGAAGTAAGCGCCCAAAGCGGGCGTACGCCACATTGCCGCAGGAGAGCTAGCTAGCAACGCGGAGGGAAAATAAGGGTTCACCCCGGAGCAGCGCAGGAGCCGAAACGAAGGTCACTGCGTCACAGCGGTAATTTGGACACCCCAAAACAAAAACAAAACGCGGTAGCCCACCGAGTCTAATTTTTTTCCAATTAATAAAAAATGAGCTTTCCTCGCGCATTTTCACGAAAAAAATTCTGTCATCATCGCGAAAAAAAATATATATATATTATCCGGGGTCACCAATTTCCTTGGGACGCGGCCCAATTCGAAACGCCAGCAGCTGAGCTCAGCTTGAAAGTTCCAAAAAAAAAAGATATTTATACACCTATGGGTGTAGATATAATTTTTTCTCGATACAAATACGTGTGTACATGTTTAATTCAGGTCGCCACGAACGACACCACGTCCACTCAATAATAGTCCGCGAAAATATTGCATGTGTCACCCAATAAAAAGAAAAAAAAACACGTTATTCGTTTCCATTAAAAATTTACAGCCTGTGTTAGACCTCGCGACCCCTTCGAATGCCTTCCCCACCACCCCCCCCCTTCACAAACACGCTACCCTCATCCATCCCGCCCCACGGCGGCGGCAGCCCCCGTGTTATTTCCACGAAAAACGGTTATTCATTTTGCTGCCTTTTTATTCCGCGTTCATTTTCGCTGGGAAATGCATTTATATTTACGACCCCGAGAGGTTCCGCTGAATTGCACACGGCACTGGCGCGAGAGGTCGCGGTGCGCGATCCTTATCGGCACCACGGCTCCCGCGTGCGCCAATTATAACGCAGATCCGAAAAAGCGGGAGAGGGATTCCGCGTGATAGGGGTGGGAGGAGGACGAAAAAGAAGTTCGCGCTACTAAACTGTTTCAATCGGCGCTCATCTATATTTGCGGAGGGCGTTAAAAGCAATGTTGAATATGTAGCACGGTGTTTTTGGTCTTGTGTCCACTCAGTCTGACGGAAAATATCGGAGACCATTCGACCGTTCTTGTTCCGTTAGTAATAGCACGCGCCAAATTCGTCATGTGTAATCGTTTGATCATTTGTAAGTGCATGAATTAATTATGGGGAATATATTTTAATGTTACATTGGAAGTCCTAAAGTGCTGTATATTCAACCACACTATGTGTATCAGGTGGTAAACTTTCATCAGAGAAGTAACTGAATAGGATTATACATTTCCCCTGTAAACAGAATATTGTAATGGAAGGCCGAATTCGACTTACAGACGCGAGTGCATTACATAATTTGCGGTTTATATTCAAATCAGGTTTCGATAAGGCGACGGAAAGGCATAAAAAACTCAAATTAAGGCATACGTGCATAAATAAAATGTTTTAGAGAAGAGAGATGGCAAGCTCTAACGCTCAAAATGAACAACCAACCTTGTGTATAGGAAAGATTCTTGTCTATTTCTGCCTCATGGGAATGCGGAGCCATTTCCGCATGATACAACGTATGATCCAAATTAAAGGACCAGACGGGATGACTTCTGGCGTTACTCGGAGGAAGCGATTCCTAGCCGAATACGAAACATTGAGTATATCTACATAAAATATTCCATAAACTCCCTCGGTTCCGACACTAAGTGTATCAACTCAAAGGACAAGTGACTACGATCACCTGATATAGTCCGTAAAAATAAATTTTAAATATGATGAAGCACAAAGACATATAGTCAGGACATTTTTGGCACTTTTTATTCACCAAATGTATGTACTTCCTATTTTAAGTACTTCTCACGGTCTCGTTGCATGCTTTATGACTCTTGCCCAGAAGAAGTTTCATTAGAGCAACAATTTTATACCGAAGTCACCCGTCAATAATTAAGTTCCAACCGGCAGTCCGTGCTTGCAAATTTTCTTGGAAGCAAAATGAGGATGTCAAACCGACAAGCAATCTCTTCTTTCTTCTCTCAGCGTAGAGTATAAGAGACATCATCCAAGGTCTTCAGCACAGTAGCCTTCGGATAAATTGTGCTATGTGAAGCACCAATTGTTGCTCAGTACTCCATTGGGGTGTAGGTATACTGCATATTTTTTAAATGGAGTCCAATATCAGTGCAGTACACCGGAAAGACAGGCTATTGCCGGAGGTTATAGGTGCACCCTCAAGTTTTAACTTGCCCTCATTCTCAAAACTGAATGCGAGAAAACATTTAGCACTATTTCAACCACGATATGTACCGGGAAAGTCTATTCTTGAATAATTTATATTCTCGTTCACTTTTCCAATATTGCACTGCAGTGGGAACTCCAAAGGAATTTAAAATGTCATGTCCAGAAGTCACAGACTACCGCAAACTTATTTCATAGCCGCGGAATAATGTCGCTGTAAATGTTGAGAGTGATTGATGTCGCCCTAGATTTCCTTTCTGCCAATACTAATCCCACTGAGCATTACGTTCACCTGCTCGGTACCTGATACCCAAAAATGCTTGTCGACCTATAAAATCCATCTTTTCACTCAATCAGAGCTCCAATGAAAATACGCCATTCACTTCATCATGAAATAAAAATATAAGTAATAGTCATTGGAAAGGCACATGTATATATATATATATATACATATATATATATGTATATATATATATACATATAATATGTGTATATATACATTTTTTAAAGTTTTGTGACTTTGATTATTCGTTATTGCGTGTTAAAACCGTCCTGTGAACTTATATAATAGAAGCATATTGATGATATTTCCCTTCAAAATATTTATTTTTCGTCACCATAAATACCTACGGGATTTCGTAAAAAAGAAGAAAATGATGATGGAAGGAGGGAGAAAAAGTTGGATGGAAAGATGCGCGTCTTCGGCACATGCGTATGGACACCATGCGTGAAAGATAGAGAGAGATATTCAAGAATCCTAGCATCATATTGGCGCAGCAAACTGAAGCTAATCCCTCTCGCACAGGGACGGCTGATGTCATTTGAAAGAGATCTGGAAATGTTGATTTGGTCACGCGTAATAAACTGATTCAAATTGATTGCGACGTTTATTACGATAAACATATCCCATTTGGCCAGGGAACCTCTCTAGCTAGGTACAACGAAATAGTGTACACAAGAATATTTACCAAATAATAAAGAATTTGGGAATAACTTTAATCGAAACCATGTCTTTTTTAAACAGTCGAACATTAGAATGTGATGCATTTCAAGATAGAACATTACATGGTATGTGGTGCAGCATATATGTTAATATCTGCTTATTTTCATGAAACAGTACTTACTTCCACAAAACACGCATAGATATTTACATTTTCTATTCGCGAAATAATTTACATGTAGTTTTACTTATATCATGCTCTATTAGATTATAATAAATAAGGAGACATCAACCAAGGCGTAGGGAATATAAGTATACTACAATGCTTAAGTTTTAGGCTATGACATATAAGTCCTCGACTAAAAGACCACCACGAAGGGTGTATTAAAACTTCGCCCATTAATCAGGTGATTTCCTTAAATGCTAAGTGTTAGAAAAAGAAATGACAGGTGACAAAGAGGTTTTCATATTAAAATTATTTTGATGATTTCCCCGGTTTTTCTTGTGGCCTTAAACTGGGCTCGGAGAGAAGGAGAGTTTAAATCTATCCCTACTAGAGCCCATATCTCCTGATTTATCTGGGAGGTTAAATCCGCCAAGAGCGTGGGATTTTAATAACTCCCGTGGGGTCAGGGGCCTAAATATTTCATGCCTCTCTCGCTGTCTTCGCCTCTGAAGGGACTCCCAGTATCCCAAATGCTCTCGTCACACCTAATTTCTCCCACAAACAATTTTTCACAAAACCAGCGTACACCGTATCAAAATTCTATTCAGTTCATTTAAAAATTTACCTTATGAGTTTCTAACACAACCCCATATTCCATTTTTGTTCCATCAATGGCAAAATAAATGCAATTATTTCATTTTTCACAACATTTCCCCACAATACGCAATGAAGAAAGTTTCTTTAGGGGGGATACGTAGTCTTCCGCTGGAGGCCGTGGACCCGTAAAAGCTGATGACCATTGCATATCGCTGATTCTAAGCTGCACTCCAATTGTAATTTTCAACCATGGTCGTCAGACGATGTCTCGACTCGAAGAGATTGTTATCGGAGCGATATTAAGGGAATTTAAGACTTTAAAATCAAAAGGTCGACAGTGGATAAGGGCGAATATATCTGAACTGAGTGCCTTTAAGTAATGGTGGAAAATTCGGATAACATCCCGCCTTCCATTTTCACACACTAGCACCGGAAAAGATGAGATCAATAAAAGGAAGACGAGACAGTATGAATGAAAGTATGAAAATGTATTGTAGGCGTGGTAATTTTAGCATTAGTATGCTAAGAACTGAAAGCTACTTGGTAATATTGTACGCTCTTTAACAGAAAGAACCTGGCCGGTTTCTATGTTTACGCACAACACCAGGAGGTTACCAAAAACGTTACCATAGCCTCTTGACGATGAAGCGTCAGCATCGATAACGATCAGGTTCATTGAATAATATGGAAGCTAGTCCCCTGCCTACTGCTTGTTTTTTGTTATAATTTGTTAATGTTTTGACCAGGATTGGTATGAATTATAAGGAGGTCAACATTATATTTAATTTCGTTATACAAGAAAGCTGTTGGAGTAAATAAAATCGAATTACAAGCGAGGACAAAGTTGAACGCCACGAAGACATCTGGTGCATTCATAGGTGTACTTGTATGCGATTGTGTATGTTAGTAGCTAGAATATGTGTTTGGATGTGTGTAGAGTAAAATGGGTTTTGCATAAATACATTTCTCTGTGTGGGTGTGCATTGGAATGTTTTCGTTCGTTTTGTACGTGATTGCATTCTATTTTACGGGCGGTGGCCTTACACCCACCGCCACACGTCCTTGCGGGGTAATGTGTTGATCTATATGTAAATTCAGGTTTATTTAACAAAGTTTTACTTTTGGCGTGGCATGGTCCATCCCGATGCTGTGTTCAGCGATGGCTGATTGAAGGTTTAAAGGCCCTTCACCCTGCTGGTGCGCACGACGCTGGAGGAAAAGGAGAAACCAATAGCCAGGGCCTGCTTGCCATATGTATCTTCGGTATTCGGTAAAATATCAAGAATATCGGCGAGATACAACATGGAGGCCGTCCACAAACCACCAGGGGAAAGCGGACATGTTTCCGTCAGAGCCAAGGACCTAATTGGCCCCGGACATTTGCCAGGCCCCGTGTGCATGCGAAGACGTCCACATCGGAGAGACGGGGCGGACCATTGAGACAAGATTAAAAGAACACCAACGACACCTACGGCTGGGGCAAACGGAGAAATCTGCCATCTGGATGGACCACGCCATTAAATTCGATGGAACGAAGTTACTTGTCCGCTTCGTTGGTCACTGGGACCGAATTATTAAAGAGTCAACTGAAATACGACTGGGACGACATAATTTCAAAAGAGACTCCGGCTATTCCCTCAGCGACGTGTGGAAACCAGTGCTGCGGAAGGTTAAAGAAGAAAGGAAAATAACACGGCGCTATGGCGACCAATCAGGAGACTAACATCTCTCCCACCACACCACGGACCAATCACGAGTCACCTGACCCGCGGCCACATGCATGTAAGATTGCTAAAATGCAGAGTTGGCGATGCTCTAATATTGTGATCTCTTTGCTCTCCTGTGTTTCATTTCTGCTTACTTATACATTCACATGGTACTTTCTCTTCTTCGGTGGCGGAGGTTTTACGGGTTTCCCTCCGCCCATGGGTGCATGGCGGGCCAATACCGCTCCAGCTGAAAAGAAAAGGAAGGTTTTTCCGCCACCGCTACCCTCTTTCGTAGCCTTTCCTATCGTGTTATTTTCTACCCCGAAGAGGAGTTGATCCTAAAACGGGGTTTCCGTATTGTCTCATTAAGTTCCTATTATATTTTATATGCGGGTCGCGGTGGTCTAGTGGGTAGAGCGTTGGACTACTGACCGGAGGGTCCCGGGTTCGATTCCCGGGAAAGGCACTCTGGGCACCTGCAGCTCCACCCAAGCTAGTTGATTTTTCGGGTACCAGATCTTCCTGGGAAACCATAACCGGCACAGGGAAAGGAACTGGCCCCCCTACCCTGATGTGTGAATATTCACACGCCGTCGGGCTTGGTACATGGGTGAGCTCTACCATCACCGACCTTCGGGTTGATTACTGTGTTTATGGTTATATTTTATATATTCCTGGTATCCTGTGCCTTTAAGGAAATAAAAACTTTTAAAACTGAAAACTGAACAGAGTTGGCACTCATTAGTCCTGATGACGTTGCTCGAGTCGAGTGTCGAAACGTCGGCCAACATACAGGTAGAATCCCTGACCCGGTGGAAGACCCGAGAAAACTTCATTAAGCCGGGAAAGCAGGTCACTAAAGGTTTAATTGATGTCGTCCTTTGTTTCAATTCACTTAATTGTGATTTGTAGTTCAAGCAGCTTTTGCAATTTGAAAGTATCACATTAAATCGCTCAGACTGTACTCTTTGGACTCTTAAAGCTGGTTACTATTTGGTAGTTACAGAAGATGCGTCTTTATTTTTATTTCTGGAAAAATCCCCTTACTAGGGACATTTACGGATTTTAACATCTAGATAGTTAATTAAGGACCTTGATGTCGTAGTTAATAACAAATGCCCTTCTCAATTGGTGTCTTAAATTCAGTTTTGTCATTACCAGTGACATGTCTGCATTTGGCTTCAATTAATCAAATGGAGTGAGCAAACCAGGTGATTCCACTTACGCATTGTGAGAGAGAGAGGACATCAGTAGGAGCACTGGACAATCGACAAATGATGGCGACCGAACAGGCGAGGGGGGAGAGGGTGGAAACGCTTGGGTAAACGGTCACTCCCGAGCAAACACGGGCTCAGGGTGCTCTCTGGTTTTGGATCTCGGCCACTTGGTTCCTTGAGACATCTCCTGAGCACCTTTTCAAGGCGAGATGAAACGGAGAAGGTGCCATCATCCGCTTGCGGCCTATGAACGTGAGGAATGCGCACGTGAAGGGCATTCGAGAGATGATGGGTTGACGATGAGAGATGAGGTCATGGTATTTCCAGAAACCCATACATTAATATCCCTTCGTAACATGTAAATTGACCCAAGGATGAAGGAAACCATGAAGTTACAAGATGGAAAAAATTATTCGAGAGTAGGATTATACCTTGCGTGATGTAAAAAGCGTAGAGAGGACCGAACTACTATGTCCCCTAAGAGAGTAACGCTCGGGAAATCACCCGCGAATATGGAGGGGTGAATCTGCGGGAAGCGGTGCACAAAATCTCTGTAAGGAGGAAGGAAAACCGTTGCGATGAAAGGCACCCTTGAACTACCGACCATCTTTGATTCTCTCCAAGATATAAGAAAAAAGTTCTAAGCAACCCTTCCAACCCTCGGAAACATAAAAAAAAGAAGATGGTATAAAAGGGAAGGCAGGACTGAAAAAAACAACCAGCGGGAGCGCGATTTCAAACGGCCAAATCGTTATGGTGCTCTTTTTTTATTCGCCCCAAAAAAGTAAGGGATGAAATAAAAGAACGAAGATGGTGCGCGGTGCCTGAATGATGCCAAAAAATAAGTATTCGCGGCAACCGCACAAAAAAAGTGAAAGAAATGTGAAAAAATAAATGTACATGTGGCAGAGCAGCGTGATGACCCTCAAGCAGCCGAGGGGGGGGCATTTGGCGGGGGAGGAGGGGAGGGGGGTGCAACCCGTTGCATCAAATATGCTGAATCGGTCCAAACACGAGGGCCCTACGTGAAGAGATCCCCTCCATCACCGACCAACCCCTTTTTATATGAGACTTCATGACGTGCTCACTCATCATAAAAAAATGGAGGCGCCGTGTGAGTGCGCCGGCACATGCGGAAGAATACAAAACAATGCGGGGGGTGGGGGAGGCGCTCTGAATGCATAAATGACACTCCACATTCATCCGCGGACCGCGCCCCCGCGCGAAACGGACTCCAGGGAGGAGAGACGTCGGCGGATTTCATTTCTTCCCTCGGAGAGACCGAGTGGTAAGTGGGCATGCGCCGAAATATAAATTGCTCAAGAGGTGAAAAATAATACCCGCTGACTTAGGCGTGATATAAGTATGGTGGTAGTCCATCCTAAAATATAAAATTAAAATAGCACCTTTGTACCAAATATAAGGTTTAAACGCTAATGCGCAAGGTTTGTAGAAATAGTAAGGGTAATAATTTTTCCCCTAACTTGTGCGTAAAGTGCTGAATTAAGGCAGTTTAAGTTTAGCGTGCGCATCATCACAGATCTTATTAGCAAGAAGACAGTTCACATCATTATCACTGAACATTTGGCCATGCGAAATATCTGCGCTAAACTCGTCCCGAAGGTCTTTGGATGGACGACGAAGATCAGAGTCGAGTGTCTCATGCGATAACCTTCGGCAACGGCATCGCGACGATTCCCCAACCCCCTTACAGTTCCCACTTGGCACTAGACAACTATTTCCTATTCTCTATTAAAGTGAAATACTCCCTCAAAAGGCACCATCATGGGACCCTGAATTGCCGTTAAAGAATCTTGCACGCGTACCCTTACGGACATCCCGAAATCTGCCGACTAGGATTCTTGCGAACCTTGGAAAAGCCACCGGCAAAAGTGTGTGTTCACGCTCCAAGGGATGTACTTTGAAAAATGTCGAGGCATTGTATCAATATTTGAGATAAATCTATTTTCTGAAACCTTACCCAATATGTTTAATACAAACTATGAAAATGTATACGAGGCGCGCCCAGGAAATAAATATCTTCTGCTATCACCTCCCGGGCACCTGGTGATGCAAGGTCCCGCATACATAGTCACTTCCCAGTACCAATGAAGTATTCCGACCATTTTGTTCGTTTTCGACAACTAAGCTAGTGAATTCGGCATAGTCACTGTGATCATACCACTCGCATCCGCATTTTGAGGTTGACCGAGAGGTTGCAGCATCGACCCCTGGGGCTACGATTTGACGTCGAGTGGCCATTCCTTGCCTGGTAGTCAAGTAAGTGGGGCGCTCGGCTACTTACAGGGTTCGTCCGGAAAATAAGTGTAATAAACTCATTGTCTTTTTTGGCAAAAGCGGAGTCGTCCACTACGAATTTGTACCTGAACGACAAACTGTAAATGCTGCATTTTAAGTCCAAGTGCTCGACAGGCTTCGAAAACAAGTCGCCCGCGTCCGGCCAGCGATCAACCGTATGACTGACAACCTGAGCGACAATGCGCCGTCTCACACCGCGCTTGTCGTGTCGGACTTCTTGGCCAAGCACGGCGTGGCAACGCTGCCGCACCCGCCCTACAGCCCGGACTTGGCACCACCGGACTTCTTTCTGTTCCCGAAGATAAAGAGGAGTTTGAAAGGAACGCGATACGGGACTTTGGACGCCGTCAAAGAGGCCGTGACGACGTGTCTTCGAGAGGTTCCCGATGACGCCTTCGCGAGAGCGTTCCAGGAATGGGAACGCCGCTGGAACAAGTGTATCGGCTCACAAGGGTCCTATTTTGAGGAATATTAGCTTAAGATATGTAAAAGTGTAATAAATTTTTTTCCCTGAGCTTAGTACACTTATTTTCCGGACGAGCCCTGTAGTCTTTAATAATTCGGCTAATGAGTTTTGGATACTTATCCCATGTAACTATTGAGGACAACCCCGTATAAAATACCAAAAGTGTGATTTTCTTACAACTTAAACTTGGATAGAGAGACCGAATTATAGAAAAGAAACTCAAATCTTGAATGAGTTAATTGCACACATATAGTAAGATATAGGTTAACCTAAAAAATTGAAACTAACATTCAAGCTAATTGATGATTGACTTATTGTGAAGTCATTTGATGCACATTGGAGAGAGTGGTGCTGCGTGCTAAACATCCTGCACGGATAATGAGCAGAATTCTTTAGCACGTGAAGGCAGTATGTTAAACGTTCAGCGCAACATCATGATTTACAACGATTATTTAAATGGGCGGTCGCTATTATCAATTAAGCAATCATTATTAGTCAATCATATAAATTCACTTAATCGTGGGTGAGCTTTTACGGAGTAAATATTCATTTTCCACATTTAGAACGAAAATTAGACATCCGTTTGCTTCTGACTCGAGAATAATTTTAGCTTTTTACGGATAAATACGAAAGAAATGGACCTCATTGGATTCTGTCTTTCTAAAGGAAAGTTCCATCATATACGCCAAAATACACAAGCTACCATTGCTCTCGCTTCTTGGGGCAGAATGCATAACGACGGAAATAAAAAATAAAAGAAATGAGTAATTTGGCGCATTGCGATCATGGAGTTACACCCGGAATTCAAGAAATAAGAAAAATATCTTTATGAGTCATGTTATGGCAATCGCCGGTTAACTTAGATGATCTACTCTTTGACAAATTTGATTGAGTTATTGCAGGAAAATGCAATGAAAAAGCAAGGGATACATATGTGTTACTACGCTATAGCAATGCCACATTTGGCATAAGCATAAAGATTTGGGACCCATAGTTGAAAACGTTAATTAAGGGATTGGATAAAGTTTGTGGAAAACCTATGTACTATTATTGGCATTCTGTCAGTTAAGGTAGGTTTTGAACGTACACAACCTATACAGTGTACAACGACACGTTTCCTTGTCTCCTCTTAACAAAACACAACCCAACATTCGACACTCTCACAAGTCCCTCTTCAAAGCAGCATACTTCCTTCCTCCCTTCATTCCATCCAACATCCCCATCTCATCCCGGCCCCTACCTTGTTCGGCTAACTTGCTCCTCTCTATCACAGTCTTCAACATCACCAACTGCTCTGAATCCATCTCATGTCTCCTCTGGATGTCTCCCAACAATGCCCTCTCCTCCCCCAACATATCTAGCTCTCCCTCGGTTGTTTTCGTTTGAGATCACTTCACCTTCACCATCTTTCACCACACTCACACATCGCCTTCACCTTGCCTCAATGAACATGTTTCCACGCCATACAAAACCGGGCTCCAAATTAAAGTTTTGACGAGCCTTTTCTTAACATCCTGCCGGCCTCTAAATCAGCTCCCTCCGCCTTACGAAAGCTTCTTCTTTGCCTAATGCACTTCTTCTCCTTACATCCCTTCTACTTTGGCCATCGCGGTGCAAAACACTTCCGAGATATGTAAACAGTCATGCCCACAAAAGTTCATGAGCACCTGTTTTATTATTTAACTTAGCTTTTCTTTTTCTCAAAAATTGCATAACATTGATCTTGTAAATCTATATATTTTTAAAATTGCTTAAAGAAGGAAGTAACTTTGAAGGGTATGGTAGAGTCGTTTGGTCCCCGTACTTCAAGAAGAGAGAATGAAAGACAGAATTTTAGAATGGCACCGGGCAAGTGAGTTTTCTTGCGCCAAGGGAATTTTCATGACACAAATTATATTGGTAGAATTGACCGCTCGGATAAAATATGAGATAAAAAACCTTCACAAACTGATTTCAGGATTCGTTCTTCCCTCAAACGATATGCAAACATAAAAAGATCGAACTCAAACATCCGAAAATATTAACATAAAGACTAAAATTTAATGCATTCGTCAGACACGCCGATTATTGCACGATATATGTAGGCATTTATCTGTGATTGCAGATGAATGTTTTTGTATTTTTGCTAATAAATTTTTAAAAATATCAATTTACTAATATCTGTGCACTTTTGAATGATGCACTAACACCCTCCGCCACACGCTCTTACGGCAGCTTAAGGAATATAGTGTAGATAAAGATGTAGACAACAATTGGGCATAAGAATAAAATACCTATTCGATGGAGATTAGCTACCAATCGACCGAACGTATAACCAACACATATTTGATGAGAAGATTAACTTTGTAAAATTCATTGAAAAAGTTTTTAACACTTTAACAAAGATGGATGACAAGAACCTGAAGATGTCACCTGAGTAATGAAACCAGAAGGTACCGTGTCATTAACTTTTGGTGAATTTTCAAAGTTTATCAATCCTCTAGATGAATATTCACAAGGTTGAGCCGGACACCATTGAAACAAAAAAAAATACCTATTGTCTACACATTTTGATAGACTTCGTTTATACTTTACGTAGCCAATATCTACCACATAATGTTCAACTGAGTGCATATCTTAAAGCAGAGTGTTTCTGTGCTCCACTTGAAAGGCAAAATTTGCTTGGTCATGGGTCAAAACCGAATCTTCGAAAAATTATTTCAACCATGAATAGAAGTCTCCGAACCGAAAGGCCAACTGCATTCCTTGATCTTGAGAAATCCTCTGAGACTTTGGACTGAAAATATCATGCCAAGCTATAGGAAAGAAGAATCGACGACAACGGCAGGAGACGGATAAAAACTCGACATAGGGAGCATGGGGCAATGATTAGATGCGGTGACAGCATGGAGGAAGATAAAATGAAGGAAGGGACCAGGGACGCTTACCTGTATTGATATGCAACATGATCATTGTGAAGGCGATTTAAGAGATGGAAGAAAAGACAATAAGTGGGGCAGAAATTCAAGGAAAAAGTATGTACCGTTTGCAAGGAAGGTTTTCTGGTCTGAAGAACCAACCCCTAACGGCATATAGCACAATCATAGACATTTGGAAGCAATTCATTAAAAGCTGTATAGAGAGTTCTTTGGAATTTAATTTTCTACGGACTTCGACCATGAAAGAAACGGAAAAAGAAGATTGGAGGCAATGGAAGAAAAGTGGTACTATAGAAAAATACCCAAAATAAAATGGAGAGAGAAAAAAATTAAGATTTGGTCTGAAGAGTTGAGAAAAAGAAAAGGTTATGATAAAACACGCACAAGAACAAGTAATAAATTCAATTTCCATATCCTGAAGCATGATAGTTTACTGAAAGTCATAACTGAAAGAAATGTAACTGTACAGAATTGAGGAGGAAGGCCTTGGATGACATCCGAGAAACAGTTCATGGAAAACGTCGATGCAATGAGCTCTGAGAGGATACGTTAAGACATTAGCAGGGAACAGAACTGCTTCAACAGCTGCTACAGATAAATCTACGGATTGATATCACGTGACGATTATGATGAACCTAGAAGATAAAGATCTAAAATTCCTTTAAGAAAGTTGCGAAACGTTCTCGGATTTTCTCATCAGGGAATGAAAATTGTTTCTGGGATGCGGCTATTATCAACCAGATAACAGGAAAAGTAAATGCGATTTTTTACGTACATATATATCAAGTTTCTGCGGCTCCAAATTCGCGAAAATTTAAACTCCTCACGGAACAAACGAAATCAGCAATGAATGCGACATGCACGTAAGCCTAAACACGAGTTTACAGCCGTCAAAATCATAGAATTGGTGAGTTTAAATTAAACTAAAATGACAATTGAATAGAGAGTATTCATAAGAACAAAGCGTTTCAACACGTAACACATTTCAATCGCATACGACAAGGGCGCTGCACTCGATAACAATGTGAAGCACATCAAACTGCGTTGTGCGCCCTTTCGTAAACCACCAATTCCGTTTCATTTAGACAACGAATTTCCACAAATTTGATCCCGCCATTTCAATCAACTACACCCATGATTGCGCCATAAAACGCACGGTATTCGATTTCATAAAGGAATACTATGAGATCTCCTAAGCGTTTGTTTTTATTATTCCTTACCTACACAGAATACATTAATAAAAAATCTACCTTAGCCGCTCCGCCAACTCGTACAGATATAAAAAACGACGGCAGTGAAAGTAATGCACGCAATAAATGGAGGGAGGGGTGCGCGCTGTGGACGGTTTAAAAAAAATAAAAGCGGGATATACAGGGGCAGTAAAATGAATGGTGCCCAGCCTGCTTCGGTCCACGTCATTCCCTCAGGGGCCCGAGTGCGGCGGGCAACCCAAGCGTGCGCACCCACGCACAACTGTGACCCCTCTTCCCTGCGGTCGGGAGTGCAGGGGTGGGCAGGTGGTGGGCGGAGGAGGGATTATTGTTGGGGCGGTGCGGGGTGGGGGGGGGGGAGAACATAAGTGAGGGAGGGCCGAGGGAGCACGTGGCTAGGAGGAGAGAAACAAAAGGGCCGCAGGAACGACGATGCACGGTTGCAAAAATAGAGAAGGATGTCTAAATGATGGGGACAAATGGGTTTGGGGAGAGGATGAGGGTAATAGGGTGGAAGGGATGGGAAAAGAGTACTCTCTCCCCAGGGATAACCAACGTCGACGTAAGCAAGCTCATTCCTCGAAGTCCCTTGGCTGGTCATACTTTGTCTTCGGCGATTTCGTGCCCCAAAGAAAACTGAACGTACAAGGAAATATTTGCGGGAGGAGCGAGGCTATCTCGATCAAGCGGGCATCAATTCTAAGTCACAAATACGATTCAAAATTATTTGCAAACCCATTTGCCAGGTTTGGACAACTGAGAGCATCGTGAATCACTTCGCGTGAAATGAAGTATTTCAATTTTTTAATGCTCACTATAATGCGAAACCAAGTCAAAGTCTTGAGTCCGATGCTTCATTTTGCATTTATCACGAGGGAAAAGGATAACACTCCATTCCTCTTCAGGAAATTAATTTCGCAACAACCCAATGTATTTTGATGATCAAAATAAAATGTAACAACGGATAAAAAAATAGCTTTATCTATGTACTCGTTTAATGCTCTAATTTATTAGTGATATATCACATGAAAATTAAAAACTTATGGCATTATTTCGTAAAAATAAATCAGATTTTATTATTTAGGGAGATTCTATTTTCACCCTATTGGAGAGGAAGGTATCGCTCGTTCGCTTTTCGTTAATTTTTTATAGACCATGGATTTCTAGATTTCAATCCCGCTGACGCTGTTCCAATATGTTGACTCCACCTTCATTTTTGCTTTGCATTTTTGCATTTACCTTTGTTTCCACATGATTGAGAGGCTCGTTGTCGCTCTCTTATACACTAATAAATTCCCTCTTTATGCGATTACAAAAGTCAGAAAGGTTTTGTTACGTGGAAGAGATTATGTTAAAAACTTTCAAGCGCAGTTTTTTTTATAATTTGCAATGTTAACAAAAACACACTTTATATCTCCAAAAGAGAGCCTCCAAATTCTTTCTTCGTTTCGTTCACATTCTTTGGGTTTTGCGAGAATCAGCACAACGTCATTCACGTGTTTTGGCTTGCGAAATGGCTTTGTAGCCGGCGAGTGATAACCCAATTCATTTGCTGCAGTGATGCATACACTAATATCCGAATCTCACTTATATATCGAAGCCACTGTTGCTCCAAGAGAGAACCAGATTAAATCTGCGTAGTGCATTTGGAGGTGCATACGCTAGTGCATATTATTTGCTTGTATACGAACTCACGTGCTTTTTAAAGTAAAACAATTTTACGTGAATAGAATATACGTCCGGGTGGATGTGCTTTTATTGGCATTGCATATAGATGCTCTCCATATTTACAGGTGATATCCTGGCGTCTCCCGCCACATGCCTTTGCATCGGCTTGCTAGTTATTGGGTAAATGTATATATATATATATATATATATATATATATATATATATATATATATATATATATATATATATATATATATATATACATTTACCCAATAACTAGCAAGCCGATGCAAAGGCATGTGGCGGGATATATATATATATATATATATATATATATATTCCAAGCAATTTTCCATACATTCTAATCCAAAGCGTGTAACAGAATTGCAATACGATAACAAACTTTCCACGCGCTTATCACAGTTTGCTATCTCAGAAGATGTAAACAAAGAGGATGCAAACAAATGAGAATCGTGAGCACTCGAAGAAAAAGCACGAGTTTACACCAATCTGCTGTTATTAGCGCATAACAGCACTGCCGCGTAGTATTAAGTATGCACTTTGGGATATGAGCGGCCCCAAGAGTATGTAAACACGTACGTTACAACGAATATAAGCACTCGTTTGAGACGAAAATAGACGATCTCTCTCCGGCACAAACTTCACGTATGGGAGCCGAGCATTAAATCGCAGCTCTACAGCTACAACACTCCAGATCAATTCGTCGCGGTCTCTCTAGTAAAAGGAATCAATTAATTTAAAGCTATTAAGGCATAAACCGATTGCAAAAAATTAAACAAATAATTACAAATGAAGTGAGGAACTACGGATGCAAGTGAGGAACAGAGCTAATGGTTGATAGGAGAATGTGAAACTCCTAAGCGTGAAACTTCTACCAATATTAACGACCATTTACAATGATGACGATGGTGTTCAAGGAATAATTATGAGTAGCTACCGACAAGATTAACAGAATGTATTTCCCAAGCCTCAATATTAACGCAGGTGCATAAATTTAAAAATATATGCGATGATCAACTGAGGGAAAGAACCAACTAAGAACCAAAGTGACGCACCTGCAAGTTGTCCAAAGGGCGTTGTACCAAATCAAAGACAATCGGGCGAATCACTTGTCTGGACAATCCGTGGAATTCTGATGCGCTCCTTACTTTAGATGCTAGAGAATTCACGCCGTGGGATATAACTCAAGCCCAAAGGACACTGCTCCTGAAATAAATATAAGAAAATGTAAAGATGTAAAAAATTCAAAGATTTGCGAAGTTGTCCTTAAATGGAACCATGCGCCCAAAAGTACAATGCATTTTTTAACAACTCGCATTTGATAAAGCATTACACGTTCTGCCGAAGGGTAGGTTCTATAGCTACTTCTTCTATATAGCACCGGTATGGTGTGCGTAAGGAAGTGGTTCAACACCAAGCATCCCACATCAAAAATTAAGTTCTTAATTTTTAGGTAACATATACTTTTCTGTTAAATAATGTCAACCATGATAACTACAGTCGAAATGACAAACTGAGCTTCTTACGGCCCCTTTAAAACTGACTATAAATAATAATAATATTTCCTTAAAGGATTAAACGTAAACGGTTAAGCCGTAAAGGGCCAAGACTTAACCTTGTACAGCGTATGTAAATATTATTTAATATAAACAGTCTGATGATAATTAAAAGAATATTCACTTCGGGATCTAAGTGATATATGCATCTCTAGAGATATTAAGATTAGATGAGATAATGACAATACACCAGGCTACTTAAACTGAAAAAAAAGAAAAATACTTTTCTTTTTTCTACAGAGGTCGTATGCATCCATTTTGACCACTTGCAGAAATATTTCCTTGACTGGGACTTGAACCACGGATTTTTCGACTTGCCGGGCCACTGCTCTAACCACTTGAGCTATGATACACATTATTTTATTTGGTCCAGAATGTTACGTAGTTTGTTTGCATCATGCATAATATCAGCATCAAAATATCAATGTGTGTTCAACATTTTTTTCCTTTATATGACTATGTACATGTATACATACGTACATTATATATATATATATATATATATATATATATATAACTTTTGGACGGCACAATAGAACACAGAATAAAACAGATAACACGTAAAAGGACACTCACACTGTAGATGATTTAAGCTTTCGGCCTACTCCGAGGCCTTCTTCAGGTCAGACTCAGACCTGAAGAAGGCCTCGGAGTAGGCCGAAAGCTTAAATCATCTACAGTGTGAGTGTCCTTTTACGTGTTGTCTGTTTTATTCTGTGTTCTATTGTGCCGTCCAAAAGTTATATTGCTCTCGTGAGTACTTCCGCATCATTGATATATATATATATATATATATATGTACACACACATATATTCATTCACCTGGAAATATATGCATAGGGAAAGGGATAGGAACACAAAAAAGGACGAACACAGGAGAGTTAAGGAAGGAGGAATCGAGCAGATCACAAGCGCAAAAATATTTCCTCGAGCGGGACTATCCCGGTCCCGCTCGAGGAAATATTTTTGCGCTTGTGATCTGCTCGATTCCGCTTTCCCCGCCACTCCTGTGTTTGTCCTTAAAATGTGTTCCTATCCCTTTTCCTTCTATCTATTTCTATGTGAATGAGTATTTGTTCACCATACAGCGGGATTTCGGAGCGTTCGATCTGGAAACACTGGAGGCGCCGGGCTTGGAAGGCTGACAGGGGAACATGTGATCCGCCTTCAGTACGGGCTTGAACTCGTCCGAGTCATTTGGTTGTCCGTAGCAATTTTTTTGTGAAACAATTTTTTCTAATGTGTTCTAAAAATGAGTGATATCAATTTCGAGCAACGGTGTCATCGATCAGGTTTGTTTGCTTCAGACTTGGGCACAGTGCAACGGAAACTCTTGCTAAACTTCAACAGGACTATGGAGATAGTGTTTTGGCAATAGCCCTGGTTTTTTGGTGGTTTAAGACAATTCCAGACGAAAGAAAGTCGGTTGACGATGAACCACGAAGCGGACGGCCTTCATCTTCAAGAGCCGATGAATATGTCAACAGAATCCGGGATGTTGTGCGTTCAGATTGTCGGTTGACAGAACGATCTGGGAAGAGTTGAATTTGACTAACACCACGGCTCATCAGATTTTGACCAATGAATTGGGGATGAGGAAAACCTGTGCCAAAATGGTTCCAAAAAAACCTTTCACAAGATCAAAATTACCAGTAGTTTTAGGCCAGTAAAAATATTCCTGGGGCTCCTCTGCCCCCTTATTCGTCTAACTTGAGTCCCTGTGACTTTTTTCTCTTCCCGAAGTATAAAAATCACCTCAAGGGACCAACATGGAACTTGTACACCAACTCAGGAGTACATGCCCTTCATATTTTACGAGCCATTTGAATAAAGTGGTCCCGGGTTAGCCTTATATCGTTTTTTTGTAAGATTTTAAATCACCTAATGCTGCTTCTCAGTAAGGACCTTAAATCTCTGAAAAAATTACGTCCAGAGCTAGCTCGTTAAAGGAAGACGCTGGAATACACATACGTACCTCGAATTTCTTTAAGAAAACACGGCCATTGTGAACAAAGGCGTGGTCGAGTTGTCACGAAAGAATCGTAAAATAACTGAACCTGCGATGGAACGTACACCTTTGGCAATCATCGCCTTAAACAGAAGTTATTTGCATAAAAATGCAATTTGAGTGAGACCACTTTTATGTGAGGAATTCTTTTTGGAGACTACCTGATATGCACAACCCGATATGGGTAAAATTAACAAAAGGCGAATCCTTGTATGTGGTAATTTCAGCAGTAATATTCTTCACACTGTTCCTTTTCGAAGAAGGTACAGTCAAATAAACCAAATTACGAGATTCGTACTTAAGCCATGGAACTCAACCCCACCTTCTAATTTCTACTTCACAGCCATATCCTAGCACGCTTCTTCGCTCACTCATATATATCCTCCATGAGATTTCTAATAGTACTCGTCTCTAAGGTCTCCCACACCCATACCCTTTTCTCTCCTCATACATCTCTTTGTTTATTACACTCTCAGGCATTCTGTAACCATCGCCAAAACATGGCCTTTAGGGGACTTGACTATAAGTTGCATGACCATGAGTTAATAGAACTTCCCTCTGCTTACTATTCACTTTTTCATAATCTGTCTTGTATGGCGGAGGTCAATCGTGTAAATGGCCGTGGTATTTTTTAACCATTTATTTTCCGTATAACAAATAATTTTTTAGCGGGTGGAATTAATTCTTGTTCAGAAATAAATTTTCCGCCAGCACGTAAATAAATTTGCCAGTTGTTTGAAGTTTTTTAATGAATGTTTTTTTTTCATTTTTCTAACCATTTAAAGCACTCTTCCTTTCCATTATTACCCATACCACTTGGTGTTTACACGACCTGCCACACACCCTTTACGTGAATCGCGGGGTAAGTGATATCTGTCATATTTCCTTCGAAATATTTCCAATAGCTGTCACCAAGTGCAAGAAAAAACCGCTTGGGTTAAAAAATTCTCCACAGTTACCACTCGATATGGGAAAGAATGTTGAGTTAAACTTAGATGTAGATGAAACTGCAGGTGAAAATTTAAATCACTATTTGCGCGGTGGAAAGAAAAGAAGGTTTTCCTCAAATTCCAAGCCAGAGACCGATGAAATGGCACGGACTGAGATTTTTGGCTATCTTCGAAATTCTAATGATTTCGACCAAACTGGGTCTTCAAGAGCGTTCATGAACGACACAATTTTCTTACACGTAAAAGGGTTGAACTCTAAAGCTCAGCAGTAAATCGCACCGCATGTCCATGGTTCTCGTGACGTCCTTTCTCGTAGTCTCCTTTCACTTTCCCTTCTTTTCGGCAAAGCAAAATCAGCGATAGCACACATGGTCGTGGAACGATACGCGGTGAAGGGACAATTTCTCCCAAATATCATAACGCGATTCAATTGACGCTTTCTTTCAACCCATTTTTTACTGCAATTGTATGACATTTACAGAATATGACATGACGGGGAAAAGTCAATAAATCGATCAAAAAACAATTTTCCTGTGTATTAATTTCATAGGTCACAGCTAACAAGGAATGCAAATAGATGCCAATTACTTTGCCTGAAATAAAAATAATACAATCGTGTGACTATAATTATAAAATATTCAAAAAATTAGGCACAAATCACACGACCTGGCACGCCTATTTCGCCGAAATTGAGTTAAGATCGATTTATTTAACCTCGCACTCTTTTCTATACACCATAAAAATCGAGTACCAAAAAATGATACTTCCCATAGAAAATAAAAACTTGAAGGTTGTGTTCAACCGGTGTCACAATCAATATAAATGAGTTTTCGTCTCCCGTGAATTAACACATTTTTGATGCCGTAAGCTTTGCAACCAGAAGCTAAGTCATAACCTAAGACGAATATTATGAACTTAATTAGCGAAAGTACTCATCTGCTTATGTGGTTATTGGTTAAGCCAACGACAACATTTAATTCATGTAATAAAATGAAAATAATATGTGTAGAAGATTATTGATAGAATATGTGTAAAATAAAAGAATAAGCATAAATTTCACTCCAATATTAAAACCATTAAAAATAAAATTCAACGAGATAAAAACTATATTATTAAGTACGCCTAATAACAAAATTTAATGTGCAGTTAATTTTCTCTTTTCCTAAAATAAGTTTCATTCCGATTTCGTACTATAAAGTACACTTGCAAAACTACTTCCTCTTCCCAGTAAACGTGACTAGGTTACATTGCTAGAAAGTACAAACTTCTTTTCTTTATATACGTATTAGTAGAAGGACACGTTCGAAATGAAGTTAAAAAGATTAAATACAAGACAGTTGAATGATGGAATCGTACGATACGGGCCCTGGAAAGAAATATTTCGAGTGTGCGCGGATCCGATAAATATTGAGGAATAAACGCGTTGAGATATGGGCACAGAGAAGGATGTGGGAAATTATTTGGAGTGAGAGGAAGGAAAAGGCAGAAACGTAAGATATGTTAGGGTTGGAGAGGAGATGAAAAATGTTGCCGCGTGAAATTGAAGACGGCAGAAAGAGTGGATGCAAGATTTATTAAAAAGGTAATAGGATTTAAAAAGCTTGACGGAAAGTATAATGCTAGATGAGGGAGATAAACGTAGGCAAAGAATAAATGAACACCTTAGATGGCATGAAATGAAGAACAAACAAGGTGGAAATTAAGAACGACTTCGAGAAACGGAATGGGTGCTACGTATTTTGTGCTTTGATTCAGAAGTAGTAAGATCAGTAGGGGACGACGACATTATGTCATAGCTTGCAGGTTTTATCCAAACCTGTGATGGATACACGGCATATTATAAATAACATGGAAGGAGAGATGGCAACTACGATATATGTAATATTAACACCCACTGGTCCTTCTGAGACCTGTAAACTAGAAAAACACACCCAAAGAGGAGAGAGAGTCTTATTTTCAATTTTCAAGGAAAACAACAGGAGGAGCGGTAAATGACGTAAATAGTTTTGACGTCATCTGGGCCTTTAAAGGACTCTCAGGACGCCCCGCCGAGGGCAAGAGGATTTTAATGCATAAATTACTCGGTTGTTTTTTTCAAACCCCTCGTATAAATCACCAGCGGAGAGAGAGGGTAGTCTCCTTCCTGTCTGAAAGTACTGCGCGTTTCTCGAGGGGAAAGGAAGAGTTTGGGCCCCCCTCCCCTTTAACCCCTGGGTGTTGGAAGACAAGTGCAGGAACACGGGGAGGTGAGGAGGGCCCACCGCTGCTCTTTGGAAAGATTTGTGTGGGATGGGAGACCGCGGAGGGCCGATGTTTCGGGGGGGCGGGAGGGGGCGCTGGCTTTTTGTTTGTCTTCTCAGGTAAGATGGGAGGACGCGGAGAGGAGGGAGGAAGATTCTTAGCCGGAGATTACGGGTCGAGGGATAACAAGCACGGAGGCCCACAGAGTCCGGCTCCTGAGGAAAATTAACGATTACCCAACGCGTCTTTAAGGCGACGATGAGAAGGAATCGCCGTTCCCCTCCCTTCCCCATTGCGGTTGGCCGACCTTTCGTTTAAACGGAGATATAGGGAGGGGCTCCCCGCGGTCGTAAATTCATTTTTTTCTCTTCATTTCTCTCCCTGCCGCTGATGCAATCTTAGGTTTTTAATCCACCACTCCTGTTTGTCTTCACTCCAGCCCCGGCGCCATTGTTGTTTTGGCTCAAGGAGGAAGGAATTGAGGGGAGGGACGGGGGTCGATGAATGGTGGATTGACGGATGGCTGGGTGGCTTGAGGAGCACCACTTCGCGTGGTGATCTGCACGGTTCCATTCCCTTTCAAAATACAACCGCGTAAATCAAAGATTCGTCATTCGAGGGACTAATACGTACATCACAAAAAATCTGGCCAGATGAGGGTGGGAAGACTTTTGGAAAACAAAGCTGGTCTGTAAAGTGGAGGCAATTCCTTATTTTCCGTAATATTCCGATATCCAGTAAAAGCATTCAATGGAGGTAACCTACGTCTGAAGTCAAATGTGCCATTTGGGAAATGTAGTAGAGGTAGTGGAGACCTACCTCTACTAATACCAAGGATGGAGAAAGATGGCGCACGACATCATTGTTCTATTCCTAACGAAAGACGTCAAGGGGTCGCACCATCAAAATTTCCATCTGGTCTCCATACTTTGAGTGTTCTCCACATTACTCTCAAATAGATATTGTGATTACTCTGAAGAATTCTGCCCACGCCAGGATTTGAATCCGTGCCCTCAATTCGGAAAACCACCGCACCAACCCTATCGCCCAACCAAGAACACTGCAATGGGTCCCAAAATTATGAAAGCCCTATTCAAGGGGAGAATTCAGTTGGTACTAAATGAAAACTTTTTGATCAAATGATATTAATACGAAACGAAATCACAAGGATTGAACTCTAATGAACTACCACAGAGAGAACTTTATGGAATCCAAACTCCATGCAGTACAAAAGCACAAAAAGGCCAACCGGTATTCAGGAGGCACCGGGTTTGTTCCAAAAGTAATGCAATTGTATTTCCCCCGCCCCTCCTTTTGATTGGAGTGGAATCGAATTACTTGAGGTAGGTGGAAGGGACGCTTAGCTTTTCCGCTAAACCAGTGTCAGCGCTCTTCAAACTGTGGAAGCGGCAGAACGTCAGTTATTGTAAACCTCTGCGCGCCGACCGTGTCACCAAAAAAATGGAATCGACAATCGAGCAACGTTATGCGATTACTAAGTTTCGTGCCAAAATCAAAAAATCTTTTGAGGAGACTAACAAAATGATTCGTGAGGCTTACAGGGACTCAGCTCTGTCCTACTCACAAGTTTCGAGGTGGTTAAACGCCTTCAATGAGGGCGGCGTGATTGGCGGTCGTCAACCAGCAAAAACAACAATGTGGCTCGTGTTCGACAATTGCTGGACTCTGACCGCCGATTGAGTATCAAATTGGTTGCAAATAAACTGAACTTGTCGTCTACTGTTGTGTTACGCATTGTTACTGAAGATTTAGCGACGAGGAAAGAGTGCACCAAGGTGTTTGCCACAACGCGCTACGAGTCCGCGAGTTCCTGGCCAAACACCAGGTGCCAACGCTGCCCCACCCCCCCTTTAGTCCTGACGTCGTCCCAGCAGTTCTTTTTGTTCCCTCAGATTAAGGCTACCCTGAAAAGAACCCGTTTTTCGTCCATAGAAGAGATCCAATCAGCCGTGACGAAGACCTTGCGAGAGGTCCCCGAAGACGCCTTGCAGAGCGAGTACAGTCATGGCAGATTTCGCTAGAAAAAATGTGTAGAGGCCAAAGGACAGTACTTTGAAGAATTTTAAGGGTTTGGACAAATCTGTTTAACAAATTGCTTAAAAAAAATAATTGCATTTATTTTGGAAGGCACATTGTAATCATGCTTTTCGACTGGACAGTTGCGGATTCGAATCTCACCGCAGGTGTGTATTCATCGCTGTTCAGTACTTGATTTACATTTTTATAGGGATGGTAAATCTGAAAAAAATATCTCAACCGTGATATCATGAAATATTGAGCCCATAATTCTACATCAGGACAAACTTATCTTCATAAAACTAAAATTACTTGATTTTCGGAATTGTTTCATCATATCTATCGCAACAGCGTTTCATAAACATTTTTAACTCAAGCCAACAAAACAACAACAGAGACAAGTTTTAACCCTGAAAAAAGGTGTGATGAAAATAAATCGGCGCTTAAACCTATGGACTATGTTGGGTCACCTAAATTTCCAGACTTATTCCAGAGGTCGAGCACACAAGAAGATTGAGGCCGCAAGGGATTGAACAGAACCAAGTTCACGCAGAAAGTGCTCAGAAGAAATCGTCGGCGTGACCCAGATGACAGACGCGCGCAAGGACAGAGGAGGGAGGGAGGCTGAGGCACTCACCAACAAACCGACCCGGGGATCCCAAGAGCAGACCCCTAGGAAAATATCGCCCCGTTCCGAGGATGGGCAACGAGGGATGGTAGAGGCGTGGGAGGGAAAGGGTTCGGAACCACTCCTCCTGACGAGACGGCAACCGAACGAGATTTTTTTCCAATTTCCGACCGGAAATGCCCACGCCTCGCCAATTGGAAATATGTGCTCCTCAAGAGTCGCGACCGGACCCTTCCCATGATTCCTTCGTCCCGTTATCTCCCCGGCACCAACGCCGACGCATCCCCCGCGCCCCGCCCCGAACGGACGGGGAAACGGATTCAGATTGAATGGAGAGAAGGGGGAGCGGCACCAGGGGGGAGTCGGAGCGAGGGGATTTCTTAGATAAGCGAGCGGTGCAGCGCAGAGAGACGCCACCCTGCTTGGCACGCCCTCCGATGCATACTTCTATGACTTCATGCCTGCAATTTTTTTAGGGGGAAATTTTTGTCAGTTCACCACTCAAAAACGTTTAAGAAAGCAACCATGTTACAGACAAATTAAAATATATTTTATTACGATTTGGTCACTCCCCTGAAGTCGCTCACTCAGGATGATCCGAAAGAATTCTTTTCTTATTTCAGTCCTTGGGATTGAAAAGAACACAAATTGGGTGTTCCAAAAGTTCACAAAAGTGTACAAATGGAATGGGTAAGGGATAAGTGAGGATAATTATGTATTTTCATTACCCTTATTATCGTAGTATGCTGGGCGGTAAAAATGTTTTGACATCTCTGGATAACCATCTTAAATTTATTTAAGGGGTGTGACCTATATTTAAGCCTTTTAGTAATAAAACGAATGCCTTTTGTTTAGGGTGGCATTGTCGAAGAAAGCCACAAAAAATCAGATATAGTTCTCTGCATTTTTTAGGACAAAAAGTTATCATTTCAGTTATAAGTTTAACATTACATGTATACATAGCGCAATATGAAATTTTTAGATAACTTATACAACAGCGAGCGTCCAAACTATTGTATTACATATAGAGATCGGAGCCTGTGTCGATAGATAGATATATAATATTAACATATTGTTACTTTTTCTAAGATATATATATAAAATAATCTAAATTATTTATACTTTCCAATGGATTCTGAATATTTCACATTTTTAAAGCTTGTTTGACTTAATTTACCATGTGATTAAAATAATGTGCCTAAAGGTATGCACACAGATCGTATTGATTTGCGAAAGAACATAAAATAATATAATTATTTTTGAAGTTAAAGTACTAATCTAAAATAAAAGTAAACGATGTACGTTCACCAGTTCACGCGTTATTGTATCTCCATAATTTCAGGACGCCATTCGTAGTCCCTTCGTTCACTCTGTTGAGCATTCCTTCACAGATGAGGTCATATCAGAGGCATTTTAAGTACTTAAAGACAGGCAAGGTAGTGTTCGGTTCTGGGTATTCATTGGAAGCTTTAGGGCTTTTGCGCGCTTTGCAGTGGACTTTTATTTTTGGGCCCATTAGGTATTACTTTATGTCTCGGAGTGTTGTTCTTAGTGGCATTTGGGTGATGGGCTGTGCACAATTATTCCACCTCCCCCCCACGGGAAGATAGAATAGAGTGAGTTGGTAAATGATGGTGGGCTTGTTCGTAGGAAAAAGAATATCCATATATAAATGTGCCAGGGATGGATGGATTGTAACTTTGCGTTTCACAAGGAGAACTCTATAGAGGAATGCATGATTTTGTTCGGTGGATTGAATTTGTCATCAACGTCAAGTGCTCATAGGGTATTGTTCCATGAATGAAATTATTCATACATTTCAACTTGCCATGAAGTACAGATGATGATATTCGGATTTTAGGGGAGACTTTTTCTTAGTGTAGGATTTTTAGAGACTTGTTTGTTTGAAATGTGCAGTTTTGAAATTTTGGAACAAAGGAAGTGGCGAACAGGACATAAACTACGAAATACAGGGTTCAGTATAACTACGGCCAAACGAGGTAAATATTATGCTTGGGGGTAGTTCTAACACCACGCCTTTCATGGGGAGCACATATCAGGACAATGTGCGGAGACGCTTTAAAGAAACTGGACTTCATCAAACGGGTGTGGGGAAATGTAATGAGAAAGTTAAAAAGATGTGTTATTTTGCTTTGGTTAGACCGCATTTGGAATAAGCCGTAAGTATTTGGGATCCTAGGGAGAAAATCTGGAAAAAAAATTAGTTAAAGTCCAGCGAAAATCCGCCAGATTCGTTAAAAATATTTATAATAAGAGCACAAGTGTAACAGATCTCTTAGTGGATTTAGGCTGGGAGCTCCTTGAAATAGGAAGAGAACAAGCGAGACTTAAGACTTTTGGAAAGATTCTGAAGAAACGAGTTTAACGACGACACTAAAGGAATTATAATGGCCCCACAACAATTAGGTATATCAGACCACAAATATATAAAATAAGGGAGATAGATTCCAATACTCATTCTTTCCCAGAACAATCAGAGGTTATAATAGTAAGAAACCGAATTCCCTTTAGAAATATTAAAAACATTTAATTTACACGCCGGACCAAAATTAAAAATTGCAAAGATGTTAGGTTTAAATGTTGGTGCATGTGTATGTTAGTTAGTTGGTAGTTTGTGTGTTTGCATGTTTGGGAGGTGAAAGGATTCTTGCATGGATGTATACCATGTTTGGTTTGTGGACTATATCAGTACTGAATGAATAAATACTGAGTACAGCTATGCGAACATCCATATTGCAATGCATATCAGATGGAAAATTTGACCTTGAATAGTCAAAAGCTGTTGAATATTTCATTTTAGCCTAACTGCTGGCTAGAATATCTATGGTTATCCTTCGATTCAGCAACTAATGTAAAATATTAGTCAAACAAGGTTTTAACTTGTAGAGAAACAAAGGTTCCACGAAGGGGATGCTGCACTTGCGCCAGCCTCGATTAAGGAATGAGTGGATATACATATTCACATATCTGTAATGATAGAATCGATTTTTTTGATAAGATTAATGGATCTCTATTAGTATTCACTGCATAACATAGGCGACGAAAATAAAAATACGACATGGACAGAGCATAAACCCTTTTCAGAACATCCTATTCCGGGTAAACTCCCCAACGCAAGTAATTCCACCGGCGCACATGCGTGAAAATAAGGGTACAGTTCCCACGATGTACCCATCCTAAAAATTGATAGTTTACCTGCAATACATCAATGGGCAATAAATCCCTATGTTCTTCGATATCGGCCATCCATAATGAAGAGGAGGATGGGAAGGGAGAGAATGAAGGGAGACGGCCGGGATGGGAAGGGCGAGGTTCGAAGATGAAGCGATCTCGAGGGTTGCGTGTGGGTCGAAGGGGTGGGAGGTTGCGGGGACGAGGAAACAGAATTGGGGTGACAGAGATTAAGGGAGACAAGGACGAAGGGGGTCACACACACACGCGCAAGGGAGGGTCGGCCGGGAGGATTGATGCGGCCGGGTGGGGCGGTGCGCCCGAGAGAGGGGCGGGGGGAGCAGCGAGGGGTGACGGGTTGGAGCGCTGAAAACCACGAGCGTATCCCAGTAAACACAAATAGGGTCCGTCCGCCCCAACGAGAAACCCCGAATCCACACACACACGTACAAAGGCGCGGGGAGGGGGGGAGGCTCCCTTTTATCTCCCGGATGGAAGTCCTCCTTGAAGGGACAGGAGGGAACAACGGAGCCGGGCAATGAGGCCTCGGCGATCCGTCGTCATCGCTCAGCTATCAATCTTCCTTTTTGCGATTGCTCTCGCCTCTCCGCGGAGCTCCTTCCTGCTCCCTCGTGTCTCGCGTCACCATTTTAACGCGCCCCACATCCTCACGCGACTTCATTCTATGCATCATTCTTACTTCGATCCTAATATTAGCCATTTGCCCTCCCACCAACCAAAATTCCATGACTTACTCCTCATGCTACTGTCCACTGATTTCCCACTTTTGCGTTATGTCATCGACGGCAGGCAATGTGAAGGCCTGGGTCATAGAGTCCGTAGGATTTAGTAAGAAATAAAGTAATACTTGACGCAATCTTATAATTTTATGCCGTTCTTCAGACCTGTGTCTAGAGAAAATCGCAAACAGCAGTTTAGAATATCGATTAAAAATGCCCCCCTTCAAACCTTTCCCTGTGAAATATCATTAAATGATTTGTGATCGTGGCCGTTTTAAATTAATATTATATTACTTATATACTATTAAAACTCCGAGAGAAACTAGTACATTGGCTCAAAAGTTTTGATTAATCACTTTTAAACCTATTAATTAGTATTTAGTTAATTTATGGCATCAGAACACACGAGTTTAAGTGTGACACAATTGGGAATTATTATGGCACCATGCAATTTGGGTGGATTAGACCACAAAGATACGATAAGAGAGATAGACTCAAGTACGGAAAGACACAAATATCCGTTTTTTCCTCAGACCTATCAGGAATCATAATTGTAAGAAACCAAAGTAACTACAGAAATAATTAAGAAAATCGAATTACAAGCGAGAACAAGACTGAACGCTGCGTACTGGTATCTGGTACGTTTTTCGGTGCATGTACATGTTTGTTGCTAGCATATGTATTTGAATGTGTGTAGGTTGAAATGGGGTTTTTCGTCCGTTTGGGTGTGCATTGCCATGATTTTGTTTTCAATGTGGTTATTTCACGGGTTGTAACCCAAAAACCCCCGCCACACGACCTTGCGGCGGCTTGCGGGGTATTGTATAGTTGTGTAGCTATACAGAGTGAAACAGAACGGACTCCCTAGTTATAAAAATCACTGAAGAGCGCGTAGATGAATTAGCGGAGTGGGAGTAGTGGCGTTAGCTGGGGGAAATGACGCCATTTTTAGTAGTTGCAATGCAGTGGTCAGGTGAGCAACAAGGCTTTGTCGTAGAAACGTTCTTTAAAAACAATGATGGTGTGGTGGCGACGCAGAGGGCTTTTCGTAGGCGGTTTGGTTTGACTCGTCATGACAGAGTTCCTAATGCTAAAACCATTAGAAAATGGATTACTAGTGTACGGGCGACATGATCTGCACTTCCTAGAAAACCAGCTGGGTGACCTAAAAGTGTGCGAACACCTGAAAACATCGTGGCAATGAGAGAGTTCACTGAGCAATCTCCATCGCGCTCTGCGCGGAAACATGCTGCTGCTCTTGGAATAGCGTCCAGAAAGGTAAGACGAATTTTACACTCTGACCCTCACTTACACCCCTAGAAGATGATGAAGTTCAAAAATTGAATTCAGAAGACTGGGTGAAACGTACAGATTCTTGCAATGCCATCTTAACCTCTGTGCAACCCGACACTATTCTATGGTCTAGCGATGAAGCGTATTTTCACCTCTCCGGCTCAGTAAATAAGTAAAATGTTCGTAACTGGGTGACTGACAACCCTCGCAAACTTCACCCAAGACCCCTTCATAGCCCCAAAGGGTCAGTTTGGTGCGCTGTGTCATCCATAGGCATTATTAGGCTTTTCCTGAATCTCGAGGTTCAACTGTTACTGTGAACCCTGTGCGCTATGGTGAGATACTGGAGAACTTTTTACTCCCCAAAATGGAAGAGTATGGTGAGAAATATGGCACAGAAGCCTTACGGTTTCAACAGGATGGTGCCACGGCTCATAAGGCCCGTCGTTCATGCCAAGTCCTGCAAGAACAATTTCCTGACCTCCTTACGAGGGGATGTTCCACGACCCCTTGTTCCCCGGATTTGAGCCCGATTTTTTTCTATGGGCATATCTCAAAATTGAGGTTTAAAATGTTCGACCAAGGATCTTGAAAGCTCTTAAGGAGGCAATTATAGATTTTATCGCTGGAATGACGCAAGATATACCGAGAAGAGTTTTCGAAAACTTTTTTGAACGACTCAACATATGCATCGCTCACCTGGATGAAATAATTTCCAACTCTAATAATTTAATTTCTGGATTCAGAAATAAAAATATTTTTTAATTATCTTGGTTTGTATTTTAATAATTCAGCCGTCATATCAAGAAGTCCATTCTGCCCCACTTTGCATATGAAACCTGACTGTCCTCGTTCACATGAGTATGTTTTTTCTTCAGAAACAGCATGGACAGAGTAGTAGTATTTAGAGGAGGCGACCGACAGATGAGGTAATTTGCGCTATTAGGGATGAGAGGAAAGGATGAAGAGTGGAGAGAAACCTGGCGTCGGCATTAGCACATTCTGCATGGACAAAGACGAGACGATTCAAGCACCTCTTTCTCTTTATACTCCGAGTAAGCTAATTGGGCACCCATGGCCATGCAGCCGACAAATGACTAAGGCTAAGTAATTAAACCAAACATGACCGCCCGCGATTGACTAAATTGAGAAGAGATCGTTGATTGCCACATGACAACTGGACGTTACGGGATACCTTTCGCAAAACCTCACGTTTTCCGAGTTACACGGTAACTGCTTCCGTCACTAAGCACATAAACCCACCTTACGTTCTTGATTAGCGGGCTCTAATTTTTAACGGAAACCACGTTAGGCACCCAATGATAGCCACCCACGATGCAGGTTTTCTATGCGTGTGGAAATTGAGGTAAGCTCCTGATATCGAGACTTTTCCTCGGTATTTTCATTTTCCGCCGTCGGTAGCAATGGAAAGACGCACAGTGGAAAGGAAAGTTGACTCATAATTGGAACAGGAAATATTCTCTCGGAAGACTTTCCATGACTATCCAACGGATCGTCGCAAGTTTCTTACGTTGTCATCGGTTCCTATTCAAATTGGTGAATCCACCCTTCGATTTATATTGAAACTGCATCAGCTTTCTTCGGATTTCCGATGGAGAGAGATTTGCGGAGACTCTCAACAGATTGCCTTTGAATGAAGAACTCCATATTACACGTCATTAATTAATTTATTGAAAGTGGTTTGAGTACAAGTATTCGTATTTTGGGAATATCATTTTACTTAATTCTCAAAAAACAAAGTCGATTTCCCAGTCCGCCAATTAAAAAGTGTGGTTTAAATCCTACTCAGAAAGTGAAAGTGAGTGAGGATGCGATGGATAAAACTCCCTACGAAGCTAAGCACTACAGATAACCAGACAACGGCTTTAGTTCAGAATTTATGAGGCCCGGAGGGATGGCAATCTAGTTGGCAAAGTGTTAGTCTCACTCTGCAGTCATCAAGATGCCCGGCGCTCGCAATCCAGACAGTGCGATGGTTTCCTCCGGGTTTCACCCGGTCTCATTCTCACTCATTCCCTGCATCCACTTTGGATCATATTAGCTTGCGGTTAATCGTCACTGCATTAACTGACGATATCTTCATCAGAAAATATTAATTAAGTACGAGATCATGATTTCTTTCCGTCCTTCCTCGAGTTCTATACACGCGGTGCGATATTTAAGTTATATTGTTTATTTCGTGAAAATTGTTCAAAAAAGAAATTAAAACATAAACAAACAACATTTTAAACGAAAAATGGAAGAAAAATAGACGCCAAAATAAACAAAGGAGTAAGACAAGGATGCAATCTCTTACCAACAATATTCAACATATACCTGGAAGAGGCAATAAAAGAAGCACAAGAATTGGGTATCAAAGGAGTCAAGGTAAATGGAGAAGAAATGAACATGTCCGTTTAGCAGATAAAATCGCAGTAGTGGCGGAAACGCGAGAAGACCTGCAAACAACTCGATAAGTACTATGGACCAAGTACTGGGGGAATATAATATGAACATCAACAAAAAGAAAACTAAAATTCTTGTGTGTGGAAGAGAGAAGCTGAATTCAGAAATTAAAATTCGAGGGGTGAAACTAGAGCAAGTGGAATCCTTAATCTACCTGGGAAGCAACATAACATGGGATGGAAGAAGTTCGACCGGCACAAGGCGAAGAATAGCTCAAACTAAGAACGCATTTATGAAGAAGAGGCAATTACTACATTCAAAGAACCTACGGCTGGAAACAAGGAAACAATTCGTCAAGACTTTCGTATGGAGCATGGCGTTCTATGGTTACGAGACTTAAACATTGGAAAAGTCGACCAGCGAAGAATGGAAGCCTTTGAAATATGGTGCTGGAGGAGAATGAAGAAGGTTAAATGCACAAATAAGGAACAAGGAAGTATACAGAAGAGCAGAAGAAGGTAGCACCATATGGAGAACTCTATGGCAAAGAAATAATAGATGGATCGGACACACATTGAGGCACAATGGATTGATTAGGAATATAATAGAAGGAAAAATAGAATTGAAGAGTCCACGAGGAAGATCAAGAGGAGGTAATTAAGGAGGACGTAAAACACAGAAATTATCAAGGATTGAGGGGATTGACATTAAATAGAGTGGAATGGAGGGCTTCAATAAACCAACCCTAGGATTGAAATACCAATGATGATGATTCACTCAACACATTTTTCAAATTACGTTTCCCGTTTTTCGACGATGCAAATGTATCAGTGGAAAGGCAATGCTCCTATCTAACTCTTTCGTAGGCTCAACACGAGGCAAAATTTCGGTCACCGTATTGCCATTAGCTGTCCAGTTACTCGAATCGAATGGCGCCACTGCTGCCGTTAAGCTAACATAATTATAGCTCCCTCATATTAAAATGTGTTAAATTATCCTAGCATCAATATCGTAGATGAACACGAAACTTTCGCCCGCGGAATGGGTTATAAAAATATCGCCATGAATAGGCCAAATGTGCCAAAAAAAGCAGCCCCCAATTTCGACTATATGCGTGAAATGTGTAAATGACAATTGGAACATTTAGGAATGATACATGAATGATTGTTAATGTATTATTTGAAAAAAACACTGAAAAATAAAATAATTTCTAGCAAAATATAATACTTTTAAGAGGAGAAACGGTGAGCAGTCCGATGTGGATGCATGCCAGTAAATTAATTAGAATGCGGATTTGTCGTTTTTTAAACGAACCAATTCCTTTTTGTTTTTCCCAACGTAGAATTCAATTGCTCATTGCTTTCCATGCTGCGAAACTACCTCCCTTTAGATTTTAATTTCGGTGCGTGTCGGAATTGACCATTAAAAAAAATCCTCCATTCATATGAACCAATCTTCGTTTGACGGTGAATAACTTTAGATAATTGTTTCCGTTTATTCCATAAAATTAGGCCTAATCGATAATTTTATCAAATTTTACTAGGAATATTTTAATTAATGGCCACAAAAATTAACGATAAATTTTGAACATTAAATTTTTGTTCATTTAAAGTCTCAAACAATTAATAAATATTGATTTTTAACCCATACACCGTCATTAAAATTCTAATATGTCCTCTTCCCTTCTATGTTGGTTTGCCATAATTTATGTTCGCTTTTTACCGTTCAAATATTTCCCCTAACACTATTGGCCCAACCATAAAAATCCATTAAGGAATTAATTCATAGTCATTCAATATCGATGAATTAATTCGTTAAAATGGAAACTATATGATAAAAATAATTTAATAAATTCCAATGAACACGCGTAATGCAATATAATAAAGACGTGAGCAAATCATTCTCAATAGAAAACACTCGGCGTTATCCGACAATACTCGACGTTATCCCACACAAGTCTTGTTAATATACGAGTGGTAGGTAAGGATAAAATCAAATGACATGAATACGATCGGACACGTGGGTGGAGACGCGAGATAAATTATCTCCGGATGCACTTAAAAACTGCCGTTCATTAAGAGCGTGCTCCATGCCCGCCGAAGACCGGTGCCCGGCACAGCTCCTGGCCGATGACTCCACGGCCACGGGGAAAAGCCAGGGGCATTTTTTATCGGACAGGGCGACCTCGCTGGAGCGTAATAAGCTTTCGGGGGCATCACCTCGCCTGGCCATAAATCGTGCGTGTCAAAACCGTTAAAGCATGCTAGCGAAGCCATCTGCTCCAATTGAGTGCCCGGCATACGGGCAAGCCTTCGATGAGGAAAGATCCTTGATTTTTTTCAAAGCAGAAAGCGCTGCAGCCGTAAAATTGAATTCCTTCGTCTGAGAGACTAAGCATTGACCTTCTCCCTCCATTCTGCACTGATACGGAAGATATATTAACGGAAGGTAATTAATTTTTTTTCCTCACGTGAAATATTTATTTCTTGGAGACTAACCAATGAAGTCCTACCATGACAACACCAGAATTGGCACGATAAAATGATTGAGATGTGGCAGGCATTTCGGAAGTGTGAGAACGTAAGGTCTTTTGAGCATGGCGCCGATACGTGAATGTAAATCGCAAAAGTAATTGCGATGTCACCACATTAAGTTAAATTCGCCTCTTGATTATGTTGCATGATGATTATTAACTACTTGGCTAATTTACACTCCTTGATCGCGATTCCCTCCAGCGCTCCTCCTATGGACTTAGTAAGACTTGGCTACTATTCGTTTTTTTCTTTCACTCATCAATGCTTCTGCTTCCCAAACTTCACCCCTACCATTACGCATCCAAAGAGACATACGCTACTGAGAAGTACAAAAACCTACTGACAGTGAAATGCGTACTTCGAAACTGGTGGAAGTTCCAAAATAAGGATGGAATATTGCAAAGTAATTTATTTTCACCATAAAACAAAATTTATAAAACCCATTCTCCCATTCATGGCAAATGGCAAAGCCTTGCTGGGAACTTTTGCCGAAAACTATGTCTTGTCTGATTCGATATTTTTTGACGACGCGTTTCGATTCGGTGACGAAGCACATTGCCTCCCGATGACAACCGAAATAGCGGTCGGCTATTCTTTTATTCAGTTTTATTAATTTTGATGAATAGCATATGCAACCTTTATAGTATCAAAACAGTGCTGATCTCGTGAGGATGAATGGCCAATTTCATCGCATGTGGCAGGGTTTAATTTGCATAATTTCATTGCTAAATGGAACAATTTGTAATTTTACAAAGGTTTTCATTTCAGGGAAAAGCATTAAATCCTGATTCACGTCATAACACGGTACAAACATGTCATTAATTTAATTTATATTAATAACTTCTATCTTTCATTCCAAGTATTCATCTCAACAAACAGTTTAAACGCATGATGCATTTGAAATGTTCCGTGAGTGGCTTTTGATTCCATTCTCGTTCGATTTCCCACGATCAGTAATGAGTGCATCTGTTTGTAGCAAATTGAAATTGCACGAATTGCATTTTTTTATCGGAAATTATTATGCACGCGGCTTACTAGTTTCCTCGTAATGTCCACTGATTCCCTCCCCGTGATCAACTGTAACCAGCGCAATATTAAATATTTTTTATACCGTGAAAATACTTGGAACATGAGCACTAAATATTCACACGAAATGGCAGTAAGTCATTTAACTACCCGTGGAAATCATTTAAAATACCAATTTTAGAGGTGATAATTAATAATAATAATTTTCTACATAATTCAATGAAATTGACATGAAATGTAAGCATGGTGCATACAGAGATGCGCAATTACGCATAATTACGCACTGTATGAATAATTAGGTACCAGTCCCGGAGAAATGGGAATGAAATCACCTAGCCTTGGCCAAAACTTAATAGCGAATTTTGAGTATTAAGAGTTTCTAGGGAAACAGTAGGGGAAAATAACTATCCCCTAATCCTTGAATTTGTATCACTCTCCAAAGAGCCCAAAGCTACGTGATATTCATTCACATAAATTAAACCCATCTCCCAGAAGGCAGATATTTTGTTTAAATCACTGGAGTACTCGTAAATAATGCAACTAGGGAAACGCCCTGCACATCCTGAGAGATATTCTGAATTTGCTCCGAATCCATAAATAATATCCGATAGAATTCATGAAAAAGTGTCAACCAAACGGGTAAGAATCACGAACCATAACAATGACAAAATATAATTATCACGATGGCGAGATATAAAATATTTTTCACTCAAATTCAGTTGAGTAGGTACATACTCCGTTCTCAACTAAATCAGTTCATTTTTCTTCTGAGGAATGAGAACCAACGAGTTTAAAATAGTCCATCAACGGAATAATGATTCTTCACACTGTTATAATTATCTCGTTGACAACCGCACCAAGATTTGCAAACTACCACGATTTTAATTCACGCCAAGTTCCAAATTTACGTTCAGATGAACTGGGAACAGAGACCCCCTTGCCCACTCCATGGAGATGCATTTATGAAGCTCGTTTCTTATCGGGAATGTCGACAAGTAAACCTGCGAGGCTAGTTTTAAAGCACTCTGACGAAAAAAAAAGATACGGCTTCCCTTTGTCCGCAAAGCCATAGGCGCTATTTTTCTCATACGAATGAATCCGCGAATAGTATGAAAGCAGAGGAATGCTCAGGGGTATCTCGAGTGACGACTGCTTCGGGTTCTAAAAAAGAAAATAATGTCTTCACGGAGACAAACCAACTAAAGGAAAAAATATCGTGTAGTTTCGCGGCGTAATAAAACATTGGGAAGCCTCCCTCGTGCAGCAGCTAAGCCATCGTTCCCATCCTTCACTCACTTTTTTCTCGACGACCCCCGCCCCCACTTCCGAAAAACAAAACACTGACGCAACAGCGAAAAAAAAACAAGAAAACGCAGTGAGATACACTTCGCGATACTTAAAATCCCCCGGGGAAGACTTCCCGTTGGTATTTCCCCACGGCGCCCTCGACTCGACGTGACAACGATCCCACGGGGCCCAAAAACATCCCCCCGGGACATCGCCGGAATGTAACATGCTGTAGCTCCGTGTGCGGTGGGCTAGATACACGGTATCTCTTATCCTATTTCACGCCGACCGCGACAATACGGCCCTGCCCCTTCCCCCAAGGTGCATTGCGAAAGGGATGCGGCATTAGTCAAATTGCCATTCCCATGTAGAGATTAGTGACCTACCGCCCACCCTCCCATCCGGGGTGGAGTTAATCGGTTGTAAAGCAAGAGATTAAGCCGATGAACAGCCCGTAAAAGCGGAAAAGTACACGAGGACCACTGTTTGCCTGGTAGAAATCGCGAGAAGGAAGGTCGTATACAGCTTCCGACTATCGATGACTTTATCCTGCCTTCGAATGATACGAAACGGGAAAACGCAATGGATAAAACATTACCTTCGCACCGAATAAAGAGCACAAAGGTGTCCGTAAATGATGGCTGGGTTAGACTCCATTTCAAACTCACCATCAAAAACCTATTGGAAAAGATTTATAAAAATAATTCGAGTCAGAGGCACACGCTGTCAACCTCTCCGGCGATGATGAACGCGACAATGCAATTTACAATTACCACCTTTAATAGGAACCCCGAGGATTCGACGAAACAGTTACTCCATAATTTAAGATATATTAAAATTATATCTAAAGTTAAAAACCACGAATTTATTATTCATTGGTTTATTAAAAGACTATTTTTTAATTTGATAAAATACATCACGAAGAAATTCAGATATTTCACTACGGCACGACGATTAAGTTGGGAAAATAATCGTTGCTTTAAAAATGAACCCAAATGAATGGCGGATAACTATAGCCGTTGGTTTCCAGCGCGGTGGAGTAGGGATACACTCAGTAACTCAAACATTCAAAGACATAAATAGGCAAATGAATAAATAAGTTAATAAATAAATAAAAATCCTTCCACTAGTGACGTTAAATGTGCCACCGATCCGTAATGTGAGAGACACTTTATGTGCGTCTAGTTCTCTACTTTCCCGCCAGCGGTCACTGCAATGCATACATTGTTTATATATAATGCGCCATCCTCTTTGTTCCATGCTCTAAGTCATGAAAGAAAGACAAATTAATGCCATTTTCCGAATTATTCCAATTAATTAAAACCACAATCCTCGATTACCTCAAAAAATGAATCGATCGAAGAAATCGCCTAAATCATACAATGTATGATATATTCTGAAGTCGAAGAGCAGGTAAAATAGAATAACAGCAAGGAGATGTGTCAGGATAAATAGTATAATCAAAATAAAAATAATTACTGATGCAATCACAAGGATATGGCCATTGAATACATACCTCCTCATTAATTTTGTTTGGTTCATCAACGTGATAGTATTAAATACAAATTATAGGAAAACAAATAACTGCCCCAAAAGATGATACCTATAAGACTATTTTTTTTTTAAATAATGAAATACCTGAGAGAAACGCGCTAGGAGACCGGCAATATCTATCTAAAACTAGATTAAAGCTGAGAAAAATTTTCCCTTTTGCTAACCGTGGTGATGGAATAAACTAGCACCATATAAATTAATGAATAGAATTACACAGAGATTTTAAGCAGAGACATGAGAAATGATTACTAAAGACTAGGATATGGATTTTCGTGTTGCAGATTTCCGATATTTGGCCACTTGGGTAAATTAGGGATAATGGTAGATTGAATGGAGAATTGGAGGGCTTAGTGAATTTGGTTGAAAAATGATTTATTGTTAATGAATTTTCTGCGAAATTCAGAAAAATTTCCATATGGCCCTAGAAATCTAAGAGTGATCAATTCCTAAGTACAGAAAAATAGTCATCTCGTTCCATCAAAAATCTATCTCTGATAAGAGAACTACTGATAATAATTATGCTGAACGCCAATCACATTTCCATGTTCCATTTTGAAAATAAAAACAGAGAATACAGTACATCAATGGATCGATAGATACTTTAAGCGTCTTCTGGAAGTATAAAAGAGCAACTTACGAAAAATCAATTCTCATCACTTCCGAGAGTGCAAGAAGGGGAAAAAATATTCAACGGACACTAAAGACAGACAGATGGGAGGAGGAGAGGAAAGGGACGCCTACGTGACCGGAAATGGGAAAAGGGAAGCGAGCAGAGAGCTTATTATTCCCTTAATTTAATAAATTTCAGAGCATTTGAAGGCAGCAATAATGAAAATGTTCACTCCTCTAAAAAATCCATTTGAACCCCATAACGTGGATGGGCAGACGGAGGTAACATAACACACAAACTGACAAAAATGATCGCCCTCCTATATTCTCTGAATCCGACGACGGCAGGAAGAAATATGTACTGCGCTTCTCCAAGGGAGTAAAAGAAGCTACTCGTGACAGAAACTTACGGCAAGGAACACGTCGGGCGCTAAAAGGGTCGAAAACAATTGCATCACCCAAAAATGCTTTCGAACGCCTGAGGGCAATCAATCTCCCTTTAAAGATGAAAGTACGAAGAGACGAGAGTTGTAACAACGAATTTGGCCGCGTAGGAAGTGTATTTGCAGCGATGGTTCATTCCTTTCAAGCCAAAGTGGTGAGCTCAGATTCTCAAAGATGGAATTGTTTCGTCCTTCGTCAAAGTCATGTAGTATATTTCTGACGAGAAGTCCGTAATCCCAAATTACTTCCAAGTTCAAATATATTTCATGGCATGCACTGATTGCGAGTATGACGTCCAGGTTAAATTGTTCTTATTTGGCAAACATTCCAACTTTAGTGTTTTAATGAAAGAAAACACACATCAATATAGGCATATAAGAGATTAAATGAACATAAATATCCCATAAAAGGTCATTTAACAGTTTCCTATCAGAGATGCAGTCCTGAACAAACGTTAGATTGCTACATGTTATTTTCGTAGAAGCTTACCGACATAGGGTACTCCTACCATGGACTCAGGCACGGCACTTCCAGGCCAAAACTAACACGACATTAGATAAACCAAAATTCACATTGATGATAACATCATATCGTTTTAGCAAGCCATATTTACTTCCTACTTCCTTTGACTGAATTCAAAGTTAACAGGTTTCCTCCTCAAACTAACATACAGAGACTCAGTAAAATTGCGCTCTTTAAGGAGAGCAAACAGGAAAGGTGAGGATATAAAAAGAATATAAAAAGGGAGAAATAGGTGCGCTGCACAGGAAGTTGAAAGCATTTTCAGGAAGTAAGAAAGGAAAATGCGAGCAAGTTATCAAATATATAACAGAAAATTCACTAATTCGAACAGAAAAGATTCAAAACATAAAAACATTGCTTAAATGTTCTCGAACGTGGTTAAGATATGAAGCAAGCAATATTAGATATTGAAAGAGAATATGATGTAGATAGGGATAAGTAAGGACTTTAAGGGAATTGAAATCAGATAAGGACGATGGATTACATTCCCGCGGAACTACTTAAAAGTTTAGGAAATGGTGGGAGGAAGAGTTTTTATGGATTATTTTGGAGAATTTATAAGGGAGGAATGTGGCCCGAATATTTCGTAAAATCAGTCTTAGTTTCCATTTCCAATAAAAGAAAAGACAGCCGCATGTAAGAAATAGAGACAGTACATTTGGTTTCCTTGTAGTTAATGTTGTACTTCGGACCATCAATAAGTCTAAGCAAATTACTTATTAGAGAATGATCAGTATGAGTTCATAAATGGGAAAGGAACGCGTGATGCCACATCAATAAAGAGGACACCAACATTAACAAGCATAAAGTTCCATCAGGACGTATATTTATGAATCGCAGATTTATAGAAGACGTACGATAGAGTTATAGTATTTTGGTAGAATTAATGATTGCATTGCAGGAAAAAGGAGTAGAGTAGCGGGATAGGAGATTCATCCACAACCTGTACATGTATATACATTTAATATATGCATATAATAGTGCATGTATATATATTTAATAAAGCACAGTATTCAACTCGAAGGTCGTTTTGAAAAAAAGAAACACACAATAAAGAAAAGAAACTCACTAATTTTAAAATTTTCGGTGATAAAAACCACCGTTCTCAAGGAAGAGAAGGAAGGAACTGCAGTTAACCAAGCCCGAACCGAAAATTCGAAAACTAGTGAGTTTCTTTCTTTTTTTATATGCTTCAGTGTTTTTGTCTTTGTTCGTTAGTGCTAACCTTGTATACATTATTTATACACATATATAATAAGAGTTAGATGAAATAATGGGAACATAATAGCATACTTAGAGTGAACAACGAAAAACACCCTTTTTCCCCAAGCGCAGTCGCTTACAGTTTTTCTGACCCATTATCTTTGGTGGGAAAAATTAAATTTTAAATCTATCTGTTCTACACTTCATCTCTCTAATTTTATTGACACGATATCTCCTACCGTAGAACCGTGTGTCTAATCATAAATTTTCATCATCATCGCTAAAGACACCTGCTTTCAATTTATGCAACAGATTTTATCAGTAATTCAACCTTAAACTCGTGAGCGATTCCCAACCCAGTTCCTCTACCTAATTCTCCTGATACGCTACGCAGTTTATCATAACAATGTTTTACAAATTAGGTCCAAGTGATCTAATTCGGCAATCAATCCAAATTCATAAGAATCCCATAAACTAGTTGCATAATCTAAATAAGATCTAACTAGCGAAAGATAAAATTAATCATTAATACTCTCACCATATTTCCGCAGGAATAATTTTTTTTTGGAACGGGTGAACAGTTACTTGCTCTGTGTCAATCCAAAATCTATATCAAACGGAAGAATGGTAATAATAATAATAGTAAAGAAGTAAGAACAGTTTTTGGGCGTTCAGTAGAATTTTTAATAATCAACAGAATGTTGTTTTGAAAATGACGCGTATTAATGTTTTATTCATGCTTCCTATGACAAAAAGATCACACCTAAATTTGATTTTCAAAAACGGCAAAACTGCAACAAAATTCTGTGTACTTTTCAAGAAAAGAAGTAACCGAGAGATGCTTGCATTTAATATTTATCAGAAAAAGATTAAAACAATGAAGTTATTGATTAGTAGGAAAACCATGTTACGGATTGAAATACGAGGGCATAAATCAAATCAAGGGAAACACTTAACATGGAACATGAACATGGAAAGTACGTATGGAAAATTAGTAGGGAAACTAGCAGAGGAGTTGCATTTAGGAATAAAGCATTTAGAAGAATGAAGGAATTGACAACCGATACGCTAAGGTAAGTAAGGATAATATTGGTCCGAGTTTTAATACGTACGGAGAGTATTATATCCTATGTGGGTGCAAAACCTGGGATTTTAGGAGGAAGCTTGATCATAGATAAGACTATAAGGATGCGATTATGGTGAGGGCGTGAAAAAAATTGAACAGAGAGGAGGATTGACAATGAAATATTAATTATGGTGGTAGAATAAGGAGTTTACCGCGGAATATTCGAAGAAAGCAAGCAATGTGGTTGGAAAAGGTACTGAGTGGTAATGTGATGCTGAAGGCCGCGACAGAAAGGAGACTATTTGTTAAGGAAGAGAAAAGAGAATAGTGAATTTTGAAACGCATGGAGTAATGTGGTATGTTTGAAGAATTGATGAAGGAAATAATATAAGGGGAGCAGGAGAAAATCCATTCGAACATAACTCAGATGTAGTAGTTGTTTATATTATTGGTTAACTACCAGTTAAGGTGGGCTTTTGATAGACGCGAGCAACCAAACGCCATAGCGACAATTCCCTTGTCTCTCTTAACGAAACACAACCCGATGCCCAACCTTCCTCCCTTAATTCCGTCCAATATCCCTATCCTATTTTTGTCCCTTCCTCGTTTGCCTAACATTATCGTCCTCATGACAGCCTTCAGCTTCGTATTGCCAATCAAAACGCTCTCAACCAATTTTCCCTCCCTCCTTCCGACAATCCCCTCTCCCCTGTCATGCCTAGCACTTCTTCGTTTGCTGACCATTTTTCCACGCCTTACAAAACCACGTTACATATTACAGTTTTGACGAGGGTTTCTTAAGATCCTCACTCAACGTTTCTGTACTAAAATCCCTCTTCCTTGTGAAAGCCTCTTTGCCTAACGCAATACTTTTCCTTATGACTCTACTACTTTGACCCGTTTTCTCCAAAAAAATTCCCAGGTACGTAAACTGTTCCACCAGCTCATGTTCATAAAGTCCTACTTTAACATGTACCTTAGTTTTTCTCTTCATAGAAAACCACATAACCTTTGTTTTATAGCAGTTTTTAGGGCAGCGTAAAAAATCTATCGTTAATAAAAAGTGTGAATGAAGTAAGGCTGCCCTGAAATCCGGAGTTGAGTTTCCCCTCCCTATAAAATATTATCAATTTTTCCGTCCGAAAAGATATCACATTATCGCTGGCCAAACATCACCATAACCGAGTAATGAAACTAGGCATTCCTGGTATTTTAAAAGCTTAATATGAACTACATTTAAACTTTTGGGTTCAACTTCATTTTCATAAATATGGGTCTGTGTGCCACGTTGTAATAAAAATGCAAAGAATGCCACGATCACAAGCTTCAAGTGTCTTTGTAATAGCCGTTGGTTAAGGCTAATGCCTCATAGAAAATTGGCGTAGTTTACCAGGCGAACTTTCAGCAGCGAAATTATCGAGGGAGGGATTTTAAATTAAATAATGTCCTCTATTTCGAAAATTCGACGTGAAATAATCTGGAACTGCAAATTTGCTATCAAGTAATCGATGCTCAGTTTTCCAGTATGTTACGAGGGAGATAATCATGGCTATGAACTGATCAGATGGTGCTTCAAAATTCCACCGATTCGTGGGAATGGGTGCTCCCAAATTACGAAGCAACAGATTTGGATGAAGGGCAATCTCGAAGAGAGAGAGGATTAATGCGGTCACGTACTTGGAGGATAAAACAGATACATATATTTGTGCTTGGAAAATCAACCTGCTATTACACACTCTGAAACCATGCTTATCCCTCGGAATCCGAAAAATGGCAAAAACGGAGAGGAGGCAAGAGGCGGATTACTGCGCGAGAATTGGCTGCATTAATTCTCGATTAACATCGGCCAAATGTATGAGCGAAGCTAAGTAGGACATCGGAAAAGTTGATTGAAGTTAGTCGATGTGCACTCAGCTCAATCGCGGACGGCATGACTGATCTCTCGATCGCCGTTCTCCGAGGAAATATTAATTCACATTAAATTGAGTTTTTCACTCAACTTATCCAGATTAACGGCTCCAGCGAGTAATTTAACGGTATTAGTGGACATGAAGGTAGCAATTAAAATATCTTTGGTCAGTGGACTCCATGATTTTCAAAGAGTCCCTGTTCCAAAATTAGTTTTTTTTAGATCGATTTGTTGTCATTGACTGAATATGAAATTGTGTTTGGTGATATTTTGATCACGAAACAAAGTAAAATCGATGAAAAATGTATTTTGAAAGCAATGCATACCAGCATAGTATCGGTTTCACAGGAAGTCTGCGTTGTATTTGAAGCCAAAGTATTTTGCACAATAGCGGCTACAAAATATATTCCCACAAAAAACGGTCGTATCATTAAACAAGCGGGAATTGAACATTCAAAGCTAGAGGTCAGATTTACCATGAAATAAGAGAAAATGCAAGAACAAATACTTTTTTATTTTCGCGTATCATCATTATGAAAAAATAAATGAAAATCTATTGCCGGAAATCTTGAAGGGATTCGCAAACTTGAAGAGACGCCTCGATAATCATTTCCCAACGACACCATAGTTAGCTGGTCCCAAAAATCCAATAGTGGTATGATGGAGAAAAATTCATTCTCCGTACCTATATCCTATATTTCTGCCAGCGAGGTGCCCCATAATACCAGTGATGGCGGCAACGGAGAATTTCGTCTTCCACTATGCCTCTATCTCACATTTTGGTAGTTGACGACCAATAAATATACTTCAATGGCCGTTTCTTAGGCGACAAGGTCGGACCCCAAAGCAAATGGCGCACTTGTGACCTCATGGGAATTCCTTCTCTTAACTGGGCAACTACTTAAAGTGAAGGATAACAATTTTTAACACCACGTTTATCACCGGTACGAAAAAATACAATGTATGCCGTGATTAAAGCAGATCACGTTTTTTCCTTAAAATATAAATAAATGGAGGCGTTTCGCGCGCAAAAACGCATGAATACAAAGTCTGACCGGCCGAAAGTTATGGCATTTTTTTCAAGATCCCTTTACGGACAAAATATTTCCCAAAGGGTGATTTTCATAAGCAACGCTTCGCATGCTGAGCACGCAAGCGGTGCGGGCAGCTAATTCCCTCTGGTGCGTGATGCTTGGACTGCTGGGAATTGCATCCGCAAAGTCACACAGCTAGCATGTCGTTAAGCACACTCTTTGGCGAGTATAAATTTTTGCATGAGAATTACCGCAATGAAAATGCATATACAGACATGGGTACGAATTGCAGTCAAAGAGCATAAATTTATCCATGGAGAGAATACACGAAAACGAAAATGAGTACGAAAAAATAGAATGGAACTGAAACACAATTTGTATTAACAGATGATTCAGAATTGTTTAAAGAGAAAAAGTCATCATCGTTAGCGTGCGTGCCCTCGGTCTCATTGTCCTAAGAATCCCTATTTTCTATTCATCATCATCTATCAGAATATCATCTTTCAATCCTCATCTCCTCTCCAGTCGTTATTATTCTCTTTAAAACAATATTCTCCGAGTTCCTTCTTTTGACGTGACCTAAATAAAATGCCATCCTCGTTCTCCAATACTCTTTATTCTTATCGATATTTCTTCATTTCGTCGCAATTCTAGTTCCTCGTATCCTCCCTGCCATTACCCTCAGCCACATCCCTAAACTAAGTAATTCTCTTCTTCCTTTCTCATCGTCCACACGCACGCGCGCGCAACGATGCTCAATTCCAGAAATAGTTCCCTCACTTCTTTGCTGTCGTTCCTAGTCGCTATAAATTCTCTTATGATTTCAAACACTACCCAAACTATGACGGACAAATACCCACAACGAAACGAGATGGCAAAATGAGCCTTCGCAATCACTCGATTGATAATCCACGAAGATTACACGAAGTTTGCAAATGCGCACGTCTGAAACAGGACGGGGCACATGTAAACGTCAACTAGAGAAACCAAAAAATACTTCTCACAACTTAATTCAGAAAATTTCGAACTTTAACTTCAATTTTTTTTTTCGATCTTAGGTGCACAGATAAAAACAAGGCCGCGCATTTTTCTCTCGGATGTGCAATTTGGTCGCGGACGTGCGTGGGAAGAGCCTGGGCGGCGACTCCATCTCCCTCCCTCGCCCCCTATTAAGAGAAATGAATGCAATAGCGATCAACAGGGGGGCGAGTGGGACGGAGGGGGTGGGCGACGGGCGGGAGGAGGGAGGTTTGGCCGTTGGTGCAGCCGGAGGGTGTGTGGGTTGGAGGGAGGACGGAGGAGTATTGATTTCCGCCCTCATGCACGCGAGAGGGCGTAGAAATGAGAACGCCCCCACAAGGCAAAAATAAGAGGTGCAGTGAGGGGTAGGGGTGGGGGGAAGGGTGGGGAGGGGAGGGGCGGAGAGAGAGAAGATGTTATGGGAAACTATTGTGTTGCCGCCGTCTGGCAATTCCCACTGCACCATTGCTCCCGCTCATTCGATAGCTGCCCGCGGCGGCGGCGTCTCCGGGGAAGCTCAATATCTGAAATAATTGACCCAAAAGAGTTCTCTTTTGCGGTCCAGTCATTTCGCTTTCGCACACTTATCCAATTTCAGAGGTGAAGATCCCGGTTCACGGCATCAGTTGGAGTTCGTGACATATCAACTTGGGAGAAGAAGAATACTGTCAACATGAATCATGTTAATGGTATCCATGCGCTGAAACTGTAGTCGGTTATTAATATCAAAACATTGATGGAAATTGACGTGTCCTTACTTCTCTCCTGTAAAATGCCAAATTATCAGTTTGAGAGTCCACATAAATTTCTAATCATGGCGAGTCAGGGAGAGTTTGTTCCACTTTCAACTCCATGAAGTTTTGGAATAGCTCAGAAAAAAACCCACGTTCATTATAATTGTAGACTGAAAGTTTCTTTGTAAATGAATAGTATTCAAAGAGGAATTCCAAATCTACGGATTGTGGTTCGTCGATGTGGACATGAACTATTCATAATTTGTCTATCTTCAGCATACTACTTCATCTCTTTCGGTAGAATCATTTTTTATAAATCTTCCAACTTCCAAAATGAAATGAAAACATGTTAAAACTACGCTCTATGCTATGGAAAATATGCTCAAAGAGCTGCTACCGACATCCGTTCACAATGCATTGCCTTACACATTTATGATAATCACCCCCTTCCAGGGAATGAAAAGGCTATTGTGAACAGTTCATCTTCGTTTTTGGTAATAAATAAATATGTATATAGCATTTCACAATCGGAGACAAAAAACATGGACATTCGACGGATATGAACGGAAAGCACATCCACTGTTAAGCATTCACATTATAAAATTTCTATTTTTGCTCTTGGTAAATAGGATATCACTCAGTAATTTTCAAATATTCATTTCAACAGTACACCAGTTAGCTGGTTCATAAAAAACTTATAAACGAAAAGTTTTAATCCATCCTAGAGCAAGCATCAGAATGGAAAATAATTGTTTTTGCACGTATTTACAATCCTAAGTAGAATACCTCATAGGAAAAGAATAATACATTATTTATATAAGGTCACTTTAATCGAATAATTGATTTGGCAACATCAATGAGCACTGAATTATCAACAATTGAATTAATAGACAGTATGAACACACAGCCAAAGCAAATTACTACGGACTAAAGTATGAATTTTTCACAGAAACATTTCTTTGATTCCAAAACCATATTGTACCATAGAACAGAAAATTTTTACCTTTAATTTTCAGATTTTAGGGATAACACAAAATGTATCTTAGATCCAAGACAACACTACAGACCCTAAGGGCCAATCACTCTAAACCATATTTAAAGGCAGGCTAAACATGCTTCATTGAGTAATTGGTGAATTTCATAGGATTTCCATAAAAACTGAAATCAAAATTTAAAGACTTTAATCATCCATTAAGAGAACTATTCTTGAACTGTACATTCCTGCACTGATTGAATATCATAATCAACACATGTATCATGCATAGAAAAAAATATATATATATATTTACATATATCCACACACATTATATACGAGTGTCACGGAATACGACTCGAATCCTGAGAAATGGTCTCCCTTTCCCTCATAATCTCACACCATTACAAAAGCCACGGTGGCGGTGCATCATCTCGCGGCCGCCGGGGAGAGACAGATGACTGAACCGAAGCGCACTTAGTGGGAGGGGAAAAGCCGCGCGATAGGGTGATGGAGGAGAGGCAGGGGGGCAGAGGGGTTAAAATCCGTGCTCGGCTAGGAGGAGGAGCATATAGATATAGGAGATATCGCACGGAATTTTTTGCCCCCAAGAGTGAGAGAGGGGGGGATGGGCTGAAGTGTTCCGGGGGTGGATCGGATGGAAAACTCGGAGAAGGAATGGTTTGGGCGGGGAGGGAAAATGGCGACCCGTCGAGGGTCTAAAATGCAGACTGCACCGAAAACCAGACCAATTGCCCCCCGGGAAAGGCCGGGGGAGGGGGTCCTCCTCCTACTTCCCACCCACCCCCATTCATCGGAGGGGGTCGTTATGCGCCTCCGAATCCCACGAATCACTGGAACCAATCTTCTTCCCCTCCAGCTACCAGCCCGGCTTTTTCCACCCTCACCCATTCTTTTCCTCCTCCCCCTTCGGTCGCCCGCTCGGCCTAAACACACGCCATTCCGACTCCTTCCCCCAGCGCGTAGGCAATGATAACAGGATTTAAAAACAATCGCGCGACGGAAGGGGCACGGCGAAAGTGAGAAGAATATTACAGCACAGAAAGAAGGAATGAAATTGAACGCGACCGGATCAAAAGGATAAATGATTTTTTTTTAAGGATTCGGTAAAAAATAAGACAGTAGAGAAACATTAATGGAATTCTCTTAAACAGAATATGCAGAAAAAATGTACATGACATGAAAAAAAGGGAGAAGCGTCCTAAACGAAGATGCGTCCGAAGATTTTTTTTGGTTTATTTTTGTCCTAATTTTTTCCTCGACGGGGGGCGGGAGAACTTATCCTTTTTATTTCTAAAGAGGAGACACGCGAAGATGGCGTCCATGAGAGGAGAGGGGGCATCTCAAACCGGAAATGGGGGAGGGGCGCTCCGGGAATGATAAAAGGAACCGGTTATTCTCTATTTTTAAAAATAAATCTCCTTTTCTTTCGATAGGAATTTGAAGAGAAGTTCCTTAGTTGACCCAATTAGTTTCGCGGATCAAAATGTTAAATATAACTCGAAAGTTCGTCAAGTCTGAATTCCTCTCGACTCTTTCTTCATTCATTTCCTCGTAATTCTGTAATTTTCTTAGAGATGGTCGACGCACATCTGATGGTGATGCCGTAATTAGCCCGAACACTATTTAATTAATATTACATGACAATCGATTTCAAAAAACATCATTCTAACTAATAATGATATGAATAGTAAAATTTTCGGCAGTGGATATCTACTCAACAACTCGTACATAAGTTTTCATTGTCTAACAGAGGTTCTCCAAAGACAAGGATAGTGGCAGTGCTCTGGAAAATATTAAGGAAAAGTTATGTAATAGATTAATACATTATAATGGCACTCATTCTCAACGTACCTTCCTCCTCTCCCTTGAGAAAGGTGTAAATAAATAATAGTATATAAATAAAATTTTCTTTTGTGTGTAATTCTGTGTTTTTGTTTTTGATCGCTAGTGCTATCTTGATATACATATTATATATATATATATATATATATATATATATATATACAGGGTTCGTCCGGAAAATAAGTGTACTGAGCTCAGGAAAAAAAATTTATTGCACTTTTACATATCTTAAGCTAATATTCCTCAAAATAGGACCCTTGTGAGTGGATACACTTGTTCCAGCGGCGTTCCCATTCCTGGAACGCTCCCGCGAAGGCATCATCGGGAACCTCTCGAAGACACGTCGTCACGGCCTCTTTGACGGCGTCCAAAGTCCCGTATCGCGTTCCTTTCAAACTCCTCTTTATCTTCGGGAACTGAAAGAATTCCGGTGGTGCCAAGCCCGGGCTGTAGGGCGGGTGCGGCAGCGTTGCCACGCCGTGCTTGGCCAAGAAGTCCGACACGACAAGCGCGGTGTGAGACGGCGCATTGTCGTGATGCAGCCGCCAGATGTTTTTGATCGCTGGCCGGACGCGGGCGACTCGTTTTCGAAGGCTGTCTTGGTACTTGGACGTAAAATGCAGCATTTACAGTTTGTCGTTCAGGTACAAATTCGTAGTGGACGACTCCCCTTTTGTCAAAAAAGACTTATTTGTCAAGACACTTATTTTCCGGACGAACCCTGTATATATATATATATATATATATATATATATATATATATATATATATATAACAGAACTCAGTTCTGAGTTCTGTTCCTAATTCCTCTTGAGAAAGGTGGTTGTACCACCGAAAATTCGAGAACTAGTGAGTCCCTCTTTTATATGTTTTAGTTTCTGTGTTTGCTATGACTATTTAGTGAATATACATTATTGTGCACGTTCGTGGTTTTTCTAAGAAAGTGACTATATATATATATATATATATATATATATATATATATATATATATATATATATATATTTAAGTCCCGGTCAAGGAAATAGTTAAGCGTTTATGATCTGATCGATTCCGCCTTCCCCATCTCTCCTGTGTTCATCCTTTATATGTGTTCCTATCCCTATTCTGTATATCTATTTCCATGTGAATATATATATATACATATATACACGGGTATATGTGGGTCGCGGGAGTCCAGGGGTTAGAGCGTTGGACTACTGACCGGAGGGTCCCGGGTTCGATTTCCGGGCAAGGCACTCTGGATACCTGCAGCTCCACCCAAGCTATGTGGTTTTTCGGGTACCAGATCTTCCTGGGAAACCATAACCGGCACAGGGAGAGGAACTGGTCCGCCTACCCTGATGTGTGAATATTCTTAGTACTGGGTGAACTCTGCCATCACCTACTAAACCGACCTTCGGGTTGATTACTGTGTTTACATATATATATATATATATATATATATATATATATATATATCTTGAATTCATGCTAGGTCCAACTAAAACATCCAACTGAGAGAAATGGGAAATCAGAAGGAACTGGAACAATTCTAAATATTTACTTGACTGATTTGGAAGGAAAGTTTTCATTTTTCAGTGTGGTTATTGCTGAGAACATGGAGCCATACACAAATGCATTTCAGAGCTCATTCTTCAATGCATTACTTCCACTTAAGGGCAAAGTCCCAACTTCGAACCTACAAATTGTGAACACTAGAACTCTCTCTGCGTACGTACATTAAATTGCACTAAAAACTACAATTTCCCGAGTGAACAGCTAATTATATAAACTTCAAGAAACTGCTGGAAATGCCGCAACAGTAACTTTTAATGGAGTCATCATTTAGGATCACTTAGGATGTTTATACCTTACACAAATTTCAGGAAACTGCGGCCGATGCCGCAACAGTAACTTGTAACGGAGTCATCCGCTAACATGCATTTCACTGCAACAATTTAAGAGTGTAGAAATCATTCGCCTTGACTAGGATTCGAACCCGGATGCCTCGATATCCGGCCGAGGGCTTCAGCCAGTTAAGCTATCGAGACGTCCTCTTACACTCTGAAATTTTTGGGCTTTTAAACGGTCAAGGCTAATGATTTTTACACTCTTAAATTGTTGCAATGAAATGCATGTTAGCGGATGACTCCGTTAAAAGTTACTGTTGCGGCATCGGCCGCAGTTTCTTGAAATTTGTGTAAGGTATAAACATCCTAAGTGTTTCAAATTGGCTTTAACCTCGTGGACTGTGGCGCGTCGCGCACGACTACGAATGCCTGTGACATTGTATGTACGGTATTTCGTCACAACATCTTGTTCCTTTAAAAGCCCAAAAATTTCAGAGTGTAAGAGGGCGTCTTAATAACGTAACTGGCTAAAGCACCCCGCCGGATAACGAGGGATCCGGGTTCGAATCCCGGTCAAGGCGAATGATTTTTACACTCTTAAATTTTTGCAATGACCTAAATAAATAACAAAAATTCGAAATTCGCTATTTCAGGCGTAAATTAATGGAATGTATAGAACATTTTTAAATAAAATAAGTAATTTTGTAATTCAACACACTTGATTTATAACACCACCTAGGTTTCGAGGTTGGACGTCATCATCAAGTAATATATGAAGTAAATTGTGCCTGGAATTACAAAGTTACTTATTTCATTTTAACAAAATATCGGTTAGCTTGTGCTGTTTTATGCATTATTTGTGTTCATATTCGTATCTTATTGATGTTAACTATAATAACTTCAAACAAAATATTTTCTTCGGTTAGGGGATGAATCTGGGCAGATATGATAGATCGATCAGATATCATAGATAGATAGATCAGATATGGGCAAGTAATTTGGGAGACGAATTTGCGCATGCATATAATTTCACTCTCTTTGAGAAACATTAATGATTAGATATGTCCACATTTGAGACGCACACTTTTAAATAAATTGTTGAAAACAAAATTTTGGTCACTATTTATTTAAAATGATCTGTTGTAAACAAAATTTAGGTTGCTCCCACTCTACGTATTACTAAGATAATTCTGATAGAATCCCACGGGTGTCGCTTGTCGAAACTACTACATTATCCGAATTCATCGTCTCATTTCCGTCGCTGACGTCATACAAGGCAAGCCTCGTCTTTGGTGTTAATCTTTTGTAGCCAGTCCATTCCGCGCCCACTTTTCGCATTCGCGCATCACTTCTAAGAAGAGAGGCGCGACGATTGGTTCCGTGAAGTAACGACTCGCGATTGCAACGCAACGAAGTAACAGGAGCAATCACTTCCCAAGGAGCCCCGAAATGCCTCAATGGATTCCCTCAACAATTCCCGAGCACCAGTCCCACAGCAAACGATAGATAGATAGTACCATGGAAGTGAATGGATCGGAATATTCTCATCAGGAACGGGAATATGTTCCCAGCTGTCAATTTGCAGAGCGGTGGTTCCGTTTCCCGTTGCTTAGCGGATTGGAAATAATCCACTACTGCTATGATTTCGCGTTCGCCGCGGGAGGATGTCGGTTTCGTCGATTAGCGGCGTCAATCTAAGTCGCACGAGAAATCGCTGACAAACCTTATCCGGAAGACTAAACACGAAACAATTTTTAACGGGTCTTCAGCAACCAGCTATTCTTTTGGCGCTGCCAGATATACGTGTGCCTGATCGAAGAAATAGAACTGGGCCCCCGCCTCGACTGCTTGCGATTTATGGCTAAATCGATCAAAACAATTTCTAACACAGGCATGAAAAACGGCCCAAAAGCCCCTTCTAGACCACAGTCCCGGATACAGGATTAAAGGAGAGGATTGAAATAAGGCCAAAATATCAGACCGAAAATTGACAAAAGAGGCAATAAATGAGAGGGAACAAGTGAAGTCTCACGGAAATAATCTCACCTTTGAAATTATCTCGATTTTGTATTTTGTATTTGTATTGTGAATACATTTTTTTTACTTTAATCCGCAAAAATATACTGCAAATATACACAATCATTCAAGTAAAAATAATCCAAAATTGGTCCATTAGGCCTAGTAATTCGTTGGTCATATGAAAACTTATTATCGAACCAAATTGAAGTTTAAGGGGATTCTGGTATTTTACGATTTCGTTGAATGTTTGTACCAACCTATGGTGACATGTGTAGAGTCAAGGAGCCGAAAACTGTACTAGTGTGAATTTATTGCACGTTCTAAGAATGACGCTTATCTTTATTCAAGCCGAAACACGAGGCACGGTATGGAATGAAAATTACCAATTATTTGCATAATTACATTTTCAATCTATTCGCATCACGAGACTTCACACAGAATCGAAATAGATTGTGCAGCACGATAAAAGCATGCCAGACCAAACAGCATTCACGTAACAAGGACATTCCAGGTCTTTTCTTAATTTTCCAAGTTTCAAAGCCGCAAAATAATTCAATATAATCTGGATGATGTGAGTTGGAGGAAGGAACAGAAACCTATTAATTTCTTTTCACTGGCATTTATGTGTAAAAGCAGAAAGGATAATTACTTATATTTTTGCAACTCGTCAGAAAACGGTAATAATTGAGAAAGCATGGCGTCTTAACTTCTCCCACTGTAACTTTATAGCACTCCAAGGAGTGGTAAACGGGCGCACGACGCCGGTTGAATCATTAATAATTTCTTCTCCAGACTGATGGATGAGGAGGCAAAACAAATGAGGAAACTTCAAGCCGAAAACATTGCTTTGTGAGATTAAGTGCGGGAATTCCTAAAAAGCGGTTCTTCGGCCACGATATCCCGGCGGGGGGGGGGGGGGAGACGGTGAGGGGTATAGTATATGAATGAAGGAAATCATTTAATCGGACGACTTCACATTTAAAAGAGTAAAAATCCCTGCCATCACCTCAGATATCTTTGTTTTACGCATCCAATGGCTGCAGATGCGTCGGTTTCTAATTAATTTATAGAATTTACTACTTTCTTCGATGTCATATAACATAAAAATGCAGTGCGAGTGAAGAAATGAGACAGTTACAATGAAAATATACACGCCGATTTCGTTTATTTATTAGAGTCAATAGGAAGATTAATTGCTACAATAGTTACTCGTGCCCCAGCTCTCCGCTATTCAATGATGATTCCCTTGTTCCCTAATAGCTTTTCCGCCTTTCCAATTCCATTCATCGATTAAGTTTCTCGTCTCCCCATCTTCCTCCTGGATATTCCCATCTATTATGTTTCCGTGAAATCCATTGTGTGCCCAATTTCTGGTTCTTCTTTTCTCCAGAAGATCCTATATTAGGGAAGTACCGCATTGAAATAAATCCTTCGGCAGTGAATATCGATACGTTTAAAGACTAATGACCGACCCGATAGGTATTCGGGACAAAGGCGTATTGAAATAATAGTCGTACGAATGAAATCTTTGCATTGAAGATGTTTATCATTAGAGGATATTTACCATTCCTGAAATCCTGAAATTTTGAAGTTTTCTCCCCGCAAACTCTTACAGTATAAACCAAAAGCGAATTATAGGAGCTATTAAATATCCAAAACATGTGATCATTACAAATTTGTGTAAAACATATGCGGGAAATACCATTTTTAATCTAGGATTCTCACCCTCATTCCTTAAACCAATAGGCAACACCTTTTAAAAAGTAAAGTTAGTTGCTCTCGACGTCGCTCGGAAGCGGTAGTTGCTGGGAGCGGCCACTCTCTTTGCCCCTTACCACGTTAACTAGTGCTTGGATTAAACAGTATCTTTCGTAATTATTTTTTTAATATCTTTTTAAATAATAGCCAAAACGAACAATTGTCCTCTAATTGCCTTAAACATGCATGCGTAATAGATTTCAATGAAAAATAAAAACATTGCGGGGCATGTAACTCTGTTAAGACCCAGTTACTGCCATTCAAATATAATTGCATCTTCTTGGATTGAAGACTTTTCCGATAGTTCCTAACTTTTAACTAATATGAAACATGAATAGTGGACACCAGTTGGGGAATAACTTACTGCAATGCACCAAAAACGGTGGCTTACAGAGCAGCATTCAAGGTCAGACGAACAACTAAACATATAAGGTTTGAACACGGAAAAAATCATGTATTTACCTTCAAATGGAAGGTTTCCCACTCTTTTTTTAATAAGTAACACCATAAAATTGCCGACGGGACGTATAGGGCAGAGGATATTAGAGTAGCAAGTCTTTCATTTCTTCTTTAGGTTAACGACATTGATACCGTAGCTAATCGTAAAATCTGCTTATTGGATAACGACGCCGTATTTTACAGAGATATCAACAGCCCTGAGCTTTACGCAGCATTGTTAAGATGACCTAATGCAATAAAGCGTTGGTGCTAAGCATAGTTATTACGTTTAAACTATTAAAAGTGATTATTGATGAATTTTTGGAATGGGTGTAGTTCTCTCCCGGGGAATCTAATACAAGAAAAATACCGCAATAAAAGGTGTCCATTCAATTGAAATAAATTAATTAAAATGTACTTTTCATTTTTCATTCTATGTAGCCTAGTATATTGTCATTATTTCATCTAAATATAATTAATTGTCTTTCTTTTTATTAGAAGTTCAACTCGTATCCGCAGGAGAAATATTTCACACCTATTTTATTATATAGTATTGAATTCACCTGTAGTTGACGCATCGTTATAATTTCAATTGTTTTACATATTTATTGGCCACTACATATAAAAATGATGAAAAAACTTTGAGGAGACTGTCAAAAAACTATTCAATATTTTTATCTGAGCTTATAACTAGTGGTATGGGAGATCTTAAATAGTACTCACTCCTCCACATTGGATCTTATTTCGGCACAAAAATCATTTAACGAAGGAGCAATTTTAAAATAAGAAAACGTAGTTTTCTTCGTGATTACTTAGAAAGTGGAAATTAAGAAAGAGATCATAGGCCATTTGTTGCGCATTCGATTGATGAATAGGAAACTTCTCGATTTTTTCATGTTATTAAAAAAAACCAAGACGAAAGAACACACCAAAGATTACTAGACGCATACAACAGACGTGGGTCATTCAATAAATCCTCAACAAGAAATAGAAAAACATTATTTTGGGTATATGTTTTTATTTGCCAACAAATTTTCTTTTAGCTGTCTATACACTTTTACTGCAAGATGCAGACTACACCTGTATATCGTGGATTTTGTCAGTCATTTCGGAGGAAGTCACTTCCACTGGACGTCCCGAACGATGCTCATCATTTTTATATGTACGGCCACGTTTAAACTATTTTACCCAATTATAAACTGCCGCAAACATTGAAGCAGATGTGCCATGAGCTTCATGCAACTTGACTTTGATCTCTTTCGGATTTGAGCCTTTTAAATAGAAGTATTTAATGACGCACGAAACTCATTTTTTTCCAATTTTCTTAATTATTGTTACTTCAATCGATATGATAATGCAACCAACCAATGAATACAGCTGAAGATTTAACAGCAGTCTAGCGAGATATGAGGCATACTAAAAGTAAACATTTTCTGAAGCTACGAGCGACATCTCTTGGATTTTCGAAAGACTTGTTAAAGGACCCATGTAGTGAGGATCTGTGCCTGACACGTCCCTTCGCAGGGCGATTGTAAATAACGATCAATTCGCGTAAGGTTAGTGGCAAAAATACCTTAAACGATACCGATAGAGTGACCTACTTTATTAGATACATTCAGACGAATACTCTTGACATAACCTAAGGAAAACATGGGTGATGGTCCAACCCATGGTGGTATTTAATACCCCAAACCATATGGCTGTGTATGGAAACATTTTCCATTCATACGAGGCAAAAGGCGTTTGGCAAGCAAGGTGTGGCGACTTTGCAAGCGAGAAAATACTACATCGAAAACAGTCCAATCGCCCATTAAAATAATTTGCATAATTGTATCATACGGCTCCATTGCTACCTCAATGGTCTGTACTTCGATCGCTTTAAATCGCGATCCTCTAGTGATAAGCATTTCGATCTCAGAAAGTTGTCAACGGACATTTTTTCTAAGTTTCCCGCACACCGAAGGGAGAAAGTAGTACAGACACATCCACATTTGAATGTGACCCGAAGAACTTTGCGGGGTTCATTCAGAGGGCCAAATGGGTGTTTCGGGGGAAAGCACACCATTTGGGGGGAGAGGGGGCCACGTGTATAAGCGACACCGCTCCACTCGATTTCATTCTGCCTCTCCATCCCGAGTTAAGTATCATAGCACGTCTCACGTGCAACGTGGCGAATTAACCTCCCCCCCCCCTACCCCGCCTCGCGGGAAATAAACACCGACGGGGGGACGGGAAGGGGGGGGAATAACAAGGAGCAACGGAGGAGGCTGCGGGGGGGGGGGCAAATACGGGGAAATACGAAAGGATGAGGATAAAACAACATGAGGAGTGCCACATTGCAAACAATGACTGACGAACCAAAGGAAACCGCGTGTGTCGGTGTGAGGCAGGAGGGAAAAAACACCGAAGAAAGGGAGTGAAGAGGACGAATGAAATCAGGGCGGCGGGCGAAGAAGAAAGACGGGAGGCGATGAAAATACCATACGAATGGCGTTTGAGAGGGGTGGACAAGGGTACTGTTCGAGGGATCAAAGGGAAGTAAAAGTCAGACAGACCGAAGGGATTACGAAAGATTGATAAAGAAAGCGGGCAATGAAAGGTTGAAGAAAATGAGTTGTCTACGTTAGCATCAGCGTAGCAAAGCAGCGTAGTGGAGCCATATTTGTAAAACTTTATCACTATAAACTGAGTAGCGTAGACCTCACGGAGCTACGATTAAATTACACATTAAACCCCTTGAATTAATTGGAAGGATATCTCTTCAGCAATGATGATGAAAACGTGTTATTAGCTCCTTCCCATTATGGTAGGAGAGACCATGTAAGTAAAATTAGTGAGGTTACATGCAGAGCAAAGAGTTCAGATGTTAGTTCCCCCACAAACGATAATGGCTCAGTATAACATTATCCGACCGCGCTTGGAGGAGAAACATTTTTTGTCCAATTAGTCTGGAGAGTAATCAACATCTGCCACACCCACTAGCGGTGGCATGCCGGGCACCATGTACACATGTAGTGAAGAAAAACCAAGGTAAAATGGAATAAAATAAGACGATATTACTAAAACCTGCGCCCATCACACCTCTTTTTCCACCACACGACTTCAATTGTCCTTTTAGACGATGAAGACATGAAGCTTTTGAAGAACTAGGAACTTGTCTTAGGATAAACGGATACATAGGAAATTCATGGCCAGTTATGGATTATGACTTCACTCCCTCTAAAGGGCCCCGATGCGCTTTATGGGACACCTACTCCGTTTAGGTTACTCGTATATTGTGAGGGAAAGAATAACTGTATGTACCGGTGTGTAGGCACCATGTTCGTACGCTCTTACGGTGGATCGCGAGGATGTGCTGGCTTTCAAGGAAATCCGTTCAGAAGGCAGACTCTGTGCACATCTAAGAGCCTCTTCTCGCATGACCAGCGGAAAATGGCGGGCGGTAGGCGATTGTCCGGCGCCAGCCCATCACGCGAGCTGGTTCATATGGCTGCACGCGCCTGGTATGGACAATCCGTGCGGTTGGTCGTCGACAAGATATTCCGCGGAACAAAACCACCATAGATATCGTGCCCAAGATATATGGACCATACGTGCCGACGGCACGACTTTATTTAAGACCTGTTGGCGTAAGAATCCTTGTTCAGCGTAAGTTATTCCTAAATTCATCTCATAAGATAATATGCAAAACTGCTTTCCGTGCTGTAGAGAAAAATTCGTAATTTAGAAATTCAGAATAAACATGTATATCGTCGGCTCCCTATCAGAATTAAAATAATCTCTAAATAATTCTGAAACAATCGCTTTGATACTTTTTCGAATATGTTGTGAACGTAATCTCAGTGATCTCCACAGCGAAAATTGTAAATTGGCGATTTATTTATATCCAATTCAGAAAACTTACACCAAAGTTTACTGCATCATAGCAAAGTTTTATTTCACCGCTGTTTTATTTTAAAATAACAATTTTGACAGTGTATTACTGTAAAATTCAAATAAGTCGCAGCTGGCTATGAAACTGTCACAAAATTTAAGGATTTGTTCAACAATGAAAATATTGTTGCCGTTAGAAAATAAAACGTTAAGGGGCACTCAAAAGTTAACGCGGCCGGTCTCAGTTTGCCACGGGTCAAACCCGCATCCACTATTATGTGCATCGGTGATGTTAAAAATATACATCTGTAAAATATAGATAATAGTTATCCACTCATTAAGCAACTAAAGACAGGCATTTCTATTTCAAAGTTTGTAAATTATTAAAACAATTAGAATGTGGGCGGAGTACTTAATAGGATTAGGGGAATAATATGCGCATAGCATACGTATATCTTGAAATATTTTTTAGCACTAAAAGAGCGGAACAGCTACCGACTGCTCTCTGAGTGCTACCGATAGCGACTCGGTATCTAGCCGTATTTTCCGATCATGCCCCACGTCTTATCCCGGAAAATCTGATCACTCTAGAACATACAGTCCGCATCAATTCTTTTACAGCGCCGTGTATCGGCGACACCATGGCAACTGAAAAATCGAATGATTTCAGGAAACTTGAGCATAACTTTTAACTGCGGCGTCCCCAACCTTACATCCGAAGAGTTGAGACATGCCAGAGATAAGACGGGAGCGCAACGCGTAAGAAGAACCAATTCAAAAAAATATTAACCAAAAGGAATTTTCCACGGCGGCGTTTGAGAGAAGGAAGATCCAAATTAGTTTTTTCCATATCCAAGTTCAGTATAAGAAATTTGCTTTTTCAAACTTCACCACCAAAATAAAAATGGAGTTAAACCTAATTCCAGAGGATTAAGTGGAACAAAAACACCAGAATGAAGAGTAATTCCATAAATCAAAAAAGAATATTTCTCTTCCGTTCTAATTAAACATGTACGAAGTGGTTCTATAATTTAAAGCATCCGTTCCAGCCAGGAGGTTAAATATTCTTCACAGAAATTTTCATGAATTCAACCACCATAGCCGTGATTACATGACTCCACTATTTCTAGACACTCCACCATGATCCACTATTTGTACAAAACACTCAAGTAAACGAAGATAGTTATGAGAACAGTCATCGGGATACCAAAGGGTATTCACAAAGTAAAATTTAAAAAATCCGATGCGACACTTATTAGTTGAAAACAAATTCGAACTAATATTGGGTCCAAAATTCATGGAAGAAGAATAATTCTCCCAAAAAAGCATTACAAATCTAGCAAGCATAAATGGTAATTCCAATACATGGAAACCTACTGAATGCTACGAAGTTACCCTAGTCTTAAGGTGAGCGTATTGGGGGAAAATGCGGTCTAGGTAACATAAATTGATAAAAAAAAAGTTCCTGGAGAAATACGATGATAAAGTATATGAGGAATAGTATTTTTGACGGAATCCTAATGATTTGATTTAATTTCTAAATCCCATGGAGTGTTGTGAAGCGGAGATAGATATACTAGGAGATGTTAGGATAAACTTAGAAATATTATAATTATACCGACGGAGCTTATAAGGCAAGGTTACTATACCTAAGTACCTATTATATTTAGGTTTCTAAAGGTTATTATACCTTAAGGAATTCTTCACTTGTAATGTATCAAGATATTTCTCAAAATTTATCACATCTTCAGCATTTACCCTGTTCCGAGTAGGCGAATCCAAGAAAAACGACCTGTTATAAAACCTACAGCCTGAACTAACAGGAAACTGAGGTGAGTTCACCAACATAACTGTCCTTCTATTTCTAAGGAAGTCTTTTGAACTAACCACTTGCTTCGTCAGCTAACGGTTGTGGTCTCATAATTAAACTCTGAACCAACCAGAGAGAATGTTATTTTACAAATAACATAAAATAATACTCCGGGCACCTTCGCTCAGTAACCTTCTCATGACAAAAGTTGACAAGGAACAAATACTCCTTGTAACCTGTTCCCATCCAAAACATATGCGCACATGTATATATGAAGGGGGAGAGAGTGGAATAAATCCAGGCGGAGACCCTACAGCATAGATATTTCATAAATTCCCGCGGATACGTGGAAAGGCGGAGAATAGAAGTTGGGCGGACCCCTGCCTACGCCGGCAGGGGTGTGATCGACGAGGCCTCCCGACGCATAAATTCCAAATACACACACTCACGCTGCAGAGCGCGCTAACCATATGGGGACGTTAGGAGGTTTATATTAAGGGGAATGGGACAAGGCGCGGACAATACGTGTGCGAGTTTGCTACCCAGTGGGGTGGGTGGGCGGGGGGGAGGGGAGAGAGGGAGGGGAGGAGGAGTAGGGAGGGCTGGAAACGGTCCCACGCACCAACACAAAACGCACAGTAGAGGAGGGCGAAAACCGCCGAGCGTAATCGCGCATCGCCTCCATTTTAAGTGATTCATATTTCCTCACACGCACACACACGCACGTTAAGGGGCCACCTCCCCATCCCCAACGCGCCACAGTACGCCGCCTCTTGAGCACACGGGTCCTTTTCGGGGAGGAGGAGCAACAATGGAGTGGGGGCGTGTGGGACCCCATTACCCGGCGAAGTGGCTACTTATTTGGCGATATCCCGCCGGGAGAGGGGGGGAGGACGAGACGTGGGACCGACCACTAATAATAATACCTGTTGAGTTTGATTTACGGAGTATGGGAAGGGTAAAGATAAACCCCTTCGATGCAGCCGTGAGCGGGGAAAGGAACAGGAGGGGGACGGGAGACGACGGTGTAGCGGCGGGGGAGAAACGGAGAAGTGGGGAAGGGTTATGGAATACCCAAGGTACAGCTATGCGAAAAATCTAATACGCACGAACACATAAATATATTTGCAAATTATTGATAGCCGACGTTCCCTTTTTCAAGCAGTGGGCATTGTCGGGACAGAGGGTTAACAATGGGCTAGAACTATACAAAAATATGAATTGAAGTGCGAACAAAAAATTATCTATTATCGACACCAAATGATATCGCACCTTTCCAGTAGAGAACAATGCACCCATGGGCTTATCCGATAACACTAATGTACTTGTCTCTTTCTTGCACCTTAAATAATTATGTACCCGCTGAAGTACTCACAAGTCAAAATAAACTAAAATAAAATCGCAACCGTCTACAGACTCTAGGATTTATCATGAACAGGATGTATAGATGACAACTTAACAACCCCCGCCACACGTCCTTGAAGCGGCTTAAAGGGTATTGTGTACCTGTGGAAATAAATGCATACTTGGCAGCCTGGTGCACAAGAAAATGAGAAATACTACAGCTATTTACGAAAGCACCAAAGGGAAAGTTACACTGACGCCTACTTTAGAAGAATAATGTCATAGAAAACTTTAAATGCACAAAAGGAAGTTTTTTTAATAAAATTGCATGGAGGTAAATCAGCATACTTTAACTAGCAAAAGTTTTATTTCTGCGTGTGTTCAAACAAAGAATATTTTGTCGATACCATCCTTGAAGGATATGCGAAAGAATACCGACAAAGTGAGCTCTCAGTACTACTATGAGGAAGGAAAGTATACAAAGTAAACAAACTCTTTCTATTACTATAGTCAGCATATGAGCGCTGGAGTCCCATAAAAATGCTACTTTCCATCATTTTGTCTTTGCAAATTTCGTTAATTTCACTTCACATTTTCCATTAAAATTAGGGGATAAATATGAAGTATTAACGTGCATAATAGTCAGCACGTTAAAAAATAAAATAAATTGGCGGAAATTAGATTCAAATGGTAACGAAAAAAATAATAATGGCCAAATCCCTTCAAGAAACCAGTGTATTCTTTCATGAGTAAGAATTTTTAGTTTTATAAAATTATTTCTGAACCGTTGATGCATTGGAAACAACGATGCACAAACCTTTTGCGTCGTCATGCCGACGTAGGGCTGCCATTCGCCTGCCTCTCGCCTCCGACGAAATCCTCGATAAACACTTCGAAATCGACACAGCTTAAGCCCGCAATTGGTTGTAACTAACTTGCCCCTAACTAGTTAGGATTTGCACTCTATTTGCCTATCCAACCATGCGCTAACTGGCGCATGGCTATGAAGACAGAAGTTAATGTTCAAGGATCAATTAACGTAAATTAGATAGTGCCTTTCACCAGCGGTACGGAAAAATCAACGAAGATCAACTTTTGCACCGTCCAAGTTACACCGCTACTTGTGTACCTGGTGCCGTGCTGTAACTAAGATTTCACGCTAATTTGAAAGAAAGCTTTACATGGTGAAGAAATTGGATTAACTTCCTCACAACTCATAACATCACACGCACTAGATTATTTTAACTTATTTAAAAACTATATTTTCTTTTTATCATTTAAGCCTGGTTTTATAATGTCTGTTTGAATCCAATAGTTCGTTAATGTGTAAGGTAATATGCAACAGTTAATGTGTAAGTGTTATCATTAATAATTAATTAATGTTAACTCAATTAATAAAAACTAACTTAAACATTAATAATTAGTTTATTTTAACTTAACGTGGGTCGCGGTAGTCCAGCGGTAGAACGTTGGACTCCTGGCTAGAGGGCTCGGGCTCGATTCCCGGGCAAGGAACTCTGGGCACCTACAGCTCCACCCAAGCTATGTGATTTTTCGGGCACCAGATCATCCTGGGAAACCATAACCGGCACAGGGAAAGGAACTGTCCCCCCTACCCTGATGTGTGAATTTCACACGCCGTCGGGCTCAGTACTGGGTGAACATCGCCTACCAAACCGACCTTCGGGTTGATTACTGTGTTTATGGTTTTTGTATGGTTAACTTAAAGAGGACATTACCGACAAATCCAACATCCGAATATCGCCGGTATTTTTCCTCACATGGCAACCTTTTCTTTTCGTAGAAATCATTTGGCTTTAATTTTGAGGATTAAGGAATGTCCACATCCTGAAGGACTTCCGGGGGGTTGAAAGCTGGCACAGAGGAAATGATCATGCATCACTTCAAAAATATTCTTTTCGAGGAATAGTATTATATATTATAATAATATATAAATTCGAGGAATAGTAGTAAATACTTGCAAATCTCTCGTTGTATACCTAAATAGCCCGCTGGATAGGGCGGCCACCTACAAATTCCAAGGGCAGCGGGTCGGATTCTCGCCTCGGGCATAAATTGTGTGCAAGCCATGGTGGCTCGGCCCCGGGTAATCACAGTGACAAATCATCAATGGCACATCGAAATAGTATGGACACCACACACATCCGTGAAACACAAAAATAAACCATTGATCAATTAATTAACCTATCTAAGAAGTGTCTCCGGGAGGAATACTCGTATACCAATATATTATAATTCTATTAAAACTCGTATACCAATATATTGGCGACGCAATAGATGAAGGAAAGGACGTTGATGCAGTAATCATTGCTTTTCCGGCAGCTTTCGACCGAGTTCCTCACGATAAATTTTTGTTAAAGTTGGAGTCGTTACCATTCGATTTGAGGATAAAACAATGGACACAAAATTTTCTTACAGGCAGAACTCGAAAAGTCAAAATAGGGGATGCATTTTCAAAAGAGGCGTACGTTATAGCAGGAGTTCCACAGGACAGTGTTCTGGGGCCGTTGCTCTTCCTGGTTTTTTGTAAACGATCTACCAAGCAATATAAATTCCCAAATAAGACTCTTTGCTGATGATTGCATGATATACAGACGGGTAGATCATGTAAATGAAAAAGTAATACTACAAAATGACATCAATCGCCTAGGTGACTGGGTTACAGATAATAATATGGGCATTAATGTCAGTAAGAGTAAGCATATACATTTTTCAAATAAAAGAATGCGTAAAAGGATATTTACACCCTCTTTCAAGAAAAAATTCCAAGTAGCAATCATTGCAAATATTTAGGCATTTACTTAACTGGGGATCTTGGGTGGGGAGTCCAAGTAGATAATGTATCGCGGAAGGTATTTAAAGTACTTAATTGGATTATGTGGAACTTAAAAGGAAGTAGCGTAGCCACTAAAGAAAAAGCATATATAAGGTACTGGTTAGACCTATCCTAGAATACTCGTCCATAGTATGGGATCCATATGAGGAGGGACATGTTCAAAAGATAGAAAAAGTAAAAAGAAAGGCAGCAAGATATGAACTCGGAAAGTACAAAAGTGCAGAGAGTGTCACGGATATGTTGGATATATTGAAATGGAAAAGTTTGAAAAATAGAAGAAAAAGGAGTAGGTTAGGCGCGATGCACAGAGTTTTTTAAAATGACGAAGCGTGGGAAGATTTATGGAAAGAGATAGAAAAACCATACTTTAAGGGGAAAAACGATCACAGTTTTAAAAAATAAATAAGAACGCAAAGAACAAATAAGAAAAAATACTCTTTTTTAAACAGAACTATTGTTGAAATGAACCAGCTGCCTGGAGGTTTGTTTGAGCCCTTTCCATTCAATTTTTAGAGTTTTAAAAATAAGTGTAAAGCAGCCACTGGGTGATAAACTTCATTGATTTTTATACTATTGCAACTGTTAAAATATTGTTTGTATGTGATGTGGACGGCATTACAAGTTACATTGCAAAAGTGAATGATGTGTTAACGGGATGGGATTTTAAACGGTATGTGAAATTGAAGAGTACGTGATTATGGGCGGAGTGTGGCGAAGGACGGTGCGTAGTATGTTCTCGAATGGTGTAAACCTAGCCCATGGGTGATGGTAAATGTAATAATGTAGTTGGTAATCTTTTAAGTGTCATTATAAACAAGAGCTTTGTCTATCTGTTCTTCTTGTGATGCATGTATGCCCATGTCATTTAAGATACTATTATTAGGTATTGTAAGATTATGTATTATATATAGATTTAGATGTCATGAGTGACAGCTGACCAGACTTGACCGTTGCCACCAGGACAATTGCCAAATTGCAACGAATATCATCAAATAAATAAATACCGTCGTTATTTTCTTTGGCACATTTCTTCCTTCGCAGCAAGACTGAAAAAATTACCGGAGTAGAGAAAAAAAGAAAAAAAATACTGACTCCCCTTCCACCAATGATGACATCGATTCCTCCATGGATGAACCTTCACCCACCCACTCACTCCCCCCATCCGAAAGAGAGCGGGATGTCCAGTTTTATGCATCCGCGAGGATTCGATCGGTCGGCCTACAAGGGGCCGAGATGGACTCGCGAGCTTCCCTCTTACTGACGCTTTCTTCATTAAGCCGTGGCAATAATGCCGGGGCGAGAGAAGCACACACGCCCCTGACCAAAGGTGCGGGGGAGGAGGGGGCGGCCGGGGTGGATTGAGGAAGCAATTCCAAGGGATGGTAGAAGGACAACGCCCGGGAGGGGGGGGGGGGTTTGGGTGAAAAGGGGCTCCATCTCTCCCGTGGAACCAAAGGGGACTTCCGACAAGAACGATATGAACTGATTACTCACATTACAGGTACTGTTTATATGGACGAAATTTACGAATCGTAAAATGAAAATAAAAAAAAATATACAGACGGTATACCTGAACGCATGAAACTACCTGGGTCTTGTAACGAATGATACGTCTGACGTGAATATCTTTCCATTTAAAAACTCAATATGTTTCAACTTACATCTCTTCAGAATGACTTCGATGAGTGAAAAGAACGTATTGAAGTGAATGCTTTGAAAAAAATATTTAATTATACACAAAAACTAAGTCCAGAATAACTTGTGTTTATGTTTAGTTTTAAATGTCGAATAATCTAAAGTGATACCCGTTTTTTATTTCACAAATTACTTGGAAATAATGGAGATTTAGCGACATATCGAACATTTATAATTCCAATAAGGGAAGGAATTTATAGATATGATAGTTCGCCCTACAAAAATTGCATTTAGTGCATTTGTAGACTTACTACACTTACTAAAATAAAATGCTTTTCCAAACGAAATGCTCTCATCAACGAGAAAATTGGCTAATATATAATTTAAATAACAGTTATTTATAGAAATTTAGGAAGTACTTTTTCTCTCCGCAAAACTGATTACGCCTTTCAGCACAAATAAACCAAAGACCCTATGTAGGAGTAATTTAAATCTGAATGCAGGAGCTGTGTAAATATAAAATGTACTCATCATAACCTATCGAATGTCATAAATAATTACGATTTTTATAAAATATTAAATGGCTAACAAAATGTGCTCTATCCACTCAAAAGTTAATCCTTATATCAGAAGGAATGAGGGAGGTTAGGGAAAGATAATTCCTCCACGTAAAGTCACGAAATGGAGAGTTACTGAATGGTCGAGGATTCAACAAGTGACAGGATTCATTTGCGAGTAAACTTCCTCCTGGCGAGATGTCGGGGACGGGTGGTTATCTACATTTTGATAGGACTTCTGGGGGAAGCGAAAAATCGGCTTCTCATTTATGCCCAATTCCTAAACGGCTGTCGCCCAATGGTCGCAGATTCGAACGACTTAGCCATGAATACGTGAAGATGGATGGCCATCTTAAACGGCTCTGCATGATGAAGTTGTTCCCTTCAGTTGCCGCATCCTATAAATTCACTTTTTCCCCACTAGAGGCGCTGTGTACGTCATAGTCTGTTTACTTGTGAAAAGAAAATTCGGCGTGGATATCAACGTGTGTTCGGAGCTAGATTGTTCTTTATTTCAGGAGAGATGTTACTTTCAAGGCGGTCATTGCGAAAGTTCGAATTTGGATAAGACGAGCGTCGACGCTTTGTACTAGGTGATTTTCAGCGCGGAAATTTATACGAAACCTGGAACATTAAAGTGACTGAAAAGTTTTTCCAGCCTAAAATACATTCCTTCCATTCTAAAATTTTCGTTCGCTCGATGCACCGCAAAATAATCATTGATTCCGTTAACAGGACCTGTTTTGTACCTCGGTGCAAGACAGGCTATACGAAGACAAGGGAGGACACAACACGAAACTGATTTTGAAGAGTAAATAAATTCACGTAAAATGAAATATCCTTCATAAGTCTACTGGCTCATCTTTAAGAATATATACTCCTAATCACTTATTTAAGAAAACAAGTGCACTCAAACGATGATCTCACATGAATTCATGGAATATACGTGCATTATGAACATGCAGAATATTCGAAAAACGTATGGGCTAAGGGTCCACGTCTTCGGGGTAATTCAAAACGGAGACGTGTGAAATGAGCGTCGGCAATCTTAACCAAGTAAGCACTGAACCGTTACCCAATCATTCACCACAGTCATAGTTGGTACAATAAAAGATCAAGATATCCGGAAACTTATCACTATCGCAGTGGTGGAACAGCGTTCCCCATCCAGGATACTCGAACAATATTGAGTGAACCGTCATTTGCAGAATTCATTCTTCGGACCCTCGCTGTGAGAACCTAGTACTCAGGGCCCGTAAATGCGCCACTCCCTTCCTACAGATACGATCGATGGAGATGGATGAAACCGTTCAACCTCGATGCATTATGACATTTCCCATGTTAAAGAGTGGGAAAATATGTCTCTAATTTCCATACAGGTGGTGACCTGGTCCGAAGATAAGAGTCCGATAAAGAAGGTTCGGTGAAAATCAATACTGTTAATTTCACCCAATTCAACCAGGTCAATAGAACCTATATGCACGGAAAAACTGAGGGCATATTCAGATTTATCCAAAAACTCGAATGTGAAAATTTATTCGACGTCTATATTAAGTATGTCACTTGATATGTTGAGCAATTACATCTATATTACATAATACCCCGCAAGTAACCACAATTTGTGTGGCGGGAGGTTTTAGGTCACCAACCATGAATATAATACAATCGTTAAACCTCTACGCAAATATCGGTTCCATCATGTACTCAAACAAAGTTAATCACACGATAGAAGGTACTTACATGCAATAATATTCCACAACAGGATATATTCAAATCATGCGGGGATAATGTTGAAAGATGGGTCAATTTAAAGATCATGCAGGATATAGACAAATGATTTATACTACCAATTATCCCCTTCGCTCCTACTATCATATTTATTTTTATCTCTAATCGTATGAGGAATAATTAAATGCATCAGTAAAGACATTATTTGTGAGTGAAGAGAATACATATATTTAATTTGTAGAGCACCCTGTTCAGAGACATAGAGTAAGAAGTTAGCGCTACGGGATTATTAGATAAAACGGGATGAAAACCCCACACGAGCCACTAAGGCGAACCGCGATTTTTAGAAAGGTTTACAAGGCACTTGGGGTTACTTCTGGCACCAAAGTTGGGATTATTAAGATCCCACTCTATATCTGCAGATGGAGCGACCCTTGTAAGCGAAAGTTTTCCTCAAAAAACTCACAAGTCATCAACCCCAAAGCTCCCAAAAGTGATAAACCGTAAAGTTGTTTCGGTTGGCAGAAAGTGGAAAGAAAAAGCAGATGTTTTTCCAAACTTTTCAGAGTATGTTTTATTCAATTTATGGATATGATTTCGATATATTTGCGTATCGTGCGAGGAGCGAGTACTTGAACCTGTCCGTTTGGGTATCTAATTTCACTTATTTTTTACTCGACCCCATGGTTGAATCTGCCAATATAATTTGGTGCTACAATAATTCTCTCGGTGTGGCAAAAATATAAAGGCGTCCTGTGCCTTTCTAACATCCTTAGTCTTGCTCGCTCTCTTCGTGAATTCAAAGGCCTCATTCTTCGAAGAAATACTCTTCTCGCAGCAACTTTTCACAAATCTAACGGATTTCCTCCGAACCTCTGCCTATTCCTGAATTCAAGGTTTCTCCATAAATCCCTAATACTTGCCTCGTATTTCTTATCTGGCCTAACTAAAGCGGAATAATACCTCTCTTTTAATTTTTCATTATCTTTTCCAACAACTCGTCTAATAAAACTTCAACAACTTTAAGGCTGGCCCGCATTTTCTTCTGCACCTCATGAGAAGTTTCATATCAGTGGGCGTATAACTCAATTATCTGATCTGTTTTGAGACACTTGATTCGACCTCATCTTTTTCATTCATTTCGTATTATTCTTCATTACCATTGTGCCAAAACTTCAGTACTGTATATTTTCTGTTAACTAATCCTAACTCACATTATTTAAACCACTCTGATACTGGTCCAAATAGTTAGAGAGTAGACGCAAGTTCCAAGATTTTTCTGCATATTTATGTCTAACAAATCGGTCTGAAACTATCAGGATCTTACCTATCATCGCCTATGGGTGTAGAGAAGATTTCCGCTTGCACCATATCACTAATGGCAGGTTTGCCGAATAAGGTAGGTTTTAAAAAGACAAATTACCTAACCATTTTCGATCCTCACCCATTTTTTTCCAAAACCACCTGCCACGACAAAACCTCAAACTCTTTATGCACACCCTTCTGCATTCCCTAAGCTTTCTTCCGCCGCGCCGTTCTTTCCGTCTTACTGGATTCTCACTGCTTATTATATTTGAACGAAAATTTACACCTTCCCGAAAGCAAAATTTTTGACAAGAAGAAAATGCTGAGGTTCTACTTAGTTCTCAGCAATATTCTTCTTTCCTCCTCTACGAGGCGAACCACCGAGAAATCCACCACAACGAAAATTCGAGCGTCGGGGAGGTGATTTAGTAACTGCGGCCCTGGCAAGTTGTTATTACGTTCACCACGCCTTCCTCGAGATTTTAAATTATCTCCGCGGCCGCTGCATACGTAGATGGCAGCATCAGACGGCAGCCGACGAGCCGCGTAAGTGGCGAGTGCCCTCGAAGTCCCTCGGCCCAGAAATCCCAGAAAGTACGCCCCACGGGGGGAGGGGGGAGACGGCACGGGGGAGTGTGTATGGGCAGGAGGAGGGAGGCGGTGTGGGGTGTGCAACGCTAGCAGCGAAGGCGAGGAGCACTCCGGTGTGATGCATGGGAAACTTTAGCGGCTGTACGTAAGGGAAGGGGCGAGGAGGAGCCGAGTTGGCAGGGAGTGGCCGTTGTTTGGTTACCCCGCACCCCCTCCCCTCAATGTACACACACACGCCCCAAGGGCAATCGGCCCCTCCCCTCCCCCTCCTGAAGAATACAATAACTGAAAGAGACACCCGCCGTATATTATGGCCCCCGGGGGGAGGAGGGGCAGTAGGGGAATGCAGGAGGGAAGGCTAGGAGCAGAAGGAAGGGAGAGGGCGTGTGATGAACGGGTTTATGTGGCTGGTTGGGAGGGCGACATGCCTCCTTATATTTGCTCCACGATACTCGGGCACTGCCGCATAATGAATAACACCTGAAATCAACCCGTGCGCAGCAATTGCTTCAGTTTACACCAACTGGAGTTATTTATTTTTCAAAAATAAATATAACAGCTATGATTAATTCCTTTTAATTTAATTATTTTCAATCGATTATTCAGGATATTTATTTTAGCATTGTGTTCATATTTATTAACCTTAGCGTTTTATCAATTTAAAAGATACCTACCTGCATATTATACCTTTGAAAGTATTCCATCGATGTGTGGTAAGGCGTATGTTATAAATGGAAAAGGATACAGAGATTGGGATACGTTTTAATGGAATCTGATTGCAAGTGGGGGAAATTCAAGTGGTTGTCTCGCATCGCTGGCGAAAAATCATCTCGAATCGATTGATTCTGAAAATAAATTTTCCACAATCATATTCGTAACCCTATCAACTGATATAAATAGGGCTTAGGATTAATGATTTTTCCAAGAAGCAATGATTACCAATTGCGTCCTATATCATCTTTCCTATACTCGTTTTCAAGCGCAGATTTATAGACAACCTAAGAGACATTTTTTATTTTATTAGTTTAATTAATTTGCTCCAAATTGAACACTATTATCGAGGAAACGAATAAAACTTCACTCATCCTAATCCCATATTCTGCACGTGTATTTCTAATGTGAGTTTTGATAAGAGCAAGATGGTTCTGGTGAGGAAAATTAAAATCGATTCCACCGCCAATGAGTTCAAAATTTTCTCTGCTAAATTTTCATGTGTAAGCATTTTGAAGTTTAAATTGGCCTGAGACCCTCGTCATCAAAGATGGTTCACCGAAAATTAGCAATTTTGGTCAGCCTGCGAGAACGACTTCACTTTTGTCACGGGCTTTTTACACAAATATACTTCCCATCATGGAATTCGTTTTCCTACACTATTTCTTTCAGTTCCGCAATTTCCATTATCATTCGTGGCATGTAAAATATTATATATATGCTTCCCCAGGCTCTATCTCTCTTGCCCAACACTCTCCCTTATTGATAGCCTTTGAGATTCACCCCCCGTTTAATATCTTCTCCATCCATTCTTTTTTCGGGCTTCAAATTTCTTTCGAGAAATTGTTCCCTTCCTTCAACATACCTAAGACTTATTATTTTGCATTTCTCTCTACCCCAGCTACTTACGTACCCCATCCTTCCGATAACCACCGTAAAAGTCCACACCTTAAGCTTACTCTCTTCCTTAAGCACCGGTTATCGAAGCCATACAACGAAATTCTCGAGAGAAAATCATTTAAAAGAACGCCCTCTACAAATAAAATCCTAATCCCTGTCATCAATATTATATTTCAAAAATCTTCAATAGCAACTAAAATTCTTTTCCTATTTTCATTAACCAGTCACTTTTCACAACTTTATAAAAACAATTCCCAAAGGCATACACTGATGCTGTCCGACGTGCCTGTATAAGTTCTAGCAATCAACGTTCTAGAGGTTTTTATTACTTTTTGACGGGGATTTTCTCCCGAAAAGCGTGACTGCACAAAAGCGGACTCCCCAATCATGTCATCAGAAACAAGTGACATGGTGATTACTCCTGCCACTATTCTCCACTTTAAATTTATAATATTGCTCCACAACTGAGGTAAAAAACCATAAACATAGTAATCAACTCGAAGGTCAGTTTGAGAAATGAGTGGTGAGACCTCACTTCATACGGCGTGTGAAATTCAAACACTAGGGTATAAGGGCCAGACCCTTTCCCTGTGCCGCCTATAGCTCCCCACGATGTGTTTGTACCCGAAAAATCACTCAGCTCGGTTGAAGCAGATAGTTACCAGAAAATCCTGATTGAAAATCGAACCCGGGCCCTCGGGTTAGTATTCTAACGTTCTATCCCTGGACTACAACGTCCGAATTAATACTTAAACGTTTACATAAAATACCTGTCAAAAAATCACTGTATAATTCATAATTTTTCCATAATTGCTCCAATCCAAAATTCTTTTAATACCAACTAACTACATTTTTATTGATCGCAAACCTGACAATCTACGAATCTGATCTACCACTTTCACGCCTACGTTCATTTTTCCATGGACTCATGTGCTTGTTCCTCGGATTATGAGTTAAAAGTCACGGTGACTACGGATAAATAATTCTTATCCCTTATAAATTCCTTTTTTTATTCACTACATGTTAAACTTACCCTGCTACGAGTGCGTTTGACAGGGAGTGTTATTCCATTAGCCATTAGAGCAATTATTGATTGAATTAACGCGCAATGCGTTTCATACTGTAGTTTCCTCAAATGATGCATGGGAAAAGATTCATAATAGCAATCGGTCAATCTAAAGCCAAGTTCCATTAAATTATCACTAAGGTCTTCCCTATCAACATAATATGGCCTAAAAGTAGACTGATTTACATTTTCTCTAAGTTCTAGTCACACCTGCAACCTTCACGTTTCTAGAGTCTCCCAACCAAGGTCTTACAATTAAATGACCCTCTACAATCGCTCTTAACGATTCTTCACAATTTGGGCCGCTTTTCTTAGCACCCTGTTTAATTTCATACTTAAAATCCGTTTGCAAAAAGTGCCACACACGCGGATTCACTAACGAAGCGAAGAAACATTTCTCAACTCCCATATCCCTTTGCTGGTCCAGAATGAGTTATAAACACGTTTCAAACGACTAAACTGACCTTCAAGTCGATCTGAGCAATGACACCCCTTTAATTTGATCCACTCTACTCTATTAAATTGCTTTTGTGAATCTGCATCTACATGGTACCCTGATTGTCACCGCTAGAATGTGTGGCAGGGAGTGATAAAATTAATGAAGTGATCAAATGTATCTTGACTCAGTTCTGAATTCCTGGGGATCGTGATTATGCGGTGACTACCATAGTGCCTTCCCACTCAGAGGGCCTGAGTTCGATTCTTAGAGACGGCAGCGGCATTCCGACTCCTACTTGAGGTGCTATAGGTTGCGTGGAGAGCAATGTACGTGAGTACACCATCCGTCGGATCGGACTTGAACTGCGAACAACTTGGCCGCATTCGTCAAGAGTAGGCTAATGCCGAATGCCAGGTTTCTCGCTACCCTTCCTCCTTTCCCATCCATCCCTAATGGCGCAAATTACCTCCACTGTCGGTCGCCTTCCCTAAAAGTACTTCTACTTAGAACTACTACGATGACACCAAGGATATTTATAAAATATTTCCGTCAAAAGAGGCACCTGTGTCTGTTTTTACCCAGGAGACTCTCTGCTGAAGAGCCAAGAAGAAGGAAAGGGCGGCTTCTGGAAAACAACAGCGCACTCCATCACCTTGCGCGAGCGACTCAGGGGAAATAAAATGGATCTGATAAGCTAAGAAGGCCGGACACTGGGGATGATGCGGTGGAAAATAAATTGAAGAGAAGGCATTAGGGGGATGGAACACGGCGGTGGGTGAGAAGGCAGTGGAGAGACTAAAAGAAGAGGAAGAGGAGATAAAGGAGAGAAAAGGCCGGAGACAGAAGCCCAGGGATGGGCCGAAAGTGGGCGCCGAAGAAAACAGGTGAGATGTTGAACCAGTATCGGGGGATAGGTGCCGTGACTGCCATAGTACGAATTGCTAAGGATAACAGCAAGAGAAATAGATGATAGGACAGGAGGTGGTCACCTAAATGGACATTCCGACATTTTGGAATAACAAAGTTACATCACTGGGCGGATACTGAATCAAACGTACCAATTTATTGCAAACCGTCACAGTTGAAGACAACTCACACTTCAAGTTCAAGGCACCTTTACGAAGCCTTAGACTCTAAGATGACGAAGAATAAATATGCACATACATTAGAATAACCACTCTACCACTGGAGTGCAATTCGTGCAGGGTTCAAAAAAATTCTCGCTGTAAAATTCTATCCAAGCTACAGTCCGACCGCAGGTCGTTAATTTCACACACAGTTGAAGCCGAGAATATAATTTTACTATGCTAGGAGGAAAAATAACACAACAAAAACTTTTCATCATTAGCGTGCATGCGTTTGGGTATGTATATATACATATATTTATATTTTTTTAGGTAATCTATCGGTTAAGGTGGGTCGATGGATGGACACAACTACCAAATAAATATTTTGTGACTCTAAACAAAACACAATCCAGCAACCTAATCTACGCCCTTCCACATTCTACATCCTACTCTTCATCTCCTTCCTCCTTCATCCCGTCCCACATCCCTATCCTGTTCCTGCCCTTTCCTCGTTTGCCTAACATTCTCCCATTAGCACTTCCTCGTTTTTTTTCCTCCCGATACATTTTACCTTACACCATTCTTCCCCACACTCACATTTCAAAAGCCTCCAATCTATGTCTATCAATCCTGCTGCTTCAGTGACCACGTTTCCGCGCCGTACATAACTACGCTCCATATTAAAGTTTAACGAGTCTTTTCTGTGTATCCTTACTCAACGTCCCCGTCATCAACTCCTTGAGAAAGCCTCCTTGCCTAGCGCATTTTTTCTCCTTACGTCCCTACTACTTTGACCGTATTGGTCCAAAACACTTCCGAGATATGTAAACTGTCCTACCTGCTCTACTTTTTCCCCGCCTATTTTAATATTTAGCTTAGCCTTTTTCTTTCTGGAAAATCGCATAACCTTGGTTTTATTAATATTGATTCTCATCCCATATTTATCGCACTGAACCTCCAATTCACTCAACAATGCTTGCAACCCCTTGGCTGACTGAGCAACCAATGCTTGGTCATCAGCAAACCTAACAGATTTTACGAATTCCCCTCCGACGTTCATTCCTACCTCCAGTTCTTCCCATGCCTCTTTAATCATTTCCTCCACATATACGTTGAACAGACCCGGTGACAATGGGCAACCCTGCCTTACACCTCTTCCTAACACTGCCCATCCGGACTCTCCGTGCCCCACTCGCACCTGAGCAGTCTGAGACATGTACAGGTTGCGGATCAGTCTCCTGTCCCTCCTATCCATTCCTATTTTCTGAAATACACGCATTCATTTTTTCCAATTTGCTCTATCAAACGCTTTTTCGAAATCTACGAAACAGGCAAAAACGTCCTGATTATATTCTATATTCCTCTCGATTAGTGATCTCATTACTGCAATGGCATCGCACGTATCTCTCCCCTTCCTAAATCCAAACTGATCCTGCCCTAAGTAATCATTTGCCTTACCCTCTATTCTTTTGTTGATGATCCTGAGAACTACTTTATCCGCGTGGGATATCAAACTTAGTGTTCTGTATTCCTCACCTGACGTAGCCTTTACCTTTTCCGGAATAGGAACTAACACTGATTTCACAAAGTCTTTCGGCCAGATTCCTTAGATGCCACGAATCAGCTCATGAGTAGCTCTTCCTACCACATTTTCCTAAGCCTACATCTACATAAAACCCTGCAAACCGCCGCCGGGTGGCGGGGGGTGATAGGTCCCCACCCATATAAGAGAACAAAGCTACATGCAAAATCAACACATCCATACAAGCCTATACCCATAGCGGAGTATGCATTCATGCAAAACCCCTTCAATTTAGACGCATGCAAATAGATGCAGTATCAACCAACGAACAATTGAACTTTCTTTTCTATTTTCCCTAACAGTTCGGAAAACTGAAATTCAAACGTTTGTTTCACTATGAACAATACCGTCATAAAATGCAATTTCCTTTCTTCCTAGTTTCGTTTTGGGGGCAGAATTTTCAAGCGTAATCGGAGAAAGATTCCGATGTCCTTAATTCTTTTCCGGATAAAAATTTATTTTTCTCGAAAAGCAGACGGATTTTGTTATTTTTGAGCTATTACGACGATTTAATTCTTCATGGCTAATTAGACTCCTGATGGTGCGGTTACTTTTGGGATTTTCTCACGAATATCTCACTCAGTTTTGGATTGGCTGTGACGAAGGATCGTTATCAATGAGATAAGGTGCGTTTCCATGGGTTTCTTTCATTTTAAAAATTTGGAATACGTCCAATCGTCGGGAACATGGAAACATACATAAATGACGTCCTTTCTAGGCCCATTCTTTATCTCGACACATATTCTTTCAGTGTTCAAAGACAGTTTAGAGAGAGACAGAGAACAGCATGTTAACTCAAAAATGGAAATCCTTCCATCCATGCGATAAATCGTGTGGTTGGTGATTTTCTGCGTTCTGTCCTCTGCATCTACATCTACTTAATACCCCGCAAGCCCCCGCAAGGGCGTGTGGCGGGGGGTGTTATGGCCCCACCCGTAATTAAGAAAGAAATAAAACCGCAAGCAAAAACCACAAATCTGTACAAGCCACAAGCAAAACATTGTATACATTCATGCAAAAACCCTTATAACCCATACACATGGAAACAAAACCTACCAACTAACATAAACATGCACCTACAAATATACCTACTGTCTTTGTAATTTTTAATTTTGTTCCGACTTGTAAATTAAATGTTTTTAATATTTCTAAAGTGACTTCGGTTTCTTACAATTATGATTTCTAATTGTTCTGGGGAAGAAGGAGTATTTGAATCCATTTGTATTGGAATCTATCTCCCTTATTTTACCTTTGTGGTCTGATCTATCTAAGTAGTGTGGGGTTATTATAATTCCTTAGGGTCGTCGTTAAACTCGTTGGTTTGGAATCTTTCTAAAAGTCTAAGGCTCGCTTGTTCTCTTCGTATTTCAAGGGGCTCCCATCCTACATCCCCTAAGAGGCCTGTCACACTTGTGTTCTTATTATAACAATTTTTAACGAATCTAACGGATTTTTTTCTGGATTTATCTAATTCTTCATTTACACTTTTATTAGACGACCATGGTTTCACCACTGCGTGGCATCTTCAGGTGAAGGCATACATAGTATAGGGCGGGTATATATACACAGTCAGGAAGGGGGGGTGGGTTGGGGAGAGAGGAAGAGGGAGGGGGGGGGAGGAGTCTGGGTGATGGGTAGGAGTGGGAGAGGTTATAGAGCACTCAGCGGAGGTTTGAAGGCTTTGCGTGGTTAGGGGGGAATGGTTTGGTAATGGAAGGCATAAGAGAGGGGAACGGGAAGGGTACAATATTTCATTAACCAGGTGGGTTTCTTTAGAATTCTTGCGGGTGATTATTTCCAACTCTTCCAGTGCATCTAACCTTGGACCTTTTTTCTATATCTGTAAGATGTTGTTGATGAATTTACTGTGGTGTTTGTGTGTTAGTAGATGATTTGCGAATTGGGATGTGTGTTTGTTGTTTGTGAAGCAAGCTAAGTGTTCTTTGGTTCTGATGTTAAATGTTCTCCCAGTCTGTCCAATATATATTGCGTTGCAGTCATCGCAGCGGAGCTCATAAACTCCGCTTTGTTCCATTTTGTGTATTTTGTCTTCGTTGGATCCCAGGATGTCTTTTAGTGTCTGTCTGTTGTAGAAGGCGGCTTTGATTTTTTCCCGGGGGAGTAATCTTTGGATTTTGTGTGATATATTCCCAAGGAAAGGTAGTCTCCGCCACTTGGATCCGTCTTCCTTCTCGTTTCCTTGGGGTTTATTGTTATATATCTCCTTCATGGCTATTTGTGTTTGCTTTCTTTTGTAAAGTGTGTCTATTAATTTCGTGGTGTATCCGTTGTTGGTTGCTATCTGTTTTATTGTCTGGAGTTCTAAGTGTATGTTTGCGTCGGACATGGGTAAACTGCACAGTCTGTGTATCATGGAGTGAAAAGCTGATAATTTTTGTGAGATGTGGTGTCTCGATTGGGCGTGTATCACTTGGTCTGTGTAACATTGTTTTCTATAGATTGAGAAGTCGAATTTCCGGTTGGTGATTTTGATGGACAAGTCTAGGAAATTCAGAGTCCCTTCATTTTCTAATTCGCTGGTGAACTGGATATTGTGGTCCGCAGAATTTAATAAGGCGACAAACTGGTCGAGTTGTCTCACTGCCCCTGTCCACACACAGAAAACGTCGTCTACATACCGGCGCCAGTAATGTATGTATTGGGTAAGGGGGTGTTTTAAGGCGAACAATTTGCGTTCAAAGTCGTCCATATAAATATCTGCCAGTAGTGGGGACAGAGGGGAGCCCATTGCGAGTCCGTCGGGTTGATGGTAGTGTTTACCATTAAAGAGAAAACTGTTTTGTTGAACACAGACTTGCATTAGGGAGCACAATTCACTCATTATGGGGGCAGGGGCTCTTGCCTTCACGAGGGTGATTTCGGGAGTAACACCAAGTTGGACAACGATTCCGCGAATTCGCAAGAGTTCTTGATCCCATATCTAGGGGTGAACTTGGAAACTTCCCTGAACACATAATTCACTTTGTGGGATAATAGATGGTTTGGTGCAGATACACTGGACACAATTGGTCTGATGGGGATATCACTTTTGTGGATTTTAGGAAGGCCGAAAAATATCGGGGATTCATTTGTATCAGCTTGAGGGCTTCTCGGGGTCGTATGATGACCTCACTCGAAGAAATGGATTTCCGGCACTGGTTTTGGTATTCGGGTGTGGGATCCTTTTTTTAAAAGCACTAGGTTGTTAGAACTAATGAAATGTTCACATTTTTTTATGTACTCTTCTTTTTCCATAACTACTACGGCGTTGCCTTTGTCCGCTTTGGTTACTATCAGATTATGCTGTGCTAGGGACCTTTTTAACGAACATACGGCGTTGTATTCACGGGGTGGGTCACTGTTTCTTCTTCCATACTATTTGGTCACATACAGTATTCCTTAATTTCATTGGAGATACGTTCTTTCGCTCCAGAATGGTCTTTACGGAGTGCTAAGTGGCAGTCGACCGCGAGATGTTTTAATTGATTAATGGTAATAGGAATATCAGGGGAGTATTTTAGTCCTTTCTCGAGTAGATGTATTTCCTCGGGTTTGAATGCGTGGTGGGACAGGTTTACTAACCTACAATTAATTTCAATTGGCCTTCTCTTGGAATTTATTTCCTTGGCTTTGGTTAATTCGTCCAGCTTTTTGGACGGTCCGCCCTATACTATGTATGCCTTCACCTGAAGATGCCACGCAGTGGTGAAACCATGGTCGTCTAATAAAAGTGTAAATGTGGAATTGCCGTGTTTTCTTTCTTTCTTTACGATGGAAAAATTCCACAAAGTAACGGCTAAAACAGTCTCTTATATCTAATTCTTTTTGCCATATTTTCTCGCAAGGATCCCAAATACTTGCGGCATATTCCAAATGTGGTCTAACTAGAGAAAAATAACACCTCTCTTTAACTTTGTCATTACATTTCCCCACCACCCGTTTGTTGAAGCCCAATTTCTTCAAAGCGGATCAGCATATTGTCCTGATATATGCTCCCCATGAAAGTTGTGGTGTTAGAATTACCCCCAAATATTTAAATATCCCCCAACCCAATTACCCCCAAATATGTAAATAGGAAAGATATATACGAGCGAGATGACGTTATCCAACACAAATATAGCCATACAATAAAAGAATGGACACACAAGTATTCCGAATTTTCGGTTGCCGAACCACCTTCTACGGACAAAAAAGACACATAGTTCCCCTCTCAAACACCATCTCACCCGGAAACTCTCTTCCTCTCCTTCTAAAGACCCACAACCCCGAAGCGTCCATCGTCCGTGGTCCGCGACACTCCTTTTCTAATTTTTCCAAAGCATTTATACCTGTGTGTGTTATACCATGTACCAATAGTATCCAGGTAAGTGATTGAATAAAAGCTATATTTTCTCTGAAACCCAGAGTCTATACTGTGATAGTTTCCTATCATTAGTGAGATGTTACTCTATGATTTGCTATTACTCACCATAGAGCCACTCTTTCCAAAAATGCATTAATACGCGTAAGGCTTACTCAAATTCCACTGATCTCAACGAGGGTTATATTATATTTGCCAAATCATCAAGCACCGTCGTACATCGCATTAACATGAGAATAACAACTTTTTATTCGAAGCTGGCGCGAAATGCATCTCATCCTTTCTCTTCCTCACGAGAAACTTTCGGATTGAGAGAGGAACATCGGAATGTGAATCGTCAGCGTGTTTTGGGGGCGGAACGACGTGGACGACAGAGAAAGTCCAACGTGGAAGGGTTCCGTGACGGAGAGGCAAGAGGTTTGGAGGGGGTGGTGGAAGCGACACCAAGGTAATGGTGACTTTAACGAGAGAAACCATGGAGTACCCCAGAAAGGAAAGAGTCGCCCCATCGAGAAGGGTCCTCCGCCTGGGTTTCCGTTTCGGGTCGGAGGAATGCTGGGCCGGGCCCCGGGCGGGCGGGCGAAATGGAAAGGGGACGGGGGAAGAGGTTGAGGGATGGGGAGGAGGCGAAGAGGGAATGGAGCCCGGCCACAAGTCTGAGCGTGGGACGCGACGACTCCAGTGGAAGATGAATGGGGATAGTGTTGGGAGAGTGGGGGGGGGAAGGGCGGGCGAGAAAGGGGGCCGAAGGGGAAGCAGATGAGGGGTAATGGGGGAGGCGCATTGTGAGAATTATATAACACATTAATGGATAAAACTTGATAAGTAAACGGTATCACAATGAATACGAGATGGCGGGAGATGGATATTTGGTCACGAGAGCAGAGGGCTCCAGCAAAGATAGGACAGAATAAAAACTAGTGCGATCAAAACAAATCGTTTCTTCAGCACACCTATTACACCAACATACCTATATTACAAAAATTAGTATTTATTAGAAGAGTACTAGATAAATGTGACGAGTATACGACGCTGCTAGTATGTGGGATCCTCATGACGTCGGACTGATTGCCGAATTGCGTGCAGCGTAGAGGGGTTAGCCTTGTAAAACGTGGCTATGGCAAACTGAAAAGCGTATCAAAAAATTAAAACCGCTAGGCGTAGGCGCTAGGCTAGAATCACTCAGGGAGCGAAGGGTAAATTACAAGTTAAATCTCTGGCGGATATTGGAAGGATTTTTCTTTGACAATGATATTTTTTAGCAATTATCCTTGAAATGTATTTTCGCCCCAACGTGTGACGGCTGCAGAAATGATGACAATATATTAGAGAGATTAAGTGTAGAAAAGATAGATTTAAATTTAATTTTCCCCACGAACGATGAGGGATCAGAATAACGTTAATCCGACTGCGCTAGGGGAGGGGGAGGGAAATATTTTGGGTCAAAAGTATTTTGCAGTGTAGTCAAACTTGGCCACACGCCCTTGCAGTTGATTGCAGTGTGCTATGTATAGTATATTATTATTTGGTATCCTACCATTTAAGGTAGGTTTTGGAGGGACCCAGATTATAAATGGCAGAACGACACATTTCTTCGCCTCTCCTTACGACGGATATGACATTGGATATGGCTGAATAGTACTAAAATCCATATTAATATAAATTAAGGTAAAAGGGATTATCAAGGGGTTATCAAGACCTAATAAATGCACCAATTAACCTCAGGATATTTTAATTTAATTAGTACAGATATAATTGGTCCAGGGAGCGACCAAGGATCTTATTCGCGAATATTGATGATCGCCACACATACTCTGATTTGCAGTTGGTGAGCTTTGAGGCGAGTCCCCAATGATTGATTCTCAATTTTGGCGCCTGAAATTGGGTGGTGCCGAGTTTCGCGGTGCTAAACGCAACATTGTAGAACTTAGATGGATTACCAATTATCGATACAGTGCATGAACTTTTACTAATGAGTGATTTGGAAGCTGAAAGCCTGTTGCGAAGTCATCTCATGCAACAAATCCCAAAGTTGGTTTTCAGGGTATATCACGAGTATATAACTTGAGATAACTTTTGCGTTGGATATTTCGATGTCAAAAAACATTTCGCGTTACATCCTATAGAAAAACTTACGGAGAAGATGGGAATAGGAAAACAAAAGGGGGAAGGCATAGGATGAGGAGAGAAAGGCAGAGACGAGATGAAAGGCGGGGGAGATGAAACATGAGTCAGACTGGCCGTTGGAGATGTAGCCCAGGGCGGTGCCATGGCAACTCCCCTCACTTTCCCTGAAGGCATTTTTGTATTTCCTAGCGTAGAAAAGAAAATCCGGAAGAGAGAAAGGGTCACGGCTGAGAGATGAAAGAAGCAGGGACGACGACGCGGGAGATGAAAGAGTTTGTTTTTCTTTCCCATGCCAACTATACCCATTCACCCAAACTCCTCCTCATTCCTCTCTTTTCTTTTCCAAATTTCAATCGAGATGCACATTCTTACACTCGACCCTCACACTCCGCACATCCAAATCACGACTGCTTCGCCGTTTATCTTTCATCGCAAAACCCCATTGGATCATCAGAGAAATTTAATTTTCGGCCTTAACAACCCGGTACTACGTCCCTAATAATTTGATCGTGTTTATCCAAAACACTTCCGAGATACGTAAACTGTTCTACCTGCTCTATTTTTCCCCTCCTATTTTAATGTTTAGCTTAGCCTTTTTCTTTCTGGAAAATCGCACAACCTTTGTTTTATTAATATTGATTCTCATCCCATATCTATCGCACTCAACCTACAATTCACTCAGCAATGCTTGCAACCCCTTAGTTGACTGAACCACTAATACTTGGTTATCAGCAAACCTAACCCATTTTACGAATTGCCCTACGAAATTTCATTCCTACCTCCAGTTCTTCCCCTGCTTCTTTAATCATTTCCTCCACATATACGTTGAACAGCACCGGTGACAATGGGCAACACTGCCTTACAGCTCTTCCTAACACTGCCCATCCGGACTCTCCGTGCCGCACTCGCACCTGAGCAGTCTGAGACATGTACATGTTGCGGATCAGTCTCCTGTCCCTCCAATCCATTCCTATTCTATCCAATACACGCATTAATTTTTCCCAATTCACTCTATCAAACGCTTTTTCGAAATCTACAAAACAGGCAAAAACGTCCTGATTGTATTCTATATTCCTCTCGATTAGTGATCTCATTGCTGAAATGGCATCGCGCGTACCTCTTCCTTTCCTAAACCCAAACTGATCATCCCCTAAGTAATCATTTGCCTTACTCTCTATCCTTTTGTTGATGATCCTGAGAATAACTTTAGCTGCGTGGGATTTATATATAGATAAATATATATGGGTCGCGGTAGTCCAGGGGGTAGAGCGTTGGACTACTACCCGGAGGGTCCCGGTTCGATTCCCGGGCAAGGCACTCTGGGAACCTGCAGCTCCACCCAAGCTTTGTGATTTTTCGGGTACCAGATCTCCATAACCGGCACAGAAAGCAACTGCCCCCCCCCGATGTGTGAATTTCACACGCCGTACTGTGGGCTTAGTACTAGGTGAACTCGACCATCACCTACCAAACCGATCTTCGGGTTGAATACTTTGTTTATGGTTATATATTACATAATAATAAACACAGTATTCAACCCGAACGTTGGTTTGGTAGGTGATGGTCGAGTTCACCCAGTACGGCGTGTGAAATTCACACGCTATATATATATTTATATATATATATATATATTAAGTTTGGCCAACTATGGACCGCAATGACCTCAAGACTTATGATTTTTCTTCTTTCCTTCTTCCCAGAAATTCCTCATTTTCTCCCCTACTGTTCGTCGTACTGCTCCCTGCTGTGAACCACTTCCTCCGTTGTTCCAATATTTCCCGCATCCCTGCTGGTCTCCTATAACCATTCTGTTGTGTGTTTTATTTTTGAAATATAGTTGAATATTTTTTTTTGTTAATCTATTTTCATCCAATCGCTTTAGATGTCCATAAAATGTCAATCGTCTTTTTTCATCTATATATATATATATATATATATATATATATATATATATATACATATCCACAAGTATATACAAGCGCACACACATACATACATATGTATGCAATAATGGAGTTTTTAGGCGAGAAAATTCCTCTTCTCTCTGTTCCTCAACCGTGCGCTTAAGGTTGGCTTTTGTTCTGAAGGAGAAAAATGTGACGGGGGTCCTTCTTTATATCTTTATGCTTCCTTCACCCACCGAAGGAGACGGCGGGCCGATTTTCTCATTTTAATCCGAACCAAAAGGAGTGAGGTCATTTTGAGCGACTGGATCCCCTTAGTTTTTTCTTGGCATGGATTAAACGAGGTTCTCTAATTACTTCGTGAGCCATTAATAATGTTCAACCATTAATAAAATGAGAGAGGAATGGACGAGGAAATAAACGCTAGGTCGCCATTCATTTATTCCAAAGCTTACCAATTCCAGTGAAATAAGGAGAACGATTACACATTGAAAGGCAGACTCCCAATACTTTTTATAGAACCTTTTTTTGAGATGGAATCAGAGGAATAAACACCATACTAACTGTGGATGAGCGAAGCAGAAAAATATTATTTACTTTATACTTTCAGGGAACTACAGTTGAAAAGACAAAAGCATTTGCCTTTGCCATTGAATTTTATGAGAAGTCAACTAAGCGTAAAATTATTGCATAATAATATTTCTCGCAAAATTATGTCAGTCTAGATCTTTCTACAAATTTAAATCGGAACATACGTAATAGAACACTTACGAACTAAACGGGACTCATATCTTCAAACATATATATGGGCCACCTTCCAATCGCAACGTATATTATCACAGGAACTTGATGCTTGGAGAATGTAAAGCAACAATAAGAGCCATTAGTTACACTGTAGCATGGTGATAATTATAAAACGTGTTATTTCAGTACTGTTTTAAGCTTTTTTTGCTATATTTTTAAATTAAACAAAAAAATTTTTATGCACGGGCCAATTCATACACGTGAGTTGTTCAAAAAGTTCTTAAAAGAAAATAAAAGAAATATTTTCAGCATATTTTTCAACTTTTTAACGTTCGCAATTTCTTTTAGCAAGATACACTTTTCCTAGCGATTCTCCAACTTTTCGAAGCCGTCCAGAAAGTAGGATTTCGGAAGGGTCTCAAAATAGACACCTACATGTGCTGGCGATGACCTACAAGTTCGACGTGAATCGTTTTTCTCCGAGCTATTTTATCAAGTTTGGAAATAAACTAGTCATTAGGGACCAACTCTGGCCAATACGATGGACATTGCAACCATTCGACCTGGAGTTACATAATTTTCACCATGAAAACTGAGCATATGTGCATTGTCTTTACGGAGGAGAATTTTTTCCTATGTCAGATGAAAACTTTTTTCTTTTTTCTTCGCTCGACCGGTGCAATAACGACGCATAATACTCTCCATTTATCGTTTGTCCTTTATGAAATCACTCGATACAGATGATTCAGCGTGGAGCCCATAAAACCATGACCATCAATTTGTCGGCCGATTTCACCACCTTCGTCTTCTTCGAAGCCGGATCGCCCTATGAAACCAAGTGTTTCGATTTTTCTTTTGTCTCGGGAGTGTAGTAGTGTACGTGTCCATGTTCTATCCACCGTTCTATATCGACGCGGAAATTTCGTCAGGATTTCGATGGAAAATCGCCAAACCAGCCTCCGAATCGACCACCCCATTTCGTATACTTTCCGCTGAGATAAAACGCAATACCTTACATTAATTCAAGATATTTTTGACAAGAAATTGTTTATGCGAAATTAAAAACTCTAGCGGCATGCTTGTGGCCTCAACCATTTCGCGAACTTTGGGTTATCGATCACTCAGTATTAATCGTGGATGTTGACAATCAATTCGGAGGAAGTTATTTCCACTGGACGTTCAGAACAACGTTCAATTAGAAGTGAAAATGCGGGTCCTGGCACAGCTCCACCGGAAGTCCGCCATTTTTGTCGATGACGTATTTCCGGATAGTGTCGCCCCCTGGTGGCGATTTGAGAAAACGTGGAACAGTGGAAAGTCGAAAATGGAACAGTTGAAAGTGTAAAAGCGCGTTGAAAAAAGTTGAAAGTGTAAATGCGCGTTGAAAAGAGTTGAAAATCGAAAATGGAACAGTTGAAAGTGTAAAAGCGCTTTGAAAAAAGTTGAAAGTGTAAGTGCGTGGTGCGGAAGAAAAAGCTGAAAGTGGAAATGCGCGTTGAAGTGCGTGGCGCGTTGGGGTGGTGGGGATGGAGGGGGTGGGAGGGATAGGGGCGGCGACGGTGGGGGAAGAGGTTTAGCGCATGCGTGAGGGGATGGGAGGGAAAGGGTGAGAGGGATGGGAGACGGTGACGGTGGGGGATGGACTAAATAAACACCCGCTTCACAGATCTCGCCGTGCACTCGATGTGATGAATCCAAAAATGGAACCACGCACGCTGGATGTTATGAATTCGACGAAGGAACCACGCGATCTGGTGGATTCATCAAATTCGATGGAGGAAATTTACGATGAGACGCATTCATATAAGCTATCATCAATTTTCATCCTATTAGACATGGACATTCAACGCAGACATTGTAAGACGTGTCAGGGGATCGATGAGGTGGATTCATTAACACCATCACCATCTTCCGGCTGCATATTCGAAATGTACCACAGACATTGGGAGGCGTGCCAGAGGATTTTTTCAAAGGAGGAGGCCGCACCCAGCAATTGCAGACCTGAGGATGTTTCTGAAGTTCACGATGCATTTGATTCAGACGACTCTGGGGCAGAAGAAAACAAATCTGAGGCGGAAGATGATGCTGGTGTAGAGAGCGAAAATAGTAGTCAGATTACTGTATTAGTCAAGCTGTAAGGTGAATGTGTTTAATAAAGTCAAGCTGTAATGTGAATGTGTTTAATAAAAAAAATTGCTTAAGAAATAGTTTTTTTATTGCATAAGAGGGTAAAATTAAATGAAACACAAAGATTAAATAACACTCGATAATTTTTAGTCGAGACCGTCGCACAGTGCTATCATTATTCGTAATTTTTTGACGAAAAATGCAACAAATACCATCCAACAGCCACCGAATTCACCTGATTTGGCTCCCTGTGACTTCTTTCTGTTCAATCGAGTTAAAAAACCATTACGGGGAACGCGTTTTAGCAGCCGAGAGGAAGTAATGGAAAAATCGCAGGAAGCACTGATGGACATACCGAAAACCGAATATAAAAAATGTTTCCAGGATTGGATCAAGCGCTGGCATAAGTGTGTTGCAGTCAATGGGGATTACTTTGAAGGGGACAATATAGATTTAGATGAATAAACTTGTATTTTTAATTTTCTGAATAAATTCCGGGAACTTTTTGATCAAGGTAGTATGTCAGTTCTAAATCTAAGTCTATCGTCCGTCTCTTGCGATAGGTCGAGAACTAAATAAGTGAAAGGCTTTCATGTCACCTCTTTATAAACTCTCAGAAGTTCGCTAGAATTCTCTGGCCAGATTTGAGCGGCTAAGTATCAAAACTGTGACCGATCTCGAGGATTTTTGAAAACCGTTACGTATTTCGCGTTTAGAGAAATGTTACGAGACTGAGGGCTCTGGTAGAAAACGATCTGTGTGATGAGTATGACTGAGATGTTAGAATGATGCGATCCTCGTGGGAATAAGTCACTAACACCTTTGTTGTAACAGTCATGCATTAAATCATCTATCACGTAAAGAGTGGGAATCTTGTGAGGATTATCGAAAGTTGGAACCTTGTATTCTACACCTCCTAGTTCCTCCTTTCGTCTACTATTGGGACTAAAACACAAAATGATCCGATCGATTTCTCCATCAACTAAATCGTTTATGTTCTGTAAGAATCTTACAACGAAAGTTGTTTTTCCACAACCGGAGGGTCCAGTACAAATGCAAGTAAATGGATGTTTCCACATCAATGGTGCAGACATAATTAAATATTTAATCAACTTTCAGCAGAGTTTATACCGTATCTTACATTCTCCAGCCTGGAAACTACCCCTTTCAATTTATCCACAACATTCGATTGAGTTGATGAACTTAAGCACTGGATTCCGAAGAGCGATAGACTCATACGACCGGCTCTTATTAAAGTATTGTTGAATTCGCTATATTCATAATAATTTCCACCTTTGAAAAAATAAATTAACCCATTTATATATCTGAAAGCTGAATTAATATTCGCGGGAATCGGGGGGAACTGAGTACTTATATATTTATGTTCTTTCGGCTCGAACCTACATTCATCCATCTCAACGACGAAAATATCACCGTAAAAAATGTAAGTTCTACCAGAATACGTGTTAATTGCCGCATGAATAATTGCACTGCGAGGAAGACGAACGTCCTCAATCCGCTTAGGATATCCGTGGACGGGTGCTAAACTTGGATAATTGATCATATATATTCGATTACCTATAAAAATTACGATTTCACCTAAGGGCCTGCGGTAAATCGCATTAATTGTTTTCATGCTTGATGGTAGGAAAGGGATCCAATCTGTAATGTCTTGAGATTTCAAAAACGTTGTATTACTGTTTTTTAAATCTATCATCCAAAATAATTTGCCCCTAAACAAAAACAATACATGATCCACAATAAGAAAAATATCAAAATATTCAACATCGCATACGGAAATGGAGTGGTTTTTCTGTGATTCTATTCCGTTTTCCTCTCTCCCCTCATCCTCTCTTTCTTTCTCTAAAGATTTTTCAGGTATTCCATATAAGCTTTGTAATGCAAGTATATCATCTTCCTGCAACGTAAATTGACCATTATGCAAGTAAAGCGAAAACATGACAGCTCGATTATCTCTGTAATGTGATATGCCGAGAGTATGCCCGATCTCAAGCAAAACCCTGTATAAATTCGCCAATTTATTCGAGTGATTCCAATCTTTACTCAAATACCAATATTCCGCGGTGTCGATGTGAATCTCTAAGGGGTGAATTTCGGGAGCTGGGAACTCCGCATGAGCTAAGACCTTTCCCGGTCCGTCTAGCGGAGAAGAGCATATACCAGATTTAGAAAAATATCTATGCTTTTCCCGAGTGTTAATGATTACTATATCCGGATTATTTACATTGTCTGAATACTAAATTAGCTTGCTCACTCCACGCATGAAAAGCTGCCTCAGCCAATTGGACATGTAGGTCACTAGCCATTGGATAGTGCCAGGTAATTTCTGTTTTATCCCACTTATGGTGGTAAACGGCAAAACTTGTGTCATCCTGCACACCACATCTTGGAATTTTCGTCAAATTAAATGTTTCCTCATTCAAAATCCCATCAGCTTTCAATTTATAATATTCTTGGAATGGTCTTAGTGATTCTCTAAACCTAGAAGTGTGCTTCTACAATGGATATTTCCTGTGCAGGGACTGCACTTTGAATAAGCGGTTTGGCGAGCCGGGTAAAATTCTGTTGAGGGAGAAACGACATCTCACGTCGTTTCTCCCAATGGAATTAAAACTCTGCCCGTTGTGTGAAGGTACTTTAGTAACATCGGCATCCTCAAACTGTACGCTAGAGTACTTCTCTTCAGACCCCCTCGCACCACGAAGTGGCAGCCATCTGGCACGGGAGCCTGAAGTAACCGGAACGGACGGTAACACTAACCACTCAGCGGCGGCGGCGTCAACTGGTTACGCTGTGCCCGAAGTGGCGCATGTGGCGTTAGACGCCAGCGCACCATCTCGTTATTAACCAGTTCGCTACCCTGCATCAGAGCGGCAGATTTCTTTGGAGCCGAGATCTTACCGTACCCTGCGGCAGCAGACATCGCAACAGGTACGGTTCGACCCTCTCGCACCAAGAAGGGTACCGGAGACCGTGGTGCCGCAGAGCCGACATCCCCAGGCTGCACCGCCAAAGGTGCCAGACGATCTCCCGCCTAGGGTATCAACGCATGCCGTGCCGCAAGTATCTGTGGTGCTAGAAGAACGACCGCTGAACCTGACGTCTCCACCACCATCGGGGAAATAATACCACAGCCGCATGTCGATCAACCGTCTCGCCACTGCGAGCGCTCCACCACTCAGCCTCCTTACTACCCGCCTACAGCCTCAGCAAGCCCTGCCTGCAACTGCTTTTGTTTTTTATGTGTTTTTTCTTTTAGTTTTTGTGAAAATAAAATATTTTCATTTTAATTTGAAATAAACTTTATTTAAACTTCTTTACCAATCAAAACATTGTTATCATCTTCGAATGAGCAATTTTCAGAATAAATGTACAAGAATGTACAAACTTTCCTCTTCCAATATCAATACTCTGATATTTCAATCTTGAATGTCGCCCGGTTGTATAAGTCACAGGAGCACACAATCCACCATCTGTACATAAATCTTCATCAAAGTCCGCATAACTCACGGGAGCACATGAACGACCATCAGTTTCTGTACGTAGAGGAACGAACTTTGCAATTTCGTACACATCTCCCACAATGGATGGATCTTGTCTTTCAGCTTTGGCTAGCAACTCTCATTCGAGCTGTAGATGCTCCAACGTCGACACGTTGAATTGTTCAGCAACCAAATTCTCATTTTCGAAGCCTGAAAAATTCACTGTACTCCCAACAAGTGATATACATTTACCCATGTGCTTAAAGCCCACGATATATCGTTTTTCAAAGTTCAGCCTGAGGATAAGATCATTATTCTCGGTGGTAATAAGTTCTTTGGGAAGAACCAACTCGTAAACATTATTCACAACCTTACTGACTTCGAGCGAGTGCTTACCACCAAGTGTAGCACTAACTGAATGTAACACCGACGACATGTTCACAGTGAATAAAACTGAGCTAGTTGTGTCTGTAGCGAATACGGCAGAGCTATTTACTCACCTCTGATAGATTACTACGCAGCGCTAAACCTCTTCCCCAACCGTCGCCGCCCCTATCCCTCCCACCCCCTCCATCCCCACCACCCCAACGCGCCACGCACTTCAACGCGCATTTCCACTTTCAGCTTTTTCTTCTGCACCACGCACTTACACTTTCAACTTTTTTCAAAGCGCTTTTACACTTTCAACTGTTCCATTTTCGATTTTCAACTCTTTTCAACGCGCATTTACACTTTCAACTTTTTTCAACGCGCTTTTACACTTTCAACTGTTCCATTTTCGACTTTCCACTGTTCCACGTTTTCTCAAATCGCCACCAGGGGGCGACACTATCCGGAAATACGACATCGACAAAAATGGCGGACTTCCGGTGGAGCTGTGCCAGGACCCGCATTTTCACTTCTAATTGAACGTTGTTCTGAACGTCCAGTGGAAATAACTTCCTCCGAATTAATTGTCAACATCCACGATTAATACTGAGTGATCGATAACCCAAAGTTCGCGAAATGGTTGAGGCCACAAGCATGCCGCTAGAGTTTCATCATTTGTGGATGCACGGCAACACTTGAACTCATTTACCCAATTGTAAACAGTCGCAAACACAGGAGTAGATATGCTATGAACTTCATCCAAGTCAGCTTTGACCTCTTTTGGTCCAACGCTTTCTAAAAGGGGTGTTTTTTTATCGCCGCACGAAACTCATTTTTCTAAATAAGCAAAAGTTTGTTGCTTCAATCAACTATAAAAAGCAATCACGAATTGTTCATAGCTGAAACGTTAAAACACTTTTGTGATAGATGAGGCTTACTAAAAGCAAACCATTCTAATACCACAAGCGGCATTTCTTGGAATTTCTAAGGAACTATTGAACGGTTCAAGTATTTCCCTAAAAAGTGAAATGGGTGGAGAGCATTATTGGATAGGAGGAAGCCATTGGAGATAATAACATGCTGGCTTTAAAGTCACAACGGGATGAGTAGCGATTGGAGGAACAAGCAAAGTTTTTGACGAATTTTTAAGCTCGGTTTAAATCAATATGCGTAAACTGCACATCAGATAACACTTGTAGTTTTGTTATAAGAATACCTTTTGACGCAAGGAATAATTCTTACTCCTTTTGTTATAATTAGAAATATATAATTATTATCTACTTCTCCATATGTATCTAGCAATTTTTCAAATTGGATGCCCGACAATACCTGAAAAACTGAATCACGAGAAAAAAAAGTTTCACGTTACTTCAACGTTCTTCAGAGTTTTGGTTCATTATTACCTCTGGTGTTGCTTTTCTGCGGAAAATAATAAACAGTTTCGGCATAACCTTTAATTTATTCTTAAGTTCTATCGCATGCTTCTTTGAGTTCTTAAGGTCTATAGGGTTCATATCAATACGAGTATATGCCGGTATCAAACTTCACGAAATATTGCCAATTGATGAATATTTACAAGAAAATCCATAGCAGGTCCAACGTATTTTTTAGGTAACATGTCAGTTTATCAAGTCCGTACATCGTTTTTTAGCTTCAAAGATGTCGTTGGGGTGCGTGCCCAGAATTCATTGACTAATTTTTAATCGTCGCTTAAGCAGTCGATTCATTAACGAAATAAATGATATTTGATTCAGTTCCTGGATATTTCGGCAATAGTTTAATTTTCCCCTAGCGTTATACCATTGCCAATGGTTCTATAAACTCCGACACGGAAAGGTGTAATGATGATCAGTTGTCGGAGTTCTGAAAGGCTTTTCATTTACTACGCAATTGTTTCACCTATCTCAATATATTCTTCAAGTTATTAATCAAATCTATTAACACTCACATAAATATTTTTATTCCAGGTTTTCTGCAACCGGAAATAATTTCTTGGACTGCGTACATCTTTGGAGAAAGGTTTTTGACAGCTTGATTTCCAAGGAGTATTTGAAAATATTTGGAAAACAACACGACCAAAACACGTTTCTGAAATCACAACAAGAAACAGCCATCATAGAATCCGTCAATTCCGTGAATCATTGAAATACCCGAACTGTATATGTTCCATGAAAAATACGGGGAAAATGGTACTATTAAATGCTTATAGAGTGTTAAAAACTAAATATTTATGCTTTTTCAATTAAATTTTCATATTTTTCGAGAAATTCTAGTCTCTGAATGAAGTTTACACACGCGGAAGTCGTATGACTCGACAAAAATAGAGATAAAGGCATTTTTCACGGAAAAAAGATTTCTAAGAGGCACTCTTATCCCTTGTGTTAAAATTCTCCATGGGTAAAATGAAGATCCTCTTCATGTTTTAATTTGCAATGAAGCTTACCCACTTAGGATGTAATTTATGTGGTAACTTCCCAACGGGAAAACGAAAAACGAGCGAGATTGCCAACGAATTCGCAGAACAAAACGAATACTGGGAAATTCCTTTTATGCATTGGCGTAAAAATGCATTACGCACCGTTTTAATTGGGACTTAAAATGCAAGCCCAATTTTAATCACGACTTGCGTGTACCCTAATATCTTGAGTTCAAAAAGTGTGATATTTCTAATTACGAACCTGAGCAATCACTTAAGCCTATTCGGTAATACTATAAATCAGAAATAATGCCAGACGTGTTCGAGGTAATTCCAGGGAAAGACAAATTAATGAGTTCTCGGGACAAGTAAATCCATGTACGTGCAAAATATTACAAGAATTAGATTTCTTTTATCATAGGTGCAATAGAGGAAAAACAAGGAAGATTTTGTATGATCACAGATTGAACATCGTCCCATACCTTAGCTCCGTCTGTTGAGAAACACCCAGACAACTCACAATATATTTAACTGCTCTTAAATTCCGCGTACTTCTCTCTTATACTCATTCCGTTTAACATCCATATTCTATTCCTACTTCTTCCTTGCTTGACTTAGTCCTCCCCTCCATCACTGCCTTCAACATTCCATCCTCAATTAAAATGATCAGCATCCACTTTTCTTCATCATTTGGAATTTCGCAACAATCCCCTCTCCTTCCCCCCCATCACAGCACTTTCTTGTTTGTTTCCTTTTCAGTTCACTTAACCTTTTTCCATCCGTTTCTACACCCTGAACAACCTTAAGCATACGTCCCTCGTGCTATAACGATCACTCCATATACAAACTTATCTTAACCTACTTAATAAACAACGTACCCGTCATCAATTCCCTTCACCTCGCGGAAACTTACTCACCTAATGTAATTTTTCTCCTTATGTCCTTACTGCATCGACCATCTTGGTTTAAAACACTTCCGAGATAAGTTAACTGTTTTTCCCACAAGAATTTGTGCCCACTAATTATAACGTTTAGCAAAGCCTTTATCCTCCTCGATATAGTAATCAATTGTATTTGAAATTGTCCTCATCTCACACCTATCGCACTGATTTTCTAATGCTCTAATGTCAGCAATACTTGCGACTCCTTGACTGACTTGCAATGTACAACTGGATGATCAAGAAACCCAAATGATTGTATGAATTCTCCACAGACTTTCATTCCTACCTGCAGTTCTTTCCATGCGCCATTTGCCATTCTTTTCGCATATGCTTTCACATAAGCACTTCAGAAGGTAAACTACATTGCTGGAGGTACATGAGGAGTGGGGAATTGGTGGGCGAGAGTTAAAGAGTGGGTGGGAGAGGGATGGGATTCTGGTTTGGAAAATAGGACATCTTTTGCATCTAGGTGAATTGAAGGGCCTGGAAGTAGTTTTGTGACGGAGCGACGATTTAAGGAGTGATTCGGTTGATTTGAGAAGATCTGATATATTGGCGAGACGTTTGAAAGTGACAGAGGGGCATTTGGGAAAAAGGTTGGCGGTGGAATTATGGATATTGAGGATAGGGTAGAGGTCTTTTAGGATTAATCGCAGAGATTTTAGGCCAGGGAGGCATGTGGTACAAATTGAAAGAGTTTCCGTTAGAAGAGGTTTCCGCGGTGGTGCAAGGTTTGGGAGTTTAAACATGTCTTCGGATCCTGTTGTTCATGAGGGAACCGGATAACCTCGTTTGAGGAGGGAATAGTGTAAATTTGAGAAGAAATTATCAAGGGAGTTGGAGTCTTTGCAAATTCTGTGTGCCCTGATTGACAGGGAATAAGGAATGGAACATTTGATGTGATATGGGTGACAACTGTTAAAATGTAAGTATTGTTGTTTATTTGTGGGTTTTATATGTACAGAAGTGTGGAATTTTTGGTCTATTTGAATGATATTTTTACATCTAAGAAGGTGATTTGGGAGGAGGAAACCGTAGAATTGAAGGCGACAGAGGACGAAGCATTGAGGTCGCAAATGAAAGTTTTCAGGGATTCAGGACCATGTGGCCAGAGAAGGAAAATATCATCTATGTATCTGAGCCACAATAACGGTTTAGGGGTTGTTTTGACAGAAATTTATTCTCCGCGCGACCAAAAAAGAGGTTTGCATAGGAAGGGCTGAATCTGCTGCCCATGGCACAACCTTTGATTTGCAGGAAGAATTTATCGTTAAAAAAGAAGGAATTGCGGGTGAGGATGAATTCGGAAAGGCTAAGGAGAAAATCTGTGCTGGGAATGTGTTGCTCGGGGCGTTGGGAGAGGTAGTGTTGGAGGGCGGAGAGACCTTCTGAGTGGGGAATAGATGTACACAGGGATGCAGCATCTATGGTGGCCATAATAATCATAAAAACCTTATCAAACCTTACTAACCATTAAACTTATCTACAAGTCCGATTCCTAATAAGAAACCAAAATATAAGAGTTTCAAGTTTAATATTGTGGAAATCCTTCATGATGAGGGTAGAAAAAGAAACTGTACACTTCCACATAAAGATTTAATACTTCACACGACCATGGTTTTGATGCTGTGCATCATCACCAGTTGATGATGATGCGTAGCATCAAAACCATGGTCGTTGGAAATATTATATCTTTATGTGAAAGTGTACAGTTTCTTTTTTAACCTCACCAAGAAACCAAAAATTTTTGACGTTAAAGGAATTACGAGAATATTTGTATTTACTTCCAACCAAATAAAAATTCTTAAAACACACAATTTGAAGAAGTGCATCACAATCATAAAACAATGAAAATGATCTGGTTGAAATATCTGAAAGATTCATAATTTAAGAATTGAAAGCAATAATTCCCCGCCACTTCGGACTAGGACTGACCCTTGTCCTCCACAATTTTGATATAATTTATTGATTGGTCCGTCAAAAAAAGACACTTTTTAAAATTCAATTAAGAAAAGAAATTTCATTTGCAACAATTTTGCTTTTTCAAAAAGGTTTTCGGGCGTTCTCATCCACAAAAATCGATATTACGTCATTAAAATACCTGGTAAAGAATATTTCTTATAACTCAAGTCAAGATTGAAGTAAAACGTCCACCAGCCAATCACTTTCAGGCGACAAAGAATCTTATTCTGATTTTTTTTAAATAATCCGTCATATGTGGAACATTCGCACATGAATTTAAATAACTTCGTCCAGTTTCAATAAGATCTCTTCCGAGATTTGATTCATCAAAGGTCTTATGTCTCTGTCTCGGTCTGACGTCTGTATTTTACCTTTCTCCCCATGTATTCAGCAGGATTTTGAGTTTATTTTCTCCATATTGAATTCTGCACGAAATCATTCCCTAGCAGTGGCGTTCAAAGTTGTCTAACCCTTGCGTTCCAATTCTGCCAACTAACCGAACGCATTTCCATTCATTTATCTCCCCTTATTGTGACCATGAAATATACATAAAAGGTAATCTTCTTCCAACAACTATATTACCTGGTATAGCGAAATGACTCCGAGTGCAAAAAATGGTGATATTAATCATACCTGAAATCATTATATTTATCAACTATGGCATGCTCTTACAAGAGGCATAGACGTATTTCTTTCTAGCCAATAACATTCTAGAGCTGTCACTTAGCGACGTTAATTTTGCTAAAAGCATTCACTATAGTAATTTATTAAAAAAATGAATGGAAGAAAAGTTCAATTTTTAAGTTTAAGACAGAGATTTTCAACTTCGCAAATTCAAAATAAAACATTTTCAACACACTTTCAGCGTTAAACATTTTGAGAGCGTTCGTAGTCAAATGACTTTCATCTACAATAATGGACTGCTTTGTGGGGACAAACATATTCTGTGCAAATGAAAATTCAATTTTCTTTCAAATTATTTAGCTGAGCAATATGCCGGAAGCGGCAGGGTAAAGCCCTCGCCTGTCAATTTTGCTCGGCTCGCGGGTTCGAGTCCCGCCTAAGTGGGTTTTCCTCCAAATAGAGCTTGAATGTTAGTGATTGTCTATAATATTATGTACATTAGTATAAAGGTTAGGTGGAAGAAGGACTATGAAATATCAATCTCGCTCCAATTAAGTCGTTAAATCAATAAATAAAATATGGAGTGCCCTAATTATCGACGCATTTAGAGGATCTATCTCCAAGGCAAGTGATGCTTGACTGTCGGAAATATTTTACAGGTGGAATTGAGTATGTCACCAATTTCTTAAATTAGCTTCAGCATCACTCATATTTAAAAACAGAGACAAAGGATCCCAGTAATTATAGGCCAATATCGTTTACCTCCATCTCCTGCACGATTATTGAACACATCATTGTTAGTTCCATAATGATGTACCTCGGTAGCCAATATTTATTGATTAATAACCAACACGGCTTCCGTAAGGGTAGATCCTGCGAAACTCAACTCTCACTTTTTGTACATGATATAATGAACTCCGGTGAAAGTAATATCCCAGTTGATGCGATATTCCTAGACTTTAAGAAAGCTGAATTCTATGGTCTCAGGCTCAACTTTGTGGAGGTTCATTTTCGTTTTAAATTAATACACTTTGTAACTTCCACACAATTTTTATTCGTACTACCGGTTTCAACGCTTCGGCGTCATCATCAGGTACCACTTTTCAATGCAGTCTTCTTTGCTCATCACGACAACTACATTTCCTTTGTCCGCTTTTTCTATGATGAGGTTGTTTTTTGTGAATTTTTTGAGGGATTTTATGGATGTTAGCTCATTGGATTTGTTTTTTTCTAAGAAAGCTTTCGATAAAGTCCCTCATTACATATTACTCGCGAAATTGAAAACTTTTGGAATTTTCGAGAGTATTATTAAGTGGATGAAACGATTCTTAAGTGATCGTGTCCAAACAGTTGTTCTGGACGGTGGACACTGTCAAGGTCACGTCAGGTGTAACACAAGGAAGTGTCATAGGCCCCCTCCTATTCCTTATTTACATAAATGACCTCAGTACCATAGTAAATAGCAAGCTCCGTCTTTTCGCCGATGATGCAGTAATTTATGGGGACATTCAAAGTCACGAAGACAGAGTCGTGTTAGCCAACGACCTAGACGCAATTCAAAATTGGTGCGACACATGGCAATTGGAATTAAATTTTTTTAAATGCGTAGTAATACATTTTTGGGAAAAGAGTAATTCTAAGATTAAAATATCATTCATTTAAAATGTAGTCTGCTGAAAGGTAATTCTTAAATGATTCAGCAAAATATTTTTTTCGTTAAGAAGAAGCAGTATTTATATAGATGATTTTAACACGACGCCCAGCGCCATAGTTTACCACTGTAGCCTTAAAATGCATGTAGACTTCAAACACACCTGTTTAAATAATAACTTGTGATCGAATTAATACCCTCTCTGTTCTCTAAAACATTTTTGAAATAAATTGAACATCCTTTTAATTAAGCTTTTCCGGTATTTATTTTTTCATAACATCTATTCACCTTTTGCCCATTGAAATTCTGTCAAATTTTGAAAATTTTTATTTATTTTTAAATAGCCTTTATCAGAAAACAGCCATTTTGGCCTTTACAACGGACTATCAACAATGGTTACGATTACAAACATTCAAGCCCTAGGTGGAGGAAAACCCATCCAGGCGGGAAACGAACTCGTGACACTTACGTCTGGCAGACGTTACCTCGCCGCCACCGAGGCCGATAAAAAGAAAATTATCGGGCCTGTCCGGGATTTGAACCCGGGACCTCTCGCACCCAAAGCGAGAATCTAGGCCAACAGGCCGCTTGAAAAATTACTGAACAAATAAAATAAATGTACTTAGACCTCCCTTTCAGGATATCCGTAGGTATGTAACATCAATATCTCATTCATTTATCTCTTCCGATTGTCATGAAATCTCTTTTCACAACCATCTCACATTCCCAATTAATTCAACACGCCGTTTGTTTTCGTCTCTATCCATTTCACTTTTTCCACAGCTCAAATACTACCGCCTTGAAATTGCCTCATTTAAGCACCACCAGTTTCCGTGGAGCCCAAAATTCAACTCATCTTTTTTTAAGAGAGATTGAAGTGCACATAGTGTCAAGCCGAGCAATGCTACTGATTTTTCCGTTACGTAACGACGTAACAAACGTCGCCAACCACTAAACTTTATCAAGGCCACAATTTGACCTTGGGGCTGAGAGTGACATAAGTTAATGGAAATGCTAATGGCTTTCAAGAAAACCTCGTTTCTTGAGATAAACTTCTTAGTGAAGAAACATGACTCGCTCTATTTGCATTTCCAGCTTGAATTTATTCGACGGCAGCTGAAGACAAAACGATATATTTGCAATGTCACTATTCTTTCATTTTCGTTCCTATTATTTTCTTAGAAAATCCCCTTAACGATAAATCCTCATTCCTGCACTTTTCTCTTGATCTAAATGTCACACGAGCATCATTAGATTATCGATATATGTATTATCGATTATACTATGTAGATAGATATAGATTACCTGCTACTGACACCGTTTCTGCATCCTTTGCAAAGCGACAAACCATGTATGAGATACTCCTAAGGAATTGGAGATAAGTCTGCGAGTAGAAGAAGAAAGATAATGAGATACACCTTACGGAATGTTAACTCGAAATAGAAAAACATTGCGATCCATCGGGAACGATCACGCATCTTCCGTCGGGAGGTAAGTTTTGACATTTTTTTCATTTGGAAGACTAATGTCACCTAGACAAAGGCATGTGGCAAGGGAGAATACAAATGGAATTTCAAAAGAGCAAAAATGAAAAAAACTGAAAAAACGCTTCCATCAGCACATTCCCCAACCCAATTGTAACGGAACAATGGAAATAAAAAAAATTCCCGAAGGACCAATAAAAGGGCCATAGAAACACCACAATGTTTGCAATATAAATGGATCGAATGATATAGAAGGACGAACACATTTGAAACAGCACAGTGAGAGGTATTAGACCTTATCAACATGCACGTAAATACCCCTCGATCCACCATAAATGTGAATGGCAGTGGGTGCAAGCACCGGGTGAGATAGAAAAGGAATAAGGGAGAGGAATGGTGCCTAAATCGTTAGGTAAAAGGAAAAAACAATCACTAAAAACCCCAAACAAACGTGCAAATCCACATATACAAAGTCTGTCTGAAAAGTAGGGGGACAACGTCGATTCAAAAAAATCATTGCCAGAATTGATACATTCACTCAAAAGTCTTCGAAGCATTCGCCCACAGCGCTGCCATCCGCATGTATTAATATATAGGGTGTATTAATATAATTTATAATAGGTGTATAAGCTTAAATCCGCTGTTTTTAGTAAAAAAAAACATGCTTTTTTTCATGGAAAATGAAAAAATTATTTAAGCAAAATATTGTCCCTTGCTAGGTACACATTTTCCCCATCTTTCGGGCAATTTGTGGATACTACGCCAAAAAAATCCTTCTCTTTCGATGCAAACCATTCGTCAAGCCATTTATGAACGTTGCGTAAGTACCGAAGTGCTACTCAGCGAGGGTGTGGCCCATCGACGAAAACAGGTGGCGGTCCGAAGGAGCCAGGTCTGGCGAATAAGCGGCATGGGGTAGCACCTTCCAGTTGAGTGTTCCCAAATAGTTAAGGACCAGTATTGATCTATGGCATGGTGCAGTTGGAATGGTAGGTGATAAGGGAGGATATGGGAGGGGAAGGGGACAGGGGAAAACATTTAGTAAAAATCTACGAAATAACTTGCAAAATGCTATACATGCTGCAGGAAGACTGAATCCAATTGATGCAATGGATTGACGACGTAAATAAATAATTAGAAATGAAAACTAAACTCAAGTGCAAGGAAATAATCCTGTTGGTCTTAAAACTCAAAAAACAAACTTTTCAAGAAGCATTTTTCACAGTACACATGCAGCAATGAGCTAAGTAATAATCACAACTGTATGGCTAACTAGCCATCTTTCGTTAGATCATCCGCAAATCGAACTGATTTGAAGAGTTTCCCGCCTACCTTCGGCCCAGTCTCTCTCTAACCCACCCCATGACTCCTTTGCCATTGCCTCAACGTGTGTGTTGAAAAGAACAGGTGATAATCGACATCCCTGCTTAACATTGTCCCTCTAGACCATCTATCAGCACCTGTGCAGTCAGAGACATGTGCGGGATTCGGCTAAGCCGTCTTAACTCTCCAGTCCAATGCTATCTTAGCGAAACATTCGTTAATTGTCCCCAGTTATTCGGCCGAAGTCATCAGTATCCACTAGGCATTCAAAAACATCTCGGTTACACCCTATGCACCCATCTAATAGTGACCTAATTATTACTATGGCATCACGTGTACCCATGTCCTCCTTAAATCCAAACTGTTCCATCTCCTAGGTACTCATCGGCTCTCTTCTGTATCTTTTTGTAAATGATCCTAAATCAATACTTTTAACGAATGCGAAGTCAAACTTATAGTCTCATAGTGTTCACATACTATGTTTTCCCCTTTTTTGAAATCGGTTTTATAATACCGATCTATCAATGTCTTCCGGATAAATTCCTCACTAATCAATGCTGCGAATAAGCCTGTAAAACTCTTTCTTCTTCGTTTCCCAAAATCCTATAGTAATTGTGCCGTGATTTCGTCTGCTCCTACAGGCGTCTTTCATTTCGCTTCCTTTAATGCTTTTTCTATAAGTAAAATCTGCCTGGTCTTAGATAATGTTTATCGATACCATATTTCTTGTATATCGAAACACTGAGGACTTTATTTAATCATATGCTTGTATTTCCCCTATATATTCTTTCCACATTCTCAGGAATTCTTTCGATTAGAAAAATATCCATACTAACTAAAAAAGGATGAATGAATTTCCTTTTCTTAAAATCCAATGTAATCCCAAAATATCTTAACCTTACTGTACAGCTTACCAAATTTGCTTTGTCCTCATAAACTTTCCACATTCTCTATGCTGTTTTTTTCGCCTTGTTTCCTTTGACCTATTAGTTTCCCCCCCATCAATTTATTTATAAGTCAGAGCTCTGTGTGTAAAAAATGACTGCATATATTATCAGCATAACAGAAAAAGTGCACAATTAATGTATGATGTTTACAGCTAAACATTTAGCCATGGTTCTACAAATAATATTCCATTATACTATATTATAGTTATCGAAAACTTATTTGGTGACAATAGTTTTAATTATTTAATTCTCGCTACGCTAATGTTAATTTTAAATAGATATATCATAAAATGTGTAAAGCAGGGTTGCCCATTGTCACCGGTGCTGTTCAACGTATATGTAGAGGAAATGATTAAAGAGGCATGGGAAGAACTGGAGGTAGGAATGAAAGTCGGAGGGGAATTCGTAAAATCGGTTAGGTTTGCTGATGACCAAGCATTAGTTGCTCAGTCAGCCAAGAGGTTGCAAGCATTGTTGAGTGAATAGGAGGTTCAGTGCGATATATTTATTTATTATTATTAGGTAATCTACCGTTTAAGATAGATTTTTGGATGGACACAACTATCAAATAAGCATTTTGTGACTCCCCACCTATCAAACTAATCTATATCAGGTCCCTCTACGTCTCGGTGTACTTCTTTCCTCCCTTCATCCCGTCCAACAACCCTATCCTGTTCCTGCCGTTACCTCGCTTGCCCAACATTCTCCCCTCTATTACCTTCTTCAACATTCCACTACCGCTCAATACGCCTTTCATCCATTTTTCCTGCCTCCATATGATTTATCTCAACAAACCCCTCTCCTCACCCACCATCTCTAGTACTTCCTCATTTGTTTTCCATTCGGTCCATTTCACCTGATTCTCATCCCATATTTATCGCACTGAACCTCCAATTCACTCAACAATGCTTGCAACCCCTTGGCTGACTGAGCAACTAATGCTTGGTCATCAGCAAACCTAACCGATTTTACGAATTCCCCTCCGACTTTCATTCCTACCTCCAGTTCTTCCCATGCCTCTTTAATCATTTCCTCCACGTATACGTTGAACAGCACCGGTGACAATGGGCAACCCTGCCTTACCCCTCTTCCTAACACTGCCCATCCGGACTCTCCGTTCCCCACTCCCACCTGAGCAGTCTGAGACATGTATAGGTTGCGGATCAGTCTCCTGTCCCTCCAATCCATTCCTATTTTCTGCAATACACGCATTAATATTTCCCAATTCACCCTATCAAACACCTTTTTCAAAATCTACAAAACAGGCAAAAACGTCCTGGTTGTATCCATACCAAAAAAAGGAAAGAAATATTTGTACTTTTCCACAGATTTTATTAGATGGTACAACGCGTTTCACCGACTTGCGGCATCATCAGGTACTGGTTGTATTCTATATTCCTCTCAATTAGTGATCTCATTACTGCAATGGCATCACGCGAGCCTCTTCCCTTCCTAAACCCAAACTGATCATCCCCTAAGTAATCATTTGCTCTACTCGCCATCCTTTTGTTGATGATCCTGAGAATAACTTTAGCTGCGTGGGATATCAAACTTATTGTTCTGTAATCCTCACGTGATATAGACTTTGCCTTTTTTGCAATAGGAACTAAGACCGATCTCACAAAATCTTCCGGCCAGATTCCTTCTTCATAGATACTATGAATCAGTCCATATAGGGCCTTCTTCCCGCATTTTCCTAAACATTTCAACAGTTCTACAGGTATGTTGTCCACCCCCACGGCCTTATTTGCTTTCATCTCCTTTAATGCCCTTTTTATTTCATCGTCGAGTAACCCTGGACCTAAGCTATCTTCTTCTACGTCATGTTCCTTTTCTATGTCTAACCTTGTCGGCCTAAGTTCTTTACCATACAGCGATAGATATGGGATGAGAATCAATATTAATAAAACAAGGGTTATGCGAATTTCCAGAAAGAAAAAGCCTAAGCTAAATATTAAAATAGGCGGGGAAAAAATAGAGCAGGTAGAACAGTTTACATATCTCGGAAGGGTTTTGGACCAATACGGTCAAAGTGGTAGGTACGTAAGGAGAAGAATTGCGCTAGGCAAGGAGGCTTTCTCAAGGAGGAGGGAGTTGATGACGGGGACGTTGAGTAGGGATATTAAGATAAGACTCGTAAAGACTCTGACATGGAGCGTAGCTATGAACGGCGCGGAAACGTGGTCACTGAAGCAGGAGGATTTGTAGGAAAGTTGCACCCGATGAGTTGTGATTGTGAGCTGTTGCGCAAATACGGATGGCGAGACAGCGTGATGAATGAGATCTGGTTGCGGGAAAATCTCAATAACGTGATCTAATGGATGTTGAGTAAGGATGTTTAGAAAAGACATGTTAAAACTTTGAGATGGAGCGTACAGCGCGGAAACGTGGTCACTGAAGCAGGAGGATAGACGTAGATTGAAGGCTTTGGAAAGGTGGGTGTGGAGAAGAATGGAGAAGATGAAATGGACCGAAAAGAAAACAAATGAGAAAGTACTAAGAATAATGGGCGAGGAGAGGGGTTTGTTGGGAAAAAGCCAATGGAGGCATGAAAAATGGATGAAAGACGTATTAATCGGCAGTGGGATGTTGAAGACTGTAATGGAGGGGAGAATGTTAGGCAGGCGAGGAAAGGGCAGGAACAGGATAAGGATGTTGGACGGGATGAAGGGAGAAAGGAAGTACACAGAGATGAAAAGGGACCTGGTGTAGATTATGTTGCTGCATTGGGTTTTGTTTGGAGTTACAAAATATTTATTTCATAGATATGTCCATCCAAAAACCTACCTTAACCGGTAGATTACCTAATAACATAAAAAACACCGTTCTTAAAATTTCTTATTACGAAACCCAACACTATCTGTGACGTTAGCCCGAATCACTAGTTACTAGATGTTAATAAACTGGTTCTTAAACTGTACCAAAATCGCTTTGTGAAAGGCGAGAGTGGTAACATGCGAAAAAAAAGCCACGATTGCGCCTCAGTTCCCGCCAAGAGAGAAAAAAGGACCAATGCCGCGTGACAACATAAACGGAGAAATCCGCGCAGACTCGTAATTGAAAAATAATTCAAGCCGATAGGGAAAGAGGGTGCGTGCGTGGAAAGGAATATAAACGGCTCCCGAAAGCTGTCGTCGTCGTGACAACATGATAAACGTCCGAGCGCCAACGTATTCCGAGGACATTAATCCCCAAATATGTGAATGCTACCGCGCGCACACACAAAAGGCAAGGGACTCCGACACGCGGGAGAGGACACGCGGGCGGGATTTGGCCTCTCACTTGTCTCCCAAGTGGACGGGAGGGCGGTTGGGGGACGGATCGAAACGAAACGCGCAGGCCGAGGGCGCTGGCGCTCCGGCCGATGGGGCAATAATAAAACCGGCCCGGGGAACGAATTAATTGGAGAGATGTGACGAAGACGAACGTCGAGCTAAAGCCGGACGGAAAATAAACGAGAAGGGAAAAAAAGAAGAGAAAATTAAAAACCAATGCGTGCCGACATATGGGAAAGCGAAAACGGTCGGATGAGCGGCGGAAAGTGAATGGATTGGGAAGGGAAATATATTAAGACCTGTCCGGTCAGTCTAGCTGGAATTATTCGCCATTCGCAAATAATGGCCATCCCTTTTTTTCCATCGATTCGGGCACAACATTTAGCGTTGGGATTTGGCATAGGGTAAGAACAGAGAGAAATGGATTGTTTCCAAAAAACCGAGGGAATCGATGACTGAGACACTTTTGTAAATACGATAAACGGAGCGTCCGTCCGCGTAGCAGAGTAGACTTACCTTTGAAGTGGAAGGAGGGCGAACCGAAGAGGCGGGAATGGCGGAATCAGATGTTCGCGCGATACCCCCGGGGGTATGAGTGACGGCTACGGACGCGGGCGGCCCATCGAGGAGACGGGACTGCACCACTCCAGGCGGAGGAGCGCGGCCCACCACGGGCGAGGGAGTGGTCTTAGACGAGCCACCATCCGCCTGAAACGAGAGAAGAAAACAGGTTAAGGTCAGCGGAACGGGATATGAGAGCGGGTCGGTAGAAGCGTAGATGGACGTGGGAAAGATTGAAATTTATACATCTACAACAGTGTTACACCTCAAAATAGTATCAGACTCATCATCAAGTGTTCTAACGACAACCTGCAGGTTTAAGCGTCAAAAACCATTTATTTACCCTATTTACGTGCACCTCTTCACACTTCCTCCAAAATAATCACCTTTTTGCTCTAAAATAATTTCTTTTTTAGTTTTTCTCGACTCCTGCCTGTTTTAACACCGACCAGAAAGCTTGTACGGGAAATTAACATTCATATAAAGACAAATAATTAATTATTCTATTAACTGTAGATTTTAGACCGTCCTGAATCACTTTTTTTCTATGATGTTCAGATATAATAGCATAAATTGAGCACCCTGTAATTAAAGACTTGTATTTCTGTCAGAGTAAGGATAGAAGGCCGGTTGATGAATGAGAATGAAATAGGAAGGGATGTTAGACAAGGATGGTGCCAGTCACCTACCCTATTTAACACACATTTGGAAGAGATAATAGCAGACTGCTTTGGTGAAAGTGGAAAGCTGAATATCGGATGTAAAAGAGTGGAATTCATAAGGTTTACTAATGATATAGTTGTAGCGGCAGATAGTAATGGAAAGTCACAGAAATGTTAGCGGTCCTCAAAGAGAAATTTAAAGAATATGGTATTTTAACAAGCAAGAAAAAGATTGAATCACATCGGAAGGCAAAATGATCGAACAAGTAGAGAGCTAAAGGTGTTCGGGAAGAGTCATGAGTGAAGACATGTCAAGGAAATCAAGTGAAGAATAGCTACGGGAAAAGAGGAATGTTTAAATACGAAGAAACTACTGTGCGGAACTTTGAAAAATAAATTGAAAAAGATATGCAAGATTTTACACCTGGGGTGTAATTTTGTACGGACCAGACAGCTGAACTTTGCGAAATGATGACGTAACAAGGATGGAGGCCTTCGAAATTTGGATCTGGAGGAGGGTGGAGGGAAGTAGAGAGTGGGAAGAATGAATGAAGAGGTGCTACGAAGGATTGGAGGAGTAAAGAATTAGCAAATTGGTAATTGGTTAGGGCTAATTGGTATGAGAAAGGAGTGCCTGTTGAAGACTATTAAAAGGAATGATAGAGGAGAGGACGAGTGAGGAAGAGGTGAATTATGTTGGACATGGTTAGGATAGGGGAAAGCCATACAAGAATGTAAAGAATGGCCCAAGACGGGAAGACTTGGAGGTCTGCCACAAGTAAACCTGCAGCGCACCAGAACAATCAATGATGATGATGAATGGCTATGCCATTCATGTTCTGAAAGAAATTGCTTAAGACATTGGCCTTTATGAGGACAGGAAAATTTGAAAATATTATGCGAGAGATGGAAAGAGGTAATATAGATGTTTTAGGTCTCTGCGAGGTGAGATGGAAGGATAGCGGGGATTACTGGAGTGAAAATTATAGAGTGATATACAGTGGCGGGGACGAGAGCCAACGAGGGATTGCCGTAATTTTAAATAAAGGGGTAGGAAGAAGCGTAGTCAACATAGAGCAAGCAACTGATAGAATATTACTCGTAGAGATTAAAGCAGAGCCGACGAACTTGGCCATTATTCAGGCATACATGCCACCGAGCAACCACAAGGAGGAAGAAGTCGATAGGACGTACGATGAGTTAGAGGGTATATTCGCGTGCTCCTGCAGGGAAACATTTGATAGTGATGGGGGATTGGAATGCGACGTTAGGCGAAGGAAGAGAGCGTGGTGAGGTGGGGGACTATGGGTTAGGCACGAGGAATGAACGCGGGGAGAAAGCGATTGAATTCTGCAGGAGACAGGGGTTAGTCATCACCAACACATGGTTTAGACATCCCAAAAGGCGTAGGTATACATGGAAAATGCCAGGTGACTCAGAAAGGTATCAGTTAGATTATATTATGGTTAGGCACAGGTTTAGGAACAGTGTGATAAATTCGCACAGTTTCCCAGGAGCGGATGCGGACTCAGACCACAATTTAGCTGTTATGAAATGTAACGTTCGTTTCAAGAAGATAAGGCAAGGGAGGCGGGTTAGGAAATGGAATGTAGAAGCATTAAATGGATTAACGAGGAAGGAGTATCAGCAGGCTGTAGAGAAAATAATGGATGATGGTAAAGAACTGAGTACAATTGAAGAAAAATGGGAATGTATCAAGCAAGGAATATCGGAAGCAGCAAAAGACACTATAGGAACCATTAACGGGAAAAGGATAAGGAAACCATGGGGAACGGATGAGATGATTGCAAAGATGGATGAGAGAAGAAGATGGAAGAATGTAAACACAGAGTTAGGGAAAATGAAGTACAAAGAGTTAAACAATAAATTGAGAAGGGCCACAAATAAAGCAAAAGAAGAATGGTGGAAAACGTAATGCGAGGATATGGAAAGTCTACAGAAGAAGGGTGAAATTGGTGCTCTATACAGCAAGGTTAAGTTATTATCGGGAAGTAAGAAGGCAAGATCTGTGCTAACAGTTAAAGATAAATGGGGTAAGATAATAGTTGAACCAGGAAAAATCCAAGAGAGATGGAAGGAATATATAGAAACACTGTATGGTAAAGAACTTAGGCCGACAAGGTTAGACATAGAAAAGGAACATGACGTATAAGAAGATAGCTTAGGTCCAGGCATACTCGACGTTGAAATAGAAAGGGCATTAAAGGAGATGAAAGCAAATAAGGCGGTGGGGGTGAACAACATACCTGTAGAACTGTTGAAATGTTTAGGAAAATGCGGTAAGAAGGCCCTATATGGACTGATTCTTAGGATCTATGAAGAAGGAATCTGGCCGGAGGATTTTGTGAGATCGGTGTTAGTTCCTATTCCAAAAAAGACAAAGGCTATATCATGTGAGGATTACAGAACAATAATTTTGATATCCCACGCAGCTAAAGTTATTCTCAGGATCAACAACAAAAGGATAGAGAGTAAGGCAAATGATTACTTAGGGGATGATCAGTTTGGGTTTAGGAAGGGAAGAGGTACGCGTGATGCCATTGCAGTAATGAGATCACTAATTGAGAGGAATATAGAATACAACCAGGACCTTTTTTCCTGTTTTGTAGATTTCGAAAAAGCGTTTGATAGAGTGATGCAATTTCAATGCTAATTATGCAGGAAGTGTACGTGTGAAATGGATTTGCCTGAGCATATATATTTGAAAGTGAAGGCTCGGATACCTCTTGGTTGCCCTTAGAGCAACGGAAAGTGCTGACCCCATTGGGGAAACTGAGTATACGAGGGAACTCGTATTGTGAATCTATGGTAATTAATTGCAGTATTTTTCTAGCTTGCCTAAGTATTCTCCGTATATGTTTCACCAACAAGTTTTTGAGTAAGGATAACGCTTCAGCATTGAGTCGAGTCTGCACTTTATATTTTGCAATTTTTGACATCACAGACGTTCGGGAGGGAATTATTCCTATTTTCCGAGAGGAAAATATTCGTATTCCAAACGTTCATTACTACACGCTATTTTTAATACCGTCTCGCCAACTTTCTGCTGCATTAAGGGCATCTGCTAAAACTACTTTATCCTCAGGAACCCGATACACCAATATATCTCTGTATATATGCAGGTCGCGGTGGTCTAGGGGGTAGAGCGTTGGACTACTGACAGGAGAGTCCCGGGTTCGATTCCCGTGCAAGGCACTTTGGGCACCTGCAGCTCCACCCAAGCTAGTTGATTTTTCGGGTACCATGTCTTCCTGAGAAACCATAACTGGCACAGGGAATGGAACTGGCTCCCCTACCCTGATGTGTGAATATTCACACGCCGTCGGGCTTGGTACATGGGTGAGCTCTACCATCACCTACTAAACCGACCTTCGGGTTGATTACTGTGTTTATGGTTATCTCTGTATAACACTGTGTCGCCCGAAAGTACTCACCAGTGGGGAACAACTAAAGTGACTTCTACTGCATTAGATCTAACACCATCTATGACTACCCCTAGTGCCCGACCATACAAAAGGTTCTTAGGATAGGATATGTTTATCCATGCCGTAGGCTTCTACTTTTGTGAGTAGTTTATTGAGGTCCTTTGTAGAAAGCTTTTTTAAAGAACAGAAAACCTGCGTCCAATAGAACATTATTTTCATCATTATATTAAATAAAACATGTGCAGAATGGATTCCGACACGATTAAAATAAAACAATAATGAGGAAATATCATGAAAAGGATAGTATGACCTTCTTACAGCCTCTTTTTAGACTGACTTCATTAAATTGTATTCCCTTAAGCCATAAAAGGTTGAACCATTTCAATGGTAGTTGAAAGGCAGAACTCTTTACGACTTAAGAAAGCATAATTTAATATAGTCAGTTTAAGGAAATTTCATTCAACTTATTCGGTGATCGACATAGGACCCGACAATGGAAAAGAGGGAGTGAAAATAATTGAGAAAAATACGAAATATCAAGGCAAAAACAATTCAAACGAGAATCAATAAGGTTAAGAGGCTTTCAACATTAGCTTGTATGGAAAGTGACATTGAAACAAAAACCTCATATTGAGCAAGTAAAAAAAATGATACTCTATACCTAATTCAAGTAAAATAATTTGAAAGGAAAGACAGAGTTGGAGACACGGAAGACCAGTGATGGATTAGGATGATTGGACCAATGGAATACAGTCATCAACAGAGGTCAATGTAAGGAGACTTTCTAATATATGGAAGACCTGTGAATGTTAATGGAAAAGAGAAATGACCTGGAAGTAAGGAATGAATTCAAAAGTAATATTCCAACTAGGGTCTACCTTTCTAATCCTCTAAGATGCATTTTTCAAGAAAGTGTAATAGTAACTTTAACGGAGTCACCCGCTATGTGTGCATTATAATGCAACCATTTCAGAGAGTAAAAATCATTCGCCTTGACCGGGATCCCGGTCAAGGCGAATGATTTTTACTCTCTGAAATGGTTGCACTCTAAGATGCGTTACATAGTAAAAGCAAAGAAAAGAAAGTTACAGTGGCAGTGTGTTAAAGGCATGGAAAACGGTGAATATACTATCATCAGTCGAATAAATATGATGTTATTCAGAATGCCAATTTAAGACAGAAACCAATTAAAAATATTATATAAAGAGGAAGACCAATTGAATACACACATGCAGGGACAATTATTTTTTGAAAGCCGCCAGTGACTTGATCAAAAATGGGGGGAAATACAGAGGAGACCAAGAATGAATTACGATAAACAGGTGGCGAAGGACGTCACCTTGGCGATGAACCAGGAGGAAATGAAATGGGTTGGCAGGTAACAGGTTAATTCGGAGAACCGCTTAAAAACCAATCCAGATTGAAAACTCATTACCATGATGACGGGCATAATGACGTGAGAAGTTGTCCATAAGGTCCACATTTGCGTATTATTATTATTAGGTAATCTACGGTTAAGGTAGGTTATGGATGGATAGAACTACCAAATACCATGCCTATCCTAAAAAACGCAGCCCAAAATCCTACTCCACAATAAGCCCCTCTTAATCTCTACATATATGTCCTTCTTCTGTTCTTCCCGTCCAACATCCCTGTCCTATTCTTCCCCTTCCTTTCGTTTACCTAATATTTCCCCCTCCATTACAGCCTTCAATATCCCACTGCCGATCAATACGCTATTCATCCATTTTTCCTTCCACTACTAACTATATATATATATATATATATATATATATATATATATATATATATATATATATATATATATACATTCAAACACGAAATACCGCCATATGGCGAATATAAATATTCATTCACAATGAAATAGAGATAAGGAAAATGGTAAAGGAACACATATAAAGGACGAACACAAGAGAGGTGGGGATGGCGGATGTGAGCAGATCACGAATGTAAAAATATTTTCCTCGACCGGGACTTGAACACCGGATCTCTCCACTTGCCGGGCGGATGCTCTAAACCACCTGAGCTATCGAGGAACGATACTTTTACAATGAAATCTGCGATCTTATAAAGCGCCAAAGTGCTCCGAATCATAACCCAGAAGATGGCGTTAGGGAGCTGTTACACCCACCAAAGGAGAAATTGACAAACACAAGAGGAGAATGGACAGTAGGTTAGCAAGCATACAACATTATAAAGGATAGGAACGGTGCGTTTCATGGCACGCATAGCCAGAAGAAGAGACGAGCCACATTGGCCAAATACACATTCAAACACGAAATACCGCCAATATATATACGAGGCGTATTCTTAAAGTAAGTACCGTTTGCTTATATTTAAATATTGGCGCTTCAGAACACAGTTTTGCTCCTGCAGCGCCATCTACTGATTCATTGAGAAGCTATAGCAGCATTTGTTTTGTTTCAGAAGTCGTTTGCTTGTCCGTGCATGTAAACAACAATGTCCGCGACAATCGTTGATCCCGCCAGCTGTGAAGTGCGTTCTGTCATACGATTCTTGTATGCAAAAGGATTGTCGGCTGCTGAAATTCATCGGGAATTATGCCTAGTTTATAAACCTACAGTTATGAGTGAAGGAAAGGTTAGACAATGGTGCTGTGATTTTAAAAATGGACGAAAAAATGTCCATGACGAAGAGCGAAGTGGTAGGCCCAGTATTCTGACCGATGAAATTGTTTCGCAAGTGGAACAAAAACTGCGATGTGATCGTCGATTGACAATTAATGGCCTGGCTGAACAATTTCCTCAACTTGGACGCACTACTGTCTACAATATTGTTACGGAAAACCTCGGATACCACACATTGCGTGCGTGCAAGGTGAGTACCGAAAATGCTCAACGACCACCACAAAGAGCAAAGAATGTCCAGTGGACGAGAGTTTTTGGGTCGTTGGGAACTCTTTAAACCACCCACCGTACAGTCCTGACCTTACACCCAGCGACTACTTCCTCTTCTTGCACTTGAAACAGTGGTTCGGTGGACAACGTTTCGAAACCGAAGAGGAACTCAAGAATGGCGTCGTCGATTGGTTCAACCCTCAGGCGGCGAGTTTCTATGCAGAGGGGTTAAAGAAGCTGGTGCAGCGGTACGAAAAATGCTTTAGAAGTGAACGGCGATTATGTAGATAAGTGAAGTAGGTTTGTAGCTAACTAAAAGTGCCAATAAAATGTGTTTCATATGAGTATATTTTTTCCTGTGACCAAACGGGCCTTACTTTAAGAACACGCCTCGTATATATTAATTTATTTATTTATATGTGTATAAAGAGTTCAAGTCTCGGTCAAGGAAATATTTTTACACTAGTGATCTGCTCCTCCTGTGTTCGTCCTCTGTATTCTTATCCCTTTTCCTTTTATCTATTTCCATGCGAATAAATACATAAATATAAAAAAACATTTGGATGGCACAATAGAACACAAAATAAAATGGATGGATGACACGTAAAGGGATACTCATATTTTAGATTGGGATTTCGGCCTTCTCTGAGACCTTCTCCAGGTCAGATTACATACATATATGTATATATATATGTGTATATATATATATATATATATATATATATATATATATATATATATATATATATATATATATATAAGGTCTTGACATCACGAACAGATGAAATATTGTACGACCGTCGCCTTACGCAAGAACGGAAATCCAACAATCCCACGATAACTTCGTGATTGCGTCTTCTTAGATTTCCAAGGTTGTCGTCTTCAATGGAAGGATTTTCAACAAGACCATTCGGGGAATATGAATGCACCCGATAAAAGAAGCGTTTACGATGAAGGCTCATCGGGAAACGTAGTAGCTCGTTGGGTTTCCTAGCATGAATTTTTGAAAATACGTTTTACTCTCTTTCCGCCTAAACGTATGTAGGGAGAGCATAAAATTTAAAACAAACGGCAAGGAGAAAGGGGAAGAGTGAGGATTTGTGAGAGCAGTATTTTACATGAATTTAAAAAAATAATACGACGATTTGGAGGGAATTTGTGGGCTGACTGTAATGCTAAGCGTACGAAACAAAGAATCATATTCACAGAGCGCTTTTTTGTTCAATGCACGGATGGAAGAAATGGCAGAGCGCAAGTGGGGGAACTTGTAGCTCCTTGGATCCACAATAAACTCGATACAAATGTCTGAGTTTATAAACGACTAGCATTTCCTCGAGAAAGGCAAAAAGGTCTCCCCAAAAAACACTCTTGAACATCAATATAAAAGAAAGAGCTGTCCAGTTGAAAAGAAAGACGGCCTGTGCCTTTTTTCGAGGCGGTGTCAGAGGCAGGAGCACAAAAATTTACAGAGATACTAATCGCCTGGACGACATAGGGATAAGTCCGTTTGTTGGCTAATAAATCTCGTCAACAGTGAATGGAGGTCAAAAAAACAAGGCGGAAAAATTACACACAAAACAAAAAAAAACAATAAACACAACCCAAGCTTAAAAAATGACACCATTTAGGCGTTTCATCGAAAAACCGATTTTTGAGTCCAGAAATAGCAATTTGTGTGAAACTTTGATACATTTTCTTAATAATAATTGTTTTGCTTAGATTAAAAACGTGAACTAACATGCAACTGTTACTCATTTCAGTCATGAAAAACATCAGAAAAAGAAGAAACAAAGGATGATTAGTTTCCTCCTCCCTGAATTATGATAATTATTGCATTCATCCATAATTAATACTGTAAATTAAGCTCTCCGATGTTTTCAGAAGTCTTATTTGATGTAAGGTGTCACTCCTATTGTCAATATTGAATAATTAAGAAAAGCTAGTCAACTAAAACTAGGTCAACTCGTTGACCATCAACTAACTGAATTGAGAAATTTTGACAACGAAGAAGGCAACAGCAACAAAGTACAGTTGTGTCGTCGTTTTTTTAAGATTCATTTCAATTACTAGAGTGACACTTGACCATGGGTCGTACTTCGCTACGGCCCATGGTCAAATATTGCGAAATATCGGTAGAGAGTTTTTTTTTAATATTCAATATTCGCTATAAGATTGACATCTTACATACTCACAGCCAATAGTTCACACCATCTTCGTTTCTTATTTGAGGATAAAATGAATTTGATGCAGGCAAGAAAATTCACGTGAGGAAGCTTGAACGATAACTGGAACGTTGCCGGCACGGACCGTTCACAGTCTGCCTTTAAGACGCATTATGTGCATTACCTTTACTGAAAACAAGGAATAACAAGTTTATCCATCAGCAGTTAAGGCAAGGCTTCAAAGACATAAACTTTTCTTTGACTTTTTCAAGTCTTGTTGAATCTTGTCTCTTTTTTACCGAAATGGATATTCTCTTCATGTCATTAGTACACAGAATGACCGTTACTATTAGCTACCAACCGTTTTCGCGAAATTTTAACAGCCCATAGATTCAAAAGTGAACTAGATTTACATCCGAGAACACATAACGGAGTGCTGCAGTTGCCAGCTAAATGCTCTCCCTTATCAGAAGCGATCCAAGGACGGGCAATTAAATATGAATAATATGAACGTCTGCGACTTATGGCGGGGAAACGAAACGGACTTCCAAGGGGCTTATTTGGCCAAATAACTTCCAAAGTAATTCATCTTGCTTTTTGAGGGGAAAAAATGAGAGTGAGGGAGCGCGCTGTGAGAATGCTCATTTATTGCTTGACAACCTGCTAGATAAATTCCGTCCTCCCTCCCAGTAGAGCTTAAATCTCCCCGAGCAACTAATTCTTCAACGCCACTCCCAAGAAAATGTTCTCGTCGGAAAACCGTGGGACCAGACCCACGGAACGAGAGCCCATCCCAGAAAATCCCTCGTAAAAATGAGTTTTTTCGAGCCAAAAAAATTAAATTAATAAAACTTCTTTCTCGTGGAGACTGACGTTATTATCAAACACGGAACATCAAAGTCTCGATAAGTTCATACGGCCACGCGTAAAAAAAGAGGAAAGAGTCTTGCGAGCGGCACCAGCCATGGCAATCAACCTGAAGATTGATTTGACCGACAGGTAAGGGCAGAGCTCACTTAATTCAAAGCCAGCGCGTGAAATCCACACGCCAGAGTAAGGGAGCCTTTGTCCAGTGCCGCGCGCAGTTTCCTAGGAAGATCTAGTACCTGAAAACTAACACAGCTTGAGAACAGCTCTGGATGTATAGGTGCGTCGACCAGAATCGAACTCAAGTCTTCCGGACGGCAGCTCTTAACCACAAGACTATCTCAATTCCCAATCACACAAATGTTCCGAACAATTTTAGGCAATACTCTTCGTATTCAACTAAGTTTCAAAACCTACTGGGGTCATACACGGAATGATTTGTTATCAAGCTGAGTAATACCGTTGCAGACGTATTTATGGTAATAATTGTTTAAGATAGGATACTCCTAGGTCCCAATCCTTCGTTAAAAGGAGTTATACATACAATGAACAAAGGCTTAACGATAAGATTCACAAATTAAAAGTTAAAGTATCTTTCAAACCTTTGGTAAATAATCTCTACTCCTTAGTTTGCAAAGTTATGGAAACGCTAAAATTCAACCGGGTATTTTATGCGGCAACCACTGACACGAATATTTTTTTTGATCAACGATCAAGCTGGAGGGTAAAATCTTTTTCCAGTCATCAATTTAGTGGGCAGTCATCCCGAATAAAACGATACCCGACGATTGTTTAAACACGGAACCTAATCTTAGTTAAAAATTCTAATTTTGACGAAACATACCTTTTAAATCTCAGAGCTAAGTGGAAATACTATAATTAAAAATGTGTACGTATCGTGTTTGTCGTATATTATTTAATTTTCGTTCAAAATAGTGTCTTTGTGGAAACAATAACACCTTACGTTACAATACGGTTTAATTCACATTTCATTTTCCGCTAGGATTTAGTAGGAATAACATATTTACTCTGGTGACTTTATTTCAAGATCTACAATTTGGACTCATTAGAGTCTGATTGCAGAACACCAATGATAGATTCATCGAAGCAATCGCAAGTCATTGAGGTTGCATTTGGAAAATTTACGATGATAATATTGGCTGTCCTTTTAAAACAATGAAAAATACTTTTGTCGCACTAACTTTTGCTTCTATTATCTTTTTTTAGTCAGAAATGTCTATGAATGAGTTATTTAAGGCGTAATAACGCCCTTCGACTGACACGTTAAGCGTTGCTAGAAGAAATACTTGACGCCCAGCATGGCAAGAAAATGAATGAATGATGAGCCAAAAATTGAACAAATTTGGATATTTTCGAAGAAAAGTTTAGAAATCTTCCAGTGATTCTACCAGGGTTTCATCAAGTTTATGGACAAGGATTTCATTCATTCTATAGGAGTAACTACGGGACTTTTTATCGCTGATGCTTATCACGGGCTTGCCTCTTACTCTCCGAATTACGCCGAAGTTTACCAAGTTGAAATGTTCATAAATTTGGACTTCTTCCGAATGGATACAAGTAATATAAATAAAATAAAAACATATAAATTCCAATATCTTGATGCAAAACATTGAGGAAGCAGGGAATGGGATAGATCTTTCATGTAGAATTCCCTCAACAGCTGAATTCTCCGCGAAGAAGAAAGTTTTCAGATATCAATATTTCAGTAAGTAGTATAATATTCAGCTAGTTGGAAGAGGTGGCACCCCAGAAAAGTAAGAGAGTGTCACTTTATCACAATTTTCTTTAGCAGATAAATGGTTCAGTTTGTGTGACTGGTTTCACCTTCAATGAGAGTGTCTTTATAATGCACACATAGCGGGTGACTCCGTTAAAGTTACTATTACAGTTTCTTGAGAGTGTCTTTTTTAAGTATACGTATCAATAAATGGGACGACGAAGATGGAAACGGGAGGTAATTATTTAAGGTGAAAGAAAAAGGGGGGAGATCACTTATTTTGAGAATATGGGGGAGAGGTCGAAAAGGGATGAAGTGTGCACATGGAAGGGGACGTGAAAAAGATGGTTTGCAAGAGTAGAAGGCACGCCGAGGCCACGTGCAAGGGGTCTCGAGAGTTCGAGATGAACAGGCAGGGTAAATCCCTACATCTGCGAAGCCACGAGTCCAAGCGTTTCAAAATAATGATGTGAATAAAATAGTCAATAATGTAAGATCAACGGGAAGTAATTTTGGGTAAATATTATATATTTTCTGAAAAGATCAAAATGTGATACTGGCGTGGTTTGTAAGGTTAAGGGTTTCTAAAAACATTTCTAACTAAAAGCATCCTATCAATTGCAGTAAAAAACCGGAACAAGATAGGAACAAAAGCCATTACTTTTAAGCACCGTTGTGCATTCATTTTGCCTGATGAATCTGTTTCCCTTCGCGATTCCTAATTGTGGTTGGACATTACTGAGAGCACTGAAAACATACGAGTATACCTGTACATTATCTGGGAGAAGGAGCAGACCGTAGTTAGGGACCCATTAGAATAGAAGGTTTAAAAACGTTGAAAGGTCAACATTTGGGTGCAAAGCTTTTCATGCTTAAAAAGTCATTACTTTGAAAGCCAAATACTTTTCTCTGAATGTTGTAACGACGGGGTGAGGGTTATATTGAAAAGACTATGACCACCCTCCTCTGCATGCCCCGGCCATTTTGAATAACCTTCACCCATCAACCTCCGATTCAAACACCCACGAAGCAAGTACCCCCACTCTTCTGCATGCCCTAAAAATATCCACCAGTCACAATCCTCTCCACTCCGCAGCCCTCGAATGTAAGCTTCAAAAAAGTGACCCAGAAGTGACCTATTGTAGTGGAACCCTTTACTGTGTGCGCTGTTGAAAAATTTGGAAATGTATTAATACTCTCTTTTATACAATAATGAGGAACATAATACTGCGCGACTTTCTATACAATAAATGCTATCATTCTCTCTATGCATTCAACAAAACTAACTTCACGACACCAGGTGGAAAACTTCACCGATTAAGTAGACAAGTATAAAATGAACAGAAATTTAAATCTCTTGAGTCCTGATCCATATTGTGTTGCAGCAGATACTACTTGAGCAAACACGCACCGCTTCCCTGCTGCACGGTAAGATATATTGCATCATACGGCACAAACCATCGGCTCGAGTATCAACGAAGGGCTTAGAAAATACGGGGAACTCGGGAATGCGACTGCTTTCACAGCAGACGACGCACTAAGCGGTCCTTTACAATGGGAACGTAAATGCTTACTGCATTCGTAACTCGAGCTTACAAACGGAGTAGGAGCAGAAGCAGGGGGGGGGGCGAGCACGGGGAGGGGGGCTCACTCCTCACCCCCATCCCGCACCTCCCTGCGGCGGGCGACCCTGCGTTATCCCAGTCGGCACCGCCACATGCAGGAGGAAAAAATACGCGAAGGGATTTTTTAAAAATTCAATTAGCCCTTCGTGAAAAGGAGATCAAAGATGCGCACACCCGACTCTGAGAGGCCCAGTTGAAAACCCTCGACAGAAATCAAACATTCCTCACTCCCTCCAAGGAAACACTTCGTTACTTTTTATTCGTTAATTCGAAATAAGTAATGAGTTTGAAGTTGCCTCTCCTCTGGATTTGATAATCGCCCGTCTTCCACCTCTCATTCTCTCTTCATTCTCGCCCTCTGAGACGATTCGAGAAGAAGAATCCTCCCTCCAGCGAATCCGCAGCTTCACAGGTGAGCCCTCGAAGCAATTAGAATCGTTCCCGCCTCCGCTTTTCACCGAAAAGGAACTTCTAACCGAGCAGCACTCGATTTAATGAGTAGAAGACTCGCGGGAGGAGAGATCCATGGATTTACGTAGGGCGGAGAGAGCGAGCCGTTCCTGTGAGATGGAGGCGAAGTTTAATCAGGAGAAAGTATGAGAAAGGGAGAAAGAGTCGCGCCAATATCCGCCAAGGGGCGAGCGTTGGTGCGGCGGCGCAGGGAGGGGATTTCCTCCGGTGGTGCCGGCCCGTGCTCCGTGGAAACACTCCGTGGGAGTGGACAATCAGGGCCGAAAGGCACACTCCTCCTCCTCCCCCGCACACACGAGCGAGGAACGGAAGATGGGAGTTGTATCTCGGCCTCGTTAACGTGATAACGCTGTGCATACTGGCAATCAGTTCGCACGAATCACTGGCGCTAATTTATGCTAATGGGATTATAGTGGGGTGACCAAATACTTGTGGTGGCCATGGTACGAAACGGGAAATGGAAAGGAGGACTTGATGTTTTTCTTGTGAAATAAATCGGAAAAAAACTACTTAGGCGATGCTATTTTGCCCGAAAATGGCCTTTTTTCCAAAGACACATATACGCATACCTGTACTTATTGATAAAAAAAGTCCTTTCGATCGAATTTTCAACTACTGCCTTCCAACTTTATTATACTTTCGGAATTTTTGTATGATGCCACCACTAAGTGATACCATAAAATAAGTTAATTTTGCAACATTTTCGGACAGGTATTTTTAGACAGCATGTTTCTATCATTTTATGCACACCGAATTGAGGAAAATTTCAGGAGAGTCCGAATAGATAAAACTTAAAAATGATTCCAGAATAATTTAGTATTTGTAGTAAACATTTACTCACATGCTCCGTCACAAGTTCACATTGGAAAAAATATTCGGTAAATTGGACATGGATTGAAAAAAAAGGAACATTCAGGAAAACCGAGGTACTTCCCTGGATTCGTTTCCCAAATATACGTAAACTTCCGAGTTCTTGCGAGAACCTTAAGCAAAGCTTTCTACAGACATCAAATTCATTAAAACTCTTATATCTTCCATTGTATTTTGACTTTTATTCCTGTATAAACCCCTCCTCCCTGATTCCCTTGAATCACGGGTACCGAAACGCTAATTACGGAGCAAGGAAAGGGGAGATGGAGGAGCCACGGGACGCGAGCGGAGAGAGCTCCCTTCTGCAAACACGCCCACGCAGAGAGGTGCCCGAAACAAGCCATCGGCCAGTCCGCTTCGTAATACCATTCCGGAATATTCTCACCTTTACAAATATAACTTCCGAATTGGCATCTATAAATGCAGATGTCTGTAACGCGAAGTTTATTCATGCGAACCACTGGAACAGGGCCGAGGACTGGCGGCTAAGGGATGCGAGCGTATGCCGAGTTCATTTCTTCGGTGGAGGCTTCGTTTGTTATTTACGATAGAAAATGACAAACGGAGGGACATCCCATGGAGGAGGATGAACATCGAATAGAGTCGCAATCGTCCGGCTTTCTGTGTTCAGTGCGGCAGGCAGGGGAGGGGGTGGGATGACTCTGCGAGGGGGAAGGGGGATGATTGGATGAGGAATACCTGAAGTACTTCTCCCACTGCGACGCCAAGGGTACCAGTCCTAGGCACGGCATTGCTTCTTCCTTCATTTTGATCCATTTTATGTTTTGCTCGAGTTTCACTCAGAGCTTAATAGATCGGAATTTGTGAATGAAAGCTTTCAGCAACCGACGCAGCCGTAGTTTAGCATAATACATCAATCATCTAACTCATTCCAAAAGTCTTAGGTAGGTTCCGAAGAGAGAGATGACAAAATTCTTTGAATTTAACAAGTTGTCGCTTAGGAATGAAAATACGCCAACGGACCACGCATCAAAGGTGGAGTTCAGACGCATGTGATGAGGAGTTGACAGAAGTATTATTAATAATAATTCGGCATGCCAGATACAGAGCGGCAACACAAGATATTTGATGAAATATTATTTTTGGGAAGCATAGAACAAAATTATGTGCATGCTATGGACGTCATCGCTCAAGCCAATAATCTATTGCATTTAGTCAATGCACTTTTGTTTTCATAATTACATAATATTCCTGTGGTACTCATACAGGCGCTATTTGAATTATGAATTATTATCATTGGTATTCTACCAGTTAAGAAACGTATCGAATGGAAAAACAATTACGAATATTTTAAGTAATAATATACAACATACCCAAGTTGGATTTAATCAAATAATTCGCTTAAGACGAATAATTCCACCAAAGGATTATGGCACTCGGAAACGGTATCCACGATATTCTCCACCACATCACTAGATACAGACAAAAATTAACATAATTCAACATAATTAAAAATTTCATGAAAACGATTGTACAATTCGGATTTAATTTCTTTGCAAAGGATAGAGAATGATACAATAGGAGTCGGAATATATATGTTAAGTAACTTAGGCACTGTTTAACAGATTTCAAGCACGGCTTGACGTATTATATATTAAGGAGGAATAAGGAAAATAAGCCAGCCATACATTCTTATTACAACGCAATAGACATTATCACCTTCCCCATACATCCACTTGAACGAACGGATCTCAGATTTTCGCATATCATTCTGTATCGAGTTCCATTCAATTCAACGGAGAGAAATTGAAATATATAATATCCACGCCTCAACAGATGAACATTCCACATGATTTTACCTTATATGTGTGTCTTGGCTTTCAGAGACGAGTCTAAATAAGATTTATTACAAACCACTCGTGCGCCTAAGATCACTGGAAGGGCGGCCGATGAATATTGCATGAAAGCGCCCCGGTAGCAACGCTCTCTTCCCCCCCGCTCATCCTCGAACGCCACCCACTAACCTACGCACCTCCTATCGACGCGGCCTCAAAATCTCTCATTTTCCCGCAACGGTCTCACATCATCCCCAAACGGTAAGCAAGGGAATCGTCGCATCAGTAGTGTAAACAACGGACTTCTGGGATTGCAGCGTCGCTGGATCTCCACGTCCTCTCCGAAGAGGCAGGAGAATACCGAAGGAAAAGTGGACTGCGAGGTGAACTCGGACGTAGGCCGGCGAGGTAAACCTCATGCTCTTTATTTTAAAAGTAAATACTTTCATAAAAAATCACGTACAATCAATAAAAACCCTATATCAAAACTCAGAAGAATTAACTTTGAATTAAAGAATTATAATGTTTCACATCATCCTTCATGTTACTCAATGGATTGGAAATTCAGTGTGATATATATGGAATAAGAATCAATATAAATAAAACAAGGGTTATGCCAAATTTCAAGAAACTGTAATAGTAACTTTAACGGAGTCACCCGCTATGTGTGCATTATAATGCAACCATTTCAGAGAGTAAAAATCATTCGCCTTGACCGGGATTCGAACCCGGATCCCTCGATATCCGGCCGAGTGCTTTAACCAATTAAGCTACCGAGACGACTTAATTGGTTAAAGCACTCGGCCGGATATCGAGGGATCCGGGTTCGAATCCCGGTCAAGGCGAATGATTTTTACTCTCTGAAATGGTTGCATTATAATGCACACATAGCGGGTGACTCCGTTAAAGTTACTATTACAGTTTCTTGAAATTTGTCTAAGGTATGAACAGCCTAAGTGTTTGAAATTGGCTTTATTAACATCGTGGACTGTGGAGCGTCGCGCACGACTACGAATGCCTGTGACATTGTATGTACGGTATTTCGTCATAACATCTTGTTCCTTTAAAGCCCCCAAAATTTCAGAGTGTAAGAGGACGTCTCGGTAGCTTAATTGGTTAAAGCACTCGGCCGGATATCGAGGGATCCGGGTTCGAATCCCGGTCAAGGCGAATGATTTTTACTCTCTGAAATGGTTGCATTATAAGGGTTATGCCGTTTTCCAGAGAGAGAAAGGCTAAGTTAAACGTGAAAATAGGATAGCAAAAACTTGAGCAAATGGAACAGTTTCCGTATCTCGGAAGTGTTTTGGACCAACACGGTCAAAGTAGTAGGGATGTAAGGAGAATAATTGAACTAGGTAAAGAGGCTTTCACAAGGAGGGTGTTGATGATAGGAACTTAGAGTAAGCGGGCACGACACGCCTACGGGACTCGAGCTCAATGAACCGAGTTTCGTACTAGCCAGGAGCCATTCTAATAAACCTGTTTAGCCACGGGATGGTTGGGCAGGAGTGCAAGAGGACGAGAATAGGAGGGGAAATAAGGGTTTTGACGGTCGAACGGCGGGATTGCGGTCAACTCCTTCTTGAAGTGGGAGGGTGCCCCTAGTGGGCAACGTTCTAGCCCGGGTTCCTGCATGCTTCTAGGAGTCAAATGCAGGCCGCCTCGAGGAGTTTCAAAAGTGCGTCTGAGAGACAGAAAGGAGGGGATTATTGGAATTTAAAACAGTCATTGAAGGCAACATAGTGGGGAGAGGAAAGTTAAGGAACTGAGAGAGGCTAATCCGGAAGAAGTGTTTCAGGAGGGAGGGTCACATTATCCAGTTGCTGGGAGGTGTAGTGCATTGGCCAAGGAGGGAAAGAATTTGAAATTAATTTGGTAGATTATATTGCGGGATGTGAATGAGGGTATGCCGGGGAATGGGAGAGCATTGATGAGTTGTGAATGGAAACAATGAGTGGCGATGATTGGATTGTTTTCATTGGGTCGATTGCAAGATGTCAGAGTGGGTTAGGTGGTCGCAGAGAATTAATTGAATTGCAATATGTCAGATAGATTGGCGGGTCATTTAAAAGTGACGGAGGGACATGCAGGTAGAACATTATCCGTTGCTCTGTGGCTGGTGAGAATGGGGAAAAGGTCTTTGAGGATATGCTTCAGGGACCGAATTCCTGGAAAGTGCGTGGTGCAGTTGGGGAGGGTGTGCGAATAAATGTCTTGGGAAGGTTTGGACGCGTGAATTTTGCGGAGGATTTGCTTATTTAAAAGGGAATCTGGGTATCCGCGGTTAAGGATAGCGCTGCGTAAATTGGCTGGAAATACATCGAGTTTGGGCTGTTACAGATTCGGTGAGCGCGGATGGAGGGCGAGAACGGAAGAGGTGAATGTTTAGTGTGCGATGGCTGTCAGCTGGTACAGTAGAGGTGCTGTTGTTTGTTAGTAGGTTTTACGTGGAGAGAGGCGTGGAATTTTGAATGGGTGCTAGATATACTGACGTCGAGGAAAGAGATTTTTGTGAAAGTGGAAGTGAAGGAGAGAAGATATAAAGCGTTGAGGGAGGAAACACTTTGTTTAGATATTTTAGTACCCTGCAAGCTACCGCTAGGGTATGTGGCAGGGGGTGAATACACTTAAGACTAATTTTGACCCGAAAATGACCCTACCGCGGTCGGACAATGCTATTCTGATCCCTTATTGTTGGTATAAAAAATTACATCTTAAATCCATCTGTTCTACACTTAAACTCTCTAATTTTATTGAGATGATCTCTACTACCGTATTTCGATGGGGGTAATAATATATTTTCAACAACACTGCTAAAGAGACCTTCCAATCTACGCAAGAGCTTCAATCTGTAATTTAACCTTCGCTCCGAGAGTGATTCCCAAACTAGCTCTAATATTTTTGATACACTACTAAGTTTATCATGACAACGTTTTACTCTTACAAATTTGGCTCCTCTATTTACATGTTTTTAAGGGGTGAATGCTATATGGCTAGAGAAGGATTATATCGACACGCATGTAAACCAAAAGACGGATTGATTGCAGAAGGTGACAGGAAATGAAATAAAGCTAACAGTTTCAGGCTTAACTTTGTGGAATTCATTCATGGTGAGGGTAAAAGAAAGAGAAAAAAACTTTGCACTTCCACGCACTTGTGGAAGTGCAAAGTTTTTTCTCTTCCCTTTACCTTCACCAATAAATGAAATGTTTCTTGAGGAGACGAAAATGGAGGTTTAAGTATGAAGGGTTTAACCTACTTTCTGTAGCAGATAATTTGATATGGAGGTAATGTTCGTGATGTAATGAGAAGGAATTGTGGGTTAGGAATAGGTGGGAGAGAAACAGAAGTGTTTCAGTGCTGGGAATATATGGAGAGGGGTGTTTGGACAGATAGCGGGAGAGAGATGCGGGACTCTCAGAGTGACATATTGAAGTGTAACACTGTTTTATATAGGTGTATATATATATATATATATATATATATACATATAACGTACAAACACACACATAAGAGAGTAAATAACCCATGTAACCAGTTGGGATAGGTGACAGTGACAGATCAAAATTTGCGGAAATTCATATTCATCCGAATAAGCACGTATTTGTTCAGGAAGTCGCAGCATAGAGCACGCTACGGCCATTATCACGTCATCATCAGGCGAGTGTAACGAGAAATAGTCGCCTTACAGAGAGGGAGTGAATGCCAGGTGGCGGCGGGGGTGGAGGATAGGGAAAGGGGGTGGCGCTCGGGAAAAGAGAAGCCGCTTGCGGGCGTTGAGGGATGGTAGAGTAGATTCGCGAGAGCCTGCCCGCTTCCACCTACCCCCCCCTAACCCACACATCCAACCTCTTGGCTAGAGCTACTCAAGAAAAAACAAAAGAGAACAGCCTCCATTTGCCAATCTCCCCACTCCGAACCCCACGTCTCACCTCCCGCGGCTGAAAATACAGCAAAGTAGGAGGGATAGACGCGCAAGTGGGGTGCACAAAGGGTAAGCGCAGGGATGAAAAGGGAGGGATGGGGGAAACACGGTGGTGAGGAGGGGGGAGGGCGATCAATCGCTTCCGACGCGTTTAAGTTCGCTATTCACGAGGGAGATCCAGCACGCCCGGGAAACGGGAGGAGGACTTACGGGCCGAGGGGATTAATTTGCCGGGGGAGGAGGAAAGGCGCCTTTACATTAGCGGGAGGGTGTGGGGAGCGGGAAGGGAGAGTGTTAACACGGCGGACGGGCGGGGAGATTGGAGGGCGGCAGCGGGATAAGGGCACCGCTTATCCCGGGCGTGCATATGCACGACACCTCGCGGCTTGTCGCGAGGGGTGGCAGACATTGGCACGACGACGGCCGCCGGAGGAAGACGGCGACGCGGAAGGAAGGATACGTCGAGACCATTTCCGTGAATTCGAATCTGTTTCCAGAAACAGACACTTGGAACTTGGAGTAATGGCAAAGGTAAAAAACCGAAAACAAGGTGCAGCAAACTTAATTAATGACCCAGAAAATCATTCTTCATGCGTTTGGATTCAGCACAACGTTAATTATCAGTTAAAGGTAATGTTTAGAAAACCAATTAAGGTATTAAAGAAGTGTCTTCAACTTCAACCCAAGAGTTAGAACAACGTAAATTGTTTACGCATTATTCTCCAACTATATTGCTTTCCCTGTGCTACAACTGGAAATAAAATATAAGTTCTACTCTCATTATCTTAAAACTCGTTTATGCTACGCTTATTACGTCAAGCTTTCCACTTAACATGGGCACGATCTGAACTTGGTATGGCGTCCGCCATACGTCTGTTGTCCTGCAAGTAAGGCCATTTGTCCTTAGAGACAATTGTTTTTCTCCTTCTCAACATTCCATGTCACAAATAATTCTGGAACACACTTTGTAGTTCCATTAAGTGCGGCTTTTCATGAGACACAAATGATCCTTAGGGAAAAAATCAGCATTTGAATAGAAAATTAGGAGCAAAAAAATAATTCAACCCTATCTACGTGTATGATTTGATTGTAATTTCATTTTTCCGTTAACTTTATATACGTATTCCGAAGGGAAATTAAGTATATAAATTAGTATAGAAATAAAATATTTATTTCTACTCACTAAGTATTTGTCCCTATAACCACATATCTCTTGCCATTTCCTTCTAGGGGTGGATAAGAAAATTTGCCTATTCTAATCCCGTAACCGACTTCCTTCGTTATGAAAATAACGCATTTGCACGAAAACTTGTCTTTTTCCCCATTGTTTACGGGTAATTTTATGAAAATTAAGCTCCAACTGTCTCATTCGATTTTATTTCCCATGGTAGTTTTTTATCTCTTGATATACCATTCCTCAACGCGATCTATCTTTATCAAGTGGGGTCCCTTGTACATCGCTACACTTTCTGACCTTGTATCTTTAGAATACAGTTTTTCCAAGTATTCACTTCGGTTAGTTTGAGCTAATTTCGTTTCTTATATGTTTTCCCGACTTATATTTAAAAGTTGCATTGGCTCTCTCATATTTACCTTCTGAGAATTCTTTCAGTTTCTTGAATGACGTGACCATGACCTTCCTGGTCTCTTATTGATGATTTCTCAATTTATGCCTCTATTCAACGCAATTCAATCTATAGACTTCTGACCCTGATCCACCGATTTATAATTATATTTTCGTGTTTTCATTCGCATTACATTTTTCGCAAATTAACTATCTCTTCTCTCGAAAATATTTGTATCTTTCATTGATAAAGTGGATTTTTATAACTAATGACTAATGGAATTTATAAAATATTTAAAACTACAATTGATACTATATCTACTTTTAAATACCCCTATTATCCCTAAGAATTAGAAAAAAAACGAAAATTAATCAAATGCCAAGATGCACGATACCTTTCGAACATACGCTTACTTTAAGAATAATTAATCGAATATCATTTAAGTCTTAAAGGTAAGAGTTGGACACGGAAAACTATTTATGTTGTAGCATTATTTCAAAGAGATTTGGCGAATAGATCACGAACGAAGGTGATTTTTATTTTTCTACTCACTTTTGCAGAATCGGTAAGAAAAATGTTCACGATTCCCTCGTAAACCCAAGTTGACCTTTCCAGAAAACAAATATTCCAAAACGAACGAGAAAAAAAGAAGAGCATACCCAGGTGACTTTGAATCCCTCACCACACAACATTTTATAAAAGAGAAAAGTTTTAAAAATGACCAATGGGAAAAATTCTGGGACTTTTACATATATTCTATGACTCTAATGTCAGCAGTCCTCTCATATCTGATAGGATTCGAAAATTCAAGTAAATTCGAACTCAATATCTAAGGTAGTTGTTTCCATAGAGAATATTTAGAAGCGCACCGATCGTTAGCCACACGTGAAGAGCAAGATATTTTCCATTTTTGGTACCGTACCCTGGACTGACTCAAAAGAGGAGAGGCCCTTTTTTTCTTGAGCCTCTTCACAGTGGTCAATATATCCAGAATTTATACCATATTCACCAGCTAATTCTGAGTGTTTATTTGAATAGTCATACATATACCCCAAGTAAATATCATATTTATTCCGTTTACGCTTTCAAGTTTCAGATCCCATTCAGGCACATTTGAATTATAGATGACGTTCAACAAGAAAGATTTTAATGTATATTTTAATGCATATTTTCTCCACTTAGCTATTTTAAAATGTAGGAGATAGAGAGAAATCACGGAAAACGAGAAAGATTAATTTCGCTGTTGACTCCATTGAATTCTATCAATTTCTTCAAGCTAAATCATTAGTGAAAAAAAACGGAAAATTTCCAATTCTTTACACAGAATGTCAATTAGAAATTACTAAACTGTTAAGCATGTCCCGTGTCTGGGGGGATAAATAAAAGCGATCGGTTCTATTTTCGACACCAATTTGTACAAAAAGAGCCCGCGATTGGCCACCCCGGAGGGCTGTCGGTCACAGGCGGAAAGGAAAACCTGATGATAGACACAAGATCTAAGAGGGGGGGGGAGTTGAGAGACAAGAGAATGGAGGCGAGCGAGGGGAAGAGGTAATGGAGGCGCATTTGGTGGAAAATTCCCGGCGATAGTGAATATGTATACAGTATGGGAATGGGGGAGAGAGCGGAATCGGGAGAACGAAGTAGCACTCAGACGCAGAAAAAATTGATAGCGTCATGGAAAGAGGGCTAACTGGTGCACTTAAAAGAGGACACGAATAACGAGTCGAACGACCATTACACACATTGCAATTCAAACGGGAATATGGCGTGGGGCAAGGCCCTGTGAGGTGCGGAGGGGAGGGTGAGGGACAGCTGTACGCAGAAAAACGAGGGAATGAATTTTTTTTGTTCGAAGCATAATTGACTCACTTCGTTCGGGGTCGAAATCTGCAATTTAGATTTATCCTAAACACCTATCGATTTTGACTCCATATATATGCGCTAATTGACTGCCTGGAACAGCACAACCATTAACCCACGAGGATATCATCCGACGTCATTAATGAAAACGTGATTATTTCGTTTCCCTTTCAAATAATGTGACACGAAATAGTAATGGACCTTGCCTTCACAAGGTAGTACATCTAAAAGGTTTTCGATATTTTAGAAGATATATCTGAAGAGAAAGGTGAAATACTCATTTCAGGTCTCGCAGGCAAAATATCCAGTCATGGCTCCATTAAATTTTATTTTTTTTTAGATACGAAACATTTCGGAAACTAGCCCCTTCTGTCTCCTAGTAGTTTCAACGCTTTGGCGTCATCATCGGGCACCTGATGATGACGCCTCAGCGTTGAAACTAGTGGTGCCCAAATAAAGAGCAGTGGAAAAATACATTGAGTTCTTCATTCCATCTCCTAACAGTCTTCAAAGGGATTGCTCAGCGAATGGATATTATCCGACAAGTCTCTCGTTTTCAACAGCCTGAGTGACCAGTAACAAATTAATTTTATGATACTGACAATTTTTCATCCATCCTGACATCTACGGCTGCCAAAAAAACACCAATCCGAAGGTCGGTTGAATAAATCTTTGAGCTATTACGACGCCCAAGTGCGAATTCCCTAATCCAGGGCGGACGATTCCTGTCCCATTGTTTCTTTCCCATTACTTTCCTGTGTGAGAGCTTCCTGTCATCCCTTCCGAATTTATATAAGATCTCGTAAGTAATTAAGTCAAAATGCAAGCGTTTTACTGAAGGCGGAGGCTTTTTCGGGATTTAAACCAATGATTTTCTGGCAAGCAAAGAAGTGCTTCATCAGCCTGATTTCCAGGCTGCTAATTAATATGATTCAAAATTATTAAAAAATATTTTTTTGAATTGTATATAGTTGTATCATAAACGGAAATCGAATTACAGAGGTCGATGACGCCTATAATTCCATTAACAGCGGACAACCGGTAAAAATATTTTTTTTAGGGACACAGTTAATAAACAAAATACTTCAGAGCCCCACCTACTACCTTACCATGATCACTCTTATCGGTATTCCACCGGTTAAGGTAGGTTTCTGATGAACACAAACTACCAAACAGTACAGCTACAATTCCCTTGCCACTCTTAACAGAACAGAAAGCGACACATTAGGACGTTCTTCATCTCCATATACTTCATTCCTCCCTTCATTCAGTTAAACATCCCAATCCTAACCTTCCCCTTCCTCGTTTGCCTTACGTTCTCCCCTCTACCACAGTCTTCAATATTTCATCACCAATCATGACGACTTGAATCCATCTTTCCTGTCCCCTTTGGATTTCCACCAAAAATCCTCTCTCCTTCTCCATCATGTCCAGCACTTCCTCGTTTGTTTTCCTTCCTGCTCACTTCACCTTTTCCATCCTTTATCACATCCATTTTTCAAAAGCATTCTACGAGTATAAGCCTTCTCGTACGTATGCCTACCATCCTGCTTCAATAATCACGTTTCCGCTCTGCACAAAACTACGCCCCATATCAAGGTTTTGACGAGGCTTTTCTTTACATTCTTCCTAGTAATAGGATAGACATTTTGATGCAATGAAGGGAAGAAGGAGGTTAGCGGAATAGAAGAGGGACTTACTCTAGAACCCCAATTGTAGGCTATGCTTTTGATTAGGAGAAATTGCATGGGCTGTGTCCATCCAAAACCTACCTTCACCGGTACAATACCAGAGAATAAATAAGCCTCTGCATTCGCGAAGATCTCCAGTCGGCAAGGCGCATTCACTTCCGACGGGAGGAGAGAGGTGTGCCGTTGGCGAGATATCGCTTCCCTACCCCTATCATCCCTCGCGGCCTTCCACTCCTCTCAAACCTTTTCCCCTCATTCTTCGCGCACCAAGGGAAATCTTTCTCGAGCCCGGCCATCACTCCGCCTCCCCACGAAGCCCTTTTCATTCCCTAGGCAGCATCGACGGCGCCCGCAACAGCCTTGGTAACGAATAGGCGCCGCCTCTCTCGGCTGTCACGGAAACCATGAATTCCGAATGTTCGCGAGCTTGAGGAAGGCGGAGAGGCGGGACGGAGGGAAGGAGGGCTTTCGGACAAGCGAGCGAAGGCGCGCGCGGTTGAGGCGCGCGGGACAAACCGCTCCCCTCGGTGACCGCACCCTCACGTGTCGCGTGATGAGCTCGTGCACGACCTCACGTGGGGGATCCCGTAACAGCTGTACGACTTTTCGGGTCCCTGAAAAAACATAGCCGGCACAGGACAAGGATCTGGCCATCCTACCCTGGAGTGCGAATTTCGCACGCCGCCAGAGTACGCTTAGTACTGAGTGAACTCAAGCATCACCTACCAAACTTCGGGTTGATTGCATTTAGTTTTTTTTATCAAGAAGAATGACAAAATAATAACTCACGGGAGTATTATCATTACCCGAGGCTGGGCTGAATTTTAGGAGATCCGGGCTGAGTTTTAGGCAGCGTGATGCAGTGGTTGACAGCTAGTAGCAAAATGGGCATTCTCTCTAACGAAGAGTCAAGAGAGGGATGACTCCGGTTCTCTCACCGGATGATTTCGTAGAGCGTCAAAACCACCCCCAATTGCACCGCTCAATTATTGGTACGTCTTTTATTGCAACGGTCGGCTGATTTCAACCCTCGGTTCTTCTTACTCCGCGAGAGGTCATTCCCTCCGGTCACCCCTTCCATCTCACATTTCAGTTTGATTAGCCTACGCGTTTGCGCGGTGGATAACCATCCACCACAAATGAACTATTCACATTAAATACCGATGATTAATTCATGGTTTCCGGCGTAATTTTATGGAATCGATTCATGTTGGAAATGAAAAAATAGTAACTTTGTGATTCCACAGAAAATTTATTACGATACGACCCGGTTTTCGACGTTCAACGTCATCTTCATGGAGACATAAAGATGACACTGAACATCGTAGCCCCGGTTGCATCGAAATACATTTTCCGTGGAATCACAAAGTTAATATTTTTTCATTACCGATAGTTAATCTTTGATTATTAGACGCGAAGTTTAACAGTGCGAACGCTGGAAGTAACTGGAGTGACCGCCCGCATCTGTCCAACCATTCAATTTTTCAATTCTCAATTCTTCTCCAAGCATACATTTCAAAAGCTTTCAATCTACTGTTGCTCTCTTTCCGCAAAAACCACTTTTCGGATTCACAGAGCGCTAAGCTCTACATTGAATTCTTTAGAATTTTTCTTTACTTAGCGTATCCGCCATTATTATTATTCTCATTTCAAATTCTTTTTTGCCAACTCTGTTCTTTTTTCACATCGGTTTACGTGATAAAAATAAAATACGGAGATAACGAGCACCATCTATGCATGTCCTCGCACGCAAGAAGAATGATTGCAGAAAAAGACCGCGCGGAGGTGGCAATGTGAAAGCCAGGGAAAAAGGTCCGATAAAAACTACTCGCTTTGAACGCTGGGGCGCGTAATCTCCATGGGAAATTGAAAAACAGCTAGCGCGCCCTCGAGGGAAGATTGCGGCTGGCAGCACTTGGGATATGGGGGGAGGGGTGAAGAAGGATTTTGGAGCCCTACGTCTCCCTCCCGCCCTTAAAGGGGCATCAAGTGGTTTCGCCGAGAACCTTGGTGCAGCCCTGGGGTGGGCGGGGAGAGACTGGGAAGAATGGGGAGGGAGTTTGGGTGAGGAGAAGACAGCTGCAATCCGCTCTCCGCAGAGGAGGCCCTCCTCGTCCAAGGCGAGCGAATAATCCTCCCGAGGAAAGAAAAATCGTGAGTCCCGGCGATTAGAACAAGCAAAATGGCCGTTTGGCCGCCCTGTTTTCCTTATTCTCATTACGCGGTTAAAAGCTTTCCTTCTCTCTCGAAGGGTTCTATTGAATTTCGCTGCGCTAAAAGCTTTTAAAGCTCCACATTTATACATATTGATACGCGTACTGCTAAGCTTTGACTTTTTGTGTGAGAAAGGACGTCTTCAACAGGCCGGAACACCTACGGACTTCGACCAACTTATGCCCATTCAAGATCAAAGTGTACAAAACCGTAAATGGGCCTAAGAATGAACGTAAAACGTTCCACTAGTTTATTAACTAGTGCCGTCAGTTCCAACGGTCTATTTTCGTAATTGTCTCTCGTTCGCTTCACGTGCAAGGCCGTGCATAATTTCTACATCAGACCCTGTAAGTAGTCAAGAAGGCATGTGGTAGGGTGTGTTAGGGCAGTAGCTAATAGTAATAAAGGTAAATGGTAATTTTTGGTATTCGGTATATTTTAGTTTATTAGAAATTCGAATAGCTGTACGTGATGCATATTCTATTTTAGTGGTCACGGATGGTGAAAAAGAGAAAAAGGAATCTACCGAATCTCCCACCTTCCTTAATTGTCCCATCCCTATTCAAACTGCTTCCAACAACCAATCTTTCGATGACTGCTTCTAAGTTTCAGTGATTCAAACCCTTCCCAAATCTGCAACTAGCATTGAGATGAGAACCCGCGAGATGGAGCATATCTGAGTGCTCCAGTCGTTTAAACCCCCCGCCAGGCTGAACCAAGCCCACAAAATGCACCCAATAGCTGCCTATATTTCCCTCACCCCTCATTTCCTATTGGTCCCTTACCTCTCCTCCCCTCACCATTCCCCCGCACATATTCTCTCCGCACTTCCCCGAAAACGTCATTCTGATGACTGCAGTCGTACCGTCGAAACGGGAACTACATAGTGTGAGCGTCCTTTCTTTGTCTCTATGTGTTTTGAAAATTCTGTATCTGTGTGTTTAAGTGTTTACATATATGTATAAAAACCATAAAAACAGTAATCAACCCGAAGGTCGGTTTAGTAGGTGATGGTAGAGCTCACCCGTGTACCAAGCCCAACGGCGTGTGAATATTCACACATCAGGGTAGGGGGGCCAGTTCCTTTCCCTGTGCCGGTTATGGTTTCCCAGGAAGACCTGATACCCGAAAAATCAACTAGCTTGGGTGGAGCTGCAGGTGCCCAAAGTGCCTTGCCCGGGAATCGAACCCGGGACTCTCCGGTCAGTAGTCCAACGCTCTACCCCCTAGACCACCGCAACCCGCACATATATGTATATATATATATATATATATACATATATGTAAACACATATACAGAAGAGAGATATTTATAAGAAGATATCTTGTAAAATAATGCAAAAGAAGATTGGCGGAAAACGCAATGCGAGGTTATGGAAAGGTCACAGAAGAAGGGTGAAACTGGTGCTCTATACAGCAAAGTAAAGTTATAATGGGGAAGTAAGAAGGCAAGATCTGTGCTAACAGTTAAAGAAAAGTGGGGTAAAAAAATAGCTAAACCAGAAAAAATCCAAGAGAGATGGAAGGAATATATAGAAACACTGTATGGCAGAGAACTTAGGTCGACAAGGTTTGACATAGAAAAAGCACATGACGTAGAAGAAGATAGCTTAGGTCCAGGTATACTCGACGATGAAATGGAAAGGGCATTAAAGGATATAAAAGCAAATGAGGCCGTGGGGGTAGACAACATTCCTGTGGCACTGTTGTAATGTTTAGGAAAATGTGGGAAGAAGGCTCTATGTGGATTGATTTGTAGTATCTATGAGGAAGGAATCTGGCCGGAAGATTTTGTGATATCAGCGTTAGTTCCTATTCCAAAAAATGTAAAGGCTACATCATGTGAGGATTACAGAACAATAAGTTTGATATCCCACGCAGCTAAAGTTATTCTCAGGATCATCAACAAAAGGATAGAGAGTAAGGCAAATGATTACTTAGGGGATGATCAGTTTGGGTTTAGGAAAGGAAGAGGTACGCGTCATGCCATTGCAGTAACGAGATCACTAATCGAGAGGAATATAGAATACAATCAGGATGTATTGGCCTGTTTCGTAGATTTCGAAAATGCGTTTGATAGAGTAAATTGGGAAAAATTAATGCGTGTATTGCAGAAAATAGGAATGGATTGGAGGGACAGGAGACTGATCCGCAACCTCTACATGTCTCAGACTGCTCAGGTGCGAGTGGGGAACGGAGAGTCCGGAAGGGCACTGTTAGGAGGAGGGGTAAGGCAGGGTTGCCTGTTGTCACCGGTGCTGTTCAATGTGTATGTGGAGGAAATGATTAAAGAGGCATGGGAAGATCTGGAGGTAGGAATGAAAGTCGGAGGGGAATTCGTAAAATCGGTTAGGTTTGCTGATGACCAAGCATTAGTTGCTCAGTCAGCCAAAGGGTTGCAAGCATTGCTGAGCGAATTGGGGGTTCAGTGCGATAGATATGGGATGAGAATCAATATTAAGAAAACAAACGTTTTGCAATTTTCCAGAAAGAAAAAAGCTAAGCTAACTATTAAAATAGGCGGAGAAAAAATAGAGCAGGTAGAACAGTTTACGTATCTCGGAAGTGTTTTGGACCAATACGGTCAAAGTGGTAGGGACGTAAGGAGAAGAATTGCGCTAGGCAAGGAGGCTTTCTCAAGGAGGAGGGAGTTGATGATGGGGTCGTTGAGTAGGAATGTTAAGACAAGACTCGTAAAAACTCTGATATGGAGCGTAGCCATGTACGGCGCGGAAACGTGGTCACTGAAGCAGGAGGATAGACGTAGATTGGAGGCTTTTGAAATGTGGGTGTGGAGAAGAATGGAGAAGGTGAAATGGACCGAAAGGAAAACAAATGAGGAAGTACTGGAGATGGTAGGTGAGGAGAGGGGTTTGTTGAGAGAAATCCTTTGGAGGCAGGAAAAATGGATGAAAGGCGTATTGAGCGGTAGTGTAATGTTAAAGAAGGTAATGGAGGGGAGAATGTCGGGATAGCGAGGAAAGGGCAGGAACAGGATGGGGATGTTGGACGGGATGAAGGGAGGAAAGAAGTACACAGAGATGAAGAGGGATCTGATGTAGATTAGGTTGCTGGATTGGCTTTTGCTTGGAGTTACAAAATGTTTATTTGGTAGTTGTGTCCTTCCAAACACTTACCTTAACCGTTAGATTACCTAATGATAAATATCTTGTAAAGGTTGGAGTTTGCTTGCCATTTATGTAAGTGTTGACGTGACAAGGTGTGTGCTCAATATTTGCGAATAAATGGTCGACCATAGAGTAATTAGGGGAGGGGACTAGAGAGCAATGTAAATTAAAGAAAAAGGCCAAAGCACACAAGATGAACTCCACACTTCGCCTTGCTAAATGCCACCGGCGACCACATCACTTCTCCATTCTACCCTCCACCCCCCGCCCTCTCTCATGTCCGTCCATTACGAAGCCCCTTTTCGAAAGTCGCATCTGAACAGCCAAAACCCTTTATCTATTTTTTCATCGATAAACCCATGCAACCCTACCATCCATTTCGCTGCTACTCCTATCTATGCACACATCTCTTAAATACGTACAAATTTCAATATTCCTTCAGCATAGTATAGCTAGGGGATCGTTCGGGGTACGCGGGAATGTGTCCTTGGAGTCGAGATTGGCGGGAATGCTTACGCACTTATTTCTGGCTTGGGCCTATCAAATTTATAATCAACACACCGCTCAAACCATCGAACAGACGGACCTCTTATTCTTCTTTCCTCTACAACAGGACGCAATAATTACAATTTTTAATGAGCCCCGAGGTCCTTCTCAAGGCAACTCCTGAATCGTAATAGCTGAATATCATTCATGAGATTGGCGTGACGCACACACTGATCTTTGTATTTATAAAGTTTGTGTGCGAGCATATATGCAAATCAACTTCCGAAAATACATCTACTACTACCTTGAACAAAAAGTTCCCGGAATAACCACCGTGTGGCGCTCCCATCGTTCCGATTTGAGTTCTGTTTTTTTTGTTAAATTGGTACATCTGTTGTTGATATTCCCTTTAAATCTTAGTGTCATAACTTGACATTTGCAAAAGTTACGTAGCCAAGAGTACATCTATCTCTGTGTGTGTTGGCGATTTTTTACAATTGCAGAAATGGATTTCAATTTGCAACAACGAACCTGTATGAAATTTTGCGTAAAAAACGGATTTAGTGGCGCACGGACGTTGGAAATGTTGGAAAAGTGTTTCGGCAACGATTCTCTAAAAAAAACGGTCGTTTACCAGTGGCACGGGCGGTTCAGAAGTGGTCGTGAGTCAATCGAAGATGATGAACGCAGTGGCAGACCATCGACATCGAAAGTCGGTGAAAAAATTGATAAAGTAAAAGAAATGTTGGTCAATAACCGCAAATTAACCATCAGAGAAATAGCGGAGGACTTGAACATTGCCTATGGATCCGCCCAAGACATTGTGGTTAATGATTTGGGTTTCCGTCGTGTAGCAGCAAAGTTGGTGCCAAAATACCTCAATTTCATGCAAAAAAGAGACCGTGTTGACGTCGCAAAAGACATGATTTGCGAGGCTGAATCCGATCCCACATTCATCAAAAGGATCATTACTGGAGACGAGACGTGGGTTTATGAGTACGACACGCAATCCAGACATCAGGCAAGTGAATGGCGTTCACCAAATGAGCCGAGACCAAAAAACCACGTCGTTTTCAGTCAAAAAAGAAGGCAATGCTGACGGTTTTCATGGATTACAACGGTGTAGTGCATCATGAATTTTTGCCAGAAGGCCAGACAGTAAACAAAGAGTATTATTTGGGCGTTATGAGACGTTTGCGTGAAGCAATTCGCCGAAAGAGACCGGAACTCGTCGCACAGTGCGTCGAGACCGTCGCACAGTGCTATCATTATTCGTAATTTTTTGACGAAAAATACAACAAATACCATCCAACAGCCACTGAATTCACCTGATTTGGCTCCCTGTGACTTCTTTCTGTTCAATCGAGTTAAAAAACCATTACGGGGAACGCGTTTTAGCAGCCGAGAGGAAGTAATGGAAAAATCGCAGGATCGCATCAGTGCTGATGGACATACCGAAAACCGAACATAAAAAATGTTTCGAGGATTGGATCAATCGCTGGCATAAGTGTGTTGCAGTCGATGGGGATTACTTTGAAGGGGACAATATAGATTTAGATGAATAAACTTGTATTTTTAATTTTCTGAATAAATTCCGGGAACTTTTTGATCAAGGTAGTATACAAGTATACCGTCCTTTGCATGCAACGAAAAAAGTGACTGGGTGAATTCAATTTAAATTCATTCATGATTCACGTATGGAAAATTATTTCTGAATGTATTGATTTCTGAGGCCCCGTAGCGACCTATCAAGGGTCAATGAGGCAATGCAATGCAATGCAACAATTTCAGAGCGTAAAAATCATTCGCCTTGACCGGAATTCGAACCCGGATCCCTCGATATCCGGCCCAGTCGAGGAATCTGGGATTCAGTTGCGAGGGATCCGGGTTCGAATCCCGGTCAAGGCGAGTGGTTTTTACGCTTTGAAATTGTTGCATTGTAATGCACACGTAGCTGATGACTCCGTTAAAAGTTACTGTTGCGGCATCTCCCTCAGTTTCTTGAAAATTGGTCAATAAGGCCATAATGTTTTAGGATTATAATAATCATAGGGTTTTTACCTGCAGCGGGTTTGTTAGTACTAAGTAGGGCCAGTGTACGGTAGTTTTTTCAGTACTAACTACGGCCAAACAAGTAAAATATTTGGGAGTAGTTCTAACACCACGCCTTTCATGGGGAGCCCATATCAGGACAATATGCGGATCAGCTTTCAAGAAACTAGGCTTCATTAAACGGGTGGTGGGGAAATGTACTGAGAAAGTTAAAGATATGTGTTAATTTGCTTTAATTAGACCGCAGTTGGAATATGCCGCAAGTATTTGGGATCGTTGGGAGAAACTGCGGCAAAAACAATTAGATAAATCCAGAAAAAATCCGCCAGATTCGTTAAAAATTGTTATAATAAGAACACAAGTGTGACAGGCCTCTTAGGGGATGTAGGATGGGAACCCCTTGAAATACGAAGAGAACAAGCGATACTTAGGACTTTAAGAAAGATTCAAAACCAACGAGTTTAACGACGACACTAAAGGAATTATAATGGCCCACCACTACTTAGACCACAAAGATAAAATAAGGGAGATGGATTCCAATACAGATAGATTCAAATACTCATTTTTCCCAAGAACAATCAGAAATCATAGTAGTAAGAATCCGAAGTCTATTTAGAAATATTAAAAACATTTAAGTTACAAGTCGGAACAAAATTACACATTACACTGATTTTAGATGTATCCGTAGATGCATGAGTCTGCTAGTTGCCAGTTTTTTTGTTTTCATGTGTGTGGATTTTAAGGGTTTTAGCATGTATACAATGTTTTGTTTGTGGCTTGTATAAATTGGAGTCTTTTGCATGCGGTTTTATTTTTCTTAAAGTTAACAGTTTCAGGCTTCATTTGGTGGAATTCCTTCATGATGAAGGTAAAAAATAAGGGAAACTTTACACTTCCACACACCTTTAACGTTCTACGACCCTGGTTTCGATGCTGCGAATCTGTTTATTTTTCTTTCTTCATTACGGGTGGTGCTTTAACACCCTCCGCCACACGCTCTTACGGCGGCTTGCGTGGTATTAAGTAGATGTAATCCACGCTATCAAAAACCATTGAATTATAATACAATGCATTACGATGTAGTAGAATAACCTATGCAAAGCACCCAACCCCGTGGAGGACTAAAAACTCGTGGCTTTCGATGGACTCAGCAACGTCGTGTCAAATCCGACCATTTCATCTCCATCTCTCGTTTCATTTATTTCCGTGACTTCCAGGTTACACGGATACCCCAGGGGGGATTACAAAATAATCAGGACTAATGGAGGGATGTTTATCAAGTTTGCGCTCTTCCAATCTCCCGGATTGAGCCTATCATCCGACTAACTCGATCGTACTCCTTTGATGCATTTTTTTACGACGAGTAAAGAAAATATCGGTTATTACATGTATAACCGAGGCATTACATGCGTGTATTGTGAAGTTAAAGCCTTGAATCCAGAGATCGGGTAAAGACGGCGCAAATCTGTGTGTCATAATACATCCTATGAGTGTAGTAGATCCCTTACCCATTAGCATGCACGAGGGGGGGGGGATAAACCCTCTAAAAGAAAAATCGAATAATTACTCTCGAATATCTACAGAGCTATTTAAGAGTGCTATAAAATTCGCGAGTGTTCATTTATCTGCTACCGGCTCTTAAATTCGCGGAGAAAAACGAAAAATAATCTTTGAAATGCGAAAACGCGAAAATGTTCACCGCCAAATCCTTCGCTCGCCTGCGATTTACAGAAAAAAGGCGCCATGGCACTCTCATAGCGTTGGAACGAAAACATACTAATATGACGCATTGAAACGGCCTCCAGATATCACGGAAAATAGAGGATTTGGAGAGAAATTTTAAAAATTATATCCATCGGAAAGCAAGAAAGACTGGGCATCTACAACACCAGAGCGTTGACTCACGCCGCTAGGCAAATTGCGTTCAAAGAGCAAAAAGGATGAATACGTATTAGCACATACTAAAACGGTTCCTTTTTTGGCGAAAACACCAAAACCAAGACTCTGCGATTCACAATAGACTACATATACTGCAAAAAGCCAGCCAACGATTCGAATGCAGTGAGAAAAGTCATTAGGCAAAGAGGGTAACGGTATTTAATCTCAGATTATGTAGGTCCGAGGGACTGCACATTTATGACGAAATAAACGGATATTTGAACATTTTTTGAAAGATTACCGGGACGGGTTTGAACGGTTCCGGACGATTTTGTGGGCTGGTGGACACAAATTTTTCATATGCAAGATAATGAAGCTGATTTAATTCAGCGTTCAAATAATAATAATTCCGATTCACGACCTGATGCCATTCGCTCAGATATGCTCCGAAATTACTGATTCACGCTGCTTGCTACACACTTACTTCTCCGAAACATTCCCAAAAAATGAAGAGCTATGTACATCTACCATTTATTCTTAATCCCCTTGACAGCCACACCTACCAAAACACACCATGAATACAACTCTGCTCATACTCTCATCAAAACATACACGGAAACATAAGTTTACGCACACTACAAACTCCCTCGCAATCTCGTACAAACAAAGACGTGAATTCATTAGTGACTAGATACATGTCGTCCCTCGCCCAACGTTCATTCTCCCTCTATCACAGTCTTAAACAGTATATTAAATTATATATTAAAAATTAAGGTTTTCATGAATCTGCAAATAAAGTGGTACGTATAAGAGAGGAAATCATTTGGTGATAAGATAAAATAAATAACAAATAAATCAAGAAGGTAAACTTTGCGGTAGCCCATCTGAGAGCACCAGCTAGATCAAACACACCCCTAATTGAAACACGATATGGCGTGGGAAATACTCCGACTCAGTTGGAAGCCTGAACTTCGCTGAGGGGAGGGAGGAGGTGGGAGGGCTCAGAGTCAAGGATCGAGGGACAGCTGGAAACAGAATTTTTGCGGGAAAATACATATTCGTCGAGTTAAACCATGGTCGGCTCGTACTCAATTTAATGTCTTCATATGCAAACGTCAACACACATCATAAACAAGTGTGGATGATAGCTTCATTTTCATAGAATATGGCCAAACACCTGGACTAAATCAATATTTCTTTCTGATGTTTAGCTTTGGATATTTACCTCGCTTGTTTATAATAATTGATTGGTGTAACTCAATCTTACCACTTGGCCGATTGCCAAAATGTATTGCAGTAATAATAATAACCATAATAAACAATAATAAGTTGAGGGAAACCTTCGTTTCCACTATGAGGGTCGCACTGTCAGTCGTCACTTAAGTACGTGCGTTCTTGTTGCAAGATCCGAATATACGAATCAACGAAGGAAATTGGAAATTTAGCATTTTATCATAAATATTGCAATTGCTTTATAATACACGGCGTTATACGAAAGCCTTCAGCTCCATTTAACCCTTCATTTGCTTCCATTATGTAAACCATAACTAACAAACAAAATATTGTTTGTCATTTTCATGAACTAGGTAATTCAATTGATTTCATCGACTATTAACTATATACTAATCGAAAGGAAAAGCGATTTGCTATGAACTATTCAACTTTCAAAATTATAAACAGGAAAATGCATAGGAAACCTACAACTACATCGAACTCTGAAATTATGCAGGACAATACGGCCAGGGAGGTCTCTAGTCCATGGTCTTCAAATAGTGCTCACTGTCTGCAATCCCTGCCGCACTAGACATTCCTTGAAACTGTCCGTGGAACTCTCGTGCAAGGAGTATTCGCCCGGAAATTATTTTGAGAACTTGGACTAAATTTCCACGAAAGGCAGGCAAACACTAAATGTCTTCACTAGTGTGACTCTTTTCCTCGAAAGCATAAGCACATCACAAATACGTGAACTGCAACACCTGTTGAGTTTATGCCCTCCTATTTAAATGTTTTTCTTAACCCTTTTCCTTTTATTTGACAATCTCATTACTTTTAATCTTTTTGTGAATAATCTTCAGGCCATGCTTCTCGCAATTATCCAGGAAAGAGCTGAAATAATAAATGAACCAAAAAACTCGTACTCCAACTATCACTTGATCATCTGTAAACCTGACATAATCACCTCGCCACCTACTTTTATTACCAGCTCATGCCTTCCCATGTCAAGTTTCTGCAATTTTCCCTCAGCGCTTGGAGCAGGAAGAATACTGAGTTAGCGGAAAACGCCGTCTCCCAACTCACTATCATTGCCCACACAGCTACTCCTCCCACAACCCTTCCCAGATTGAGCGGCCAATATGAATCAATTTATTTTTTATTAATGGCAGTTTATCGTTAGTAGTAAAGGCTGGTAAAACAAACAGACTAATCACACGAACATTGCTAAGCCGCACCTAAAAGGATAAATCGTGACCTTCCACTGTGTCCAACGGCGTATGACATTCACGCATAACGGTAGAGGGCAGGCAATTTCTTCCTTATACCGCATTTGGTTTCTGAGAAAGATCTCGCGTCCAAAAAAGCACATATCTTGAGTGATTTGAAGGTCCTCAGAGGCGTCACCCTGAATCGAACCGGGACTCAGTCGGGTCAGAAGTCTAAAGCCCTGCCCACTGGATAACCACGCCACTCTGATTGATATAGAGCTCATATAATTCGACGATTCACGTGGAGGGTTCAAATAAAGTATCTCTCTCTCTCTCTCTCTCTCTCCCTCCAGTCAGCATTCTCTAATACACTCCAATATTTTCATCAACTTAATTACGATATATTTGGTAGTCCATCTTTTTAAGTATGTTTTGAGGAGACAGACTGACTGAGCATTGCTACACTTCTTAGCGTCGTCTAAAAAGACACAACCTAATAATCCGCCCTACATTCAACTGTTCTTTGATTCCGATTACTTTTTCCTCCCTTCATTCAGTCCAAAACCCCGATCCCATTTCCACCCCTTCCTAGTTTGCCTAACATTCTCCCCTCCATAACAGTCTTCAACACCCCAATGCCAGTCAGTTCATCCATCTTTCCTGACTCCTTCGGATTTCTCCCACAAAAACCCTCTCATTCCTCGCCATACCTAACACTTCCTCGTTTATTTTCCTTTGGGACCATTACACCTTTTCATTTCTTCTCCAACACAACATTTCAAAAACCTCCAATCTGATTCAATGGCCATGTTTTCTCGACGAAAAAAACCACGCTCCATATCATAGTTTTGATGAGACGAATTTTAACATCCTTATTCGTCCCCTTCAATTTGTGAAAACCCCTTTGCCTAACGCAATTATTCCGCTTCTTCTACTACTTTGATTACCTTGGTCCAAAGCATTTCCCAGGTGAGTAAACTGTTGCAATTTCCGCTCAACACTTCAACGTTTAACATGGTCGTTATCCTTCCCGAGCACCTCATTACTCTTGTTTTGTGTACATTAATTAATTATAAATGTCAAATATATTAAGAAAAAACTCGAGAGTAATTAATATTCCTCTCTACATATATTACGCATTACATTATTAATATTCCTCTCTACATATATAGCTATATTACGACTCTTTTTTCCGATTTCAATTAATTTCCTTAGGTAATTATGAATGTCTGATTTTTTATTATTTATGAAATATACATGTATAACTCCAACAGGGAGGGATATATTTTTCGCAATGTGGATGCAGACACATTAATAAAAGTAACTAATGGGAAGAATACGTGATGACTTCCAACTATATTTAAATGTGAGGAAAACTACGGAAACCTCTCGATTAGGTGTAGTTTATTTGAATGCAAATTAATTCCCGTAAAAATATGTTCTCGGAAGAAAGGGTAAATGTAGTTACGCCGACCTCAAGCGCCTACACTTGACTACTGTATCCCCACTGGCTTACGACGCGGAATGAATTGACTTCATATGGCAACGGTCCGAGTTCGCTTTACAGAGAGTCATCGCTTCAATCTTTCACTACCCCCGCAATACTGCGAAAGCGACGTTTCGGGAGAGTGTGGGGGATCCGAATTCTATGGCGCTCCGGCATTCGGCCCTCCGGTCGAGACTTGGAGATGAAAAGGCTGCTGCTCTTTCAACCGCCCATCTCTTCTCCTCTCCAATGCATCGCCATCCGACTCCCTCGCCAAGGAGATTGTGCGGACAAATGTCAGGGATCTACCACAAACTAACTGCTCTCTTTTCAAATCGGTGGGTCCTCACATGATTATTCGCTGCAAGATGCAAAAATACTACACACGCTCAATAAAATAAAATAAGATTGAAAAATGAAAATAAGTGTACTGCACAAAGATTAAAACGGATATAATTTTTTACATCGCTATCTCGAGGTCCATGCCCCACCGCAGTATCGCTTACGCACGCATTCACAGGTCAGATCTGTAATTAATATGGGCAGTTCACGCGGCCTCCACAAGGCGGTGTTACTTGCACGGGTGATTCTATTTTATTACAGATTCCTGAAGGAAGAAAAATAAATTTTCACTTGATAGAACAGAGTGGAAGTCTCCCTTCTCCTTTACATCACCTGTTCCTTCACCCTCTTGTCTTGCCCGTCCTAAACTAATATCTTTGCATTGATAAAAAAACGAGACTCCTTTTCTCTCTCTCTCTCCCCCACTTCCAGCCATCCATCCTTCTCGACAACGTATCTCCTTCTTGAGGTATATTAAGACGTCCGTCAATCCGCCTCGGTCTGACCCTTCCAACCTCGCCCCATCCCCTCAAAACAAACAGCCAGCGCTCGTAAAACTCCCCGCCTTTATCGCCTCCCTCCAGGTACACGCCAATTTCACGCAAAAATTTAATTCGGGAAATTAAAAAAATCCCGGAAAAGACTGCGGAATACAGTGATGTGACGAAACAGATGCCAACCGATTATTGGAAAACCTTTATCCTATGCTGGAGTTTTCCAGCCTAGCCATTAGATTAATGCTCTCTCACGAAAAATTGGGTATCATTCAAGGAATAAGAGGCATACGAGTACATCGTGAAAAAGTACGCGTGTCCCGAAATCAAAGGGTATTTTGTCCAAAACTTTATGGTGAAAATTTACGAAAATTCTGGAATGGATCTCGGGATGCCAAGTGACCTGAAATATTATCCATTTCCCAGGACTATACGGTACTGTACGCAAATTTGTAGGACAAATCCGACTGATCAACCTTTTCATAAACTTCGAAATTGGATTTTTCAACTATCAAATCACCAGTTTCAAATCACCTGACAATTTATTTCCCGAGCAATGAACATTTGTGTACAAAGGCCGATAGGATTTCGAGCGTAAAATGTACTCTGTTTGTGCCCAACATTTGAGCTACAACCACTTCTGCGCGCATGGAATAAACACTATCATCTAAATCTCTAAATATTTCATTCACGGCTTCCCGTGATACTTCTCAACTCTATAAAAGACTAAATATTTGCAAAACTCTGGATTAGGACCCATTTTTTATCACAGTTTCGATTGAAATTTCGAAAGGAGCGAGAGGAAGACCGACGAACCATTAGAGTGGAAATACGGGAAACACTCGATGTTCTGAATTCAAATTTTCAAGATATTTACTCCTTGAACTATGCAACCACACCCTTAAAATGCATGAGGCTGAAGTGTTCATGGATTCACACAAGAAAACCATTTGTTCACGCATACATTCCTTCAAGTAATATCATTTTATTTAAAGGAAATATTGACGGAATTGAAGATTGTAAAATTACACCACTTCAACCTTTCAAATTCTCCGACAATTTTACTCCGAAAGTTTTCAGCACGCGAGGAGGAGAGTTCGTGGCCTTCCCATTTCCCTGGCTTCCCAGGTGCCTGCATGACTAATTTCCAATCCCGTCGACTTTGCCACGTTCCCTCGAGATTGTGACAACCTAGCCGCCGCAGTTGTTTGTTCTTCCGCGGGAGAGGCGAAGGAACGGCTGGGCGGAGTGATAGGAGGGAGTGGCGAGGGAGGGGAGCGGGGTCGGGGGTGAGCACTTGGGCGACAGTGGCCATACTAATTCAATGACGAACGCGCAAAGAGGGGTTTTGGGGAGGGGCGTGGGGGAGGCCCGGGGGGAGTGAGTGGAGGCGGGAGAGAGGGGAGGAGGGTCCTGGGGCGAAAGGGAATCCAGGCACGCGCCCCCACCCCACCGCTCGTAACCGGAAGGGGCGAAGAAAGAGTGCGCCACGCGCCATTTGCGACCCAAGTCCCCATGCAAGCATCAACGTGAGAATGTTTGCCGACGACACAGCACTATTATGGAGGGAAACATCCAGCCAATGATATTGCGGGATACTCTACCGCATATTAGGCAATATTTCGAACAGATGTAAGCAAATGAGGATGGTATCTAAATTCCAATGAACCGCGATGCACTTTCGGAGAGAACGAAATGGGAAACACATAAAAAATTAAACGGGATTCTTTTGAATAATTCGTGAAAGTGTTTAGCGCCTGAAAATCATTGACATTTCAATCTCAAACTATCTACAACTATTCATCTAGAACACACATCACCTGCGCTTCCGTCTTTTGGTAAATGCGGTTTCATTAGCGAGTGTGTAAAAAACTGTAATTGAAAGTAAAAAGAGGGCGCTATTGTAAATTGTTTTGAATACGAGACAAGTATTTGGGATTGGCTGGAGCCTGCGTTATTACGCCTAATATTTTTGGTAAGGTGCACCACACTCAGGTCCACCTGTGAAGACTCCCACCTGCTAGAATCCCACACTGTATCGGCAAAATTAACCCAACTGGACATATTAATAAATAGAAATCAGAATTCATTGACTTAAACATTCGCCCTTCCCTCACATAACGAACGATCGACACAATAAACTATTTTAAAATCATCCCGCCACCTTCAAATTCGTATTTTTCCCTTAAAAAGATTCGTATAGAAAGGTAATTACGTAATGGACGGTTGGCATGCTAATACTCCCTGCCACACCCCGCCCTCTGATTATAATATGACTGTAAACAATCATCGACATAAATACCCCGCGAACCACCAAAAAGGTGTGTGGCAGGTAGTCTCAGGCGAAATGTCCACATACATTTTGTATCGCTTATTACTAATGCCATTATTACTATGCGTATTTATTTTTATACGTTTGACACACTTGACCTTCGTTCAATAATAGCACAACGTCTTCTCCTTTTTAAATCAATGAGACAAATTACAGAATAATGGTTTCCATGAGGGGACCCCATGTCTGCTTCTCCAGACGATCATTGATTTCTACGCCAAGCTACTCCAAAATGCGCTTCTTATGACGGCAATGATTTCGAACAAAGAAGGTATCACCAGCCGTTGCCAATCCGTTTGAAATTCTTATTTTATAATAACTAGGTCATACTGACGAGAAATCCGCTTTCAACTCTCCACTTACTATTTCAGCTGTAACCAATTTCGTTGCTTTTAAACTTTTTTCATGCTCATGTATGAACTTCATCCGTCATATCTTAAACATAAATCCTCAGACTGGGAGGGAATGTTGAAATCGGAAAGGGAGAAAAAGATCTTATTGCAAGATAGATGGATGCATCTATGTCTTAAGGCGAGATTAGAGGCTATCAACACTACCACCACGGCTCGGGAACATGGACATTGAAGTAGGATAATAGGATTGGATTGGAGGCTTTTGAAATGAGAATGTGGAGAAGGATGAAGAAGGTGAGGTGAACACGAAGGAAAACAAACGAGGAAGTGCTAGGTATGGCGGGGAGGGAGAGGGTATTGTTGGGATAAATCCAAAGGAGGCAGGAAAGATGGTTGGAGAGCATTATGATTGACAATGGAATGATGAAGACTGTGATAGCGGGGAGAACGTAGGGTAGCCAAGGAAGAAGTAGGAATAGGATGGGGTGTAGAAGGAATGAAGGGAGGACGTAAGTATCCGGAGATGAAGAGGGGCATGTTGTAATGTTGGATGTCACGTTATATTTTGTAAACAAGGGTATTGTCGCTGTAACGTTTGCTAGGTTGTGTCCATCCAGAACCTACATTAACCCTTAGATAACCTATTAAAATGATAAAATATATCTGTATATACCCTACAGTCCAATTGCTGGTCCATTGTCAGTCATAGAAATCATATTAATGTAATTCGATTGCAAACTATAAATATGTGCACTTTTTGGAGCAGAAACAAGGATTATGGAATTAATTCTTTAAAAAATATCCGACTTTGGGAGAGCATACAGAAGAGGGGGGAATTAGCTAACAAAATTTAATTTACACAAGTCAAATATTAACCAAGTGGTTTACTGCTATACGGTACAAACAAAGGGTAATAATCGGAAGAAGCAGTGGGACTGGGAGAGGCGGGAGCCTAAATGAGTCACGGGGTGAAGACTGAGGCGCGAACCCTGGGATATCGCCTCTCTCGCCCGTCGCCAGATGGCACGGCGCTACAGCGAGGGGGAGGGAGATACGAATGGACGGTGGGGATCTTAGCCCATCGAAATTAAAACCGCCATTAGGAGAACAAAAATAGAGTATTCCAGTCACTATGGAACACTTCTTCCACATCACACCAGACGTCATAACACACAAAGGTATTCAATTTCGCATAAACACGTAGGCGCCCATTCATACAGCAGAAATAACGATTGTGGATTCCGTGGCACTTTTTATGGAAAAGAGGGCAAAAACTCGCTAGTACTTAATTTTCACATTTTACAGATCATCAAACCAAAAAAAAGACGACGTTCTATAAGCATCAAATTTTGTCTTCAAAACATATATAATTCTGAAACGATCAGATTTAATTCCTTTTGAATTTTGCGAGGCACGCTCATAAAGTAAGAGCCGTTTGGTCACAGGAAAAAAGATACTCATATGAAAGACATTTTATTGACTTTTCAAGTTAGCCACAAGCCTACTTCACTTCTCTACATATTCACCGTTCACTTCTAAGCATTTTTAAGCGTTCACTTCTAAGCATAACTCTCGTCCACTGGACATTCTTTGCTCTTTGTGGTGGTCGGTGAGAATTTTAGGTACCCGCCATGCACACAATTTGTGGTATCCGAGGTTCTCCGTGACAATATTGTAGACAATAGTGCGTCCAAGTAGAGGAAATTGTTCAGCCAGGCCATTAATCGTCAATCGACGATCATATCGCCGTTTTTGTTCCACTAGCGAAACACTTTCATCGATCAGAATCCTGGGCCTGCCACTTCGCTTTTCGTCATGGACATTTGTTCGTCCATTTTTAAAATCACAGCACCATTGTCTAACCTTTCCTTCACTCATAACCGTAGGTCCATAAACTAGGCATAACTTCCGATGAATTTCAACACCCGACAATTCTTTTGCATGCAAGAATCGTATTAGAGCACGCACTTCACAAAGGCGAATGATTTTTACGCTCTGAAATTGCTACAATAAATATAAGCAAATGGCTCTCACTTTATTAATACGCTGCGTAGTTAATATGCAATTGTACAATAAAAATCACTTTCGTTCAATTCACCACTAGAACTCTTTTTTTTTAATTTGGAGTTAAATATATTTACTTGGTTCACCTATGGACCTGTTGACGCTCTTGCGGAGTTTTCGCTATTTAATCGGTTTATTTATTCAGAAAAGGGAATTAGCGCTTCGACGGTATCTTAGTTCGCCTATAAGTTCTGACCATTTTTTGAATAAGCATATCATTTTCAATCAGATAAACTTCAAGAATACGTCAATAAATAATTTCACAATACATAATTTCAGAATCATAAAATATCACAGTCAGACGTGAGACAAAAACATTAGCGAATGAAAAAAAGAGACATTATATCACTGCATTTCGGTAACACTTAACTAGGCAATAACGATCTATTTTTACTATGAACTGGAACTTTGTTATTTTCGACAGAGGCAGGATCGGTAAAAACCCTATATCACGCAGCGCTTTGAAAACAATATGACACCTTAGTGTAATAATATTTTTGAAAACTCATATTTCATGGTCCAACTTTGGGAAAACTGATAAAACTTGCAATAAAATTTTTGATAAATCGGAATTTATTCCTCAGCGACGGGACGATAAGGGTGACCTTGAAGCTACATGTGTCTGCCCTCACCGAGAGATATCTATAAATCCATATTTGAAAGGGAGCACTCCCATCAATGTTAAATAATGATAGGGGTGAATAATATATAACATGCAGAGCAGTTCACTTATTTTCGCAATATTTAGGATGAAAAGAGGCATAGTAGTGGAGAGATTAGAAGAAGAATGACGTTAGCGAAAGAGGCATTTGTACGAAGAGAATTGAAGACGGGTACACAGAATACATCTGAGGTAAAATATTAGAGTATAAACTAATACAGTGCTTTGCTAAATTGCTGTGAGAAGTGATGTTTCAAGCAAGAAGATGAGAATAGATTGGAGTCTTTTATAATATACATGTGCATGTGTATATGTACACCACACCCTTATATATTTTCTTAGTAATCTACCGGTTAAGGTAGGTTTTTGGATGGACACAGCTATCGAATAAATATTTTTGTAACTCCAGACATAACCCAATCCAGCAACCTAATCTCCCTTTTCATCTCTGTGTACTTCTTTCCTCCCTTCATCCCGTCCAACATCCCTATCCAGTTCCTGCCCTTTCCTCGTTTGCCTACCATTCTCCCCTCTATTACCTTCTTTAACATCCCACAACCGCTCAATAAGCATTTCATTCATCTTTCCTGCCTCCATAGGATTTCTCTCAACAAACCCCTCTCCTCACCCACCATCTCCAGCACTTCCTCATTTGTTTTCCTTTCGGTCCATTTCACCTTCTCCATTCTTCTCCGCACCGACATTTCAAAAGCCTCCAATCTACGTTTATCCTCCGGCTTCAGCGACCACGTTTCCGCGCCGTGTTGGTCTGCCGCGCCGGACCATGGTGGTCCAAAACACTTCCGAGATACGTACAGTGTTCTACCTGCTCTATTTTTCCCAAAGACTTCAATGTTTAGCTTAGCCTTCTTCTTCCTGAAAAATCGCATAACCTTTGTTTTATTAATATTGATTCTCATCCTATATCTATTGCACTGAACCTAAAATTCACCCAGCGATTCTATCAACCCCTTAGCTGACTGAGCAACTAATGCTTGATCATTAGCGAACCTAACCGATTTTACGAATTCCCCTCCGACTTTCATTCCTACCTCCAGTTCTTCCCATGCCTCTTTAATCATTTCCTCCACATATACGTTGAACAGCACCGGTTACAATGGGCAACCCTGCCTCACTTCTCTTCCTAACACTGCCCATCCGGACTCTCCGTTCCCCACTCGCACCTGAGCAGTCTGAGACAAGTACAGGTTGTGGATCAGTCTCCTGTCCCTCCAGTCCATTCCTATTTTCTGCAATACACGCATTAATTTTTCCCAATTTACTCTATCAAACGCTTTTTCGAAATCTACAAAACAGGCAAAAACGTCCTGATTGTATTCTATATTCCTTTCGATTAGTGATCTCATTACTGCAATGGCATCACGCGTACCTCTTCCTTTCCTAAACCCAAACTGATCATCCCTTAAGTAATCATTTGCCTTACTCTCTATCCTTTGTTGATGATCCTGAGAATAACTTTAGCTTCGCGGGATATCAAGCTTATTGTTCTGTAATCCTCATATGATGTAGCCTTTACCTTTTTCTGAATAGGAACTAACACTGGTTTCATAAAATCTTCCGGCCAGATTCCTTCCTCATAGATACTACCAATCAGTCCATATTGAGTCTTCTCCCCACATTTTCCTAAACATTTCAACAGTTTCACAGGAATGTTGTCTACCCCCACGGCCTTATTTGCTTCTTATATCCTTTAATGCCCTTTCTATTTCATCGTCGAGTATGCCTGGACCTAAGCTATATTTATCTATGTCATGTTCTTTTTCTAACCTTGTCGGCCTAAGTTCTCTGCCATACAGTGTTTCTATATATTTCTTCCATCTCTCTTGGATTTTATCTGAGTCAACTATATATTCTTACCCCACTTATTTTTAACTGTTAGCACAGATCTTGCCTTTTACTTCCCGATAATAACTTATCCTTGCTGTATAGCTCACCAATATCACCCTTTCTCTGCAAACTTTCCATACCCTCGCATTGTTTTCCACCATTCTTCTTTTGCTTTATTTGTGTCCCTTCTCAATTTATTGTTTAACTGTTTGTACTTCATTTTACCTGACTCTGTGTTTTAATTCTTCTATATATGTATGTATATATATATATATATATATATATATATATATATATATATATATATATATATATATATACATTCAAATACGAAATCCCGCCATACGGCGCACAAATATTCATTCAAACATAGAAATAGGTATAAGGAAAGGGGATAGGAAAACACATAAAAGGCGAACACAGGACATATGGGGAAGGCGGTTTTTGAGCAGATCACGAAAGTAAAAATATTTCCTTAACCGGCATTTGAACACCGGACCTTCCATTTGCCGGGCGGATGTGCTACTAGTTACACCACCAAGGAAACTTAATTTACCCTGAGATCTGCGATGTTTTAAGACGCCCATGTGCTCCGAATCATTTGCCAAAGGAAGGCTTTAGGGAGCTGTTCCACCCACCAAAGGAGAAATAGACAATACACACAAGAAGAGGGGACAGTTGGTTAGAAAGCATATAGTATCATATGGAATAGGAACAGTACGTTTCCGTGGCACGCATAGCCAGAAGAAGAGATGAGCCACATTGGCCAGATACACATTCAAATACGAAATCCCGCCATACGGCGCACAAATATTCATTCAAACATAGAAATAGGTATAAGGAAAGGGGATAGGAAAACACATAAAAGGCGAACACAGGACATGTGGGGAAGGCGGTTTTTGAGCAGATCACGAAAGTAAAAATATTTCTTTAACCGGGATTTGAACACCGGACCTTCCACTTGGGCTCTCCTCTGCCTCAGTTCTGTTCCTAATTCCTCTTGAGAAATGTGGTTGCACCACCGAAAATTCGAGAACTAGTGAGTCCCTCTTTTATATGTTTTAGTTTCTGTGTTTGCTATGACTATTTAGAGAATTTTATTGTGCACGTTCGTGGCTTTTCCAAGAAAGTGACTATATATATATATATATATATATATATATATATATATATATATATATATATATATATATATATATATATATATATATATATATACATACATACATATGGTCTGCCCCATAAAAAAGGAGAATAAATCATGGGAATGCTTATTGCAGATCAAAGTACAAATCACTAAAACTCTTCAAAACAACACTCGGTCATCAACATACCGATGCCAGCGTCTCTGCTATGCCTCCTTGAAGGCGTCGACGGGAATCTCGTTCAGGCACCTCGTGATGGCCTCTTTGACATTACCCAGTGGTCCAAAATGGAACTCAAAGCGGTTGTACTAGGGTTGTACTCAAAGGCCCATGTCTCTTCAACAGTTACCACCTATTCTAAAAAATTCGGATCATTTTCATAGCGATCAAAAAGGTCCAAGGCAAGCTGTCACACAAGCACTCTTCCGACAGCACCTTGGGAACCATCTTGGCACACCTTGGCTAAATCTTATTTCAGAATACAATGCACTGTGTATTCCTGAATATTACTATTACTACTGCTAGCATCTTGGGGGTCAATCAGAATCGAGCATGTGTCTCACTTTTTGCGCATTTTCATCACACTGTGCTGTCGATGGATGTCCAGGGCATTCCTCATCGTCAACCTCCTCCCTACCCTCCCGGGACATCCCGTGCAAGCGGAAAACAATCACTTGAGACATTTCTCCATCTCCATAAGCACCCTTAACCATGATCATGGTCTCCGAAGCCAATTTATGGAGTTTATCATAAAATTGTATCGCATTTCCTTGCTCTATTGAAAGTGGCGTCGTGAATTCGAGACGCGGCCCTCGAACAGGGGTCCAGTCTAGCAGCGATCTGCAGACCGAAACGACCCGCCGATAACTGACGCGGATGCTGTTGCTTTCCACAGATCTCTTACCACTTTTCCCGCCACAAATCGTCTCACACCCGTCGTCCACTTCGCCAGGAAAAATCGCTTTACTTGCTTTTTGGGACAGACCTAGTACATAAATGAATTGATAAAATACCCTAATCGTGTCCATCAAAATAGTAGAAGGGTAACCGTGTTTCGTCAATCTTTCGACGCAGAAATCCTGGTAAGTTTTTAAGAAAAGTATCTGAGGCCTGGAGGCGGCTGATATTTTTCGGTGGTATCCCGATATCTACTTGAGGTGTGTTGTGGAGAGCACTTTGAGTGAGTATGACGTCCGTCCGATGGGACGTTTAGTTGTTGGACCCCTTTCGTTGAGAGTACGCTAATAGCGACGCTGGCTTTCTTTCCACCCCTTCTTTCTCATCCAACCCTGATGAATCAAATGACCTTGGCTGTCGGTCGCCTCCCCTCAAACTACCACTGCAAACCTTTTCCTATTCTACAAGCGCCATCTCTTGGGTTTTCTAAGGACTTATTGAAGAACCATATACTTAGCCCAGGTCTTTGAAACACTGGCTGTTGCTGTATCCAAGGAAAATCGACTACGATTGTAAAATCGAAGCGTCCATGGGACGAGGCGAAGGGACAGCGGGACAGAGTAGGAGAAAGGGTTTAAGTATGGTTGGGCCGACACGAATGAAATAAAGAAATGAAATCGTCGGCCCTGGTGCCGGCGGGGAAACGTTCTCGTCTGCCAACCGGGAGGTTGCGGGTTGGATTCCCGCCTCGGTGGTTTTTCCTCCACCTAGGGCTTGGGTGCATGTAGTTGCCAAATTGTTATATCAATGTTTAAAGTCCGATGTAAAGGTCGAAAAGCTGTTTCCGGACTAATGCAATATAAATAAAGAGACAAGAATTCAAGGATCCGCCCCGGAGAGGCAGAGAAGGGGTGCAGGGGTGGCGAGCGAACTTATCAGAACGGACAAGGTGCGAGTATGGCAATATGATTACGAGACGGTGTTTTGCTTCTCGATTTGCATATTCGGAATTGATGGGCGCGGGAAGCTTATGTGCGCCATTAATTTATTCCTTCGGGAAGAGAGTGAGATGGACAACATTGACCGGCAACCTGCCTAACCGAAGCCTAGTGCCTGTGGGTTGATGCCTAGGGAAATTGCCGTAGGACGACAATGTGCGACGCATTGATGAATCGTACGACAATAATTACCGCTCCAATTGAAAGAGCCAGGACAGATGTAGGCGATTTTTTAAAATTGAACAGCACTACATGCGAGATAATCCCTTGAGTGTTTTTACCAAAATTCCTTCTGATAAATCAATGGGGACAAATTTTCTCATTCGGACAGAAAGATGGGCCTTCCTGTTTCTTGTTCTTCGAAAATGAGGTTTTATACAACCTCACGGGGAAACGAGCATCAAAATACATAATAGACACGTCGAAACTGGTCGTAACTGATATTTAGGATATATTTTTGGAAAATCATCAGAGGTTAATAACACTGGATAGTTTATAAATAATAAATTCATTGACTAAATTATTTTCCCTACTCCTCCTCAATTTCCTATATTACATATCTTTTTTTCTTTTAAATTATTTCTGAACTGATTGGTTCATATTTCGACGGTAGTACCTAGTCATTAAAGAGTTATAACCCAAAGTTCGACCGCAGGTAAAATTACTACTGTCTCACTTCGTATTGCGCGCGTCTGCGTATGACCTGGGAGGGTTGATGAAATAGACTGCATCATATTCCTTCTCTTGAAGTAGCGAATCAGTGAACTATCTAACGCAATTTTAATTTCCGGAACAATCAATACCACATGAAACTATGAGGTAATATTTAGTAAAGCATGATTAATATATTGCCAGAGTATTATTACCATCGTCTAACACCGTTGATCTTTAATGTAAAGAGCGTATTTTTGCCAAAGCTTGATAAATAAAATGCAAACGCCATTTATAAGGAAAATGTGCCACAAAGAGCTCACACCACCCATCGGTTTCCATCTTCATTTCTATTCGAAAGAACAATAAGATGGTAACCTACTACATTCTTCCCACTGCAAGTCGAAGATGATGCCCTAAAGAACTAAATAAGCCTAAAGCGGAGTGCGACCGAAAAAGGCACTTCGGAAATCACCAAGGGAGAGTGTTGCAGGAGGGCAATTTTTCACCCCCCACTCTCCCCCCCCCCGTCCATCTCTTTGGGCAGGTTACAGCATCCAGCCGTCAGGTGCCACGGAGGTGATATCGCACATAATTACACCCGTATATCAATCATCGTATCACAACATCGTTTACACGCACCACGAGGCGAGATAGAGTTGCTTTGGGTCAAATGTCGAGTCGATTAACGATGGACGGAGACACCGATAGGGTGAAAAATAGGTATTATTTACGAATAATTTCAAAAGGATACCTATATGCCAGAGACCAAAATGAATAAAAGAAGTTATTTCCATGAACTTCCCAATAATTATAACGCCAAGCGACGGAACTTCACAATAAAAGAAAAGAGCTCGTGTATTGTACTGCCCTCCCTCCTCCAGTGAGGGCATGTGCCCACAGATGGACTAAGGGCTCACCCTGCGCACATGCCCCAATGTCACGAGAGACTACATACATCAATGGATGTCTTCCCCATTACAAATAATAGATGAGTTCACCAAGGATGGAACAAGTTCCAAAAAAATGAGAAGCATCACAAAGGCCCAGTGTGCGAAGGGAACGCCATACCCCAAGTAATCATGTGCCGTGACGATTCCGTGATCCCCGCTAAATTTTCGTCGAAAAGCCGTAGCTTCGTTTCTGAAATCCTACAGAAAGGAGACGATAGCAATAAATGCATCGTAGCTCACAATAGAGCAAATAAATAACAATATGAAGCCGGATATGCGGATCATCATTCAAGTAATGTCCCTAGTTGGTGATTTGCATAGGAGATAAAGGAGGGAGGGGCAGGTCGTTCGCAAGGGACCAAATCGTTAAAATAGAACTAGAGTAATATTTCCTATAAAATAGAGCTTACGCCCATTTTATTTTTTTAATGAAAAACACATACGATGGCCTCTATTAATTTAGCTTAAATAAACGCTTCAAACGAGGCGTTCATTCACGGAATGTCAAAGCGAAAGCACTAGCCTTTCCAATTAAGAAACTATCGAAGAGATACAAGTTATCAAGAAGTTCATAATCTTCTTTTGCTGGAAGTAAAAACTAAAAAAAAATAGGTGGACTCACACTTTTTAATCTCTACAGCAGTACTTTACAGATTTAATGCACAGTGAAAATACACGCCATTAGATTTATCCTAAGCACGCATCATCTTTCATAGCAATTTAATTCTTTAAATGTGAAAATTTTGACATTGCACCGATTCTCACTAAATACTGATTAAATGTTTCAAAAAGTATTCGGCGGCGATAAATGCATAAGGGTGGTGCTAAAACATACTTCCCTTATTATACTTATGGAAATGTTAGTTTCTAACCTCTTAACTTTCGAAGGGATCTATAATACGCTTCATTATAGAACTTTTGATCCGACTATGAGCTCAATGACATCAAAATCATATTCAGAAGCTCATCATCATGCGACTGCATACATATTTTTTCAGTTCCAATTAACAAAAAAGCGAACATTTTCATTTATGGACGACTTTTCTCGATTTCAGCCCACCCTGTGCCATGTGCGAGTTCCCACAAATTCTGCAACTAACCTAACCATAAATACGGCTTAGATTTTTTACCGGGTTGTATTATCCCTTTGAAATCTAAGGCATTACCGGTTATTTGAATTTGAAATACGAAAAATTTGAATGTTGGTTCATTGGCCCAATCCTCTATTCAATAAACCAGCACGCTTCCTAATTTGTGTCTACCACTCGTGAAACGCGATCATTTTAGTTCCAAAATGCGTTCTTAGAATATCGATAAAATATGAAAAATTTTGAAATAAATCACGACTTATAAATTCCTTGTACGCGAAAGAAATAATATTCTTAGGATTTCAACCTAGTGATAACGCGGCCACGGGAAAAGACAAATGCATGTCGAGCAAAGAAAACAGATCAGTTTCAATGTGAAAAGGAGGGAATGTAGGACAGAATTCCTCCAGGAGAAAATAGATTCATTGGAAAAGTAATGAAAATAACGGGAGTCAAAATGAAATATGTATTTTATGGAATAACCGAATTGGGCTAATCGAAAGGAAGATTGCACGTTAACATTGAGAAGAGCATTCATAACTGGTGCAACACCACCAGAGAAGAAGACGAATGGAGGTATGTGCAAGAATTATATAATTATGCGAAGTTTGCTGTGAAATACATCAAAACTGGTAAAAAAAATATAAGAGGAGGAAAAATTGAAGAGAACCTCTCAGAAAATCAAAACAGCTTTCGAGCAAAGGAAAGAAAAAAAGGGGGAAAATAAGCCTATGGCTACATCGAAGAAGATTGGTCTAAAAGTCACCGTTCATCTCCATCGTGGATTTCGAGGAGACAGAGAGACGATGTGCTATACAGACTCATCGAAATACTTCAAGCAACCTCGCACAAATTATTCAACTTATAACAAGGCGTACAGTGAACAGTTCGAATAAATTAAGGACAATACGTATACCTGAAAGAAGATAAAAATTGTCCGCTGAGCACATGGCATCGCAGAAATCGTAGAAAATCGGAAGGAAAGGAGTCATCATTGAACACAATGTCCCAAAGACAAAATTAAAATTACAAAATAAAATTGAAGGAGATTGTTAAAAGTAATGGGTAAAAGAAGAAAGTTGAGGTGAGATCAGGAAAATTCGAAAGAGCAAATTCCTTCGAAAACTTTAGAAAATAAATAATAAAACGGAATGGAAGATAAGAGGTATCAAGTGTATAATACCCGCTCAAAGAAGACGTTCGTGATATGGGGACCCCCAATCTGCGGCAAGAAATTGAGTCAGAATAAATGAGGCACTTCACGAAAAGCTTTGAGTGAAGAGAGACACTGAGTGAATCAGAAGCATGAAAATCTAGGAAATTGCCCAAAACGGGAATAAATACTTCCGTGCGTGGTGTTGGCATCGCCTAATAAAAATTAAACGGGCACGGACAGAAATTAAAATATACACTCAAGGGAGCTAAATGCTTCGAAGACTTCAAGGGAAAATAAACATTTGGATTGGAAACGCCGCGAGAAACTTAAAGGAAAATCTGCAAACGAAAAGACAATGAGTGAATTATGACGGAAAATTAAGAAATATCCGTATTCTAAGCACGACTAAAATAAGTCCTAGAGAAATATACGTACAAAACTTTAATGAAACTAGCTCTTGAGAGGGAAATATGGACTGTAGACTCCGGTATTTGGACTGAAATAGTAAGTGGATGAAAAAAATACTGTTAACTAAATTTTTGGCAAAGGAAAAATCAGGCATATTTGAGGAAAGCGGATAAAACGAGAAGCGGTGGTCCCATTTGCGAATCTACGAGCAGTTCAGCAGATTAAAGCATCTCTCCCCCAGAGAGGTTTTCAACTCACGGTTTTTCCGCAGTGATTCATTTTCAATTAGTGCACAAACACCGGGTGTACAACTTTTAGAAACCTCAACACTATTTAATCCTTCCTTTCTGAAAGCTAAAGCTATTATCGCATGAAATAAGTCAGTCGTAATCACAGATTCAGCTTTAAATTATAGTTACTCATATGAACTCATCTAAGCCTCTCTCATCTTTCAATTAGAAATTTACAAAGTCATTTTTTAGCTCCTCCTCTTTTAATCTCTTATCATAAAAATATTAGTGCATTGAAAAATGTTTACTTCCAAGTCCTCAGTTCTATTTCTAGGACACTGAGAACACTTACGCTTTTGGTCAAATATTTACCAATGTAAATCTAGTTCAGTATAGCGGGCAGGAGGATTGAATTCACCTGGATACACCTCCAACAAAAGGCTTCGGCACAAAGAATTTTGGAAACAACTGAGTAGGAGTGTTCACTTAAATAACCGGTGTACAAATGTTGCACGATGTGACTAATCGATAAGTTATTCATAGAAGCCCACACAACAGTCAAACCTCATGGAAAACGTTCGTCCAAAGACGTCCCTGAGGTGCCATAACAACTCCTCCAAACGAAAGAGCGTTGACAAAAAACACTGAGTTAGGAAGTGTTCAGGTTTCACTCGAATTCGAAAGAACAGCAATGGGATAACAAAATTCTGCTAATATTTATGTAAACACTGACTAAATAATTCCATGTTGACAAACAGAATTACCGGGATAACTTCCGTTTCCCATTTTCCAAATAAAGTTCCCCATTTCTAAGACAAATTTAGCATGTGCAACAGGGTAAATTTTTATTAAGACCATTGTGGCATATAAGAAACGGATGAACTTTATGCCAAATTCACTGTTTGGAAAAAAAGGTATTCCGTGACGTAATCTGAAATACCTTCCCTTCCTTAAAGACACTACGTGACGCCCTTAATGGCTACAACTTAAACTATCACGACTTTTAAAAACAAAGGTTAAAATTAGTGATAAAAATGCATATATATATATATATATATATATATATACATATACATAATGCACACATAACATAAACGCAATGCACAAAGTTAAATACTAAGAACTCTCAATGTAGGTAACATTGGGATCACGCCTGTTTTACGCCGTGTCTGGCGTGCAGTTCATTGAATCCGAAGTGTTTCCTATGGGATACCAAACAACTCTATTGGGGAATATGTACCAGTAAATATTCACCATGCTAACTTAATTATTAAATCTCTTGCAGAAATTTGAAGGGCGTCTCTTTATCAGTGATGTTGAAAATGCATTATTGCCCCCATCGTACTACTGTAGGAGAGATCATGCTAATAAAGCTAGAGAGATTAATAATAAACTAAATAGATTTAAGATGTAATTTTTTTCATGAACGATTAGGGATCATAATAACATTGTCCAACCGCAGTAGGGTCATATATTCGTATCAAAATTAGTCTGGCGTGTATTCACCCCCTGCCACATACCCTAGCGTTGGCTTGCGGGGTACATAAATAATAATAAATACCATATACGCAAGTGGTCAAGGCAACAATTCAATTCCCTTCCCTCTTAGAGTGCAAAAACAATTTCCAGCATCAATTTTTTTCATATCCACTCGGTATGAGTAGTAACTTGCAACTGAAGATTCACACCTATTGGGTAAAATATCAGCCACAATTCATGATGTACTAATATCAAATAATAGCTATATTCAGTACTAGAGATATCACCCAGAAAAAGGTATTCATACTTTTCGTGCAATAAAAACTTGAATTTAATTTAAATTGGATTACGTGTCTTTCCTGATAGCGTCAGTTACAGAAATGATGTATTAACGTGGTATGGCTTAAACCCCAAGTAGATGATTTCAGTGCCTTAGGAAGTGAAATGTAAATGCAGTTATACGTATTATGGAGTAACTGACAGCTAAATTCCTGTTGTTTGAGGAGAGCAGCGGTACTATGCCGTATTATAACCACGATAAAACAAGGATGAAATTATTACCCGAAAGGCTTAAGAGGACAAGACGATCTACACTCATATAACAGCCACAGTCTCCGCGAAATCAATTGCATTGGCCTTCCTGAAAACTGAAGCATAGGATGAACTGATCGGAGTGCTTGATTTTCAACACTGATGCCCCGAGGACATTCGCTAGGATAATTTTCAACGGTGAGACGCGAGGACGCGCAGGTGATAGCAATCATTTCACCATCACCTGGAGGACCCTTCAGCGCCATGCGTGGCTGTGAGCCTTTCCCGTGTGAGGAGAAAGCTTGAGGTGCACACCACAGGAGGCGCTCTTGCACCGTCGGACGCAAATCGCGGATGGAAGACGGGGGAGCGGTGCCGATCCCGGGAATGGTAGCCAATTCCGCTCGCACACACGGGAGTAAGAGAGCCCATAATTGACGGTGCAAACACGAAAGTCTCGTCAGCGCCACCGATGCTATTTATCAATACCTAGAGCAACAAAAGCAAAATCATAGGCGAGCATTAGGTTATTTGCTGACGAAACAGTAATTTGCAGGGAACCAATCAAGCGAACTGGAATTTACCATCGATGTATGTCTTAATCCCATTAACGGCAGATATACGTACGTCGGGGCAAATGGGAATCTAGACCATGAAAGCGAACAGCGCTGCGTTCGCTGGAAAAAAATCTTACCTAAATTTTCGATGGCGCGGCATACACGTAAAAACTTCGCGGCATGCTAAAGAGTCACTTCAACTTTGGATTAGAGTTTGGGAAAAACACATTTCTGGCCAAGTGCACACCCGCTTTGAAGAAACTCCAATCCATGAAGAGATGAATGGGAAATTAATTGGAAGAGGACGAAAAAGGGAACTGGGTACATATCACGAATGTATTCGTATAGATAACGTCAAACGCAAAATATGTCTAGACTACTTTGTAACCAAACGAAAGAATTAATTTATTCAAATGAACGATCGGTAGGGAAAAGTCCTATTCGTGAATAAAAGTATCAAGTTTTGGTAAATCTGATTACTTCACTATGAATACGTATAATAACAATAATATATATATACCGAAAGAAACATATCGACCAATGAAGAGGGGTTCACGCCCTTTAGTAATAATAATTGCTCAAATGAGTAGTTAATTGGTTAAAATCAGTAGGGTAGTTAAAATAATAGATTAGAGAAATCATGCATTGGTAAAAGGAGTCTTTCCAGAGTGTCAAAAGTATAGAAACGTATTTATGCTGCTATATGTCATTTGTGCCCTCTATTTTTCATTTGTGCGCGATGGAGTTGCCATCTATTATCATATCTGTGAAATATCTGATACCTACAATTCATTTATGTTGTCCACGCCTAATTTACAGCTATTGCGTTCACTAGTTTCTTGTTAATTTATTGTGTAATTGGCACCATAAATTTCAATACGATGGAAAAGAAGTCATAATATGCTGCAATTCCGAAAATAACCTTTCAAAATGAATGTGGTAGTGAACAAATAGTACCAGAAGAGTAGGAAATGGCATTATCAAGGAGCATTCATTGAAGTACGAGACACACACAATGGCGTAGGCATATTTATAAATTATATCTTAACATATTTGGTAAAATTAAAAAGAAAAATAGATTCATTATCATGTACCCTGTGTATGATGCAGATGCGTGAATTACTCAGCCTGTAAGTGTACTATGGGTCATGAGACACTTACGTATAATATTAATTTTAATAAGGCAACTCGGGATATGCAGTAACCGTTGAGTAAAAAACATGACGAAAGAGGTCGTCCCTCAAATTTTCAGGGTTGTTCAAACTTGATTTTGCTGTGGTGGCGAATGTGAAAAAAGGCAACTAACAGCAAATTGTCGACGGGGTACGTTGATATTACATTTTCTAGTTCGTCTAATTTGCCGATAGAGCCGAGATTCTTCGCAATTACTCACGGCTTTCACGAGTGATCTCTCCATCCCCGTAAGCCCCGGTGCTTGGTGAAAGCCACGGTTGTAGTTGAAAGTTAAGAGATACTGTTTAAGTATATTACGGTACGGCGGTGTTTCACGGAAAATTTTATCGAAGAGCACTGCATGTTATTGTTACATTCCACACATCTGTTTGGTGTCGCGAGTATATTTCATTAAATATGTGCATTCATCCGATTACATAGTTATGATATTTTTGTGGACAATACTAAAAGGTGCTTCTTTCAAAATACCAAATAACTTGTAAAGACCTTGCTTTTAATTACGTATGATATTAATTTTATTATTTTTTCTTCAGCTAATTCCTTCTCCTATGGAAACAGGACTGCGATAATATTAAAAAAATTAACGATAAATAAAGGTTGGCGTTTTGCATAGAACTCTGCAAATAGAATTCCGCAATATTATTATAATTTTCTAAAATCTATCTAAAAAGGAAAATTTTTATATTTACGTGTATTCTTGATTTTTCAATTATATCTCAGAATATGGTTTATTCGTCGAAATAGTTGAACCAGCTAAACTAAAGATTATATGGCCCTTTCAAAATTAAAGATAGAGGCAGAGAGAGCCCTTTTTGCTTAAAATACAAAGACGGATGTAAGAGATCGTCGTGTTCCCTACGTCGCAGTAAATGGGCAGGTAAATGGAAACTCATGTGACGAAAACTACGTGTGGCACTTAACGAGGACAACTCATTCCACAGATGGGGATAGCTCTTCATCATTCTGTGATGATAATTTACGCAAATAGTAAAATAAGCTTTAATTTATCAAAAATAATCGCTCTAATTAAAATATTCCTGGAGGAAAATATTTTTCCATCCCTCAAAGGAAGCTTATATACTTCTAAGTAGATACAAATAAAAATAAGGAACATATCAACCGTTTTAATTTGGGGAATAATGATTTAATTAATATTTTACAGAGCCCGCATACAGGGGCCGTGCGGGTTGCCTGTGTAATGGAATATTTGAATTTTCGAGGATTGCTGGAGGTAGGAATAGATCAGGAGAGGAGTTAAATTTTCCTATGGGAACTCGAAAAAACTGTCTAGAGAAATAATTTTTACCGGGTGCATACATTCTGTCTTTTCCGATTCACAAAGAAAAATCTTACCAAAAACATTGTCTCTGCAGTAGAGCTGGGTCCTTAGCACCATCTTGAAAACTAGCACATAAACGGTGTTTTATTTGAAAATATACACGCATTGTGTCCAATAAAGAAGAAAATTATCTAGTGCTCACCAAATGACACAGGGGTTAAATTGAAATTGATGATTAATTAAATGAATGACTCATAGTAACTCATAATTTCGGGATGAAAATATTTTAGATATTAAAACATGGCGTGAACAAATATGTTTACCACTTATTTTATAAATAAATGTCTGCTCCTTATGTAATAAATAAGATATTTAATTATTTTATACAAATACTTAACGAAACTATAGCCTGAACATAAAAGCTTGCTTCTTATCTTATTGAATTTTCAACTGTGGAAATACATCCATTATCCTGGGAGATACCTTTAATTTTTCTGGAGCCTTCCGATGTCTCCAAAAATCTCCATATTTATGCATGATGTAAATATACCGTATGTGTATTGAGAACATTTTTTTCCGTCTTACCAACAATATAAGCTATGCACTTTGATAAACAATTACTTTAAAAGAAATTAGTTACTATTTGATAAATAAAATCTTTTAATTTTAAATTATGTTTACAGAAATATTTAATGAATGATGTTCAAGAGCAGTTCATTGAACGTCATTCAGTGAGATAAGTGCGGCTCGTATTATGATTGTTATTATGGGATAATAACTTGTTTTAGTTGAGGGTGACCATCTTAGTTAATTATTTGATTTTAACGACTAAAACTTGGCGAATCGCTTCTTCCATCTGCATTAACATTTCCGCAGCCTGGTGCTGTCCCCATCGTGTTTTCCAACTTCGATTTTTAAGTTTCTTTGTTCAATCTACGCCAGGATATTTTTATAGCTATAGATAGCGTCTATCTATCTATAGATTTATAGATAGCGTCTTTTAAGATATAATAGGAACCAGTAGCACAATTTTTTATACACCGAAGTACCTGACAAAGTCAAGAGTTAATTCTTCATGGGTGCAGATTGAGGAGAGAAAGACCTCGTCCTGTTGACCAGTTACGTCATTTTACGACGCAAGGATGATGCGACATAAAGACGCTAAATACGACTTCTTTACGACGAGCATATTTTCTATAAAACGAACGTACAGGTCGTGAATCTCTCTTGTAACGACTGCAATTCAATCATACCATACCAATGGTTATATAGCATCCAGTGAATACATCACGCCGAATATGAATTGACAGAAGTTATCTGCTTGAGCGAAATCTTCAGCAAGCATCGTAAAGGCAACAAGGAAAGGATACCTATTGATAACGGTCTCTAAGCAATACTTTTACATCCGTCGCCTAGCGTCAAGTCTTCATATACGGTGTGACATCCATGCTCTTTTCTGATCTATGACGTCTTTCATGATAACCATATCATTGTCAGATTTGAAATATCCCATAAATGTAGGCAGCGCTCGCTCGTTACCAATTCATGCATTCATTGATTGACTCAGCTGCAGTGAGTTCTTGTGCACAAGAGTTCTGTTCTATTGATTTGAATGACTAAGGCTCAGCTATCTCACCCAAAATTATAACATATTTCTCTAACATTCTCTTGCTGGTAGCCGTAAAAATACGACTTCATCCTGCAAATCTGCATGCATAAAAAAATCAGAATGTAAACTTTGACATGGTGCGTGGCCCTGTACGGAGGGAGAGCATGCTCGTTTCAGCAAGGCGATTGGGGTAGATTGGATATTTTCCAGATGTGAATGTGGAAAAGATGGAAAAGGTAAAATGGACGGTAAGTAATACAGACGAAGTGGCACAGTGGGATTGGAAAGAGGATTGTTGGGAGAAATCCAAAAGAGGCAGGAAAGGTGGACGAGGAGCATTTTTATGTCATCGTATATAATGTTGAAGACTACTATACAGGGTAAAATGTTAGGCAAGCGAGGTAGGGAGAAGAAAAGGACGTGCATTACAGACTGAATGACGAAGAATGAAGAATGCATGCGGAACTTAAGAAGGGTATACAAGGTTTGCATAAAAAGCAACGGTAGCAATTTTTACCTGACGTATACGTCAAGTGTTGAATTCAGACCGTCAGTTAAGTGTCTGCATGAACGCAGATGGTATTAATATCGATAATATGACAGTGCACATCATTATCACTAAAAGTTTGGCGATACGAAAGATCTGGTCTAAACTCGTCCCGAAGATCTTTACGTACGACCAATAGCAGAGGCGAGTGTCTCCTAGGAAAGACCTTATGCAACGGCATCGCGACGACTCCCCATTCCCCTTGCAGTCCCGACTTGACACCAACAAAATATTTCCTATTCCCTAAAAAAGTGAAATCCTCTCTCAAGGGGCACCACCATGGGATCCTAAGTGTCATCAAAGAAGCTTGCACGCGTACCCTTAAGTACCTTCTTGAGTTCGCCCACCAGGGAACCTACGAGTCGCAGAAAAGCCACTGACTAAAGTGTGTCAACGCTCACGGGATGGACATCGAAGAATATTAAGGTATTGTAGCAAGATCTGAAATAAATCTATTTTTCCGAAACTTTTCCTGATAGTTTTCATACAAACCACATAAAGTAGTGTGGGATGTCAGGAAGCCTGTTGATTAGGTTCAGAAATGTAGCGCTACTCTGCCTTTGTTCATATAAAGCCTACCTTAAACTGTAGACCAAATAATAAAAACAAACAGTCACAAGAAGAAGGCATCACAGCAGCCAAAAAGGAAAGACTTCACGGCCTCCTATGATGCTCGAAAGCACTCCGAGGAATAAGGGGATATTAGGAATTATTCAACTCGGAAAATGTCCTTCATATAGTACCTTGACTACGCACACTGATGCTTTTCCTCTACAAATCACCGACTCCAGTTTCCAGGGAAACCGCCACTTTCGCTAGTCGATCGGTTTCAAACATGCCGGCGCATTAGTCGCGCCGTGGGTGGAATTGCAATAATAGCGTTCGTCGCTGCGCGCAGGGGAACAAAGCGAGACTGGCTGCCGATAAGTGCGTTCCGCTTGAATGAGCCAGCGCCACTTGCGCGCCCAGAGACAAGGGAGCGGCTTAATCAATTCAGCTCTGGCGACCAAATTGAAATCCCGCGCACCTCGTTGGTTATTCCGCGCAAACATCAATTAGATCACACTTCAAGCGATAAGAGGCTTTGGAAAGTGATTACAAGGAGCGTATTGCGTTCACAATCGAAATTGCAGACTGATGCGAACTTTGGTCTCTTCTGAGAAATATTTATGCCCGCCAGGAAAATTCACCGGCGAAAATTCCCTCTCGAGATCATGATTACCAGATAATTAATTTCAATTATAACCGTCACACATTATTCCCCACGATTACATTTGCAAGCACTATTTTCAAGCGCGATGAATGAAAAAATTGATGTAAAACGTAGAGGAAACACGTGAAAATTTAAAACTATATTGCGTGTGTGGACATTTTTCAGCAAATCTAAAAAACTTTTCCGCACGCAATTTCGATCCAAATGAATCGAATGTCCTGCATTCGCTAAACGTTTTCAAAGCAAAAGAGTGATTCGACAATTGAGCTCCAATTAGAACACAAGAGAAAACGAAAAAAAATTAGATAGCGAATGATAAGCTATGGTCATTTATTCTTTTGATTTCAAACGCTAAAGTTTTGAGTCAAATAATATCTTTTACGATATTTTCAGACCCATAATGTAAAATAATTTTACCCGGAGGTCTACTAAAAAAAGGCTCACATAAATTGCATTGCAAGAAAAGTGAATCATGGGGTGAAACCGATATTACGAAGGCAACTAGGAAAAATGTCATTAATTGATTTGGCAATCGCTCATTAAGTACGAGATAACTAAAATAATATTTATCAATAAAACTGCTCAACCTCTACGGGTTGCGCAATCTGAAATGCAAAAAGATCCTATTGAACCGAATGATTTACTAGGTTTTTATGAACCGCAAATGTCATACATGTAGTCGGGCATATTCAAATTAACTGAGACATTAAGGCCTTAAATAGCCATACGCTCTTAAATACTCATCGAATATTTGTTTAGAGTTTATCCAATATTGGCCAATGTCTGCCGCATAAGCAACGATAGAAGCTTTCTTAAGGAGGAGGGAATTGTTGACAGGGACGTTGACTTAGGACGTCAAAAAAAGAATCGTCAAGACTGTAATATGGAGCGTAGTTATGTACGGCGCTGAAACATGGTCATTGAAGCAGGATGAGAGCCATTGATCGGAGGTTTTTGAAATATGATTGTGGGGAAGGATGGAAAAGGTGCTGAAGTGGACAGAAAGGAAAACAAACGAGGAAGTGCTGAGTATGGAGAGGGAGGAGAGAGAGGATTGTTGCAAGAAATCAAAAAGAAGCAGGAAAGATGGATATAGAGCATTCTGATTTGCTGATGGGATGCTGATGACTGCGATAGAGGGGAGAATATTAAGCAAGTGAGGAAAGGACAGAAATGGGATAGAGATGTTGGACGGACCCCCTGGAAGGGAGGAAGGAAGTGTACGGAGGTGGAGAGGGGCTTCTTGCAGAGTAGGAAGTCTGGTTGTGTTTTGTTACCAGAGGCAAAGAATTACATGCATATCATTGTATAGCGTCCATCCAAAACATACCTTAGAGGGTATAATACCACTGATAATAATAAAATATGAAATAATGACGAATAAACGATGTTATAATGTTTAACAACAACAATTTGTAATGTTTAAACGACATTTCTCGCCAATAATCCCACATCTATGGCGGTATGGATTATTCTACAACTTCATCGTCTTCATATAGATGGATAAGCTGAAAGAATAGATTATGAACACCCATCGCTATCATTTCCACACATAATTAATTTAGATATATAAATGCCATTGTGATTATTCCTAAAATTCAACTGTGCTTCACAAAAATGTCTCCGAAATTGACGAATATTTCAATTAAAAAACGTTAGTTTCTGGGCCGTAACAACCAGGAGAAATGCTTGACAACATCAAAGTAAAGAACTGAATGATCCAATTACCAGAATTTGACGGGATGCCTGTTGAACCAGCTAGGCCAAATGCCACGGGCCCTAGCTTCTAGCCGAAGAAATAAGTTACCACGTTGTTTGGCGTTGATTTCTCTCGATCAACTTTCGTGTTAAGAAATAACAACGAACGACCATCTGAGGGTGTTTAAGATCCAATAATTTGATACACCCTGTCTAACTGTCGAATTGCGTGCGCAGTGCATAAAGAAACTAAAAACGAAAGAACACTATGACACAATTATTGTTATCTTGTACGAAGTTCTGTTATCTATACGAAAGGCCACTGCGAGAAAAAGCTCCATAAGAAATGGGAAAGGTGCCTCGACCAGAGGAAGAAGAGCTGTTTCCAAATTTTTACTACTTTTCACAAGTTTTAGAATTTTTGCGACTCAAATACACATGGCAAAAATTTTCACAAAGGTGTTAGCCGTAAAAATGACAATGAACAAGAACCTCCCCTACTTCTCCCATAGCTTGAGCCACCTCATGTAGGGTCGTCGAGTGTGGACAGCCTTCACTTCCCTCTCTCCTTTATATCTGGTGGTACTGGATAACACAATATAATCTGCACATGGTACACACTTTCCTAGTGATGACATTCATGGCTAAAACAAAGAGATTAAATGGGATCCCTAATGTCTTATTCTAACTGAGAAATTCCCCGTTGGGCCTCCATTGCTTTCCACCAGGGCATCAGCTCCTACATACCCAAATGCGACAATCTCGTTTTGCAATAATCATTAGCCTGATGTTTGCAATAGGAAATGCTCACTATTGTGTTACCATTTACCGGAAACTATACAATAGTTATTATTGCGACATTTCCCGCAATGCCTTTGAAACTCCATTGGCTTTTAGGAAGATTAGTTTAGAGTCTAATCAATTAAGTAAATTTGAGGGGGATTAGGTTTCTGAGGTGCATTTGGACAACTCCCATCTTTCGATTCCTGATTTTACTCTTTATAGCCTCTCCTTCGACCCGACTTCAATTTCCACCGAGGGCCTCAGTGTTTTCACCCCGCCCTCCTATTGACTTTCCCTTTTGTAAGACTTTTCCCCAAAGCCGAAATTTTAATTCGCTCCCATGAATCCCCAGTCATTTAATCCTGCATGCTGCCTCGGCTGATCTCCCTCTTCTACCCTTTCCTATTTTTACAATCCATCATCACGCTTCGATCTATGCTGCGGCGACCTTCCCATTCATAACCTTATACGAGTTCCTTTTTCTACGAGTTATTCCTTTCTCTAAGCGCTGCCTTCTGCACAACAGAATATGAATCTTTCCCCACGGTTACATGTCTCCATTTCATGTTCGACCCGCTGTACAGTAGCCTGTAAATCTATCCAATTTCTTTTGCTTCGTTCCCATTCTTTCCCGCCTCTTGAGCACATGGAAGTTACATCTTCCTTTCCATCGCATTCGCCACCTATTACCTCCCTAGCCTCTCCTGCTCCCCTATTTAACGACACTTTAAACGAAATTTCTGGAATCGTTTCTCTGCCCTCGTCTATCCCATAAGAGGTGTCCCAAACTCATTTTTCTCAGGGGTTCGGCGAAATTCCTGCACGTCCCTTGTCGGGAAGGCGCTGCAATTTCCGAGGTACCTTTCACTCTACCCCTTTATGGGCCGAGGCACCGACCGCAAGACCTTCCTGGGGTCGAACCTTCACCACTTATTCGGGCTCAGGACTGGCACCATTTTGTGCTGGATCACACCCCGTGTGACGCCTAACCGTCCACTTCTAACTAATTTAAATTCTCACTTCTATTGGTAATAGTAAGGCGGTGAGAGTTATCGACTAAAGAGATTACTTATTTCAACCTGGAGAACGGTAAAACATCATTGCATGACAACATTTTAAATTAGTGAAGGCAAATAACATTTTATTCAACAGTATTTCAATCCGTAGACTGATTAACTATATCCATCATCTCTTTTCTCCCTAATGCTAATTCACTGAACCTCGCCCTTCCGTTTAATTTTCCACTCCTTATTCGCCCTTTGGATTTCCTCTTTAGCTCTTCCCTTGTATAATAATCGTTATAAATCAACTGTCTTTAGGTGTGTTCAATATGCCATGCTCTTCTTTGCCTTATACCGTTCCGTAATTCGCTTTCCTCCGGCTTAACTTTTCTCTTACAAAGTTTATTCTAATTTTATCATTAATAAGGTGCATCTTTTAATTTAAAAGATGCATTGAATTTTCATTAATATTCCGTTTGACTGTAATGAATTAGCTTGAAATTTAAAGCACAACAAGAATAAGTTTTACGGAAGTTCATGCAAAAGTTACGGTCAATAAAGAATGGAAGTCAATCTTAACTGAAAAATGATCCTTATGCTGTGAACTGACTTAATTTTCCTTTCATTGAATACGAATCTGCAGAGTTTGAAACAACGATCGAAATAAAAGTTACACCTCCAAACTACTTTAGATATATTTTTGAGAATATTTGAATTAGCTAAAGACCTAATTCGGTTGTGCAGCATTTTTTCCCGGGTAATTAATTACACGCATAATAGGCTCTCTTGAACTTATTTTTCGCTAGATTCGAAAGAGACGTCGATATGCATTCAAAAATCGACCCGACCACGCTTTATCTCCGCCGTTTCCTCTCCTCGACGAACTGCCTCGACATCTCCGTCGACTAATCAGCGGAGGAGCAAAAGGGGGTGGCACGGGGGGAGGGACAGGGGGTGGAGAGGGAGGCTCGAGCGGACCGATTACCATCCCCGCGGAGGGAGAGCTTTCTCTTGCCCCTCCGGCCCCGCGAAGGAACACACCTTATGAAAACAGAATCCAATTACGCCCCCACTCCACCCGTCCCTCTTTCACAAAAGGAGGGATCACTTCCCGTTTAATCAAGAGAATAATTAATCAAGGCGTGCAAAAGCCAAACTCCGATCGTCGGACGGAGGAATGGGTGCTCAGGAAAAAGATGATGGAGTTAAAAATAAAAGTAAAACGGAACGCCTGTGAGGGCGAAGTTGAAGGACAAAGGGGGCTGGGGAGGGATAGGGGTGTAAAGGAAAAGAAACCTCTTATCACCAACCCCTCCGACAGATGCGCGCACGCAATGAATTCAAATCGGTTCCAACCACGAGAGCTGCCCTTTCCTCCACATCTCGACTGGCTTCACTCTCGGAATGGTAACAATCGAGTCTTGTAAGAAGGGAACCTGAGCATCCCCCTCCCCCCTTCTTTGGCCACAGGGAAAAACGATTCTGTGCAAGAAAATTAAGGTTCCCCCCGTATAATGCCGCTAAGAACTTTGATTACTTCGTACTAGATAGCTAGACAATGTACGAAGTCCTCGGCAGTTAGGCTTTCTAGTTTTCTCGTCGTTTCTTGTTTTACTGTCTCCACATCTTCCCAGCGATGTCCCCTCAACACATTTTCGCATTTTGGGAATAGGAAAAAGTCACAGGGGATAAGATCTGGCGAATAAAGAGGATGATCAAGGGTGGTGATTGAATTTTTGCCACACATTTTTTTAACCCAAATGTTCGGTTAAAATAGTGTGCACTGTTGATTTTCCTAAATTCAGTTAATCATCTATCATTCGGACAACTTTTCGACTACTGGTAAGAACAAGGGGCCGCACACGATCAATGTTGCTGTCAATACAGGTGGTTTAAGGTCGCCCCGGCCTTGCATCATCCGTGGCGTCTTGTCGGACATCTTTAAAACGCTCAATCCACTTGAAAACGGATATTTTCACAGAGCATTACCACCGTAAACAGTTGTCAACTTTTCAGTAATTTCTTGATAACTTTTACCGCACTTCACCAAAAACTACATGCTGATTCGTTGCTCCATGACTTCGCCAATTTCCATTTCCGACAAGCAGTAAAAAGAAAGGCAACAGAAACTAACATAACTGGCACCATAAGCACAGCTCGACGGTCCGCCAAGCACAGACGGCTCATTGGGTCTCAGGCAACTAGCGTCGCTAGTGGGCGCTGCTATGGTCCGTGTAATGGCCGCCAGATTGCACTAGTTCGCGTATTTATTGTACAGTGCCAAAAACCGTCTAAAAAGAGTAGATGTATATATCGAATCTTAAATTAACGATTATTCTTTTGATCGTCGGTTATCCGAGGCTTCCACTTTCGAATGATGAAGACTATTTTCCCACTCCCTCTTCAATATCTTCGGAAGAGGATAAGTAAATGCATTAATGTAAGTAGAAATAACACCAGAGTTGGCACCTTGATTACTTGCAGCGCATCTTGAATTGTGATGGCGCTATTTGAGATCAACAGGTACATAAATTTTTGTCCAACGTTTCAGAAACTCTAAAGCTCACGGAATAAACTTGTAAAGTTGAAATAAGGTTATCACAAAATAAACATCACCCACCTCTATTGATTCATAAAAAGAACTTACTTTGTTGTTTTTTACCAGGACAGCAACACACATTGCCATTAAAAACTGGACAGCATACATTTGCTAACAGATGACGGTATTAAAACTACGAGAATTAGAAGACATTTACCAAAGAAGAGACTGATAACATAACCCCATGATTACTTGTACGCGTGTACCAACTTTGGTAAATATAAGGAATTTCTTTAACGAATTTGATGCGCGAAAAACTATAGTCAGAAAATCTTTAATTGGATCAATATTCAACCTCCCCCAAGAATTAAAGCATGAATATAATTCAGGAAGTGGGTCGCTGTAGTTCAGGGGTGGATTGTTTAACTACTGACCGGAGAGGCCGGGTTGGATTCCTGGGCAAGTTCCTCAGGGTACTCTCTGGTACTCGTAAAATCACTCAGCTCCACCCAAGCTGAGTGATTTTACGAGTACCAGATCTTCCTGGGAAACCGTAACCAACTCAGGAAAATGAACTGGCCTCCCTAACCTCATGTGTGTACAGCATGAGTATTTCCTGTATTTTCATTCTTTCCTTTATTTTCATTTCTTTTCTGTATTTCCTTTATTTCCAGCACCCTGTATTTCACACCCCGTAGAGGGCTTAGTACTGGATGAACTCTACCATCACCTACCAAACCGACCTTCGGGTTGATTATTGCGTTTATGGTTTATAATATACGAAGGTCCTTGTGGAGGAAAAACAAATGTCGTGAAATCGTGCACCGAATGCCAAAATTTTGCAACAAACGCGTAAAAATATTTGTTTTAACAATTCCACTACGTGTAATTGTAAGTTAATCAAAATATCCATTTTCTCCGTGCGTAGTTTGCGTATAAGGTTTGTATAAAAAGTAACGGTAACAATTTTTTCCAGACGTGTTCGTTAGGTGCTGAATTCAGACTGTCTGTTAAGTGTGCGCATGTTCGCGGATCGTATTGACGTTGTTAAGATGACAGTGCACACCATTATCACTGAAAATTTGGCGATGCGAAAGTTCTACGCTAAACTCGTCCCCAAGGTCTTGACGGATGACCAAGAGCAGAGTCGAGTATCTGCTAGCAAAAACCCTCTGCAACGACATCGCGACGATTCCTCAATCTCCTTACAGTCCCGAATTGGCATCAGTAGGCTATTTCCTATTCCCTGTAAAAGTGAAACCCTCCCCGAAAAGACACCACTATGGCACCCTAGGTGCCGTTAAAGAACCTTGCACGCGTACCCTTAAGGACCTTCCGCCTACCAGGGAGCCTTCGAGTCGTGGAAAAACCGCTGGAAAAAGTGTGTCGACACTCAAGAGATGTACTTCGGAAAATATTGAGGCATTGTAGCAATATCTGAAATAAATCTATTTTTTCGAAACCTATCGCAATACTTTTTACACATAGCATGTACATTGCCGTCTGTAGCGAGATAAATAGTGCTCTTTAAAATTATTTAATAGGCGGAGAATTAAGAGGTGAACTGTAAGTGGTGGTGAAAGGAAGATGAATGTTATATCGGGTACAGTACAAGTTAAATCACGGAAGAGGTAAAGACCGCAGTGATGGAGATGAGTCGGGATAGGCAAGGGATATCTCATTCAGCCGGCGTCGTTCCCTCGGCAGAACGATGGATCTGCGCGTTGCTCGAGATGCACTGCAAATTGGAGGGATTAGGCGCATACAAAAGTAGCCGCTGCTGGTGGTCGTTTTTCTGAGATACGTAGAGAAAAAATTGATGGAACCATAAAAACGGAGAGCTACACACGGGAGTCGGAAACGTAGATATTTAATGAAGAAGCAAATTGGAGCCTTTCGTGCGTGGGTTTGATTAGGGCTGGAGGAAAGAAGTTTGAAAAATGTGGAAAATAAATGAAGCGGTCATATTTGAAGGGTGGAATACTGGCGCCGAGAAAAAAGGGGAGGATTGCATAAACAAAGGAATGAGACAGGTCTGCAAACATAGGATGAGATAGGAAAAAGAGAAAGGTGGGAAAATAAGAGAAATTAGAAAATTAGGCGGGTAAAAGTAGAGAATAGGCATGTCGAACAGTAAGATGAAATTGGAAGGAAGAAGGTCGAGAAAAAAATAAGGGAATTACATGATATTCATCATTGTACCGAATCGGATGCACTTGTATTATTGATTTCGAGAAACGTGCAATTTATACGTTATACGCCACCCGTGATTTACAGCCGTGGCAATTATGGTTTTTATCTCGTTTCGATATCCTCGTCTTTCGTCGATGAAAAAGTACAAAATGCCACAGGAATCAAGTCGAACTCAGCATCCCTACGTCCACGTCTCTCATATAATAGACTCGAAGCAGCCCTTAAGTTTCAACTAGGTATCCATGGTATTTTCCTCCGCTGAGAATTTTCCCCGCCAGTTCATTTTACCATGAGGAAAAACGAAACATACCCAATATATTGGAATTGAATTTCCTCAATGGAGATCTTTCATTTTTTCCTGAAAGGTTTCTCCACGCAGCCCAACGTGGCTGAACATCGGATCTCTATTCCTAAAGGTTTGAGATAATTAAGGAAAGTTCATTTTCGATCAGCGTAGAGCTCTAACGGAACGTTCAAGAAAACCCGATGACCGAAAAGAACACGAAAACTTACCCTCTAATAACCCCCATTCCTTTAAATAAGTCGTCTAAAATCAATGAACGATATTCAATTCTTCTCTCAAAACACTTTGCACAAGATGTCGGCCATATTCATAACATATTTTCGTCCAAAGAACGACATAGCATAGATTTCAATGAGGGAACCGCAATCAATGCTCAGCTTAGAATGCGGTCCTCTCCTGAATTTCAGCTTCGGCAAGTTCTCGCAGCACCTAATGAAAAAAGCGCCAGTGACAAAACATTCATCTTCGGTCGTTGCGTAACGCAGCAGTCTAAAACCAGGATTGGATCGCATGGGGCAGGGAGGAGATTGTCCACCCATTGGACCAGGCCAAAGAGAATTAAGTGCCAAGTCACAGCTCGTCAATGTTCTGCAATCGAAAAAGTATGATGCACTCGAGATTTTAGCGCTGGATGTTAAGACGGGAATCCGTACCCACTCGGAAATTATCCAAATCGATTTTTGTCATGGAAATCTAACATGCGCGTAGCTTGCATCTATCGTAGCACGGCAACATTTGTTAATATATGTGTGCACCCGTAAGAATCAAGGAGTCACGATTAAGAACGAATTCATGACAACATTATACTTTTCCCGCATAGCTGAGTAAATAGTCATTAATATTTGCACTCATCTTCCATTCAGAAGGTCTCAAGCTCCCCCTGTATTAACTTACAAATAGAAACGTTTCAGAAACCTACGCGAATCATAAAATACTTTAAGACAGGGCTCCTACGGAGGATCCACCTTGGAAATATTCCGAATTAAAACTGGAAAGCGAAAGAAAAATTTGCAAACAATTCGAATCGCATTTCGCCGACTACACTACGCGACACAAAAACATCAAAACCAAGGGGACAGAGTCAAAAAAAATTGTACGCATGAGCAAAAATCCTGTAGGAATATATGCTCTCGCCAAGACATGGAAAGAAAAGCGTCCCCAGCTATGACACAATCCGCCATGAAAGGAAACGACAGCTAAGCCGACCAACCAAAAGAACCCACCGCCTTTTACTGTTTTTTTTTACTGGGTTTTAATTTGAAAAATTCCTCCAGTGACCACGTGAGACGTCGCCGGAGTGCGGTGCTGAGGGAGGAGGTGGAAGTGATGAACGGGGGGGAAGGGGATGGAGGGAGGGAGACCACCCCCAGACGCCTTTCCTCCAACGTGGAGGCGGAAATTTCCCCCTTCGCGCCCATCTCGCCCCCCTTCTCCCAGCAACATACCCTCCCCCCCACCCCCGTCCAAATATTTCATAGTGCATACGCCCCCCTCCACATCTTCTCTACTCCTCGATTCCCCACCCCTCAACCCACCCCACAGCCAGCCCGTGTCCCAGATATTTCACAAAGCTTTTACAGAGGTACAAAATTCCTGGCCAAATTGCATTCCTCTCCCGTATAAAACGTATAAGGAGTACGTTTTTTTTTGCTCAAAAAACGTGAAGTGGAGGGATATATGAAAATCTTCCGGAAGGGGGGGATGGTTGGACCGGGGGTCAGAAGGGTGGGAAAGCGCGGAACATTCACGCACACAGACACGCGCGGGGCTCTTCAAGATGATGGCTGGGAGCGAGGAGCGGGGCTTTAAAGGGTGAGTAGGTTAAAAAGTTTTCGCCGGAGCGTTTATGCGAGGATATTTTCGCGCGCGGCGGTGATATAATCCGGAAGGGGGAAGGTTGAGACTCAGGTGGCGACTTGTTTCAAAGAACATGTCGAAAGGCTTCGTATCCTCGGTGGGAGTGGGGGTGAATGAGGAGACTTGGAGAGAGGCTAGAGATCCGAAACAGGAGAATGAGAAAACGGAAAGAAAATCTGGGAACTCTTGATTTCTAGTGTGAGGGGAGGGATTAGGGCGAAGGGCAGAAAATAAAATATGAAAATGGCCTAAAAGCTTTCTCCAACGCATAAAAGGAAATGAGAATCTCTCAAAGGAGGAAGAAAAGCGCTCTAAAATATTGAGCCAAGTAAATGTAAATCCAAAATGCAAATTAATCTCCTTAATTGTCGCGGAAGTAGTGTGAATTTCGGTTTTAGATGTCCCGACGGCTAGAGGATGGCACTATCATCATATTGCACCATATCACCTAAGTAATTAACCTTTGGCCACACACAGCATCAACGTCCGAGGCAAGACTCGAACCAAGACCATTGGATCCCCAGGCAGGGGTGTTGAAAAATTATTTACTTAATTTCCATTGATTGCAAAACAATCAACAAAATATGCACTTAAATTAGATAAAGATTGGTACGATCAAAGGTTTAAATAATTATAAACCTAAGAAAAGAGCATCCAACTATGCACCATTACAGTAATTCCATTTCACTCTCCTTGTTCTTCTCCAATTCACCGCTGCGTCACATCCGTCGTTACACCTCCACAGTGTTCCAACGACTGAATTCAATTCGAATGTGACTAGGATTGAGAATGTACAAAAATAATGCTTTATCATCACCAAATGAACCCATAAACCTTCTACTTTCACCAATGCAAGTATTTCAAAAATCATCGTTTCCATCTCTTTGATTTCACATTTTGGAGAAGATAAAATGGTTCTATTTGTAGAAATGTGCAAGACTTATTAATATAAGCAGTTAGTTTCTATGCTCATTGAAACGTCGGTATGACGCCCACATAATGGTATATGTACACGACAAAATGATTTAAATATATGGTTAGAGAAAGCCACTGCAGCTATAACTTTTGTTCGTTCAACTACGTTGGCACGTACCAACTGAAAAAGTAACATGACCACCCAAAAATGTGTCCGGTAGAATGAGAGGGTTGTCCAGAAGGTAACCTCCGTTTTCATGTTGCGTGGGAATTAGTGGAAGAGGGATCCTTATGGCCGCTGCATTGACGTACACAATAGGTCAGTACGCCTCGAGCTGCAGTAGTTGGAAGTTCGCGTCGCTTGTCGTTTGTTTACAATAGCGAGTCAAAATGAACAACACAATTGGAATTCCCAGTTCGTTCAACGAAAAAAGATTTTACTGGCAAAAAAAATCAAAGCTTCTGACAGCCATGGGGAAATTTGTACTCTGTACGGATTAAATGTAATAAGTGACTAGACTTATGCGTCAGTGTTGTCGATCGTTTAAGATGAACATAAATGTCCACGATGATGGCAGAAGTGGCCGCTCGTCTGTGGTGAACAATGAAATGACCCTGAAAATGACCAAAGGTTCGTGAAAATTAGAGTTTTACGGTTTCTGAAATCTTTAGAAAGTTTTCCAAAGATTTCTACAACTCTACATTCTACGAGATTGCATGGAAACACGACTGAAAAGTTAGGCTACTACATGTTTTGGGCTCGTCTCGACGGGGAACTTCAGAGCTAGCCGTCATCGGTTGGCTGCGATCTCAGGCGGCAGAATTTTACGCTGAAGTAATTTGAAAACTAGTTCAGAGACATAACAAATGCTTAAATCTGTTTGGCGAATATGAATAAAGTAGTAGAGGTGTGTAGTTTTCAGATGAAAATAATTAAATATTCTGCATTTATTCCAGTGTAGTTTTTATAGCATAACGGTGGTTATTTTCTGGAAAGCCCGCATAATTTCACCGGAAGTAGATGGCACAGCTGTTTCGCTGCTATGGAAATTAATATTTCGTTTAATGCCCCTTGCTTGATTTGCAACAGAAACCGATTTTTCCAGTAATAGCACCCATGCACAATAATATGTCCCTGGTCTAGCAGCACCTAATGCAGAATATAACTGCTAATCTTCCTTCCTCCTCCGGCATCAACATTCCTTCCTTTTCATTTCACTTAATTCTTTCATTCCAATTGTTCTACACGTTTAATAAATTAATTGAAAACACAATTATATATCACGTCAATAGAAGAAGGTTACCTGGTATACGTGAATGCCACGAGAAGAATCAATCTTGTGTCACCGGGACTGACCTGCAATTTTATAACAGTAAATTCGAGAAATTGGTGAGCACGTGATTGACGACAAGGGATTATTCTCAATTTGACGTTTGTTATGATTGAAAAAAAATGACAGCTTGCGTGATCGAATGCAGGGAAATAATAACATGACAGTGCTTTACGTAACGGAAAATACATACCATCTCTCTCCCGTCGAAGTCATCAAATACAACAATGGAATAATTTAATTATCACCGAGCGTAGGGATCTGTCAAGGGTAATTTATCGTCGACTCGGCTCTCGTAAAAAGTGTGCGGAGGAGGGGGTGGGAGTGAAATGCAAAATAAAACCCTGGGAGAGGCCATGGGAGCCGATCCACATTCATATTGCTCTCTGCCACCCAAAAAATTGGTAGATTCCGACAAATTATTGGCGTAGTACTAATTGCGTCAGTGCTAAATTCTGCCCTAATACGAATTTAATGTGTTCTCAATTAAATGGCGAATGGCTGATGAAGGCGTATCCATCAAGCGGGAATAAGCGATAATTTAACATCCTTCAGTCTAAACGAGAGCACAAATCAGGGATACACCATTAAAGTCTGCGAAGGCGTCATTATTCATGAAGTGGATTTTGATACAACTTGCGCTTAAGTTTCGCGTCTCCTTCAGATGAAACAACTTCATTTCGAATTCTACGCCATTAATCGGAATGAGGGCTTCCCATCGCCTCGATAAAGATATTAGAACACTAAATGAAGACTTTTAACAATTTATCAACACAGATATCGTCATTAGTTCGCACTTCACTGTCAATAAGAAAAGTTTTGTCACTCGAGAACGCATTCACGACAAAAAAAGCGCATATCAAAGTATTGCACCGTTGAAAAACTGAAAATTGAACCCGTCAGTGTGTAATTTTATCTCCAATGAAATGCTTTTGCGAGAATATCTTTGAGTTGGAATGGTAAATATGATATTCGACGAAAAATCAACGCTGGGAGGAAACTCGAAGATGATCATAGATCTCAAACTATAGTGATAGCGACGGAAAAGCTGAAAGATGAAAAAACGTCGCTTAAAATTAAAGTCGCGAAAAAACTTAATTTCTCAGCCGTAGTAACTGATCTTGTACCTATTTTAATAAAAAATCAACACGGCGGTACATAACACGCTGCAGGACTCACTTGTAGTGAAGAACTTCAGAAATATGACAATGGAAGGGAAGAGGTTATTCATTAACAACAAAAACCTAGCAAAGGAGGACGCACGTATTCCGAAGCCATGGAGTTAGGCTAAGAGGGGACGAACGTGTTTGGCACAGCCTGAAGTGTATGAGTACTGCCAGGGAGAAAAATGGGAAAAGGACGCTTTCACTCGAATTTTCGGTATGACCGGCTGGGAGATGGAGCGCGGGTCGTACGGCCACGTCTCGATGACGCGAAGGATGACTCAAGAGACTGACAGGCCAATTACAGCCACGTTGACGAGATATCTACCACGTTCACTGATACTGATCTCTTCTATGTTACTTCCTACCAAGAAATAAAATCTACTCGAAACAGAAGTGTTTAATTTTTTATTCAAATTACAAATTAAAACCAACAGATTGTTCAAAGATTGTTAGGAATGAAGGTAATTCGTTAATGTAATTATTCAAAGCCTCAGATGGAGGCACGCAGATTAAATGCACGACTTCATCGACTGGATATTAAATTAAAATCATTTGAGTTCAATGCTAGCATCAAAGGGATCCATTCTTTTTTCTACATTATTTCCTTCTTTAAATTGATATTAGGAATCCTTTTTCCGTTAGATTATCACAAAACTAAGAACAAATAGTAAACAGCAACGACACCATTCACACTAATGGAAAATTAAGCATTTCCTAATAATATTCTAAACAGCAGGACATAACCGCGTGTGTCCCGTTATTGCAGGGGATTTAAGGCCCTCTACCACGGAGCCTTGAGGCATCGTGCTGTGAGATGTGTGGATGCAGAATCGTACCAAAGCTCATCTCCCGATGATAACCAAGTATATTCTCACATGATGCTTTGGATACTCCAACTACTAATGTCCTACTCCAGCTACCAATCTATTACCACTAATATCGATGAAATGATCTCAAAGACTCGGGAGACCTCTCTTTGATTTTTTTCCGCAAACTTATTTCGTAGGATAAAACCCGTGGCCATTAACTGGAAGCATTTAATAGCTTGCGTTTCAAGTTGAACAATTTCCAACTCCTATTACTTATTTAAGAATTAGGTCAAGCAGTTCTCAGAAACTAGTCTTAAATTTACGCCTTGGTTGTCATTTTTACACGCGGCTATGATTACAGAGCTAATGGCCGACTCGAGCGGGTTTAAGGACGGAGGGCCGAGCTTAGACATAGTTTTTGGAATAAATGAAACGGAATAACCATCAGAGGGAGACTTATGGAGCGGAAACCACGGAATCTATGAACGGAAATGAAAGAGAGGCGGGAAATGATCCGAACGAGTGGCGTAATGCGAGTGAAGATTCGAGCTATATCCTGAGGCGTCTCGCGAAGGGATTACTCGCGGTTGACTCGATAACGAAGTCTACGGACACCATATGGTACAAGTGCAAGTGGCTAAGAGATTACGATGACGAAGAGCAGAAGAAGCCAACGAGGGTGCGGAGGAAATAATTAAAAATACAAAAAGGAAAACGCATACTCTAGAATACTGGGATGAGGCCGTTAGACAGGGTCTAGGAGGAAATCGGAATATATGAATTTGGAACATGAAACCATAGACTAAGAGGGATAATGGAACTCTTTCCTAATGTTAAGTAATTTAAATTATTACCGACCAACACTGCTTTAAAATCACCGCCGAGCACGATAGAACAGAAGAAAACGCGGAGAGGGAGAAGAAGATGCCAACTGGAAGATACCTTCGCGAAGTAGAGAAGCTGATGTCAGCACACGCGCTAGGAGAGCTACGAGGGCGGATACGAAGTATCGGCGGCGACACTTCTACAGCTATGACGGGAGTGCCGACTTCAATTGGAAAAGGTAGAGAAAGCAACAAACACCGACGGCAACAGCATATTTGAGAGAGTTAGCCAAAGCTAATCTACTAAAGGCGGCTGGCAACAAGGATGCATACTGTAGAGGATCCTCATTTATACTCCAGAATAGAAATTAGCAAATCGAACAAAAAGAAAGAAAATATACGCGTTTGACACGGTCGAATAACACAACACGACCACACTGGGAGAAGAATTAAATCCGAAGATGATAAACCTGCACGGAAACGAGGTCTTGGGAATCCATGATTTAGCTCTGAAGTTATTGAAAAATCGGTAGTATTCGACTTCAATCAAGATGCATAAAACTAATTTGCGATCCAAGCTCAATCTGTGAGGAATCCAAGAGCTCACAGAAGAATTAGTAGTTCCCACTCACAAAAGGATGAGTCGTCGACATCATTCATTCATGTAAAGTACGATAATAAAGAAATTAGAGCATAGAAATTCCCCTAATGAGAATTATTAAGAGTAAAATAAATTGGAATATGGAAAATCAAGGTCACGAGAAGAGATTTTCGGTCCATTAAGTTTCTTAAAGGGAATGGTATTCGAAAATAACCACAGAGGATAGCCTCCGTGGATTTGGACATATTTTGATAAATATCACACGGAACAGAATCCTTTCTCGCATGAAGGACACAACATCTAAAATCACATAATTCACATAAAATTCTGTAATGAGTTTGACGTTCAGTATTGAATAAAATCGAATGGCAGTGATAAAATCACAGAAAGATGGTGCGCGATTTCACACATTATTTGTAAACATTACACCAAAAAGACAATGGGGAAATTAAAAATAAAGCTAAAGACATTCGCAAGTGGAGACAAATAAAATCAAGATGTCTGTATTTCTACTAAAACAAGGTAATTTGAATTGGGTACTCGTTATTTTGAAGAAGGTGAGGTGGAAATAGAATTATTAATTTAATATGTACACACAGATTGATGCAAAATCTTCATTGAGAACAGATGATTTTAGCCGGAGGGAAATTCAAAGATAAACTGGACATTGAAAAACAGAAAAAAGGTGGAAATTTTGCAATTTAGGAGGCAGTATAACCATAAATGGCTGGAGCAAGAATATGACAAATAGAGAGAACGGAAAATTTTATTCGCGAAGAAAAATGTGCATCCACCAACGGATTGAACAAATAAACATTGGCACAGGCAGAGGAAAGAAGAAATGGTTGACAGAAAATGTGGCACGGCAGGGTGGTGACGAAGGTCAAAGGACGAATGAAGTGACCCACGTAGATGTTTTATAAAGAGCGAGAGAAGAAATAAGATTATTAAAAATACTAAAAAACTTAGGAAGGGCTCAAAGGGCATATTTTAACAAACGATAGTCTTCATACTAAAAGTCGTTTTCTAAGTTAGAATGAACGGAAAGGAGTGTAAAAGAAAGATCCTGCGTGAGAATCATGAATGAGATAATGGCAAATCGTGATGACGCAAAGAGACTAGCTGACAAGACAGAGAAGCGGGGAGCTACGGGACGGGACCAATCCTAGGACTATTAATGTTGATAATGACGTCGTTTTTGCAGCATAAAAAACAAGAAAAAACATCACGGGTAATGGGATCAGATTTGCATGTAATGGTTAGTGAAATAGGCCGCCAATATGTCGTAATAATTGCGCCATGGCTGTCGAACGATAATTTGCCCCAGGGTATGTACTTTTCGTTCGGTGGACGGAGGAGGAAGGAAGAAACTTTAGATCATTACGTGCCCCGAGGCCACCATCCTCGATGCAAAGCCCTTTCTTCTATCCTGCCCTGAAAGAGGTTACACAACGCTGGGTCGGGAGATGCGCTTATTAAAACTTTTGAAGCAGCCAAAGCGTGTATGCATTGAGGGTCCCGCATTGAACCCGAGAGGTCGTATGAACGAGAGCGAAACATTTTCCGACGAAGGATAATTATCCCCGTCAAAGTTCGCTGTGTTCCCCGATTTACTGTATCGGGCCCTCAAGGTTCTTCCGCATGGAAACCGCGCGGAATATCGAAGAAAACAGAACAATCGGATGCGAGCGGAAAAATCTTTTTATCCCCGAGGAGATGACACCGCTGTGATGTTAGTACCTATTAACTGGGGAAAGCTTTCGACCCAGTCGAAGTCATTTGCGCCAAATCTGCGTGAGACGGCGCGAGGGCATTGACCTGGTTGGGCGAATGAAAAAGCGCCTCGCATTCCGGCGGCAGGGTCATATATTGGAATTCTGTGACCTCCTCGGGTGTGGAGAGAACCTAACGCGAAGATCACCATCCGATGTCTGGAAAGCTAAACTACGTGATCACTGAGCACCTTTCGTCGAGGTTGGTCAAAAAGTAGTCGCCGGGTTTCCCTCCATCCTCCACTCCGTTAAAATCATAACTACGGCTGATTTGCCCGCCCTACCCTAATGACGCAAATAGCCTCAGCTCTTTGCCTTATCCTACAAATCATCCAGATGCAACAACTATGAAGTTTCTCAAACTATTCCGCCAATTCCAACGGAGATTCTGAACCACTTATTGAATGCATTTCTAATATTTTCCTGATGTCATTAAATGACAAATTTATAAACATGTTTCTCAAGACAAAAAAAGTATTAAAATTACACCTTTCGCCCTAACCTACTCTCTTTCATTGAGATTAATAATATCAAAATAAATGTTTGTAATTCCAATCATAAAAAATACCTTAATGCGACCTAGGTTTTACTCCGGTGCAGCATCAGAAAGCACAGTGAGGAGGCCACAGTAAAACCTAGGTCGCATTAAAGTTTATTTTATGTGGGATTAAAAAGTTTTTTGACATAATTCATCATGGGACAATCCCACAAATTAAAAATATACAAGGAACGTAGTGGTCGTGGATCAATGTAAACAAAAAATGCCGAGACCATAATTCCACAAAGTTACGCCTAAAACAATTAAATACTCTTTCCTTAACACCGCCAAAAAATTCTCAATGTCCTCTTCTAGTTAAAAATTTTGGAAATTTTTCATACCGAGGATGATACGTGTAAATTAAACGCCTAATAAGCCGAAAGAAAACATCCAGTAACACCTTTCCACTGCCGTTAATGAGCAAGACGTTGCCTCGGCATAAAACCCATTACAGCGTGGTTAAATCATGGCCACAAAGACGAAAATATTAATTAATAATGACATTCACGCTTCAAAGTGCTTTGACGACATCAGGGGGCCCCGAAATGAGGATAAACATAGTTTTGAGAGCTCCAAACGCATCAACCTTGTTGGAAGATCGTTAGGAGCATATGCGATATACCTATTATATGATATAGTGTCGAACATACCTCAATTATTTGCGATTTCCCTCATTCACGAGTTAATGCTTCGGTTACGAGATATTAAAAATGAAAAATGGAAGATAAAATTTTGACTCTTTACTCGGTTGGACAAAGATTTTTACATTTTATTTAAATCTGGAAGTGTAAAACGATCATAAAGTGTGAATAAATTTAAATAATCCGTGAAAAAGTGTCGAGACATAATTACACTCAACGGGATTACTTTTCGTTTTCTCAACAACTCCTTGGCAACCATCCCTCACGCTGATTGAACTCCAGCCGCAGCACGATTCGATTCACAATCGCGTTTGAAGCTCTTCAAAGAGAACGAATGGATCGAACAGACTCTTCAGAGCCTCTAATACTTATAACGGGCCGCATCTACCATTTCGGGCACCTGATCCCTCAAATTTGAGCATTCAAACGGGTTTCCATAGCCCATCTGATTCAGGTCCAGGTGTAACCAGCATCAGAGTTTCACCCCCAAGAAATTCGCCCACGGACGTTAATGAACGGAGACGAATAACGGCCACGACGTTTCCCCTTTTATAATTCGAGAGCGAAGGACCATGTCGTAGATAAACTTCGTGCATGGAGTCGACGCCGGAAGAGCTTAAAAAATAAATACTTTTTATAAGAAGTTTCACCAAGAATTCGACATGATGGGTATTCGAATGGATATTGGCAAAATTAGACGTAGTAAGATGGATCGTACGCTCACCTGTTAAGCCATGGATCATGAGATAGAAACCACAAGATTTACCATTGATTCTCAACTTAATGACAAACAAATACAGATGCGAGGGTCACGGAGATTTCTCTAAAACATCCCAGGGACTGCCTGCAGTGATTATGAGCCACAACTATGAATCCGCCCAATAGACGCGACCAAATCATTCAACGGGAGACACGACTCCAGTGGTTGGGCTGAATGTTTTTGCAATAATCATGTAACTAAACCAAACCGAACTGTTAAACTGAATTTATTTTGAGGACAAAGAAAACTACAGAAGACAAGTCAGACTATTCGTCCATTGAACAAACCTGGTTCCCAAGCTAGGTTGCAAATTGTTTTAAGATGAGGTAATTCTGTTTTGGAGATATGATTGATTTTACAAGCCATACTGTAGGACTAACTTTATTATGGAGCACAGTTTCCTACAGTTTGGAAACTTGGTCGTTGAGGATAAGCGTAGATCAGAAGCTTATAAGATATGGGTGTAGAGAGAAGAATGGAGAAAATGGGCGGAAAGGAAACCAAACGAATTTCTAAGCATGTTAGGGGATAGCGAGGAAAAAAATAGAATTTTTACGGAATTAATGGAAGTATAAAGTGTGCCGAGTGAAATAATAAGTTATTGTTTATTTAATATGATGTTTTAGAATGTTTCCGTCGTGTTAACTTTGGCTTAAAAATGCAGTGGTCTATAATGCCAGGGTTAATTAAAAAGCTACCATAACCCCCTAAAATACGACTTATACACCTTGGGACTAAAGTTATTTCCATATGAACTATTTTTCTATCATTGTATAGGCAAATAAATATTAAATCCTTTGATATGTTGCCAAATACTATAACTACATCAAATGGCAGAATACCAATAGGCATCTCTGGGCTCGTTAGCCCAAACCTGTCGCCAATGGGATGAACTGTAGCCGATGGGATGAACTGTAGTCAATGGGCTGAACTATGGGCAATGGGATGAACTTAAGACGATGGAATGAACTGTAGGTAATGGGATGAATATCAAACAATGGGATGAACTGTATGCAGTGGGACGAATATGGACTTGAGGTTGCTCCAACGGACGGCCATCCCTTAAAAATAGGCAGTTCGCTCAGTCATGCCCATAGGGACTCGTAAGTAAATTTCCTTTATAATCACCCCATGGACATATTATTACGAATTGAAGAGCCCGGAATTTTCATCCGACTTCGCCCCATCAACGATAGGAGGACAGAAAAACAATCACTGGAAATGACGTCGCCGGAAAAATTGAACCATACCGTAACTTCCTTCAACGGCTACATTAAAAGAGATGGCAGCACTTGGATTCGATGATAATATTAAAAACTTACAACGGACGTTAAAAATTTAAACTTCCATATAAATCGACGCCATCCGCGTGCAATATTATGACCCAAACCATTCGATCGCGAGGAATGAAGCGTGCTCCTTTTTACACATCCACAAGAATGATTTTTTTAATAATCAAGCTCTAATGACTGGAGAGAGAGATAAAAATATTATATAACTTGAACGATAAAGAAACATTAACTAGTTCTCCTAAGCAAACTAATGCACGATAAAAGTCAATGACTAAAAAAGCACCGAGGATTGCTGGCTAAAAATATTTTACGACGGAAAAGTCTAGACGAGAAAAAAAATAATATGGAGGAGAGAAGAAATTCCGTATTATAGCCGCTCACTTAAACTGCACTCTTAAATAGGATACTTAATTACAGGAGCTTAAACTTTTCCGTGAGACGTCGAGACGAAGTCTCCTCCTCTACGCCAAATAGAAATCAAGAGAAAAATTATATATTTTTTTATATTAAGACCCCGAGATTGAAAATTCCCCCTCCTCCCCCCCCCACCTAAGCCCCCTAAGTTTATGAGCCCTCTGCCAGAGAAACGAAATAAATAAAAAGGTGTGGAGGGAAGGAAAAAGATTTTTTTTATTAAAATTTATTTTGCCTATCCCTTCAAAAAACCACCATCAAAAACCGTTGAGAAAAGAAGAGGGATGTAGAGAGAGGTTGGGACGCTCTCGTGTTTAGTTTTTCCCCATTATTACTATCTACTTTTTGCTTTCGCCGCTAGGGGGGGTAACTCCTCTCTTCAAGGTTTACGGAACTCCAAGGACGAACTTTTGATGGCTTCGGTGGGACAAACAGAGATGTCGCCGCCAGTTGTTTTTTTCCGGGCAAGCGACATATTTTTCAAAAGTTTTCCTCTACGGCGGGCGACTCTCCGATTAGCCGCTCCCCTGCCCTCGTTCTTCTTTCCCCAAAACCACCTTCCCTCCCGAACGGGACACAATAATTAATTTCTCCTCCAACACTCCATCTTCATTCCGTTCTTGGAGGCACTTACATATCTGAAGAAAACCGCAATGACGACGCAAAAAAAAATTCAGGGACATTAACGGTCTCCAAAACAAGCAAACAGAAGTATCCATTTTGATCTGACCAAACTTCTCCAATGACCTGAAAGTAAAGCGTAAAACAATAAGAAGAAAGTGAACTACGGGTGGCGTTTCGGGTAACCGGAATTGAGACGGGAATACTAATTTTACGGAGAGAGCGACGGGGATTAAAACTGAAAATATTAAAAATCCACGAAGAGGAGGCATTAGACTAAGGACGAGAGACCAAAATCCTGATCAAAGCTTTTTCTGAGTTGAAAGGACAAAACCAAAGAGCACATTCTGAGCTCACCAAGGTTGAAAGCTGAGAGCTGAAAGTGAAGACTGAACAGGAAATTACGTGAAAACAATGAAGATGATTCAAATCGTAAAAATATACAAATCTACATGTGAGCGTTTTATTTGCGAATCTACTGAATGACCCTCACGCCTGTGGCCATTGCTACATTTCGTACATAAAAGAACTGTACAAATAAAGTTGAGAGTGGCCTTTCTACGCGCAAAGGGCTTGGAGGATAACAACCAGTGAGGTGACGCCTTACAGCGGCGTCTGTGAGAAGTAAAACATCGACTTGCTCGTGGCCCCATCCCTGCTTGTCTCCGCACAACAGTGATTCTTGTCTGAGTTTGCACACGTTTGCTGTGTAAATTCTTGCGTCGGTGAGAATGAATGTGTTAGAGAAAGAGCGTGTGGATTGAATTTTCTTTTAACCTTGGGAAAAGTGAAACTGAAACATGGAATGACTCAAGAGGTCAATGGATTCGGCAATAGATGTAAGAATCGGGTAGTGTTTTCGTTGGCACAACCGCTTCCAGGCAGAACAAACTTCGATCGACGAAATGCCGAGAAGTGGATGACCATCGACGTCAAAGAACGACACCCACGTCAACAGTGTGAAGGATTTAGCGCGTGCAAACCGTAGGCTAACTATCGGGGATATTACCATTGACGCTGGCATTAGTGCTGGATCGTGTTTCACCATTTTCACAGAAGTATTTGGTGGAAGAGACAGGAAAGAGGCCAAACAAGTCATGGTACTTTCATCACGACAACGCACCGGCGCACACTTCATTGATTAATACGAAGTTTTTGGCCAAAAATAATAACACACCGATGATTTCTCAGCCACCCTACTCTCCGGATCTTACTCCAGGGGACATTTTCCTATTTCCTAAGTTGAAATTCACCTTGAGAGGACGATGATTTGAAACTATTGAAGACATCCAACAAAATTTTACTGCAGACTAAAAGTTAAACCCGATAAACGGGTTCCAGGTGACATTCGAAAGCTCGAAAAAACAATGGGAGCTTAGTATTGGCAGGAAAGGGCTGTATTTTTAAGGCAACACGCATGATTAAAGGGTAACTAATAAAATCAAATATTTATTCAAGCAGTCTCATATTAATTTGAACAGACCTTGTAGGCATAATATCTTTCGCTAACCACCCCTCCCACCCTGTACTGCAGCTCCCAGCCTCGCCATGGCTACCGTCCAACTTCCTTCCATTACTCTTCTCACTTTCCCCTTCCTCTGCAATCGAGTGTAGCGTGAGGGAATACCAAAAATCTTATCCCTTCTAGGATTTATACACCCCCTACCACACACCTTAGCGGTGGCTTGTAGGATACATGATAAAAAAAATTAAAAAATCCCTTACATTCCCACTCGACCGAAAGACACACAATCTAGCTTCAGGGTAGAGAGAATGGGCAAACGAAAACGTTGAAACGAGGCACACGATGCGAATTTTCCGGCCGTATGCCTTTCTTCTAGGCAATTGAGAAGTGATTGACTACGCGTTCAGAGGTTCGACGGGGAGAGGGGGTTGGGGGATAAGGTTTTTGCGATTCCCCTTCCCCTTCACCAGATCTGAAGACCGACGGCATGAAGAGTGTTACACCCAAGGTGGAGTGAAGCCGCAATGCTTTTAATATGTATCCTAATTACTCAACCCACTTCAGACGTGTGAAAGAAGTTGGTTATTTTATACTGTTATAGTTTATCGTGAAACCTGCTATTCTGGGGACATAGCGGCTTTGTTAGATACCCTTAATGCTACACAAGGCAGGCTTGGCAATTAGAATTAAGCTTTAAAAAGTGTGCAGTAATAATTTTTTGGAAAAAGAGCAATTCACTCCCGAACACCTACTGCATCGGGAGCACCGAAATGGAATGTTTAGACTCAATTGAATACCTGGGCTATTGAGTAAAAAACATCGGGGATAAGTGGACAATCAAACAAAAAATTAGGATTTATTAGAAGAGTACTTGGTAAATGTGAGTAAAATGTAACAGAGAAATGCTATCTGTCACTGGTTAGGCCTCATTTAGAATATGCTGCAAGTACATGGGATCCTCAACAAGTTGGATTAATGGCGAAATTATATCGCGTGCAGCGTAAAGGAGCTAGATTAGAAAAACGTTGTTACGATAAACTTAGTAGCCAATCCAAAATAATAGAGCAGCTAGCTGGCTGGGAATCACTCACGGAGCGAAGGTTAAATTACAGATTGAAGCTCTTGCATAAATAAATTGGAAGGGAGTCTCTTTAGCTGTGATTTTTTAAATGTGTTATTACCCCCATTGTACTACGGTGGGAGAGATCGTGTCAGTAAAGTTAGAGAAATTATGTGTAGAACATATAGATTTATGATTCTGCCATTTTTTCCATGAACGATAAGGGATCAGAATAACATTGCCTGACCGCGGTAGGGTCATATGCGGGTCAAAATTACTTTGGTGTGCATTCACTCCCTACCACACAACCCAGCGGTAGCTTGCAGGGTATATAAATAAATAAAAATAGCGCATGGAAGTCTACGATACAAAGTGTATGTGTGTGCACACACACACACACACACACACATATATATATATCGATGATGCGGAAGTACTCACGAGAGCAATATAACTTTTGGACGGCACAATAGAACACAGAATAAAACAGATAACACGTAAAAATACACACTGTAGATGATTTAAGCTTTCGGCCTACTCCGAGGCCTTCTTCAGGTCAGACTGAAGAAGGCCTAGGAGTAGGTCGAAAGCTTAAATCATCTACAGTGTGTATTTTTACGTGTTATCTGTTTTATTCTGTGTTCTATTGTGCCGTCCAAAAGTTATATTGCTCTCGTGAGTACTTCCGCATCATCGATATATATGTATATATATATATATATATATACATATAATTATTATTATTAGGTAATCTACCGGTTAAGGTAGGTTTTTGGATGGACACAACTATCAAATAAACGTTTTGTGACTCCCCACCTAGCAAACTAATCTATATCAGTTCCCTCTTCATCTCGGTGTACTTCTTTCCTCCCCTCATCCCGTCCAACATCCCTATCCTGTTCTTACCCTTACCTCGCTTGCCCAACATTCTCCCCTCAATTACCCTCTTCAACATTCCACTACCGCTCAATACGCCTTTCATCCATTTTTCCTGCCTCCATAGGATTTCTCTCAACAAACCCCTCTCCTCCCCCACCATTTCTAGTACTTCCTCATTTGTTTTCCTTCCGGTCCATTTCACCTTCTACATTCTTCTCCACACCCACATTTCAAAAGCCTCCAATCTACGTCTATCCACCTGCTTCAGCGACCACGTTTCCGCGCCGTGCATAGCTACGCTCCATATCAGAGTTTTTACGAGTCTTGTCTTAACATCCCTACTCAACGTCCCCGTCATCAACTCCCTCCTCCTTGAGAAAGCCTCCTTGCCTAGCGCAATTCTTCTCCTTACGTCCCTACCACTTTGACCGTATTGGTCCAAAACACTTCCGAGATATGCAAACTGTTCTACCTGCTCTATTTTTTCCCCGCCTATTTTAATATTTAGCTTAGCCTTTTTCTTTCTGGAAAATCGCATAACCTTTGTTTTATTAATATTGACTCTCATCCCATATTTATCGCACTGAACCTCCAATTCACTCAACAATGCTTGCAACCCCTTGGCTGACTGAGCAACTAATGCTTGGTCATCAGCAAACCTAACCGATTTCACGAATTCCCCTCCGACTTTCATTCCTACCTCCAGTTCTTCCCATGCCTCTTTAATCATTTCCTCCACATATACGTTGAACAGCACCGGTGACAATGGGGAACCCTGCCTTACACCTCTTCCTAACACTGCCCATCCGGACTCTCCGTTCCCCACTCGCACCTGAGCAGTCTGAGACATGTACAGGTTGCGGATCAGTCTCCTGTCCCTCCAATCCATTCCTATTTTCTGCAATAAACGCATCAATTTTTCCCAATTCACTCTATCAAACGCTTTTTCGAAATCTACAAAACAGGCAAAAACGTCCTGATTGTATTCTATATTTCTCTCGATTAGTGATCTCATTACTGCAATGGCATCACGCGTACCTCTTCCCTTCCTAAACCCAAACTGATCATCCCCTAAGTAATCATTTGCACTACTCTCTATCCTTTTGTTGATGATGCTGAGAATAACTTTAGCTGCGTGGGATATCAAACTTATTGTTCTGTAATCCTCACATGATATAGCCTTTGCCTTTTTTGGAATAGGAACTAACACCGATCTCACAAAATCTTCCGGCCAGATTCCTTCTTCATAGATACTAATATATATACATATATATATATATATATATATATATATATATGTATATATATAAACACACATACAGTAACAGAATATATTCCTCAATATAAGTAGTATATATAGTAACAATACATTCTTCAGCCTCTAAATGTGTCATTTCATATTAAGGGGAGCTGATATCACAACAACAATCCCAATAGCTTCCTCTATTAATATAAATATTTCATAGCCTCCACTCAGATATGAAACTTTTCTCTCAAAAAATTCAAAGAGTAACCAGTCAGGTTCTTCCGTCCTTAAATCACTTGCTATAATCATTTCACATTGGGTTTACATTACCAGAAATTTTCCAAGGAGCTAATATTTCGGAATCATCGATGATTTTTTAGAATATGTTTCATACTTCAACGTTGAATACGAAAATTTGTACGGAATTTGAACTCTTGCCTCTAATTTAATACGTTTTCAATTAAAATATTCTTTTCCTGGAATCAATCGGGAACATGCGCGATCTAAGTAAGAGATCCTTACGAAAAATGACTTAAAAAGATCTGCAGTCAGGGCGTTTTCGGAGTGAATCGACAAGAAAAACTGCAATGAAAAAGGCAGAGGAGAATCGATGAGCTGCTTTCCGAAACACTTCGAGACAGCTGCGACGTCGCTGAAATTGATATTATTCCATTTCTCTGAGGATATTTGAGAAGATCTCCTGCAACAGCGTTTCCATGCATACGGAGTTAGAAGGGTTTGCTCCTCGAGCACATACAGAAAATATAAGACGGATGAAATGAATATTTTCCAAAATGATGCCACGGGGAAACGCACTGAAACGCCCTGGCCATCTGTAGACAAAACTGCGAAACAATCACTCTTTCGGAAGGGAAAATATTAGGAATCTGCTGCGAACACATTGCATACTGATTTTGCATTTGCATTTCTTTCACCTTTGCATTCACTTCCATGGAAAATGACCTCACTTGTTGGAGCACAAAGTAATCGGCTGTTAATTAATTCCCATTATATAAAATAGTAATAATTTTAATACTGCTTTGTTTAATTATCAATAAATCAACCACAAAGTTAACCTATATCTCATGTACATATGATATTAGTGATCGAGTGCTGGGTTGGTTGACCTTTATTGTGTTGACTCCATGCACCTGGAAAGGACCCGGGTTCCAATCTCACAGAATAAGACCCCCACGATCTATAATCAGTAAACGCTTGTTTAATTACCTCACCCAAATGTGAAAAGTAAAGATTTAAAATATGTGCCACTACATTTAAGATGATTTATAATATCTCCCTTCAGGTCTAACAGATAAACATACCTCTGGTGGGAGAATGTCAACCGTTACGGAGGGTGCTTTGGAAATGCATACATTTCCCTCACAGTGACCACACTCCACGTTAATACGTGGGTATCAATAATTGGAAAGTCACCTTAGTTAATAAATAGTTGTAAAAAATGTCTTTGGATGTTATTCATAAGAACGGGATTGTAAAATATTAATCGGCATAATACATGTCGTGGATGATACACTAAAAGGTATACAGTGAGGGCAATTGATGTTATATGAAATAGGGATTTCCTTAAGAATAACTCTAGCATAACGTGCAAGTAAATTCATAAAAGTGAAAATGTCGCCAAATACTCAAGACGGAGTCCACATTCGATATTCTGGATCACAGGAAAACTGAATGACCGCTACAGTTAATAAGCGATTTCAATGTTTTTCAAAGCTTATTATTTGACTGTCAGCCGTTTAAGGTCGGTTTTGGATGGACATAGACCGAACACCAAAACATTTCTTAGCCTCACCTAAAAAGACATCAAATTAGAATCAGAATAAATCCTTCTTAAAGTCGAAGTACTTATCAAAATAATAAATCTTATCCCTTCTCCTTCCTCGTTTTTCCAAACGTTCTCCCTTTATCACAGTCTTTAATATCCCATGGTCAATCAAAATTCTCTGTATCCATCTTTCCTGCCTCCTTATGATACCTCCCATCAATCCCTTCTCCGCCCCCATCAAGCCTAGCACTTTCGCGTTTGTTTTTCTCTCAGTCCACGTCACCTTATACACCTTCACCTGCGTCTAAACAATAGCCCGCAAGGGCGTGAGGTAGAGGTGTGAGCGCACCAGTCATACCTCTACATGAAGAATTATTAGTTTAAAAACACACTTGAATATATCTTAGCTCATACACAATATCCCTACTCATACATGTCTGCATTAATCATGCAATAATTGTTACGCTTGACCAATTTATCAAATTCTAGCATTCAAGTAAATTTATTTATTTCGGGAATTTGGGTTCAATGGTGTTATGATTGCGTATCGTGCGAGGGAAGAAAGAGTATATGAATCTGTCGGAGACGGTGTCTCATTTCTCTCATTTATTCAGGTGGCAGAATCTGCCCACATAATTTAGTGTCATAATAGTTCCCTTTGTGTCACAAGACACCTCAAGTGCCGCATATGCGTCGAATCTTGCCTGCTCAATCAAGAGGTCCCCAGACTAATATCTTCAACACACCCGTCACCATTAACCGCTTCTCGTAGAAATGCTATAAAAAACCTAATGTATTTTCTCACAGGACTTCTTCAAATTCTAGAATTAACGTTCTCTCCCAAGGATTCTAAATTCTTTCCGCGTATTCTAAATGTGGCTTATTAACTAAAGCGACGCAGCATATCTTTCTTACCTTTTCATTACATTTTTCGGCAACTCTTATACTAATGAAACCTAGCTTCATTGAGATTAACCCACATATTCTTCTTATTCTCGTATGTATACCCCATGAAAGGTTTGATGACAGCGTAATCCCCCAAGTAATTATCCTGTTCTTAAATGACTCACTCGATCTCATCTATTTCATTATTTACATCCTATCATACTCCGATATCTGGTCTTTGTCGTTTGAGAGTAGCACTCGCTCTTTCGATGTTCGAATTTCTCCGTAACACTCCGTTGCCTGCAAACAATATAAGATTGCTGCTAACAAGGGCGCCTAGGTTGCCAATTTACGAGTAAATCGAGAAGAATAGGAGCCCTATAATATACACCTGCGGCACTCCTGAAGCTACGTCCGCCTATAATGAATTCAATCCATCGACGACTAATTCTTGTTTGCGTTTAATCAGATATCCCTAATTCATTTCATTAAATTCTCGTTAACACTTTAACATATTAGTCTCTGTATCAATTTTTTTAGAGAGAACTTTTCGAAATATTTCACAAAATCTACAAATAGGGCATCTATTTGGGTATACCATTTCCCAATTACAGGATGTTATAAGTAAACAGAACCAGTTGAGTTTCATTTGACTTACCTTAATGAGTGCTACTTACGCCAAAGTATATTCCTACTATCAAGACCTATTATACGTATAGCTAATAATGATTTGTTCTACGATTCTGAAGGATAACGATGTCAAAGAAAACGGTTAGTAATTATTGGGTTCCTCCATTATCGCTGCCTTTATAGAGAGAGGTAATATGATATAGTTTCCCGCAACAAGGTACTGAACTTTCTATCGACTTCTAAAACAACGACTTTTAAACAAGATACGATGTCTTCGGCAGGTTCTTTTAGTATTCTAGCTATGATTCCTTTCGGAACAGAGACTTCGTTTGTTTTTATGTTTAGAAGCAATTTTTCCATTCCATCCTGGGAAAATGATATCCCTCATGAGCTCTTAAGGTGTGAGAAGGACTTCATTTTGTACGCCATTATAGGTTTTGTAGAAGCTTTAAACGAACTTATTTAGAATATCGGCCTTTTTTAGGCTGCCTTTAAAAATGTCGACATTCTTTTCTCTTGAGTATGGTACATATGGACGCTTCTCTTGTAAAACTAAAATCATATTTATTTATATACCCTCCAATCCGAGTCCGCATCCGCTCCTGGGAAACTGTGCGAATTTATCACACTGTTCCTAAACCTGTGCCTAGCCATAATATAATCCAACCGATACCTTCCTGAGTCATCTGGCATTTTCCATGTATACCTACGCCTTTTGTGGTGTCTAAACCATGTGTTGGTGATGACTAACCCCTGTATCCTGCAGAATGCAATTGCTTTCTCCCCGCGTTCATTCCTCGTGTCTAACCCATATTCCCCCACCTCACCACCATCTCTTCCTTCGCCTACCGTCGCATTCCAATCCCCCATCACTATCAAATAATTCCCTGCAGGGACACACGCGATTATATCCTCTAACTCATCGTACAACCTATCGACTTCTTCCTCCTTGTGGCTGCTCGGTGGCATGTATACCTGAACAATGGCCAAGTTCGTCGGCTCTGCTTTAATCTCTACGAGTAATATTCTATGAGTTACTTGCTCTATGTTGACTACGCTTCTTCCTACCTCTTTATTTAATATTACGGCAACCCCTCGTTGGCTCTCGTCCCCGCCGCTGCATATTATTATATAATTGTCATTCCAGTAAACCCCGCTATCCTTCCATCTCACCTCGCAGAGACCTAAAACATCTATATTACCTCTTTCCATCTCTCGCTTAATATTTTCTAATTTTCCTGTCCTCAACATTGTCCTGACGTTCCATGTTCCTATTCTAACTACTTTCGTCTCCTTCTGCGTCTTCTGTCCTGCTGCTGTTATTTCTCCCCCGCAAGGATTTCGTGGGATGACGACCGCGGAAGCCTTGCCTCCCCCGCTGCCGGGCACGACACACGGCCGCTTGGGCCGAGTCCCGCAGTTGACAGGACTCAATTTCTGTTTTGCGTCCATCATTATTTTCTTGGGAATGATAATTGAGGTGGTTTCCCGTTGCCTTCCTCAATAGTGTTTTTAACGTGACGCCATCACTTAATGGCCGCCCCACTGGGGTCAGACGCCTTTGCAGCCGCCTCACTGAGGAATAGACGCTGCGTGGACTACGTTCCGTCTGGCTCCTAACCTTCGACCTATCTGGCATGGGTGACCCTACCAGGAGCAATTATTATTACTCCCGCCAGCACAGCTCTGGGGGTCATCGGAACACGTTAATAAATGTATCATAATAATGTTTCACAAACCTAGCTCTTCTACACCTGAAGTAGCTTCTATCATACTGCAATTGAGCTATCTCAATCTATCACTACTATTTGTACCTGACCATAGAAAAAGTCCTTTATCCAACCCCGCATATTTTTATCTATGCCATATGCTTCATGCTATGCGAGTAGTTTACTATGAGATACTTAAAGGCAAAGGCTTACTCAAAATCTAGAAAAATCTCGTTCCCTGGAACAATGATCTCTCCCGAAGAAAGAATATCATGAACAAAAAGCGCAATTTGTCTCTAACTTTTCTAGATCTAACTTTTCGGAAACCGTGCTGATTTTCCATTAATAAGTCCTGATAATCGAGATGTCTCACGATCGAACTAACAACTGTATGTTCCATAGCCTGGCACGAAATGGATGTGAGGGAAATAAATCTGTAATTACTCGGTTCCTCCTTTTCTCCGTTTTTAAATATTGGTGTTACGTTAGCCGTTTTTCAATCTCTGGGAACCTTGTGACCCATTAGTGACTTCTTAAACGTGATTTATCGACAAGGTACAATTTCCGAGGCTAGATCCTTAATTATGCGAGCGGGTATTTTATCGGGCCCGGAGGATTTCTTAGGCTTTATATTTTCCATGATATGAGATTTCAATTTCGAGCATCGGTTGGCACGATTCGGTAAGCTATCGGAAGCATTCCGGTGAGATATTGGTGAAGACGCTTTGATAGAAGGAATTTAATAAGTTAACCTTTTCCAAACTGCTGGTTACTCTTTCGCCTTTGACATTTTTGAGTGAATTAACAGGTGACTTATTTCTCTGAACTTCTCTGACGTAAGACCAAAATGCTTTCGGATTTCCTTTCAAATATTCCGCTAATCTTTTCCTTTTGAATTCGCTTAACACCTTCCGAAATTCATTCTTGGCATTCACCCCGGATATCTTGTAATCATAAATGATTTCCTTCTTTTTGTCGCTAAAGATATCATCCCCAGCATTTTCATCTTGACGTGACATAGCCTTTGACGTCGTAATGCTTTTCTAACATCCGCGTTGTACCATTTAGGTTCTATGTTATCTTTTATAAATTTGCTGGGACTGAAATTGTTGACTGCTGAGCGCGTGATCCCAAGAAAGTGATTCCACGTATCATCAGTATTTTGGCGATTTCTTGCTTTTAACTTACAAATTGATTCTGTAGTACACACTTTAGGCCATTGTAGTCTCCTTCTCCAAACAAGTAAATTTTCCTTTTAGGCTTCTTATTTGAGGACTTTTAATGAAGCACCAAACGCTTTCCAAACCACTACCCGGAATTACCATAGCCCAGCAGATGCAAGAATTATAAACTGCAATGAAGACACCCTCACCGATTCTATTTATTCTATCATTTCTGTAAATGGAAAAGGAGTTTGAGAAAATTTCCACCGACAAAACCACAAACCATAAAAAAATACTCTAATATTTTTAAATATCTTCATTCAACTTCTCTGTAATTCTCTCCCTCCAAATAGTGCAAGCTTTTTCCCCTATGGCAATTGTATGTATTACACTTCTTCTCTAGCAGTATTCTCTTCTTCTACAGCAGTACTTCCAAAATAGAAAAAATGCTCTCGATCCACTTGTTGAACGATTTCATCGGTTTGGATACTGGGCCTTCCACTCCGCTCTTTAACACGGACATTTTTCGAGTATGATCCGTTGTCTAGCCTTCCCTTTATTCATTATTGTAGGCCCATCAACTAGGCACAATTCCCGGTGAATATGGAAAACTGATGTAGATTTTCTACTGAGAAATCGACTTCGCAACTGGCGAGAGCAAAGATTTTCGCGGATAGTGTTAACTAATTCAACGACAGGTAAACACCACTGAATCCAAACAATAATCACTGTAGCTTTGAAAACAACCAAAAGATGGTGACACATGCGCAAAACTTTGTTCTGACCCGCTAATATTTAAATTTAAAAACCGATCCTTCCTTTTCCAATATGCCTAGTAGTCCGTGGTAAGTGTTGTATGACATAAGTTTTTGAAACTTGTTGATTATAATGAAATGGGTAAAGGAATAAATGGTTACATTTTTTCAGGAAGCATTCATAAATAACGGGGATGATCTCCTTTCAAAAGTAAATTTTAACCAATTTTGGTCGGAAATACACCTTATGATGTAATTTTATAATAAATTAACTACTGTGAGGGGGTCTAGGAACATCTACTGCGAGCATATTCGTAGCCAGTAGTAGTAGTAGAAAGTACGGGGACAGTACCCAACAATGGTGCCTTCACATTTAGAATTGTATTCAACTTAATTAATTTCATGCCCTCTACTACTCGTACGTAGAGGGTTAAATGAAAGTTGCTTCTCTACTCCAGCGCAACAAAGCCAGGCCTAAGTACAAAATAACATATTATTATTGAACACCTTTCAGATCTCGTATCTGTTAACAAAGACAAAGCTTACGGGGCTATTGAGAAAGACTAGGTTAAATATTAAAATATTATATGACCTCGTGAACTAGAGATGATAGAACAGTTGTTTGGGTGTTTCGACATCTCGGACCTCTCAGAAGTGTTTTGTGCCAAAATGGTCCAAGTAGCAGGGGCATAAGAGGAAGATTTGGCCTAAACAATGTAGCTCTCACAAGGAGGAAGGAATTTATTGCAGGGACGTTGAGTAAGCATGTTTATAAAATGCTCGTCAAACCTTTAATATGGTGTGTGTTTTTTACGGCATGGAAACACGGTCATTGAAGCAATATGATAGGCATAGGTTGGTGGTTTTTGAAATGTGGATGTGGAGAAGGATGGGGAAGGTGAAAAGGACAGAAAGGAAAACAAACAAGGAAGTGGGGGATGAGTGAGGAGTATTGGGGGACATTGGAAGGAGACAGAAAAGATTGATGTAGAGCATGTTGGTTTGTAAGGAGATGTTAAAGACTGTGATAGAGGGGAGAATATAATATGCATGTTGGATGGAATGAAGGGAGGAAGGAAGTTGGGTAAATTGAAGAGGGACTTATTTTAGTGGCCGATGCCAGATTGTATATTTTGTTAGAAGAGGCACGTTAAAGTATTGTTGTGCCATTTTATAACCTTTGTTCATCCAAAATTTCCGTTTATTAATGAAAACCAATACAAATAATAAAATATCTGGGCAATATCATCTTTAGGTGTTAAATCAGGCAAAATCGATAAAAAATTCGACTATATGAATTAAATGATATTGTTTCCAGCGTAACTTTCTGGAATCAAATCACTTTGGAATGTAAAGCAGTAAAATTACTAACTCACTTTTTGAAATTCTGAAATATGAATTAGGACAATGTTTTGATTCCGTTAAAATAGCAGAGAAGAATTTACAACTTTATTTCTACTAGAAACCATTTTATATTCTGATTCTCAATAAAAAGACAACGCAAATCATAACTATGTGAACTATTGACCCCACTATCTGTGGAGAACCAAAAAAATGCACGGCTTGATTATCTTCCGCAATTTCTTCGATCCGAAGAATTCTATGATGATATAGTCGATGACCATAAAATGGACTAAGTTATGAGTAGAACGCCTTTAGTCTGGTGGTTAGATCTTTAGAGCTCCTTAGATAGATAGATAAACGTCTTTATTCGGATGAAATTGAGACCATAAGATCCCTTTCTCCATTTGCTTCTAGCTTAAGGCTCCCTAATTGTCGGCGTAATTGACTCTCCCCTCTTCGCCTTCACTGTGTCCACCCGTTTGCATCTATATGATTGATTCCGCATGAAAAAAAAAGACATTTATGTTAAATGTTGTCAACAGCACTGCCCCTCCCATTAAGACTTGAACCGATTCAAAGTAGTATATCAAACAGAGACACTATATAACGAATGTGGAAATTATCATCTAAAAGAATGGCACATGGTTCAGTTCTAACGCCATAGTAGGTATTTTTCTCTGCATTGAAAACATGGAACGGAGTTATTTCATTCGCCAACATATAAGTGCTAATTTAGGAATTCTTGATGAAAGACGTTAGACTCTTTGCTTTTCTCCATAGAATATTTTTTATTGCGACCAAGGTTTCGCTGCAGCGTAACATTTTCAGGTGTTACCGTGTCATTTAGAAATTCTTATAAAAACCAAGATTATTTTCATATAGAAAATTTGTCTGTTATGCACCCTCAGAATAAATGATAGGCATTGCATATTTCCATCCTGAAATTCTGAACGTTACATCCACCTGAACGTTACAGGCTCAGAAAACCACATGTTAATAATAAAAAAAAATTCAAGTCTTCCAACATTAAATGAAAAAGGAAACAACAACTCCACGTTTCTCCATTTAAAATAAGAAAAAGAGCGGCGATAAGGGGGAGCGGGGAAGGGAATGAGAGCAGGCTTAAGGAGGTAGGGATTTTCCCAAGAAATGGCAAACGCAGGAGAAGAGTCAATAAGACTGTCGATGCATACATCGACCGACGGATAGGCAGCGAACGACATACTCCCCTCGGGAGAAAGTGCTGCCGAAACCGATGGCGGTAACGAGGGAAAATAAAAACAAAAGACGACTACGAACGATGCACAACTAACGGCGCAACACAGAGACAAGCTCGCACACGTATTCATATACAACAAGCATTCTGGGGAGCCGTTAATGGGTCTTACCGAGGCGTGCCTAAAGACTCGTCAGCGTCGTGGGAATGCCATTGAGCCTGAAAGAGAGACGAGGGAGCACAAGTTCGTGGATTTTGTCTGCAAGATGAAGAAGCAGAGGGAGGAAGGGTGATAAAATGAAACACATACATACACATATTTTGAGATATATAAACCATAAACACAGTAATCAACCTTGAGGTCGATTTGGTAGGTGACAGTAGAGTTCACCTAGTACTAAGCCCGATGGCATGAGTGAAATTCACGTATCAGGGTAGGGGGGCCAGTTCCTTCCCCTGTGCCGGTTATGGTTCCCCAGGAAGATGTAGTAGCCGAATAATCACAAAGCTTGGGTAGAGCTGCAGGTGCCCAGAGAGACTTTCCCGGGAAACGAACCCGGACCATACATAGATACACACACAAACATACACAAAAGCTCGCGCACGTTATAGGCCCATCCCGACCGTACGTAACACCTCACTCCGTGGCAAGTTTTCCAATATTTTGAATGATTCACAAAAAATGTCTTCTTCTGTCTCGAGGACGTGAAAAGAAAGCAAATCCCAAGGCGACCAAGCGAGTTCCGAGGATGGTGAGGGAAGCGAGACTTGCACTGCTTGAACATTGCAATGGTTATTTTCTTCGTGAAACCTGGAATTAAGTGACGAGACAACTTACGACTCTCCCTGATTTTTCCGGGTTTCCGGTGTCAATATTCGGGAGTAGTAAGCTTCGGCTTTACTTGTGACATGCAGAAAAAAATCTTCCAACATTGAACCGAAACAGTGTCGCAATATTATCATGGAATGACACAAGTGGACTTATTTCTGGTAGCGTTTTTTTTAAGTTTAATCAGTTAAAAGGATTTAGCAATCAAGGTGAGGGGACAATTTTACACACCTATCATATGTTTTATTTCCCGAGCAACAGTAGATTGTTGCATTGGGTGACTGTGTCCGTTGACCCATTTCGTGCCTTGAGTCTTAACCTCCACGCCTCAAATCTCATGCATGTGCCGATTCTGTGCGCGAATGTATCGTATCCGAAACATTTTTTCCTTCGGAAACCTTCCTCGCAGTCTTTATTTTTTTTATTCCCTGTTTTCGCGAGGCAAGCTTTACAAGAGCCCCCTGCCACACACCTTTTTTGGTGGCTCACAGGATATTTATGTAGATGTAGGTGTGAAGAGCCGTATTCCGCCAAAAGTTGCGATATTTTGCTCGTGAACTGTATTTTCAAGCTTTTTTTAAATTTAAATTGGAAAGTATTGCGAACGCACTCCTTCATTTTTCCAAATTGATCCACTCCTCTCAGTTATTTTCGGTGAAGGCTCTTAGCATCTTCTTGAGTGTGCTAATAATCGGGTGTTTGCTCTTCACTTCTGAGCTCGTTTCCCAAATAGGTGGTTGCGTTACCCCTTTTCAACTCTTCACTGGCTACTCGTTCCTGGATAATGTGCTTTAATGGAGGTTACAAAGCGATTATGTTTAGAGATGCAGAGCTGAATGTGTTATAGCAGTGTGCTATCGGAATTAAGCACGCCCGCTGTGCTTCTTTGAATTCTGCTCTGCAAAGCATTTCCCCCGAAACTTTGCTCCCATATGTAATTATTATTTTAATCACCCCGTATTACATATTACACTGGCGTTCTCCGAACATATTCCGTCAGTATTTCTTCAGCGCGTGGAAACACCTTTTTACTTTCACTACGAGGTAATTTACATGTGGTAAGAAGGATAGTTTTTCGTCCATACACATATTCCCAGATATTTGAACTGGTTTGCCTTCGCAATTTGCCCATGCACACGCTCTTTAAGATTGACAGCTAAGTTTGTTAAGTTCTGTCCATTCCTCGAGAAATAAGGGCGTGCCCTAACTCTCATACCTTTTCTTAAAGTACTTGTACATGTTAATAAATATCTTGAGAAACTCAAAACCATGTTGGCTGGAGTACGACATGTATGAGAGGGGTCCAAAAAGAATAGGTCATTGCATTGTTAAATGGACTACGGAAAGACAAAAAAACAGCTGTGTTAATTTCATTTAATTTTGCTAAATAGCTGCTTTTTTCTTTCTGTATTGGGCAAGTTCCACAAAGTCAAGCCTTAAACCACAAACTCCGTGAAATAGTCTGTTGCTACTTGGGATGCGTGAGCTGTGCATACAGAGAAAGACGATTACGAGGATTGAGATGTAATTATTGCAAGATGAATGCATTTCCTGAGTGTACTATACGAAGTATGAAGCGACTGTTTTGAAATGATTAACATTATTCAACGTTGAAGCCAGAAATTGGCTATAGAGCTAACTGATACGCCATTTAGGGTACATCCTTGTTCCGGAAACATGTTCCGGACTGAGATACGTGTTAAGAAATAGAGAATTGAGAAAGAAAGATTGAGTGTGTAGATCGTGCCGGATTTGTAGGAAAGTTGCTACCCGATGAGTTGTGATTGTGAGCTGTTGCGCATATACGGATGGCGAGACAGCGTGATGGATGAGATCTGGTTGGGGGAGGATCTCAATAACGTGATCTAATGGATGTTGAGTGAGGATGTTTAGAAAAGACTTGTTAAAACTTTGAGATGGAGCGTACAGCGCGGTAACGTGGTCACTGAAGCAGGAGGATTGACGTAGATTGAAGGCTTTGGAAAGTTGGGTGTGAGAAGAATTGAGAAGGTGAAATGGACCGAAAAGAAAACAAATGAGGAAGTACAAGGGATGGGCGGGGCGTAATAGGGAGGGAAGGGAGAGGAGAGGGGTTTGTTGGGAAAAAGCCTATGGAGGCAGGAAAAATGGATGAAAAGCGTATTAATCGGCAGTGGGATGTTGAAGATTGTAATGGAGGGGAGAATGTTAGGCAGGCGAGGAAAGGGCAGGAACAGGATAGGGATGTTGGACGGGATGAAGGGAGGAAAGGAGTACACAGAGATGAAGAGGGACCTGATGTAGACCAGGTTGCTGGATTGTGTTTTGTTAGGAGTCACAAAATATCTATTTGGTAGTTGCGTCCATCCAAAACCTACCTTATCCGGTAGACCACTTAATAATAAATAAATATAAATAAATATATATATATATATATATATACGAGGCACGTATATCTCGTACATCTCGAGGCTCGTGTGTGTGTGTGTGTGTGTATATATATATATATATATATATATATATATATATATATATATATCGATGATGCGGAAGTACTCACGAGAGCAATATAACTTTTGGACGGCACAATAGAACACAGAATAAAATATATATATATATATATATATTTTATATATATATATATATATATATATATATATATATATATATATAATCATTTTTCTCCTTTGGTGGGTGAAACAGCTCCATAACGCCATCTCTCGGGCAATATGTATTGGAGCACTTTGGCGCTTTATAAGATCGCAGATCTCAAGGTAAATCAGGTTTCCCTATTAGCTCAACTGGTAGAGCATCCGCCCGGAAAGTGGAAGGTCCGTGGTTCAAATCCCGGATAGGGAAATATTTTTACTTTCGTGATCTGCTCAAAAACCGCCTTCCCCACATGTCCTGTCTTCGCCTATTATGTGTTTTCCTATCCCCTTTCCTTATACCTATTTCTGTTTGAATGATATATATATATATATATATATATATATATATATATATATATATATATATATATATATATATATATATATATTCATGTTGGTATATGATATATATATGATATATGGTTGATATATGTTGGTCCAACATAGAGGTGAGAACTCGCGAATCCGCATACATCCTATATTTCCGATCCTTTAAAATTCCCACCCTGAACCGCCATCTTTAATTTCTTTCCCAACAGTCCCTAAACCTTTCGCCCCCCCTCCCCTCCCCAGGCACTCTTCCCTCAAAACCTCTCAGTCTGACCTGAAGAAGGCCTCGGAGTAGGCCGAAAGCTTAAATCATCTACAGTGTGAGTGTCCTTTTACGTGTTATCTGTTTTATTCTGTGTTCTATTGTGCCGTCCAAAAGTTATATATATATATATATATATATATATATATATATATATATATATATATATATATAAAGGGTGAGACCTACGAGACGTACCTTTGCCGCACCTAAGATGCATTTATCGCCCCAGAGAAGAAACCAATAAGAATCGGGAAAGGTGTATGCTTAAATTCCCCATAATATTTTGTGTGCCTCGATATACATATATATATATATGTATATCGAGGCACACACAAAATATTATGGGGAATTTAAGCATACACCTTTCCCGATTCTTATTGGTTTCTTCTCTGGGGCGATAAATGCATCTTAGGTGCGGTAAAGGTACGTCTCGTAGGTCTCACCCTTCTTTCAAATAAGGCCAGGGAGCCGTGGCTTCAAAGGCCTGAGTCCGACCCCGTGAAGAGGTGGACGTAGAAAACTATTCGTCAGGAACATGTTTGTTCGGGGGCGTATTCACGTTCCCTCCGCGGTGTGAAATCGGATAAAGGTCTCCGAAAGGAAGAATGCCGCGAAGTCGCATCGATCATTGCTCCAATGGATTACGGCAAAGGCCTAAGGTGGAACATGTCCAGGGCACGGCGAACGACAAAGGAGAGCCGTCGATACAAGGCACGGCGTTGGTTTCTCCATGCTCACGGAAAACGAATACAATCCCTGCTGTTTTTCATGAATTATTCACGAATCAAAAGAAGTAGACAACGACGCACAATGGAAATTGTAAAAAATCACCACTCGGATAAAAAATGTGCCCGCGTATTTTTTCATTCATTCACATTCCGTAATTGCGAGTAATGTACTCCATTTTAAGAAACATTTGTATTTTTTTGCATTGAGGAACAACTATAAGCAAGGCAGGGGAACGAAGGAAGAAAGAGGGGGATGTTTATCAAAGAAAGGAGGTTGAAACGGTGATGGATACAAATTGAGGATCTCTCTGGAGAGAAAAACATAATGGGGATGATGGTTTAGTTATTATTACTTGCAATAAGTCTACCGGCTCAAGCTAAGTTTACAATATATCTTGGCAATACGCAATATTGAACTCTGAGGACGTAACCAACATGACGCAAAATATCCTTCAGTAGTTTTTATGGGAGGCGACCGACAGCTAAGGTCATTCGCTCCACAAAAAATATCCTTAAACTGCACACTAAAATAACTAATTCTTTAGCTATGCCTACTTACTACCTCCCATAAGTCCATCTAATTCAACTTATTTCCCTCCTATTACCATGCCTTAAACTTCACTAATGAAATTTCATAATTCTGATAACTTTTAATGGTAAATTCGACGATCATCTCTCGCAATGGCAGCAGCAGTGTAAAGTTTTTACTTCCACGAGTGAAGTGACTGGAGTCCAACTTTCTTCAAATTGATTTTCTTCCTTCTCGAAGCAGGAAGAACAGAGCTTCCATAAACCTCCTGGAGCATCACATAGTCCCCGGCTGACGATTTGCTCTGGCGGAAGCAACATTTCAATGCAGCGTCGCGTGTTCCCCCGTCGCTGCCAGACGTGGAATGAAAATGTTTCAAATTTCTGCCGCTGATTCAATACTGGAGTTTGATCATTGAAGCTTGTAGAGCATATGCAACATGCTAAAATTATGCTAACAATATAACATGAAACTAAAACGTTGCATAACAAATAATGCGAATAGAAACATGTTTATTCTCATAGCGGTCAGATCTCCTGTTTTATTCTCAACACTCGGCACCACAAGAAAAAATTCTTTAACTCTATAACATGACTCAGCGCCAACCCCCAACGTGTTTATCCTTTTCCAGTCCCTGCCTCAATTACCCAAAAACAGCGCGCTTATTGGATCAAAAAAGGTTTCATGCTCTACAATTATGAGCATAATGCATCCCAGGAATGGTTTTGAGAAGAGAATAAACGTCGTAAATCCAAATGAAATATTCCACATTAAGGTGATAATTTTAAACCCGTCCTTACTTTTGATTACACAATATTCCAATATAGCAAGAGATTTAAAATTTCAAAACTGTGAAAAACTAATTTGAGAGCCAAGTATTTGGGATAAATGGGACCCTATGGTAAAGCCTCAATCGTAGGGTTAACAATCATTTTTTAATTAGATTGTTTTGTTCATTTTGCTGTGCCTCTGAAATGCTTTCATGAGAAAATCAATTCACAAAGACACTTTTTTTCGTCCGCCAATTCTCTTATTACTCCACGAAATATAACAGCTCTATCATTTCTCCGCATGACCATAAAACATATTAAAACCATTCGATATCCATTGAAGAAAACTCTGCACGTTATGGATCTGTGCTAAGTTCCTATGTATTATTATTTTTACATGACATCCTCTTAAAGCCCCCCACTTGAATCCAAAGACTTCAAGGAAACGAAATAAATCACCCCACAATTAGAGAAACACTCATTTGCCGATTTCTTTAATAATGAACATCAAACGATTAATAAAAGAAATAATTTGGTTCCTTTGACAAAAAAAACCAAAACGCCTGCCATCCGTGCAATTTCATGAAATTCGGAGCAGTACAGACAGCAGTGTGGAATTAAATAAACCGCGGGAAAGACTAAGAAACGAAAACGAGTATCAAAATTTTCAACTTTAAAATTGGTTGCGAAAAAACGGAATATTTGTAATAGGACTAGATTACGTTGAAGGGACGAAAAAAAAGGCGGACTTGGAAAATAAAATAATCTGCAGTTGGCAAGTAATCACCGCCGCTCCTGTATAAGTGCAGCACTCCAGAAAGGTGGACGGGGTGGTTATTTCTGGCAGTTGCAATAATTACAAAAAGATTACCACGAATATTTCGCAAAATTCCGCGGATAACGTTCGCTCTTTTTTTTTGCTCCCCCTTTCGCTGCATTGTCGGAGGATGGACGCTGCGCCATTGCGAACACGATGGAGCTAATTGGCACGAGAAAAAAAATAACATCGCCGCACGCAGAATGAAAATTCAATTACGCGGGCACACTTCATTCGAAAGAACCGATTGAAACAACTGACTGTTCGGCGGAATAATAACTTCAGATACGTTTTCTTTTTATTTCCCGCTCTATCGTCGACGGCCTTGTGCTTTACCGGGCGATTAAAATAAGAACGGCCAACGGCCAGTCCGCCCCGAATGCCCCCAAAGGACAAATTAAGTCGCATTCCGACCGTGCGCGTTGTTTTGGGGATTAACGGTTGAAAATTTGCGAAAAAAAAGAGCAAGACGCTATAGGATCACGAGCTATTCCGGGGAGATTATTTACCCGTCCCACCAGAACTCCATCAATGCATTGGGGCGGAAGTGTCGGCCGATGGTCCCGTTCCGATCGATTTTCCATCGGATAAAAAACGGGAAAATACAATTTCAGAAGACTGAAACGAAAAAAAGAGGCAAAAGGGTGGACCTGTCATGCCTGGGTTAGAGAAACTGTCACATAACGCAGAAAAAAATATAGGGCACACTTCAATGCATTTAATTGTCATTAAAAACGATTCAGCTGTATTCGGGAATCGAACTAAATACCTTACACCTGCCGGGCAAGAGCTCACCCCAAAATTCAACGTTCCTAATTTGAAAGCAATCAAAGGCATCCTCTTGGTATTAGGTCTCTACCGAATGAAAACGACGTTTCGGCTTGAATACGTCATTATAGTTTCCTAATATAATTCCGTAAAACCCAATGCTATTCATTACTACATGTACTTACTCTAACAGCACGTCACTTTCTCATAGAGGTACTGTTTACTTATAATTTTCCTGAGATTCGTCAAATGAAATTGGCTAAAATTCCCTCGAAAAAATCCAATCCACCGACCTACTTCACAGCACGGTGGGTTGCGAACTTCGATTCAATTAGATTAGCAATCTCAATGCTCATTGGTTCCTCCGTATCGTAGCCGTCTTGCAAAAATACATCTCGGGATAGTGTGTCGCACACTGCCCATTCGAAATATTCAGCATATCTCTCATGGAAGATAATCGAGCACGCCCGTCGTTTTTAATCGCGAAATATCCCTGACGGTTTCAAGGAAGTGGTGACGAATAATTCTAGGGTAATTTTTCCAAGATTTTACCACTCAGATAGGTCACATCGGAGGGAAGGCCTCGGAATTCTAGCTTCATGATTTATTTGCTGAAAGACATGTCAAATGTGGTGCTCATACATACATGAAGCGTAAACGCACGACGCAATGGTGCGTGCTTTTCGGTAATTGAACTTCATGTTTAAAAGCCGAAATTCCCATATATTTCGTCGGCTCGACCCTGGATGACTGGATTAACGTTTCGCACGGAACTGTGGGTAGCATATACGCCGTGCGGGAGAGAATCGGAGGAATGGTGGTCTAAAGCTCTTTCTTTTTGGTTCGGTGAGATCCATGTGTGAGTGTTAACTGCTCTTAATATCTGCGCAAACACGTACGGTGCAGTAACACGCGCCTCCGCAGGTTATGTCACAGAAGCTGTGAACTTCGCAAATAAAAGACATTCTACACCACCGGCATTCCAACGCTCTTTGATGACACGAAAGCAACCATCAGCTACTCATACGAGGTATCTCCGGAAAGTATCCAGCTATGCCAATATTTTGAGAAAAATAGCCTACCTAGAACAATGAGACATGATTGCCCTTTGAAGCACTCCCCTTGGAACCTCACACACTCATCAAAGTGTCTCTCCTTTTTCGGGATGGTCATCAGCTGTCTCATCACATTTTCCGTTATCTTGCCAACCGACTGCTGAGAAGACTCGGCTTTTGTTTCGGGGTCATAGATAGCCGTAGACCCATGACTCATCTCGAGTAATGACCTTTTTTTAGAAAACATGGGTCGACGTGTGCAGCTTGGAGCAATCCCCATGTAACTGCAACACCAAATTCTTGACGCTGACGAGATAAAAGGGAACCGATTGATAATCCTTAATAATAATTGTTATTTTAACCATATGGACGATTAGTCCTCCCCGTTGACTAAATTTTATCTGTACAGTGTGGAAACGTCCGCGGAAATCGTTGCTTCCGCCTGTTTCCAAGTATGTAACATGCTGTGATTCGATTTTTGCCAGCAAAAGGTGCCCAAATTCATCGGGGGTCGTGCCTAGCTTATTAGGACCTACAGTAATAAGTGAAGGAAAGGCTAGACAATAGCGTCGATACTTCAAAAATGATCGCATAAATTTCCGTGCTGGAGAGCGGAGTGGCAGACCCAGTATCCAGACGGATGAAACCGTTCTACCTGTGGGCCACAAACTGGGATCTGATCGACGATTACTGCTCTGGCTGAAAAATTTCCTCTCGATGATCGCATAAATATCAACATGATTGCTATGGAAAAGCTCGGATATGACAAAATACGAGAAAGATGAGTACCGAAAATGCTTACCGACCAACACAAAGAGCGAAGAATGCTGAGTCGACGATAACATTTTGATCGCTGTCGACAGGACGGAGATGACTTAACCGTGCACCTGGCGATAATTTCCTCTTCTTGCTCTTGAAATAGTGGTTTGGTGGATAACGGTTTGAAGACATGCGAAGAATTCAAGACCGCTATTGTCGACTAGTTCAATGCCCAGGCGGTGAACTTCTATGCCAATAGATTTAAAAAGCAAGTGCAACGATACGAAAAGTGCTTAGAAATGAAAGACAATTATGTAGAAAAGTGAAGTAGGTTTGCAGGAAACAAACACCATCAATAAAAAATTTTCTGAAGAATACATTTTTTATGACCTAACGAACCCAGCTTAAAAAATAATCCTTGTATATACTCAAGAGACATTCATCGGACTCGCAATATTGCGACAAATAAATCTCATAAAAAACACACATTAAATAAATTTCTGTCGCGACATGTTTTTCATAGCCTGGGAAATAACATGCATTTCGAAGTAAATTTATCCGTGAAAGGACGAAAATATCATCTATCTCAAAATAAATAAAACGTTATTTTATTTACGCAAACATGTCACCGGAGTAGATATTTCCTTGGCGAAATTTTCTATCTCCGGGGTAACTTTATGAAATTTACAAAACATTGAAATTGAATAAGTAACTTATCAATTCCACATATACTGTATGCGTTGAATTTCTAAGTTACTTATTTAATTTCATCCAGTTCCGTTGGAGTTCGGAAATCATCAGCCACATTTCTCAGAATAGGAGACCTGTGTAAATAAATAAATGGGGGGATCGGGATGGTGCGGTGGCTAACGTACGGGCTTCCCATCGAGAGGGCCCGGGTTCGAATCCCGGCGGCGACAGATTTTTCAGTGGTATTCCGATCCCTACTTGAGGTGCTTTGTGGAGGGCACTTTGAGTGAGTACGCCGTCCGTCGGATGGGACGTTAAAGCTGCAGACCCCTTGGCGCCTTTCGTTAAGAGCAGGCTAATGCCGACGCCGAGTTTCTCTCCACCCTTCATCCTTTCCCATCCATCCCTAATGGCGCAAATGACCTGAGCTGTCGGTCGCCTCCCCAACAATACTACTACTATAAATAAATGGGAGTATCCAAAAAGTTGGAGAATTTTAGTGGAGGAAAATCGAATCTCATAGTTACATATTTTCGATTTCTATGCCAATACTTCCTTATCAAAAATACATATATTCTTTTGGCATGATTCCGCCCATATTTCTGAAGGACATGCCACTACAACTGCAATAGAATGAGGCCAATTCTACATGAAAAACCGGTAAGACACGTAAATTTTGACATCCTACGAGGGTCATCCGGAAAGTAGTACCCGTTCGTGAAATAAAGACACAAAAGTAAATATTAACAAACATAAAAAATTTTATTTGAAAGAGGATACTTTAAACTACTTCTCAACATAATCTCCAAGCAAATTAAGGTATTTGTCATAACGTGTGACAAGTTTCTGTATTCCTGCTGCATAGTCCTTCGCCGCCAGCTCATTGAGATACAGGGTCACTCCTTCTTTAAGTTCTTCATCGCTGTCAAATCTTTTTCCTGCCAAAAAGTCTTTAAGCTTTGTAAAGAGATGAAAATCTGAAGGGGCCAAGTCCGGGCTATACGGTGGATGGTCGAAAGTTTCCCATTTGAATTGCTGCAAAAGTTTTTGTGTTATCCCAGCTGCATGAGGCCTGGCATTGTCATGAACGAGAATGACACCAGTAGACAATAGACCTCGCCGCCGATTTTGTATTGCCCGCCGTAATTTCTTTAATGTTTCACAATACGCATCGGCATTAATAGTGTCTCCACGGGCCATAAAATCAATAAGCAATACACCTCGTCGATCCCAGAAAATGGTTGCCATGAGTTTCCTGGTGGACAGAACTGTCTTGAATTTTTTTGGTTTGTTTGGTGAATGAGCATGATGCCACTCTATTGACTGTCGTTTACTCTCAGGTGATGCATAACAAACCCATGTTTCGTCACCAGTAATTATGCGAGTCAAGAAAGAGTCTCCTTCATCAGAATAACGTCCCAAAAACGTCAGTGCTGCAGCCATACGCTTGGTTTTGTGCTCATCTGTAAGCATGCGAGGGACCCATCTTGCACAAATTTTTGCATAATGCAGATGGTGTTTAACAATTTCATGAATAAAATTGTTCGAGAAACATTGAGAAAATGCTCACAGATGTCATCAATTGTGACGCGCCGATCGTTCCTCACGAATTCGTCAACTGAGCTCACCAGTTGGTCTGTAATGACAGACGGTCTCCCCGAACGCTCATCGTCGTGTGTGTTCCCCCTCCCCATGTTGAAGTTGCGACACCACCGCCGAACAGACGACTCGTCCATTACATTGTCTCCATACACCTCCTTTAATTGGCGATGAATATCACATGGGCGAACGTTTCTTGCATTGAGGAATTTAATCACTGCCCTCACTTCACAACTGGCGGCGTTCTCAATTTTTTTAAACATTGTAAACAATCACAGAAACAACACAGGCAATGCTAACGTCACGCAACTTGGCTCAGAGAAGGCAGACAAGCCACTGAAGCTATCTGACCTCGTCCAGCGGCTACTCGCGTCGTCAGCACTTCATGCGGCACGAACGGGTACTACTTTCCGGATGACCCTCGTATTTCGAATCAGTGAAAAAATATGATATATATTATATACAAGTACATGATATACTTATATCATACATCTATCCAGGCGAAAACAAAAAAGGGATAAAATTATTTAAAAATTAATAATATTATCCCTTAATTATATTATAATATATTATAATTAAGGGATATTTATTTCTACACCCTCGAAAATCTTAGGACAATTAATGTATGTATTATAATGTTAAAAAATGAGATTTGGTACAAAAAATGCAGAAAATCGGCGAGGCGTACGAGCAGGAAAACATCAACCTCACGGGTCCATCACTATATCTCATCAAACCAAAAAAAGCAGATCGTCAACTCACACTACTGAGTGGAGAAATCGAAAAATATGCCCGCTCTAACTCTGCATAAGTACTAGCCACCTAACTAAATACCTACTAATAATATTTCGGCGAATAGTTCGCATACTTCCTTTAATGAAATGCATTGGTGTCTCTCAGGCGAAAATTTTATTTTTACATTTACCTGAAATGCATCGATTGTACCCATAGAAAAAGGAATTCCGGTATACTATATTTCACCATACTTCCGGACTCCACACATGCGGGATAAAAACTGATCACTACGAATTAAGTCGCTTTCTTTGTTCCCCAAACTTTTTTATATGAATCACACAGCAAATGTTCCTCCAAACGAAATTAGCACTATGCTATAAGCAAAGTTTCTATAGTTTTAACGCGGATCTGATAAGTATGCTGTTGAACTGAGAATTAAAACTCTGTCCCCACAAACCTCTTTCGTCCATTAACTAACGTCATTAATACAACTATGACTCGCACAAAAAGTGCTTATCCACCTTGATTTGAGCAATGAAACTTTTCAGCAAGCGATTGAACTATAATTAGCTTAGATTACCTCGTTCATTAATATAAAAAGGGTACTTGTCTCAATTTTTTACTTACATCAATAGCATTCGTTTTATACCAAAGAACACTGCTACAATACGGTCATCTTATGATAATAATGAATACGTATTTTTTCTTCGAATGAATTTAGGACCATCCGATCTTTCTCACAATTAACTTTGATTATTTAGCAAACTACGCCATTCTGATGACGACGGCGGGGCCGTCGAAACGTCAATACATACTGTGAGTGTCCTTCCGTTATTTTTCTGTGTGTTGAATATTTTGTATCCGTGTGTTTGTTTATATATATATATATATATATATATATATATATAAAACTTAGACAGTAACACACAGCATGAGAACACATAAAAAGAACACTCACAATATTATCTTGATAATTTCGACGGACTTGAGCTCCGTCTTCTTCGGAAGATAAGATATGACTCAGATTCTGATGACGACGGCCGTGCCGTCGAAACGTAAATATCTACTGTAAGTGTCCTTCTTTTATGCTTCTGTGTGTGTAATATCTATTCTCTTAGTGTTTGTGTGTTTGTATATATATATATATATATATATACACTTTTTTGGAAAACCCACAAACGTGTAATGTAAATTCACCGATAGTCATAACAAACACAGAAACCAAAACGCAAAAGAGGAAAAACTCACTGGTTCTCGAATTTTCGGTGGTCCAACCACCTTTCTCAAGAGGAATTAGAACAGAACTGATCCTAATCCCTAGTTCTGTTCCTAATTCCTCTTGAGAAAGGTGGTTGGACACCGAAAATTCGAGAACCAGTGAGTTTTTTCCTCTTTTGTGTTTTGGTTTCTGTGTTTGTTATGACTATCGGTGAATTTATATATATATATATATATATATATATATATATATATATATATATCTATATATATATATATATATATATATATACATATATATGTATATATATATATATGTATATATATATATATATATATATGCTTTTATATATCCTTCAAATTGACGCCCTCCGGCGACGCACAAACACACGGATACAAAATATTCAACACAGAAACATAAAGGAAGGACACTCAAAGTAGGTATTGACGTTTCGACGGCCATCGATAGAGAGTCTCCAACTAAATCTGAAAAAAATAAATGGGTAATAACGCTACTTTTAAAAAATAAATCCTTTGTTAAGGCAACCTACACATATCGAACTACATAACCGTAATGCGCAGATATAAGATTAAAGATGCGTTGAGGCAACACTAACATCTGGCTCAAATTGAGAAAAACACGTCCGACAAGTTTATACGGAGATACAATTACGACAATCGGCCGTAGCAAATGGATAATGAGGCGGAATAGTTCAGGAGGATTGTTACCTCACGTTAGATAACATCTCTAATATGCCCCCAGCACTTGGAACGCGGTGCTGGCAGAGATTTCATTCTTAAACGAAATACAAAAGAAAAGTTCAACTCATTTGAAATGATTATGAAAATCGGAGACCACATGAATGATCACTGTAAAGCCAAAAAAGGAACCGCTACAAGGACAGGCTATGAGCACGATGAAATCGCGTTTCCCTAATGACTGGCAAATTACCAGCATCAACCATACGCCCGCGACGGCGTGTTTTGCAACAGGAAGGAGCATGACCGTAGCGTCATCCGGAATTGATGAAAACGACTAGCAGTTACAACCAATACCAAAGTAAGAGACGTGAAGGTTGGTTTGATAGGTAGGGGTTGGAGCCCGTCTATTGAAACTATACGGCGTGCGTAATTCACACATCGAGAAGGTGGAAGTGGGAGGCCAGTTCCTTTCCACGCGCCGCCTGTTGTTTCCCGGGTACTCGAAAACTAACACGGCTTGGGTTCCTGGCTGCGAGTGTCCAGCGGCGTCACCGGGAATTGAACCCGGGCCTTATGGTCAGCACCCCGGTAATCTACCAACTGGAGCCATCGCCACACAAGCATTCATATTAATAGAATAAATGTATTCGATATTCTTACGCCCTTTTACTCTGACAGAATAAGCGTCGGCGTCGGAAAATTTGGCTTGAAAAACTGTACCACAGTCAAAGTTGGAAATCAGTGCGTATATTACTCCACGCCTTCCTTTGTATTTTTTTAGGTTGACTTTTGGAAAAAAGATGGAGGCATTTTAAGAGTAAACCGAGTATTTTCGAGAAATAAATAATTGCAATCATTCGCCAAAATCGGAGTTTTTCGGAAAAACTGTACCAAGAACTTACTTTGCTACAAAACCAGAAGCCAAAACTTAAGTAACGGGCCGAATTCCTTTACTGTAAATTCACTGCACAAAAGAGCGAAAATACGATTTTATCATATCGAGTTTAATAAAGATAAACAGAGGAACCGAACAATACCGTAGATAATAGCAAAGAATGTGGCTGGCCTTATGGTTGACTTGTTTTCGATTTGATTTATTTAAAGGCAGCATGCTTCTGATATTCCTTTTGATTCATTTCAGTTACCTATAATATTCATACTCTAATGTAATCATTATCTACCTCATGTTTCCCTATTATTAATCCAAGGCGTAACACGTTGTATTACATTATATTACCCTTGCATTAATCTTAAAAGGTAGCCCAGAAGATGACAGCATTAAGAAGACATGCTTGTGGCAAATTTCGCCTCAATAGTGTTCACGCAAAAACATTATATTCACACCAGTAGAATCTGGGCATCTTTTTCTTTGCTTATTCGCGAATGAATGGCATGGCTATGGTTCACATCTATTGTGACTCTGGCAGCTCATGAACGGGAAATGATTTAGCCATTCAGAATCAACTGAAGAGAGATATTGAGCGGCCATGTTTGCGAGGAAGTGTATGAAAAATTTTCGAAGAACCAACAAGGGAACCCTTTGGAGTCTTCTTTCTCTTGCATTCTCAGCCTGTGAAAAATGATCCGAAAAAAGAATGTTTGAGGCTTCCAGAAGAGGGATGCTCTGGCATATCTACTAAGGAGAGCGCTTTCCTGAGGGAAGAAGATGTATAGGCTCCACTAAGGATTTATGACGGCTTCACTACTTGTCCGGCGTGCCATCACTTGCTCTCTCGGAACACGTATTTCACTTACACATGGAACACCGAGCTGACCGACTCCCAGTGACATAACTTGGGATAACGTGGCACCCTCATAAAGGTCAAAGAAATAAGCAGGAATCCCAGCAGACTGAAAAGTAGCATAGAAAGGCTGCTCCAAAACGTACCTACAGCAAGCAATCAGGAAAATTTTTTAACAAAGCACGGTCTTTTTCAACAGTTTTTCTTCCATTTGTAAGGTACGAAGTCTGCACAATAAATACACGAACTGGTGCAACCTGGCAGCCATGAAGCGGACTATAACCCCCACTCCCCCTAGTGGGGCTAGTTACCTGTGACCCAATGAGCCGTCTGCGCTTGACGGATCGTCGAGCTGTGCCTATGGTGCCAGTTATGTTAATTTCTGTTGGCCTTGTCTTTACTGTTTGTCGAAAATGTAAATTGGCGAAATCACGGAGCAACGAATCAACATCAAGTTTTTGGTAAGTGCGGTAAAAGTTATCAAGAAATTACTGAAATGTTGACAGGTGTGGTGAGGTGATGCTGTTCTGAAGAAAACATCCGTTTTCAAGGTAAATGTACAATGAACGTAGCCACGGTCGTGAATCAATTTTTTTTTTAAGTTTAAAAAAGTTTACGGTCTTGGCCTTTTTTTGTTTACATCCGTTTTCAAGTTGATTAAGTGTTTAAAAGATGACCGACAATACGCCATGGATGATGCCAGGCCGGGACGACCTTCAACCACCTGTGTTGACGACAACATTGATCGTGTGCGGTCCCTTGTCCTTACCGATAGTCGAAAAACTGTCCGAATGATAGCTGATGAACTGAATTTAGGAAAATCAACAGTGCACGGTATTTTAACCGAACATGATGATGGACCCTTCACCATGACAATGCACCTGCGCGTTTAGCATTGATTGTTCACCAGTTTCTGGCAATAAATTCAATCACCATCCTTGATAATCCTCCTGCGACTTTTTCCTATTCCCAAAATGCGAAAATGTGATGAGGGGACATCACTGGGAAGATGTGGACACAATAAAGCAAGAAACGACGAGAAAACTAAAAAGCCTAACTGCCGAGGACTTCCAAGGGTGCTCTAAACAGCGGAAAAGAAGATGAAATAAGTGCAGAGCAACGAATGGGAGTACTTAAGACTAAAGGGAGGAATAGATTTAGAAAAATATAGTTTTTATGGCCTCTGTTCACGTATTCACTGGACAGACCTCGTATACTTGCACTTCGTCTTTTTTCCGTTTTTTTTATTTTTGATATTTCGAGGAGCAATGTAAAACATGAGTAGCTTGCCAGCTCTTACTAAATGATAACCCATTGAAGGGCTATTCCCACACACCCTGGGCACATTACAGCTGGAAAAAGTCGTCTTTGCCCAATCATATGCCGCTTCTCCGGATTCCAATACTCATCTTGGCGACAAGAAGATTGAATGAATGGATGAGCAAAAACGGTATTCCGCGAAAAACTGCAATTGCAAGACAGAACGGCTAAGAGGCTCTCCACTTTGTCGGGCCTTAGATTATCACTCTTGAGACCCAACACAAGGTTCAATTGTGGCTTTTCGTCTGAAATGAACAATTCGATGTACTCTCGCAAGGAGTGCACGTAAACATGTTTATTAGTCTAATGCATAACCTGAATCAATGAATCGCCATCAAACGATCAATGGCTTCAGAAGATGAACTGACTCAATGTCACGTATTTTAACTTCACGGCAGATTTCGTTCTGGCAAGATAGTTTCATTAGCCATTAGAAATAGAAGAGATGACTGCGTCAAATGAAAATCCTTACAAACTAGAGTACTTTCCGGATTAATTATGCGCAATAGGCTGAATTTTGGCACCTACAGTTCTATTGCAATATTAATCAGTCTCCTCTTTAGAGCAGACATGCATATAGGAGTGTGCACTTATAAACCGCACGAAATTAGCGAATATTTTCCGAGTTCTAAGCCTTACTACTTGGATATCCTAAGTTTACATTCACAGCCTCAGCTTGAAGGATTCGGGGAAATATTCCGTAAAAGCCAGGGGCAAAAAATACATTTCTAAAGCCCACAATTATTCCATTTCAAAAATTCCTAGCGCGCAATCCGAAAAGTCTTTCCCCATGGATGTTCTCAGCAAATACCAGTTTTATTTCCTGGCTGCGGTTAGATTGAAGACAATAGGAACTCATTCATCATAACGAAAGAAAAGAACGCAGGTTCTGCTTCAGGGGAAAGAGCCTTAACCGCTTCATGTTAGGGAACCATTCCAGAGTTAAGTACTTCATAAGATGATGAGAAAAACATCCAAGGAGGGTAGACACAAAGAGCAAGAAAGGCGTAGGAAAAAACGAATGAGGATTCTGCAACTACCGCTCTCCTGAGACTGCTTGCACCCACCCACCCACACACACACGGCGGAGAGAAGCGAGAAGGAAACACAATAATGGCCTAGGGTTGCGAAGGGAGCTGATTTATCATTTTTTACATTTAATACGCTATAAATGCAGCGTCGTGCGGCGAAATGTTTTGTGAAGGGCCGCGCCAAGCTAATGCAGACTAAAGCGAGAAAAAATGGACCAATAGAAATAAAATACTGGTTGCATATAAATAGGGAATAAGAGCGCCTCAAAGTCTCAGTAATCGAATGGCAGACGGAAGGGGAAACATGAAAGAAGTGGAATAAGTTAGCATACAGGAGATACTGGAGTTGTAAGCAGCACATAAAAGCCCTCAGTAGTACCTTTGACGGATGACGACGATTTCGCATTTCGTCCCTTGTGAGATCACGCAAGGGCAAAAGCCACAAAGAGCCACTATCACACTTTAATTAAAACGGAGCTATGCATAAAATACCACAAACTCATTCCAACATTTTTCATCCCGAACCTGTTCAAAGGATAAACACTCCATATTTGTATCAATATCAGCTTTATAGAAGCCGGACGCATCGACGAAGAAGCGTATGAAGCCCAAAAGTGGAAATTGACTCTAAACTGAATTGACTTCAACTCTCTTGCATGCACAATTTTAACCCCTTAAAACACAGTAATGCTCTTAAAAATTGACTGCATCATAAAATATAGTGTGCGGTACATTTCTCGCGTGAGACCAGATAACCCTCACGATTCCACTGCTGGCTATCCTTCCTAGGATTTCCATTATCTTCAAAATGGAGAGTCCTTGGCACAAATCTGTTCGTTTGGGGATTGTTAGAAATTCACCAAGTTCAACTTGATCTTCGCATTAATAAAGAATATGAAACTTTTTTATATCAATATTTATAACAAAAAGCAATAAATTTTAAGTTGTGAAAATCCATTTTGAAATTTTGTCCGTGACCGCGACATCCTCACACTTATTTTAGTTCCTACGTCATGCCTGTACGCACGAAATACTTTTCTAGGCACACCAAGTGTGAAGAGGCGGAATATCAAAATTTTTTGACCCAATATTAAGCTAAACAAATATTCCACATATCTTAAACCATCAGTAAGAGACCACCAAGCATGCAATAAAACGAGTGGTTGTTTTGACATCTCACGGTAGAGCTCACCACGTACGGCGAATGAGTTACCGCAATCAGATGAGGCAACGACAAATTCCTTGCCCTGTTTCACCCACGGTTTCCCATACATTTCCAATGGCAAGGAAGTGCAAATCATATTTTTAGTCGAGGGTATCTAGTGGCGTTAATCGGATCTGAACCCGGAACTCCCCGATCTATATTCGAACTCCCTGCTTATCGCACGTTCACCGGATTAGGTGTATTTAATTGCGACAATTGTTATATCATTGTTCAAAATCCGACTTAATGGCCGAAGCTCCGTTTTCGGATTAATCCAAAATAAATAAATAAAATAAGTTATGGAAATTCTTAGTGCATTGATAAACGGAATATGCATCCTCTTTCGAACTGCTTTCGACAATAGTCTTCCGGGTTACTCCTCATTCCACAATAAATGATTTTCATGAGATACACAAGAGGAGAAACGTCGTAAGTGATAGTTTTCTGCTTGCAAAGGGTATTCTGGGAGGATAACGAGGAGGTTGACGATGAGGAATGCCCAGGACATCCATCAACAACACATTGTGATGACATATGCAAAAAGTGAGACACATGTTTAATTTTCATTGACCCACAAGTGTCAGAATGTCCGCAGAAGAGTGTAATATTCAGAAAACCGCAGTGCATTGCATTGTTACGGAAGATTTAACCATGAGAAAGGTGTGCCAAGGTGGTCCCCAAGGTGCTGTCGGAAGAGTGCTTGTGTGACAATCTTGCCTTGGACCTCTTGGACCACTGAGAAAATGACCCAATTTTTTTTAATAGGTGGTTACTGGTGAAGAGACATGGGCCTCTGAGTATGACCCAACCCTTGGAGTACCATTTTGGACCACTGGATTATGCCATACAGGAAGCATACCACAACTAGCGGAGGCACTGGCATTGGTGTATCGACACATAAGGGTGCTTTATTGATGAATTTTAGCAATTTGTACTTTGATCTTTGAAAATATTTTTCTTCGGGTTTATTCTACTTATTTCTGGTGCATTCCTTGAATGCCTGAGAAACGGAGAGGGTAATGGACGAGGAAAAAGTTCATTAGAGAACTGAACACTAGAAAACAATAACCAGATGAATGAAGCATATCTTGAGGCATATTGGATTTAGAAAAGAGAGGACGGGGGCACGAAGAAGTCCGAAGAACAGACACGGGGGCCGTATGCAGAAGCTGGCAAGGCAGAAAAACCGTAACGACAAGAGAGAAAGAGAGAATTAGCATTAGTTAGGGGAGCACGGAGGACTGCAGTCGACTACTCTTAGAATTGAAATAGCGATGAATGGATACCATTTTCAAAAGAAAAAGGAAAAACACTTTTGCCCAACGAGCTGTGTGCACTTCCGAACGCGATTAACGTCTCCCATCAGAGAGAATTCCATCGCGACGCAAGTTTTAGAAAGGAAAGTCGGAAGGCTGGCGCGGAGTGGAGGCATTACTTACAAGATTAAAGGACTAGATCAAGTCGGAGTTTCGGAAGTCTTGAGGGCCTTCGTGCGTAAAACTCCCACTAATCGTAAGAATAAGGGGACCCCGATTCGATGTCGTAGGATGAAATTTGAGAATGCCAAGATTCCTATTGCTTCAAAAGCCTATGAAGCCCATTGAACCTATGGATGTGTATTTATTCGTAAGAAAAATTAACTTATGCAACCCAAACTTCGTGCAACTTCAATTTAGAAAATATTCCATATGCTTGCAACGAAGAGTTTTGAGACGTCTACAAGATTCAATAGAAGAGTCAAGAGAGAAATTTTACCAGCTGAAATGTTTCGTTTTTCTATTTATTAATCAATTTTTTATTGACTTAAAGAGCAAATTTGATTTTTTAGTCGAACACTCAAAATATTGCATGACGTATTCAGGCATGCATGAATGCGACCGTTTCTGAACATGAGCGAATATTTATTCAAATGTATGTAAGAACTAACACTTCTGCATATATAGCCAATGGCCTAACCCCCCCAACCCACTGACACACGACCTTGCCTTACGGCGTATTGTGCAGATATAGGTGCAGCTGAAAGAACTAATGGCGACTGCATTTGGAGACTACTGAATTAAAATCATCCATTTTGAGTTATGAAAGCTGGACTTCTCACGCGAACAACAGGAAACTTCTCTGAGTATTAAGAAAAACTGTAAGAAAAACCTTGACGACAAAGGAAATACTTAGCATGGATACCAATAAACTATAAAATATGAGACAGCAGGAAGGAAAGGAATAACTCAAAACATTTCGTGGTATGCACCGCGTGGGAAAAGGAGGTGTTTTCTGCCCAAATCTAATTATGTGTATAACAGAATAATTAAAAAAACTAAAAGTAACGAAAAACGATAAGAAAACGGTACAAGACACACGAGAATCGAATGCTTCGACAAGGTTTTCATGCCCATAAGTGAAAAGCAGTATCGCTCACCTGCTGTAGCCACTAATAACTATTACATTCCTCTTATTTGCCTAAAGAATGGGTTTCTCAGGAGTTAAGAGTTTTCTGCAATACTTTATACTTTTTAATGTTATTATTGGACATTCGAGTAATTTCTAAGAATTTAATAACAGCTGCTTAACTGTTTTCTAAGTGGAAGAGCAAATAAGCCATAGCCTATGTTGTTGTTCTCCTTAATAGTAGATCGTCTTTCATGCGTAGAGAAGTATTTTCGTGTAGATATAGTGCATGAGAACTGTTTTAAAAAGTATTTTCACATATTCATTTTATTCTATCAAAACCAACAAATTAACAACGCTTAATTTTGATGTTGCATGCCCGGTGTGGAGTGATCCCCTGCCGTAACACCCTAGCTTTAGCTTGCGAGGCATGATGTTGATGCGGAAGAATAGAGCCTTCGAAACCTGGCACTAGAGGTGTATCGCCACAACCAAATGCATACGAGAAGTATGTTACAGAACTGAGGAAGATGCAAATAAATTTGGGCCACTATAGTGAACGGAAGTGCCAGATTGGGACACAATGGAACAGATTTTATGAAAATCAAGTCCCAGAAGGTTGGTCAGTGGGGCAAATACGTAAGCCTGATACAGAGAGATATAAGATTTCAGAGTTATTTAACTCATTAAACAATATATTGATAAAGATTAAAAGAGAAGCCAAGGCATTCGACTACACCAGAGCCTACAATATCCACGAAATAAATTCATTAAAAATCCCTTGGAGCATCATATGTTTATTCCAGGTACACCTCGCACAAAAGAAGCCCTCCGGAGCAGAATGGCACGTTGAATGAAATCATTTCGAGTTTATAGACACCAGCAAGCGAAAGCGGTGACTGGCACCGCCAGGATACGCAATTAACACGTCCTTAGTCGCAACACGCGAAGGTAATTAAATAGTGAACGGATGTGCTGAACGTTTAAGGCTTAATAGGGATAAGGTTGTACAGCAAATGAACCAAATTATTTAACAGGAAATGTCGAATGAGATGCATTAAATTTCCGCTGCTAATGACGCCTTAGTCGCTGGAAGTCTATAAGAAAGAGAACTGGACACATCGAGAGGATGAGAAGGGGAATTTTTCTTTGAGGAGAAAAATGACTTCGCATACACGCGACGACAAGAGTGGACATTCAAATTCTTACTTTAAAAGTCTGCAATACGAAAAATAAACATTTCGCAAGTCATCGATCAAATGAGTTATCCGTGAAGTAGTTCGTGGTTCTATAAAACCAACAGTTGTACGTTCATAAGTGACAAATAATCAATAAATGCTTTCTGCTGACAGATGTCCAGACATGTAATTAGCGATTTCACTGTAAAAAATAGCATATATTTATGATTTTACTAATATGAAGAGTTTACGATTTCACCAAGTGATGCCGGAGGATTTCATGCGCACAGTCAATTGACTACCGATATGATCGGGGACAAAATTGATTACACGAAAGACTGAGGGAATGACCGTACTCTAATTTGTGAAAGAAGTCTCATATATTTGATAGACACAATTACCTAATAAATATTTAAAATACAATTCCCTCTACTCTCCCACCAAAGCTAGCACTTCCTTATTTGTTTCCTTTTCGGTCCATTTCACTTTTTCCATCCTTCTGCACACCCACATTTCAAAAGCCTCCGAACTACATCTATCATTCTGCTTCAGTGGCCATGTTTCTGCGCCGTGCATAACTATGATTCACATTAAGGACAATATGTATTTGTTATACATACATATATCAAACACGGAAACCCGCAATATGGCGAACAAATATTCATGCATGGATATAGGTATAAGGAAAAGGGATAGGAACACAGATTAAAGACAAACACAGGGGTGGGTAAGGTTGAATCGAGCAGATCCCAAGCGCAAAAATATTTTCTTGACCGCGACTTTAACCACGGATCTTTCGAATTGCCAGAACGATGCTCTAAACCACTTGAGCTGTCAAGGAAACTTAATATTTACATTGAGATCTGCGAAGGATTTGATGAGATGCTTTTCCCGTGGTACGCACTATGTATAGCCTACTCTTGTCGTCCGTCGGATGGACGTTAAGCTGCGGACCCCTTGGTGCCTCACGTTAAGAATAGGCTAATACCGACGCCAGGTTTCTCTCCTTCTTTCAACCTTTCCTGTCCACCCCAACTGGTGCAAATGACCTCAGCTGTCATTCGTCTCCCCTTAAAAAACTACTATCCTACTCATATTTTACTAACGGAATTACAGTTTGTCAGATACCAGAAATTTTAGGTTAAAATGGAACGGCAGTAGCGCAAAAAATGGACCCGTCCTCCGAATACAAAATATGTATTAGTACTTAAGTAGGAATGATATTTTCGTAATTCCACCATCCCCTTTAAGAAGCAAGGTTATTTAATGGCAAGTCAATTTTAGACATACCTTCTGCTGTGAGAATGGGTGAACTTTTCGCGTTGATTCGATTTTACAACGTTCGACGGCATGCCAAAGTACATGCAAATGTAGCACACTGTAGAACAGAAAAAATTCACCAAATATTGGGACCGACACAGGGCACCTATTAGCTTAAAAAACTAAATTCCTTTATGATTTCTGCTGTTCTTCCTATGGCGATGTAACGATTCTGCTTAAATGGTACTAATGCAAAACAATATTCAATATTCAAGAAAACTAATCAATGCTAAAATATATTAGCGATGGTTAACATTTCGCATAAATTAATTAGTAAATCACGAAGAAATAATCAATGGCTTTGCGTTTCCACAGGGAAAAAGAGATCTATATCTACAAGGTAATAGAGATCTATTCACCCCGCAAATTATATGAAAATCAAGTAAATGATTCCTAAATTCCTTCTTTGTGAATAAAGTCAATACACAGGAACTACCGAACAAACTGGCCGGCCAGTTTTCCAACCAGAACACATGTAAAACATGGAAAGAACAGATTATAAAGCAAATTGATGAATGAAATTTCAAATCATCTCCATTTTTTTGAGGCGTAAAAATTAGGGCAGTTGAAAAAAAGAAAAAAATTAACTTCCACGCGATTTTAATACGCACATAGAAGTATTGTTAGGAATGATTTACGATTTTTCAAAGCACGATTTTCCTAAACACGTGAAACAAGCTGCCATATTCTCTAATTAGCAAACTTCAACTTAAGAAATGGATTCATATATGCGTACTATACATTCCTGAATGAAAATTTTAATTGAAAAAATTTCCTCCACTTCCTAGTGATCATTTTTGCCAATAACAGTCATTATGTATGAACGAGTTTCTTAGTTTTGAATCGGGCGAACGCATAATTGGAAAACAAATGATTAACGGAGCGCGCAGCTTCAATATTTAAGATTGCTTACAGATATCGTATTTTACATTCTCTTTTTATTACTATACCAGGCTTAGAATCTGCAACACATTAAGTTTTTCACAATGCATAAGTACAATGGAAAAGTGCTACAGTAATTAAAAACCTAAAAATTATCAACAAACCATGAAAACATTTATGGAAGCTAAAAACCGCACTCTCATGTCGTCGCGAAACTCAAAATCAATATAACCACGGAAAAAAATGTTGTTTAATCACCATGAATGCTGCCCCAGGTCATTAAAAAGAAATAAATTGGAGGTGAAATATATATTCCACAAAATATAGTTAATATATAAACTGGTACATTACTACCACGGCAATTTCTCTCATAAACATTGCCCGAGGCACCAAAAATAAACAAATATCGGGACCATCTAAATTCGTAATTAAAACAGATGAATAAAATGAATTTTGCCTTAGCAGAAATACCTTTGCAGAAGCAAGAGCAATAGTGGAAACTGGCACAGAAATGCTGAGTACACCGGCAAATTAGAATATTGTACCGCGCACTGGGTGTTTACTACGTATGCCTAGCAGTTGGATACTTGACATCTGCAGCAAATAAATTTCCTTCTAGAATCACAAATTGACAGGGCCAAATTTAAGGACAATCGCAAAAATTACAATTGTGACACACACATTGTGGTATCAAAACAGCGTATGAAATAACGTTGACCCTCACAACTAATTTGCCAATCATGAGCAGAATGTTAATGAGTGCTGCTACGGTTCAGGGACGGATTTACACTTCACTAATTTTGCATAATATCTTAAATGTGACATGATAAGCGATATACTATTCGAACAATAACATAGAGTAACAAATTTAAGATGGTAGGATTTTATTTCACTTAGACAGCGGCTACAAAAGCCAGCAGCGCAGAAAAACCAATGGGGACATATAACATGTACTTGCCGCTTCATATCCGAAGATTCAATACATAAATATCACTAAAAGGGTAAATAAAAATCTAATCAAAACATCGAGGGGGAAGACCTATCTTTAATTGTGTAATTCACAAAACAAAGTAGTATCACCGAAAAAAAATTGGTCAGATGAGAGGATAAATCGTTGTACTCACCATTCACCCCATTCCGCGGGAAAAACAATACACCCTTAGTGTCATTAAAGTCACATAATCCCACGAATTCACTATTTACACTTGATACAGAGAAACTACAGCTGTCAAGATGGCAGTCTAGCGATAGTCGAACCACCTATTGCATATTCTTCTAACTACATGTGAGATAGCTCGGCCTTCCAAATTAGTGCTGCTACCTATTGAGTTTCGAAGAATTAAGTGAAAATCGGTCATGCCATTCAAACCTCCAATGGTAACGTATCTAAACTCACAAGCATGAACTTACAACCACGGCCATATCTTTCCCCTGAAAGTACGAAAGAGAAATACTTTTCACGCATTTCACGTCCATCTATTTGTCCAAGTAGCTTCTGCCTCCTTGTTTAAGCCAGTCAAGTTCAAATAATATGTCCATATCACCGTCATCTGACTTACCGTAACATGAGTGACAATAAAATTACAGCATTTAATTGTCTAAATACATGTATATAAGGTATATATTTTACTGAATTCACTTTATTTGCATTAAATATGCAAAATGACTAAATTACAATGTAAATGGCTGAAGTATATCCTGAAAGATAAAAATTGTAAGGTGTTTCATGAACTTACGTACAGCCTAGTGTGATGAAAAATTAAAATTGTCGATTGGTTGAAAGTAATTCCTCTCATATAAATATTTTTTATGCAGCTATATGTAGTGGGTATAGAAATAGCTTTCATGCTAATATGTTTTGAAACACCAATTTTAAATTTAAATGTAACTTTCCAGAGTATTTTACGGCGATTACACAGTGGCCGGTAACAATTTTTTCTAAAGCTTTAAGTTCACTAAAGAATTATAATCACGTGACTGAGGATATACGAAGAACTTGACTTTTTGACTAATTTTGTACATTATATTCTGTTTAAGTAACAACTTTATATACGGTCAGGAACCTACCAATCCTACTTTTATTTGATGAAGTTAAAAATTATATGTATCCATCAGGTAAGTTCGGCGCTAATATCTAATAAGACACGTGTGGTGTTATGGCACATTTTAAATAATATTATGCATGTGCCAGCATTATGATAACTCGATGGCACAGAGACGATACAGAATTTTGTAGAAACATTTAAAAATAATATTTTTAAAGTCCTAAGTATCAGACTAACGGTAAGCGTTCATGTTGTAATGCATTAATTCTTCTTCCAAAATAATTTCCTAAATCGGTGATCTTTGGGGACATCAATAATTTCCTCAATCGGTGGTCTTTGGGGACATCAATTGGAATTTCACACTATCAAATATAAGTCAAAACCGTGCGTAACAACCTTTACTGTTCCGAAAAATATTAAAACTATACACTAAATAGTAATGCAATAAAATTTAAACACTCACTTTTATTTCTGGAAGTCCAAACTCAGTACTTTTCTATGTAATTTCTTGTCTTGATTGCACTACACTTTAAAAGCCACTTCGAGCGCCCTACGGAGGGACTTCCTGTTTGAAACAATGTAGTAACTTCCCGTAACATTATTTTCCTAAACTGTCTTTATAATCCCTTGTGTTACTCTAGATTACTGAATATAATAATATATTGTTTATTATAGCATTATTTTCTCAAATATATTAATAATAATCCATACGAAATGTTATTTCAGTTATTCGATTCGTTTGATTTCGAAAGTTGAAGTGACGTGTGCGCAATTTAAGAATTTAAGCAGTTGGGATTATTGGCATGTTCCGTATCGAAAGCTGAGAAAACGTGAGTTTTTTCATGTTTAAAATATAAAAGTTCACGCATATTTTAATTAATCAAACTGGTATGTAATCGGCTTTTATTTTTCCTTATAGACTGACTGTAACTATGGTGTCGTTGTTAAATACCGTGGATACCTGTCACGAAGATATGATACATGACGCAAAACTGGATTATTACGGGATTAGAATGGCCACAGCATCTTCTGATAAATCTGTCAGATTATTTCACGTGGAAAATGGAAGACAAATTCCGATTGCGAAACTTATTGGCCATGAAGCAGCTGTTTGGGAAGTATCTTGGGCAAATCCAAAGTTTGGAAATCTGTTGGCCTCCTGTTCATATGATAGGAAGGTACTTGAAAATATTAATGCTTAGAATGGATGCTAACGTATTCCATGTTTCAGCTTTCATTTTATCAATGAAAGATCATGTGATCCTTGTAATGGTTGAGCTTGAAGTCATTGTTACTTACCGTTTCAGGTAATTGTATGGCAAGAGACGCAGCCCGGTGAATGGATTAAGCACTATGAATATGCTAATCATTCCTCTTCAGTTAATTCTGTCGACTGGGGTCCACCAGAATGCGGTCTTGTTTTTGCTTGTGGTAGTTCAGACGGTACCATATCGGTTGTTTCGTACACTGAAGGTGGAGGCTGGGAGGCGCGAAAGGTGGGATATTATGACATGATTCTCATACTTATTCTCACTTAAAGATTGATTAGAATATGATTTCCTATTTTTTAAATTATTACAATGGTGTAATGATTGTCAATTCCATTGTGTAAGCCATTGCACCTCTCTGCTGTGACATTTGGTCATAGATTTAGTAATGATAGGATCAACACTATGAGTATATTATTATTAGGTAATCTACCGGTTAAGGTAGGTTTTTGGATGGACACAACTATTCAATAAACATTTTGTAACTCCAAACAAAACCCAATCTAGCAACCTACTCTACAGGTCCCTCTTCATCTCTGTCTACTTATTTCCTCCCTTCATCCCGTCCAACATCCCTATTCTGTTCCTGCCCTTTCCTCGTTTGCCCAACATTCTCCCATCTATTACCTTCTTCAACATTCCACTACCGCCCAATATGCCTTTCATCCATTTTTCCTGCCTTCATAGGATTTCTCTCAACAAACCCCTCTCCTCACCCACCATCTCCAGTACTTCCTCTCTACTTTGAGTATAGATCGGAATGAAATTGGCAAAGACAATTTAATTATAAAATTTTGTGAACGTTGTAAGCATTTTATGAATGTGCTAATATTATTCATTCCTAAGCTTCCTATGAAATTTTTGCTCTCATCTGGTGATGATGAATATTGCCTCTAACATGAAAACGATTCACTTTTCCAAGTTATTGGCACTATTTAAAATCGTATTTTTGTTGAATAAAACTAATATGTCAGTCACTTTAAAGCCATAGAAGCATAGTACTAGTGGCGTTTTATTCATACACATTATGTAGTAGTCTCTCCCATGTTATTGGTCGTAAGTGCTGATTTGCTATTCGTTAAAACAGTTTTTGAGTTCAATTCCCAAACAAATATAGTGATTGTGCCGCATTACTCACTATTTGTAATTTTAAAAAAATAAATATCAAATACATTGAATTTTTACAATTTTGGGTGGCTTTCTCTAGTGTTGCGGCAATATTTCTATGTTATCAGTCAAATTGAAAATGTACTTAAATCCCATATGTGTGTTATGAATTATAAACTAATAGTTTGGATGACTAAATTGACAGTTATGATTAACTGTGATAAGTATGCCAATTGGCTAGTGTTAAGATATTCAATAAGTCCTTGCTAGGCTGAGATAAATGACTAATGTAGACGTTAATCCTTAATTCAGCCATGTTTTCCTTCCATTTTAGATTCACAATGCTCATTCTGTAGGCTGCAATTCAGTCAGCTGGTGTTCTGAAGGTCCTGAGAAATGCCTAGTGAGTGGGGGTTGTGATCATTTTGTCAAAGTGTGGAAGGAGGCTGACATCAACCAAGGGGGTGGGTGGAACCTAATGGCTAGCCTGGAAGGTCACGCTGACTGGGTTCAAGGTGTCGCCTGGGCTCCCATCTCTGGTGATAAAGTTCATCGGATAGCTTCCTGTTCACAAGTGAGTTATTGGTTCATAATAGGTGTTATGCTTTGAACTTGAATTGTGGGCTAATCATTTTCATTTGGCATAATAAATCTAAATTAGATAAAAAGCTGACTTTGTTTCCACTCTGCATCACTGAATTTTCCCTGCACATGACTGCTCAGAAAACTTTTGATTGAATACGTACTATTATCTACTACTATTATTATTTCATAAATATTCCTATTAAGTAACAAATAATGCATGTCTTTGCAGCATTGATGCAGTTTCTGGTAATTCACTCTACTCATGTAAGATATATGCATTTATTGTATGATTTAGTTAGTGATAAATGATTAGCAAAGTCATAGTCTCTTCTTTTAAGTCCTAATCTAAAAAGGAGCATTTGTCCTTGATAAGCTCTTTGAATTGATGACACATCGCATAAATACTTCTAACTGTAAAATAATTAGTAATAGAAATTATTTGGGAGGTCATATGCACCATAGGCGAGTGATTTGGTAGGGGTAGGATATTTTATTTATTTATTTAATGACTTTATTGGGGTGAGATTGAGATTTCATTGTCCCTTCTTCCACCTAACCCCTGTATATCACATTGAAGACTATTATAAACACTGAAACCCTAGGTGGAGAATAACCCATGTAGTTGGAAATCGAATCTTTGACCTCTGGGTTAGCAGGTGAGGACATTACCCTGCTGCAACCAGGGCCAGCAAATATTCAGGGAATGAGCAAAGAAGGGTGGAAATAAACTTGCCATCAGCATTAGCCTACTCTCTCTGCTATGAAAAGCATCCAGGAGTCACAAAGTTTAACATACCATCCAATGGACATATTCTTGAGCCCAGGCAACTCCAGTCATTAGCAGCACAAGTAGAAATCTAGATGCTGCTAATGAAAAAATCCTACCACCTCCTGGATTTGAACCTAGACCTTAGGGGTGGGAAGCCAGTAGATTAGCCACCACGACACCCCAATTGTACGGATTCCTATAAAATCATGTCTCTGATGAACAGATGGTCTTTAGACATTTATCATGCACCCCCCATGCATGTAATGGTTTTGAGCAAGGTATCCTAGGCAGTAACTCATTGCCATAAAGATAAGTATTGCTGCTTTATTGAGATCGTTTTGTATTTAAAAATGATATGGCTGTCTCCATGTACAACTCATTCCCATATTACTCACTGTTGATCACTGCATTCCTATCCCTCACACCTATAAGGTGTTTTATTTCAGGTACATTTCCAGCGATTACAAGTATTTGCATGCTGACGAATCATTCCTTGTAAAGCATTAAATTGTGAGACTTTGGAAAAAACATTTTATAATGTTCAGAATATTGTCATGAATTTTTTCACTATGCAGTCAACATGAAAATATACAATTGCTGATTGACATAGCATCAAGCTCTTCATTTACCCTAATGATATTTCATTAAATTGAATTTTTTTCTGGATACTTTAAATGATTTATTAGTATTATGTATTTAGTTTATGTAAGTGATAAATATGTATTGTATAAGTGTCAAGCTTTCTTAAGTTTCTAAAATTCAAATTTAAATAAACTTATGTGCAATCATAACTTTGCAGGACAAGCAGGTGATGGTTTGGACAAGCAGTGGTCTGTCCTTATCATCGTGGACACTAACTGTGGTGCACGAATTTGATGAGCCAGTTTGGGACGTGAGTTGGTCTCAGATTGGCTTAGTGTTGGCTGCATCAGCTGGAGATGGAAAGGTTATGATTTGGAAGAGGGACTTGGAGGGGAAGTGGAAGTGTTTGAGTGACATAACCAACAACAATGGAAGGCTCACTACCATGAATGGCTCAAAGGTTACCAGTGGCGAAGAGATGATGACGTGAATTGATTCGGAAAATGGACTGCGGAAATGGATGTTGACATTATTTTGTGTGATGATGAATGATTGAAGTACAATGGTCAGTGTACGAGTTGTAACACTTGAAATAGTTAGTGGAATTTCTTTGGCATTTATATATCATTGTTTTAATCATATACAATTGTGTCTGTACAATTTCATTTGATCTCTGATTTAAATTCATTGATTACAAATGTATTAAAAACCTGAATTTGTTGAATACAATACAGTGGTAGAGTTTACTTCTGCTCGGACAACCCTTGCTTCAACATGCAACCCTCGGACAAAATTTAGATAGCCATGACGGTTTCTAGGCTGTTCATATTTTCTATGATATTAAGGTCACATTTAAAAGTGGAGGGTCGCAGTGGTCCAGGGGGTAGAGTTTTGGATTACTGACCTGATGGTCCCAGGTTCGATTCCCGGGCACTCTGGGCACCTGAAGCTCCACCCAAGCTATGTGATTTTTCAGGTACCAGGTCTTCCTGGGAAACCATAAAGGGACAGGAAAAGGAACTGGCCCCCCTACCCTGATGTGTGAATATTAGTACTGTGTGAACTCCACCATCAAATACCAAACCAACCTTCGGGTTGAATACTGTGTTTATGGTTTAAGAGTGGATACTCATAAACTGTGGTTTTTGCTATTAGTGTAATAATAGCCAAGTAAGATATTTGATGGGCAAGAAGACTAACCAGTGCTACACTTCTAGGACTTCCAAGCATAGCCATAGACACCCAAAACACCCTGCACTACAATAAACAATTTCTAAACTCTTCGAATTTCCCCAGTTCAATCCAGAATCATTAATATATTCCTCAGCTCTCAAAAGCCATTACTAAATTGATGGATGGCTTGGGTCATGGCCAAATGGGAATATGATTTAGGTAGACATGGTTATTATTGCTAATAATTATGAATTGTGAGGCCCATTTCCCTCATCCCATAAACCTTTTACCATTGTTACTATGCTTTGCCACAACTTGTCATGCCTTCAAATTTCTCCCAACAGCCTTTTAGCCCCATGCATTGCATAGAATTTAATTTGTTTCCTCATTCTATTTTTTCTATCCTCCTCCAAAATCCTATCTAAAAGACTCCAATCTCAATGTTTATCCTCTTTCCTCAATGACCATGTTTCCGAGCCATGCAAAACTAAACTACGTCAGAGTACAACAAGTTATCTTTTCTCAACATTCTTACTTGTTGTCCTTGTCATCAACTACCTCCCATTAAGCTTCTCTCCCTAATGCAATTATGTTTACTGTCCCCTCTATATAATTTGCTCATCTTCATCTAAACGTTTTTGTAGAAATATTAACTGTTATTCCTTATCAATTTTATACCCTCCAATTTTAATATTTGTCCTACACCCCATATTTATTGAGATCCTATTTCCTTTTGTTTTCGTATTATTAATTTTCCCTCCCATTCTTATCATTTTGATTCTCAAATGCACCTGGCAGTGGTTGTAACCTCTTCGTAGACTGGCTAACTAAAGCTTGATTATCCACAAAAACTAATGAATAAGCTCCCCATCTGCTTTCAGTCTTCCCTTCAGTTCTTAATATTCCTCTCTTCTCATTTCTTCCATTAATAAATTTGAAAGAACTGAAAGTCCAACCCAGCTGCCTTCTGCTGACCATTCCAATTCTCCATCACAACCGTCTGGGTTATGCCAAGGTTTTGGAGTTCATAAGGCACTCATAATTTAGATGTTAGAGAAATTGGGAATAACAAATGATACCACTCTGTGCTGAGGTGTTATGGAACCAGTGACAAACGTTTTATCTTTTCCACTTCTCTAAATTCATCTATTCTTGTGGGCAATGTATTTTATTTCATGCAATGTAGATTAATCAGGAAAAATGTTAATTGAACCATGGAAGATTCAAGAGAGATGGAAGGAATATATAGAGGTACGGCCAACCCTTGTGGCAGTAGGTTAACGCCCTAGCCTGCCAACCCAGAGGCTACAGGTTCGATTCCCACCTGGGTGGATTTTTCTCCATCCAGGGCTTTGGTGTTTATTGTTTCTATTGGCATATCATTGTTAGAAAAAAGTCTGATGGAAAGGCCAAAGTGCTGTTATCGGATTAACGTGAAATAAATAAACTTTGTGTTGAAGACAAAGGCCAGCAAGGTTAGACATGTAGATGAGAATAGCTTAGGCCCAGGTATCTTGAAGGTAAGATATAAAAGGACATTTAGGGAATTTAAATCAAATAAGTCCGTGACATAAATTAGATAAGATAACATTCCATGGGAACTACTTGGGATTTATGGTAACTCATTGAGGAATTAGGAAAATATGGAAGTGTTTTAATGGACTAATTCATTACATTTATGAAAGAGAAAAATGGGCAGAATATTTCATAAGACCAGTGTTTGTTCCTAATCCAAAAATGGTAAAGGCAGCCATATGTGAGAAGCAAGGCAAATTACTCCTTGAGGGATGTTTGGTTTTGGGTTCATGAAGGGGAGAGGTACACAGGATCCCATAGCAGCAAAACGATTACTAATAGAGGGGAACATAGAATACATACAGGATGCATTTTTCTGTTTTCTATATTTCTTAGAGAAGACATTTGATAGAGTGAACTCGATAGAACTGCATGTAATGATTTTATTACAGAAAGTAGTAGGAGTATGTTGGTCGGATAAATGACATCCTCAAATAGTATGTCTCTAACTGCACATGTGCGAGTGGAGATATGGAAAGTGTTAGGAAGAGGAATAGAATGGGTATCCTTTTCCACCTGTGCTTTGCAATCTGGGCGAGGAGGGAATGGTTAAATATTTTCTGCAACAGATTTTTGAAAATTTTCTGGGACAATCCACTTACCAAGATTATTGAAAACTATCACATTTCACTTTTATGTTGGAAGTTTTACTATACCTTCATTTTACTCATGATATCTGAATAGCTGTGTTCTTTATTGTAGAGCAAATGTTTTCGTATCCTTCTTTTCCTTAGCTTGGTTGCCCAGTAATTTTCTTGCATTGAGTGATTTGTAGACTGCACATTGATTGATGAATAATTAATTCCTAATTTGACTTCCTTGATACGAGGTCTATAAATTAAGTAATGAGACTGGCAACATAGCATTCGATCTGGCAACACTGGAGGCGCTGGCCTTGGAGGGGTGGCAAGGGGAACATGTGATCTGCCTTTGGTATGGGTTTGACCTTGCTCAAGTCACTATGGTTACCCATAGCGATTTTTTTGTGAAACAATTTTTTCTATTGTGTTCTAAAAATGATTGACATCAATTTCGAGCAACAGTGTCATTAATCAGGTTGTGCTTCAGACTTGGGCACAGTGCAACGAAAACTCTTGCTAAACTTCAACAGGCCTAAGGAGATGGTGTTTTGTCAAGAACCCAGGTTTTTCAGTGTTTTAAGGGATCTTCAGAAGGAAGAGAGTCAATTGAAGATGAACCACGAAACAGAAGGCCTGCATCTTCAAGAACCAATGAAAATGTAAACAGATTCCAGGATCTTGTGCATTCAGATTGTCAGTTGACAGAATGATCTGGAAAGAGTTGAATTTGACTCACACCACCATTCATCTGATTTTGACTAATGAATTGGGGATGAGAAAAACCTGTGCCAAAATGGTTCCAAAAAACATTTCACAAGACCAAAAAGACATCAGGAGGGAAAGGTGCATTGATTTTTTGGATTCGATTGAAAATGACCCCCATTTTCTGGAACACATTACTGGCGATGAGTATTGGGTGTTTGAGTAAGACCCAGAAACCAAGTGCCTGAGTATGGAGTGGCACGCTTCATACTCTCCAAGGTCCAAAAAAGCAGTGATGAGGAAGTCGAGGATCAAATGCATGCTGATTTGTTGTTTTGATATCCACGGAATCGTCCACAATCGAGTTTCCACCTCAAGGCCAAATGGTCAATCAACACTTTACCGGGAGTTTCTTGAAAAACTTTGAAAAAGGGTCATTCGTGTGAGACCAAACATCAAGAACAACTGAGTGTTGCATCACGATAATGCTCCTTGTCACACAACAATTTCAACAAACGAGTTTTTGGCCAGTAAAAACATTCCTGTGGCTCCTTAGCCCCCTTATTTGCCTGACTTGAGTCCTTGTGACTTTTTTCTCTTCCTGAAGTTGAAAAATCACCTCAAGGGAACTCATTTTGAGATAGTCAAAAACATTCAAATGGCTGTAAACAACCAGCTGAAGGCCATTCCAGTATCAGAGTTCCAGCGCTGTGTGGTTTCAGAAGGAAGTTATCTTGAGGGTGACGATCTAAAATTGTAATTCCATTTGAATGAAAAAATTTCTTTTTACAGGCCTCGTACATTCTTCTACTAACACTGTTGATATTTTTGTTCAGGTGAATCATTTTAGTAAAATTTGCAGAATGTCCTGAAGAGAACAAAAATATGTAGTGCAGACGAAAGAATGGGAAAAATTAATTCCTGTAAAATTTCTTGAAGGCCTTGATACCTTGAAGAAGATACCTTGTTTATGTACGATTATACATATTTAAATGGTTGCATCCTGAACAGCATACAACAATGGAGGCCAATGGAGACTCCGTGACTGGACACTTTGGAGTCAACTGATACCGATAAGTTTTAATGGCATCTGCATCTCTTCTGCAAGTGGTCATTATAAACCAATTCTAGTTCATGAACATGTAAACCATGGTAATCATATTAATAAAAATTTACGCTCAATAAAAAGATATTCCCGTCATTAGTAAGAGTTCTCCTTAATCTCATGCTAATCAAAATGATTTTCATATCCACCCTCCATCTCTCATGTCCTTTTCCCAGGCATCTGTTATGATTCTTTTCAATCTTTACATTTCAGTTTGATATGAAGTGTTTATTGTCATGTGTCTCACATCAAAGACTTTGGATTAAGAGACTGATCAGTATTATTGGCAGAAATGAGAAAACATGTTATTTCACCCAATACCTATGTTCCATAACAGACTGGCTTGACTTAGCAGTAGATAGATGCGTATGGTCATTATTTTACTGTTGCTTGCAGGTGGATATGAGGACTCCTATGAATCTAGAATCTCAAACTATGAATCATGCATCTCGAATTAAGTTACGGTGACAATACCACAGGGTTACAAACAGGCTACTTTACCCTGATATGTGAAGGTCACATATTGTACAGTTTTGTACACAAGAGAGCTGTACCCTCACCTTTGAAGTCAGCTATGGTTGATATCTCAAAAAATTTCTGAGTAGACATTGTACAGTGCATTTTCTTCTTTCGACATAATTTGTTAATCAAAGAACTTTATAAAATTTTCCCAGTGAAAAGAGTACCAGGACAAATGAATCGTCATATCGCAATGTAAGTTTCATCGCAAGTGTACGGCCCATTTATTTACTGTGGCTCCAATTATTTCATTTCCATCACCTCATCCAGTTATGAATCATGCAGTTCTCTACCAGTTAAGGGATATCATCCACACGGGAGACTGAAAAAATCTTTTATGCTCTGCTAAAAATTATTTATATGCTAGAAGTTATCAAGTACCTCCTGGCAAATAAATCTCTTTTAATGTTTTCATATGTGGGATTAACATGGAAAGTGATACCATAATGTTGCCTTCACGCAAACTTGTGCATCAAACTTTGTTTTATCAAATCCTTCAATTTAATAATTCCACCCTGATCTACACAGTATTGTGCTTTGCACAAATACCTTGCATTGAATTCATAAATATTCACAGAGAGAGGAATAACAGAAATCAGGTATACACTGTCTTTAAATGTGCCTTTATCTTTGGCTTCTACTCTAGTAACTTCACTACTTGCCACTTCTGAAGCTGCCAAGGTTGAATCTCCATTTTGGAGAAGTTCATTGGTCATTCAATTGAACTACACATTTGTAGTACCAAATTTACCAGTCTAGCAGCCATTGATACCTTATATTCATTAATACAACAAGCTATAGTTGCAGCAATAGTATCACCCAATACCTATGTTCATTGTATTGGGTGATACTATGTTCATCCGTAACAATCATGATGTAACTGGATGGTTTAATCATGAAGCACACCATTGAGAATTTCATTGTGTACCATTGTGCCAACAAAATCCATTTCATTCCTTGGTGAGACATGTTCTCCCGGAATAGAATAACTTATAAAATTTCAATCAGGTCCTATTTGGGCACACAGTGGTAAAATGAGAACTAGGTCAGGCGTTCCCAGCCAAGGGACGCCCCTGTGCCTAGCGTCATATGCCCGTCGGTGGTGTCAGTGGGCTCCACGAGTGGTTTGGCGATGCTCCCTCAGTGCCACCCCCACTGCCCTCCCCATACTCCTCTCCGGCCTTCTCGAGGGCATCGTAAGGAGGGGTCGAGGGCAACGGAGACCTTTGTGTCACTGGGGGGGATGAGGAATCACCATGGTGATGGTGATGGTGGTGCACGGCAGCCAATGCTTGCTCATATTCTTCCGTCGTGGTTTGGTGAGGGTGGTAGTGGTGCACCGAGTGGTGGTACAGGTGTGGGAGGGTCGTCCCTGGACTTCCTGGATGCCCTGGCGAGGCTGCTGGTCCCGTGTCTGGGTTGATTACAGAAACGGCAGCTGCCGTTGATGACCAGCAGAGGTAGCCCTCACCCCCTCCCTCGTGGTGACTCCCCCCCCTGGGAGGTGATGGACTCGATGGTGCCGACAATATGGCTGGATGGAGCGATGGTGCTGAGGAGGGTGATGGTGCTGGGGGTGAGGTCGACGATGAGGAAGAGGAGGCGGGGACCCAGCTGATTGTGGAGGGTGCAGAGGGGGAGGGTGACCAAGCACCTCCACCCAGTGTGTACGCCGTGTGCCCTGCTGGTGTGTAGGTCGTTTCCTGATGAGTGTGATCAACGTAAGAGGCTGAAAGAGAGGATAATTTGTTATAGCAACTGGACCAAGTGTATTCAAATCAATTCAATCAATCAAGGCTCTAGTACTCTTTGAGGTTCCTGTGAAATGGTTTTTGTGATTGAAAATTGGTAATTAACTCTGTTGGGCATATCCAGATATTTTCAAGGGTAAGTAAATAACTCACAAAACTGGATAGAGGAATAAATAAATTAACTTCCTGAAATTTATTTCACTTTTCTACATATTCATCCTTTACATTCAGACACCCTATCTCTTACAAGTCCTCGATAGCCGGTAGCAAAGAAGTCTTTTGTTTGCTGTCACAGCCAATGCCTCTTGGGCTATAGCATCATCATTTTCAAAATATTGGCCATCTGAATGGTTTTCAGACTTATTCATTGACTAACCCTTGTGCATACATTATCCACAATTTGTCTGAGTGGTTTAATTTAGCAATATACTGAGCACAAAAATTCATTCACTTCCCTTTTCATGAATACAGTTTAGATTTATGATTTCAAAAGGGAATGCATAGATTTCAAAAAGATTCATGATTTCGAAAATTAATATGCATTACTCATTACATTGACCTTATATTTTAAATACGGCCTAGCAGATAGGAAAATTTTATATCTTAGATCTTTCAAGTAATGCAAATACAATGTGGAAATCAATGTGAGGTAGATAATCTATTTTGATTGTTTCAATAAGTCATAGCATGGAAAATATTATGTCTAAAAATTTTTGGCCACTGGAATATTTTGGTTTATCTAATATTGTGAAGATAGCATCCATGAAGGATTCCATTTGATGCTAACTTAAGCTCAATACTGTGATGTTAATCGTACATTACAAATTTGAGTAATATCTATTTAGAACTTTGGTGTTAATTCTTGAAGGTTGGTTGAATGATGGCCCGTGACTGACTGTTGATTGACATATAGCAGGATAGGGCAATAAAATTTTATACATTATACATTGAGACTGAACACGAAACTTGATTCACAAGTGGAATCTGTGGAATAAAGTCATCAAATAATAAAATAAAATAGACAAAATCTAAGAGGTTTCCATTTGAGCTGAACTAATAATATCAGTGTGCTGGGCCAGAGTGACTAAATTTAGATGCATGGTTAAGTCTTATGAGAGAATTAGTAATTTAATGGCAATCACATCTTAACTTACTAGGGCAATAACACATGGAACTAATGACGCATGGCTTTAATGAACCAGTCCTGTCCTATACTAAAAGTAATAATATAATCTGTGAGAAACAAAAATCATATCTAAGGACGATGAGAACTGATAACTGAAGTGAAAAACTGATATTCTTAGGAAAAAATAACCACCAGGAATGTATGATTACATTTGCATAAAAATTTCATGGGTGAACAAAAGTCTATATGAATCAAGATTTTGAACCATTTTATTCACATCATGAAATTAGGTTGTCAGCTGCACACATAATTCTCATCAGAACTACATGTATTTGCCTGCCACTTTCCATGTCCATCAGTTGTACCTATGCTGTGACCCTTGTCATCATGATGCATTCATAATGCAATTAATTTCAGGCAGTTTGGGTAAAATTGATGGGCTCTTGAGCTCTTCCTCATACTTTGGACTTAGTGGCCAGGAATCAAATGTTCAAAACTACTTCAAAAGAATATGTGCTGATAAAAAATTGAGTGTAAATTGAGCTGTACTAATGAAAGATTTGAAGCACATAAATCTGCTAATGTTGAGCTTCTAATTAAAAGGAATACAATAATGCCATTCAATTGTTCTTCGACTGAAATCTCAATATTTAGAAGGTAGGTAATCAATGGTCATATGATGAAATTTGTGAAGTGCAATTGCTAGCTTCACTTTCACACTAATAACAGACAGCATGAGCATTTAACTGCTCTCTTGTTGGCAACAAAACATTTTGGGCCAAATCTTGCTCATGCCAAACACCTCAATCTAATATATGTAAACCTGCCCCATGATGACAAATTACTATTTAATTATTGTGTGCCTAAAACATTACATAATTAGGCTGACCCTCCAGGAATCATCAAAGTGAAATTTGTGATCATCTCATTCATGATACTACACAGTCCAATACATAACCTTTAGTTTCTTTTAAATCGAGCCCATCAGAGCTTTAAAAAATACATTCCATCTTGGCCAGACCAAGTTAGCCTATCCTAATCAGTCCCCATAATTGAAAATATTATGAAATAAAATTATTGCTATTGGTAATCTTCCAGTTAGGGTAAGTGTTGGATGGGCACAAGCAATCACTGGTATAGTGACAATACCCTTTCTCTTAAGAAATCACAACCTGACATCCAACATGACATTAAGCACCTGTTCAATTCTGCATGTTTCCATTAAAATGATGTGCATTCATCTTTCATGCCTTTTTTGGATTTCTCCCAAAAATCATGTATGAACCTATCTCTTGCCCCACCATGCCTAGCACTTCCTTGTCTTTTTTTCCTTTCTGTCCACTTCACTTTCTCCATCCTTCCCCACACCCACATTTCAAAAACTGCCAATGTACAACTATCATTCTGCTTCAATTACCATACGTCCAGGGCATACATAACTATGCTCCATATCAAAGTTTTAACAAGCCTTTTCTTAACACTCCTACTCAATTTCCCTGAAATCAATTCTCTGCTCCTTGTGAAAGCTTCTTTTCCAAATGAAATTCTTCTCCTTATACCTGTACTACTTTGACACTCCAAAACAATTCCGAGATAGGTCAACTGTTCCACCTGCTCTAGTATTTGTCCTTCAATTAAACATTTACCTTAGCATTTCTCTTTCTTAAAAACCACATAACTTTTGTTTTGTTTACAAAAACAAAAACAAAACAACTACTGTAATTAGCAGTCCCTTTTAACAAATAGCACTAATTTCTTAGCCTTCTAAATGCTGCATAGTTAGCATAAATCTATGAAATTTCACCATAATGGAAATCAGTCAATTAATTCTATCACTAAATCTTTGTTTTCAAGACCATAGATTTAATAGATTTACTGTATCACCTTTAGACAATAATCTGCATATACCAATAACCTTTGCCTTGAAATACAAGGCTTTGTATTTCCCAGAGCATTTTTTGTAGACTCCATAGCTCTGCTCTCACCCCTCTAGACTTACACATTGGTGGTGACTGTTTGAGTCTCTGCTGGTGGTGCATCTGGTGGTGATGGTGGATGGAGTATGGTGCTGGCCTCAGCTGGGATGAATTGTGCATCTGGTTCACGCTGTTCCTCATCACGGGAGAGTAGCGCTCGCCTGGGCTGCCGCTGCAGTTTGGGCTGGTTGCCATGGTGAGAGGGGGAGGTGGGGGTGGTGCCAGGGTGTGGTGTGGGTGGTGGTGATGGGTGTGGTGGGGGGAGGGGGAGTGGTGCGGGGAGTAGACGCCTTGGTGGGGCAGGAACCAACTCCCATCTGGAATGTAAGCACAAACAATATTCATAATTAGTAAAATTTCATTATGATGACTTCAATTCTAAATCATTTATTGAATTCATTTTTATGGCATATATATTTTATCTGCTTAGTGACTATTTACGGATACATGTAATTCTCCTAATGGAAGAACTCAAATTAAATGCCATTAATTTTCATTGCAACAATTTCAGAGTGTAAAAATTATTTGCCTTCAGTTTCTTGAAAATAGCCATTAATTTTGATGATATGCAGCTCAAACAATTTTCAAAGTAATCAAAGTGGTATATTAACTGTTCCTTCTATTCACACATTTGAGGCCCTTATGCTGCTTGATTCCAACATTATGCTGGATGTCCAACATTGAGTGTGTGTGTGAGGATATCCAACAATGAGATCCAACATTATAGGGTGATAATTAACATTTAATGCTTCATTAAAGTGATTGTATTCCTATATATTTAGTCCAATAATTTGCACCAAAATACCTCCTTAAGAAGGCAGTGTCTATGCATGAGCATAGACATTTTGTTTACCAAAAAATTTAATTCATATTTGATATTGTCAGCAGATTTTCTTATTCAGTGGGATTCAATTTGTGGTTAAATCTGAAGCTTACACTGGGTAAATGCTTGTGTCTGTTGAGTCATTGCTGATGGCTGAGCAGCTTGGGATGCGGGTGAATAATTCGTGGCCGGTAAGAGGTCTGGTCTCTGTGGAATATGGTGAGGGTGGAAGAAACTACTTCCAGATGAACTGTTCATCAGAGACCCACCACTAGCACCTCCTCCATTGCCATCTGGCCTATCTTTGGCGTCAAGAAATGCCTTAGCAAAAGGGTTGTACTTGATTTTCAAGGATGTCACCTGAAAAACAGGAGCCATAATAGATTATTTGATAATTCATAAAATGGCAGACACAAAATAAGTAATTTTCATAAACTATCTGTCAGGTCAATCATACTCAAACAGTTTGCTTTAACTAAGCTGTGATTTAGTGGGAACTAAATCTTCCTGGAAAACTGTAGGTAGCACAGGAAAAGGAATTTAGACCAATTATTACTCTGAATGAACAATAAGTTTGATATCCCACTCAGCAAAAGTTATTCTCAGGATCATCAACAAAAGGATAGAGAGTAAGGCAAATGATTACTTAGGGGATGATCAGTTTGGGTTTAGGAAAGGAAGAGGTACGCGTGATGCCAGTGCAGTAATGAGATCCCTAATCGAAAGGAATATAAAATGCAATCAGGACGTATTTTCCTGTTTCGTAGATTTCGAAAAAGCGTTTGATAGAGTGAATTGAGAAAAACTAATGCGTGTATTGCAGAAAATAAGAATGGATTGGAGAGACAGGAGACTGATGCGCAACCTGTACATGTCTCAGACGGCTCAGGTCCGAGTGGGGAACGGAGAGTCGCGATGGGCAGTGTTAGGAAGAGGGGTAAGGCAGGGTTGCCCATTATCACCGGTGCTGTTCAACGTATATGTGGAGGAAATAATTAAAGAGACATGGGAAGAACTGGAGGTAGGAATGAAAGTCGGAAGGGAATTCGTAAAATCGGTTAGGTTTGCTGATGACCAAGCATTAGTTGCTCAGTCAGCCAAGGGGTTGCAAGCATTGCTGAGTGAATTGGAGGTTCAGTGCGATAGATATGGGATGAGAATCAATATTAATAAAACAAAGGTTATGCGAATTTCCAGAAAGAAAAAGGCTAAGCTAAAAAATTAAAATAGGAGGGGAAAAAATGGAGCAGGTAGAACAGTTTATGTATCTCGGAAGTGTTTTGGACCAATACGGTCAAAGTAGTAGGGACGTAAGGAGAGGAATTGTGCTAGGCAAGGAGGCTTTCTCAAGGTGGAGGGAGTTGATGACGGGGACGTTGAGTAGGGTGGATAAGAAAGGACTTGTAAAAACTCTAATATGGAGCGTAGCTATGTACGGCGCGAAAACGTGGTCGCTGAAGCAGGAGGATAGACGTAGATTGGAGGCTTTTGAAATGTGGGTGTGGAGAAGAATGGAGAAGGTGAAATGGACCGAAAGGAAAACAAATGAGGAAGTACTAGAAATGGTGGGGGAGGAGAGGGGTTTGTTGAGAGAAATCCTATGGAGGCAGGAAAAATGGATGAAAGGCGTATTGAGCGGTAGTGGAATGTTGAAGAAGGTAATAGAAGGGAGAATGTTGGGCAGGCGAGGAAAGGGTAGGAACAGGATAGGGATGTTGGATGGGATGAAGGGAGGAAAGAAGTACACAGAGATGAAGAGGGACCTGATGTAGTTTAGGTTGCTGGATTGGGTTTTGTTTGGAGTTACAAAATATGTATTTGATAGTTGTGTCCATCCAAAAACCTACCTTAACCGGTAGATTACCTAATAATAAAATAATAATTACTCTGAATTTATCAATTCCTAATGCTCTAGGGCTTAGCACAGAGCATTATCATATCTAGCACATCTGATATGCTGGGCAAGATTCAGGTCCTTTCTTTCTTATAACTGCTTCTGTCCATATTTCACAAACATAGAAGGGTACTCTAGTTATATATGTTAATAAAGTGATACAATATTTCCAGGATTGTTATGATGATGTTACCTGATTTTTACTCAGAACTTCCTTATCCTTGCTCTGTTCTAGTCACTAAGGTAAAATCAGTAGGCCAACAAGGTTAGACATAAAAAGAGAATATGACATACATGAGGATAGAATAGCCCTAGGTTTACTCAATGGCAAGATAGAAAGGGCATGGGAGAAATCAAAAACCAAAAAGGCTGTGGGGGTAGACAATAATATTCCCATGGAACTATTGAATGGTTTGTGAAATGTGATAGAGTAAGGATTTTCTTGGACTAATTAGTAGCATTTATGAGGGAAGGATCTGTCCAGTAGATTGTGTCAGATCAGTTTTACTTCTTATCCCAAAAAGGGAAAGGTAGCCATATGTGAGGACTGAAGGACAATAAGTTTGATTTTGCGCAAAGCTAAAGAGGTTCTCAGGATCATCAACAAGAGAATGAAGGGCAGAACAAATGATTCCCTGGGGGACAATCAGGTTGGGTTTAGGAAGGGGAGAGGCACATGTGATACCACTGCAGTAATGAGGTCACTAAATGAGAGAAACATATAAAACAATTTCATAAATTTTAAGAATTCATTTGAGGGAGTGAATTGGGTGGAACTAATGAATTTATTGTAGAAAATAGGAGTAGACTGAAGACAGGAGATTAATCTGCAACCTGAACACATCACAGACTGCTCTGATGTGAGTGAGGTGTGTGTGATTGAGAGTCCAGATGGGCAGTTTTAGGAAGAGGAATAAGACAGAGTTGTCCATCATATAAGTTGTTCAATAGCATGTGGAAGGAATGGGAAAAGACGGAAAGAACTGCAGGTGGGAATGAATTTTAATGGGCAATTCAAAATACCAGTTAGCTTTGAATATGAACAAGCTTCAGTTAATCAGTCAGCCAAGAGGTTGCAAACTCTGCTGAGTGGATTTGAAAGTCACCATGATAGGTATGGGATAAATTGGGGAGAAGAACTGATGAAGAAATGATGGGAGAAGAATTGAATTTGGCAAAGAAGCTTTCACAAGGAGGGAGTCGATGACAGGGATGCTGTGTAAGAATGTTAAGAAAAGGCTCATTAAAAGTTTAATTTGGAGCATAGTTTTGTATGGCATGGAAACATGGTTATTGATGCAGAATGATAAACTTAGAATGGAGACTTGAAATGTGGGCATGGAGAAAAATGGAGAAGGTGAAGTGGACAGAAAAGAAAACAAATGAGGAAGTGCTCAGTATTGTGGACTAGGAGAGGAGTATGGAAAAGTCAAAAGGAGGCAGAAAAGATGGATTGAGTATTTTGATTGGGAATGGGATCTTAGGCAAATGAGGAAGGGGTAGAAATACAAGATATGATTGGTATGCTGGATGGAATGAAGGAAGGAAAGAAGTACGTAGAATTGAAGAGGGATTTACTGTAGTGTTTGATGTCAGGTTGTGTTTTTGTTAGGAGAGGCTAATAAATCTATTGTTGTACAATTGTATAGGCCTATCTATTAAAACCAACCATTACTGGTAGAATACTAATAATAATGTCTAATTTTTCCTTCTTTCTTCTTACTTTTGTTTTGATACCACCACATTTATCAACTGGAAGTTATTTAACACAAATTTTTCAAGCAAGAACAATGTCATGGGCCTTGTTTGCATCCATCTCAGCCCATGCTTGATAAAAGATGCCAGTTAAACCTAGTTCTTAGGCTCTCTCTCTGAAAATCACAGGACTATATTGCTCATTGCTAGCACCTTCCCCGCTCCTTTGGGTGTATGATTGAGTCTTTCACATTGATTTAATCTAATGCAATTGTTCTGGGTCAAGATTTAACTGAATGTAACAAGCCTGGTCTTACTGCCCATCAGCTGCTTGTTTTCAGATATTATTTTGGAAGATGATATTTGTTCAAAGTTATCCTCAGTTTTGGTTCATATATCGTTCATAGTTCATACATCTCAGCATTTCTTCCATATTTCTCATCTCATACATTGGCTTTCTTAGGCAACAGTTTTGCTGAAATTTCAGCCACCAGTCACTTGTTCAAGAAAGCCAACACAAATGTCAAAAACCTGGATGAGATGCTGAGATCAACATTACATCAATCAATGCTAATCAACACAGCTAATAAAATTGCAAATGATGCAAAATTCACCCATAGATGATGGGCAAGCACTTCACTATTTAATTCCATTAAAAATTGAGTATTTATTGTACATATAATAATACTTACAGTGCTGAAATACTAAGCTTTTAAGTTATGACTTTAATAATATCTAACCTCTTCATTTTGGTAGGCTGTTACAGCAATGAACTGCGTCTCAGGAAATGGATACGTAAGGATTCGTCGTTGTGGCTCTGTTCCCACTCTTACTACATGGACTCGAGGCTCATATTTATGAAGGGAATTTAACATGATCTGCAAAAAATCAGGAGCAAACATGGATTATGCACAATTGTATTTTATGTCAACAATCTATGATATTTTTAAAATAGCACCAATATAGTTAAGATACCAGAGCATGAATTAATAATGGAAGTTTATAATTCACCTGAAGTATATCTACAATGAAGAACAAGAACTCTAAATTTTGTGAAAAAATCAAACACATTTACATTACTTTTACAAATACTTTCATATATTTTTCATTAGAAAAATATCATGAGAAATTTCACTGTGATTTGGGCTTGAGATAGATGTATGCCAACCGTTACTTTGCATGCTACTCAATTGATGAGTTTCTTTAAGACTTCAACCATATAGCTTATTATTATTCCACTTATTTCCTCTTGTTAGATTGTTTTGTGCTCTCTTTTTTTCAACAGCCATGAATGAAAGGCTGGTAATTTTTCCATTACAAATCAGTAAAAACGTTATCTTGATCATGACTTCAGTCCAATTTAATTACAATGGATATTATTCAGTGAAGTAATAAATAAAATTGACTAACTAAATATAAACCATTTAGATGAAAAAGTCTCACCCACATGTTCTCTGACCTGTCCATTTCCATTTGATTTGTTGGTGAGTTTGACCTTGGCAAATGAAACAGGTTCTTTCATCCAGTGAGCTCCAAAGTTGGGAGACTCTGGGTGAATGTATATTGGATTGGGAGGGGCTACTTCTGCCTTCCCTCCAGCCACCCATTCCCCATTAACATATTTCCACCTAGAATCAAAGTTGTTTTTTTATTTTCATTAGAGCATTTATTAAGTAATTGATAGGCATAAATGCAATGAATTTCATTAAGTGCTTAAGTGTAGGCAGAGGTCTCAGCAGTCTTACAATCATAAACATTTGTAATAATGAGTGGTTATGGGTATACTGTTCCCTGAATATTAAAGTCAATGAATATATATCTTAACCAGCAGAATATTTATCACTTTATTTCGTAGATTTATTCAATCTTGATTTCATAACTCAAATTCCATCCATAATTCTAAATTGCATGTATTGCAGAAAATAGGAATGGATTGGAGGGACAGGAGACTGATCCGCAACCTGTACATGTCTCAGACTGCTCAGGTGCGAGTGGGGAACGGAGAGTCCGGATGGGCAGTGTTAGGAAGAGGGGTAAGGCAGGGTTGCCCATTGTCACCGGTGCTGTTCAACGTATATGTGGAGGAAATTATTAAAGAGGCATGGGAAGAACTGGAGGTAGGAATGAAAGTCGGAGGGGAATTCATAAAATCGGTTAGGTTTGCTGATGACCAAGCATTAGTTGCTCAGTCAGCCAAGGGGTTGCAAGCATTGCTGAGTGAATTGGAGGTTCAGTGCGATAAATATGGGATGAGAATCAATACTAATAAAACAAAGGTTATGCAATTTTCCAGAAAGAAAAAGGCTAAGCTAAATATTAAAATAGGTGGGGAAAAAATAGAGCAGGTAGAGCAGTTTACATATCTCGGAAGTGTTCTGGACCAATACGGTCAAAGTGGTAGGGACGTAAGGAGAAGAATTGCGCTAGGCAAGGAGGCTTTCTCAAGGAGGAGGGAGTTGATGACGGGGACGTTGAGTAGGGATGTTAAGACAAGACTCGTAAAAACTCTGATATGGAGCGTAGCTATGTACGGTGCGGAAACGTGGTCACTGAAGCAGGAGGATAGACGTAGATTGGAGGCTTTTGAAATGTGGGTGTGGAGAAGAATAGAGAAGGTGAAATGGACCGAAAGGAAAACTAAACTAATGAGGAAGTACTAGAGATGGTGGGTAAGGAGAGGGGTTTATTGAGAGAAATCCTTTGGAGGCAGGAAAAATGGATGAAAGGCGTATTGAGCGGTAGTGGAATGTTGAAGAAGGTAATAGAGGGGAGAATGTTGGGCAAGCGAGGAAAGGGCAGGAACAGGATAGGGATGTTGGACGGGATGAAGGGAGGAAAGAAGTGCACAGAGATGAAGAGGGGCCTGATGTAGATTAGGTTGCTGGATTGGGTTTTGTTTGGAGTTACAAAATATATATTTGATGGTTGTGTCCATCCAAAAACCTACCTTAAACGGTAGACTACCTAATAATAATAATTCCAAATTTCATTGCGTTTCAATCTGAGAATTCATATTCCTATCATTTTTACAGAATCTAAGACCGAAGTTCAAATTCATTATTTGTAAAAACACACTTTGAAAGGTAAGACAGTTGATCAGTGGTATATTTGTTTCCTCTCTCTTATGGGACACCACAGAAAATAGAATCTCAGTAAAACACTTCATGTACACATATGATGACATTTTTCCCTCATAAAATGGCTGTTGAAATCTTTAAAACAAACATCGCTACTTTTGTCAGTTTTAATATGACACTGACAAGGGATCCCTTCTTAGCAATAGTTTTAAAACACCTATTTCCAATATGAGCATTAAAGTTAAATTTCCATGAAACTCCCACAGTGAGCATTTACTTTTATTGGCAACATAAAAGAGGGACTCACTGCAACCACCGAAAATTCGAGACCCAGTGAGTCCCTCTTTTATGTGTTTCTGTTTCTGTGTTTGTGTCGACTAGTCCACTTACATTATTGTGCACGTTCGTTATAAATAAAAGCACACATTCAAACACAAAATCCCACCATATGGTGAACGAAGGTGGAGGAGAGTGATACTGGGACTGGCCAAATTTTATCACAAGGTGCACAGTGGTCACATGCTTGATTCATTTACATTTATCTTGGACCTAAATTGTTTTTATAGTGCTTGTCATGCATGATTACCAGGGTACCTTTTTCTCAATGATATGTATTTTTAGAGTTTGCTTTGTTTTTGTAGGCTTTTGCTGTTTGTCGTATTCCAACTTACTCTTTGTCAATTGTTCACTGAGCACCAAAAGAAGGAGATGCATGGACGATTTGCTCTGTACAGCGGAAGTGTGCTCCTTGGGAAACCTCTTATAATCCAAATTATACTTGATATGGAAGTGGATGATGGAGGTAAATTTTTCATCACTTCACCCATTCCAGTCAATGATTTCTCTTATTTCTTGATTTATCATCAAACAATCCACTCTTCAAATTATTGAAATTCCAGACTTAAGAAAACAAGAATGTAGTTTGCTGATTTTTTTCACTCCTGCTGCATTTTAAATTTGAGATGACTTTGATGAACTTGGTAAAAATTTCTCCACCTTCCATTTAATTTGTTTAAGTATTCTCTAACTCTGCTAATTAATGATAACTAACTTGAATACTTTTGACTTTGTGATTTGTACTGCTTGAGAGATTTTTATTTGGAAGCAAGAATGCCCTCCTAATTTATGGCTCTCATTCAGTCTCCTCTCGGCAATGCCCCCCTATTTTAGAAAATCATACCCAAAATCTAAAAGATGAAACAACTTCAACAAAAACATACCCAGTGCCAAAAAAAGTCAATATGGTAAGGAAACGGTAGTCTAATGGGTTAAGTATTTGGCCTTCGACATTTGGCCTAGGTCTAAATCTAGGCAATGTCAAGCACCCAAAGCAAATCAAAACTGTGATTTTCTGATAAAAATTTCTGAAAAATTTCCAGTGGTTCCAGGAAAGGTTACTGTCTCCTTCGTGCCTCTCTCTCAAAAATGCGTGCATGAATTTCACCCCAATGTAGGGCCAATCAGCAAACAGCAAACACATCAAAAAACTAATCTTTGTCTTATTGTAAGTGGTCAGTGAATATGGAAGGGAATACAGGCTCAATTCCAATTAGAAATGGGAGCAGACAATCAAGGAAGTGGTTAAGAACCAGGTAAGAGGAACAGCTGCTAGCAACAAGGTGGAGAAGGAAGATTGAGGAGGTATAGAAATTACATGGTCCATGGAACTTCTGAAATAAGTGTTGGAACAATATTACAATATATACAATAATATAATAATAGTAATATCATTAAAAATCCATTTGAATTCATTAAAATTTGACAATTCAGATACCAATATGAGAGAAAAAAGATTGGTCAGAGAAAGGAAGGAGTAGATCAAGAAAGTCATGGATGAATATGAATGAAAATACTCTCAAGAAAGGGAATATTAGATCTTAGGGAATGAAGAGTATGGTTTAAACACTATTAGTGTCATAAAATAAGTATAAGGAGACTTATTATAATTAGTATCATGTATAAGTGGAAAAAAATCCATAAGACATTAGTGGATTGTGTAAGTTTCCTAAAATTAAATTAATGAGCCTTTTTTTTATTTTTCCAGCCTCAAATTGGAATGGTGCAAAGATTATGCATGGATTTCAAATGCCTTTAATTGTCAAATAATTTGTTTCCTCAATTTTTCACCCTTGGTTTCAAATTAATTCAACAATATTATAGGTGTTGGTGACCCAAAATCAACAAGAATGACATAAACTCTTCCCAATTCATTCCCGATTCATCAAGAAGGTAAACCATAAATAAAACTCACCTATGACTGTCTATTTGTACAAATTCAAGTAGGACTGTGTACATTGCAGTAGGATCCAACCCAGACACACTAACTTTCACTACTGGAAACATGCGCCTGCAACAAGAATTGGAAAAGAATTTTTAATCGGTTTGATATTCTCAGAAAAAATAAATGCTTTTCAAATTCATGAGACACATCAAATCAGGCAAGGATAATTAGTGTATATATGTTTATAATTTGCTCAATAGTCTTTTGTTGAGCATTGTCAGGCCATATTACATGTATGTACAAGGATGTATTATGAATTAATTACACGTCCATTTATCACATTTAAGTCCTTTAAAAATATTCATAAATTTTTTATATGGCGTGTTTAACCACTAAGGTTTCCTGTAACCTCTAGACATGTTGACTGTTGGAACAAATCGATTTTTTACTTAAATTTTAATATAAAAATGTGAAATCATGAGATTTGTAAATTGACTTGTGGCTTTGACGAAAGATGTCCCAGGAGGTATATTTATAGCTTTAAGAAAGGAGCACCGATGCAAGGAACCTATGAATGGAGTATGCCCAATATGTACATGATTTGTATATGGACACCAAATAGGCATAAGGAGTCATTAAATCAATCACTAAATAATAAGACATTTTTGAAAGGAGTTTGTATTAAGTATTACAAGAGTTATTCGAATGAACCTTGACCATTTGAAATAGTATCTAAAATGATTTTGATATTAAACACTACCTGCCTTTACAAAATGTACATTCTTAGTCTCCTCGGGCCTTTCTAAATTTATTATTATATTTAGTACACTGTAAAACCTTCCAGTTTGCTTTAACTCATTTTGTATGCACGCATCATAAAATTAATCTTAAATGATAATAATTTACATATTCCTTTTGCATATTTTTTTGGATTATGGTCCCAGTCAACCGGTGTTGACTATATCAACCTTCCAACAAAAATTTCATGAGGTGAAGATAATATTTTGTACAAGACAAATGGCTGGGACATGAATGCTCAGTGAAGAAAACCTCCTCTGATGGTGAAATAAAAGAAGACCACATTCCACATGAAATTGGGCAACAATGGAAAGATTTTCAAAATGCAAATAACTCTCTAGCCGAGCAATATAAAAATATGAAACATCGCGTATTTTTTACTGGATCATTTTTTTGTCGAGTTATGGAGGGAGTGGTATGCTAATGGGAATTGCAATTTAATTTTTAGTCTGGCTGCCACAATATTTTGAATATCTACTGGGTGGTGCTTCAAAGCTCCAATAAAATAGTGTAACCTATATACAGGTCTGTACGCAGTTGATTATTACAGTGCAACCACCCGTCGTCACCAATGAGAACGGGAGTCGGGGCAAGAAATTTTCTTGGGAGATTTAATTCTTTAAACATTCTGGTAAGTTCTATAAAGTTCTCATTAAAACTATTAGAGAAACACTTCATAAAAAACAGCCAGGCAAATGAATTCGCCTTGAAAATATCATAAATTCCAAAGCAGCGAATATAATTTTTTTACATGAGATGATAGACAAATTATAGAAATGGAAAACTTAAAAATAAATGAGAGACATATGTAATTTATTATGAATAGGATTTATGAAATATCTCCATTTCACACAAAGAGATATACTACTATTATACTGCTAGAATGATGTCACTTTTTTACATGATAACCTTTAATCTGTCATTTTTCAATGCATTCGATTAGAACTAACTATAATTAAAATCACTTATGACCTTTAGGAGTTTAAATTACGCCATAAGGCAAGAAATTCAACCCATTTCAAAGTCCATTCAAGCAGGACAAATTCAACCGTCACTGAAGAAACCGCTTGCAATGGAGTCGAGTTGGAGCTCGTTGACCCGTAGCTCTGTGAAATGCGACTTCCGTAATTTTAAATGGCTCTCGGAGTAGGCAACAACTTCAAGTAAAATCGTCATCGCTCAAATACACAGGCATGCTATTTTATCCTGTTTGGTCCAGGAATAACGTGACTCGTTCTTCGCAGATACATCGCGAGGAAAGGATTATGCACCGTGCCTTAGTTCGATTGCAGGTGCATCGTACAAAGTAAATTATTCCAGAGTTTACAGTAATTAGGAATAAATATGGAAACTTGGGAGACAAATGGGAATTTTATATCGATATCACAGGTCTAGATATCACTTCTCAAATATATTACGACCCCTATTGCATTTAATCCTAACCCCCAGCATTTTCACGAGTAAATCTTTTGAAATATTACCTGTTGCTGAGAAGCTAGCGGCGAATTAATATTGAAATCGGTCGCTAATTTAGTTAATTATTTATTTTGAGGGGGACGAGCACAAGTCTTTATTTGCGAGTTATTGATATATAAAAATTATTCTCGCCTGTAGCATGCAATTCACAACCGTACGCATCTTGCGACACAGCTCCAATGACTCGTAACGTATAAAAAGTGAGAGAGACGTTTCAGGCGTGATGTGGTGGAATAACATGATTAATTAAAATTAGCAATTTTCCAAAAAAATAAAATTTTATTAATACGACCGGTTTCAATGCAACTACATCATCTTCTGGTGATTTAGTTGCATTGAAACCAGTCGTATTAATAAAATTTTATTTTTGTGAAAAATTGATAATTTTAATTAAGACTCGTAACGTGTTGAGAAATTTGAGTGGTGCCAGTATCTTCTTTAAAAAAAATATGCACTGCGTAAATAATTACAGCAACGCGAAATGAAGACCTATATCGGGCGCCGCATTTGGTGCGTTATCTTGATATTGATATTGCTATTGATACATTCTCGCGTTCGATTCTCTCCACGGGCTTGGCGGATGCTTAAGCTCTGGTGGCTGAGCCCGGGTGTGCCAGAAAGGGTCCCTCAAGAATCCTGTGGAACACATAAATCCACAGAAATTCTAAAAAGGCAAAAACAAAGTATCTCCCTCATTTTATGAATTGTTGAATTAACTTATTGAATTATGCCGCGGAGATAATTCGCGTAATAAATGAGGAGTGGTCAAAATTCACCCTGGGGCATTAACTAACGCTTTCTGTCTTCTAACTTTTCCTGCGGCCACTCGCTAAGAAAAAGGTTGCTAACCACAAGTGATGGGGCCGATTGGACATGCGCGGGTTTGGGGAAAGGTTAAAGAGACTGAGTCACAGGACGAGAGGGAGGAAGGAGGGACAGAGAAGACGGGCGCTTGGAAATGGAAGACAGTTTCGTTTCAAGGCAAACGCTGCTAGGATGTTTTTTCTGTCTTAAGATATACACATCTCTCGATGCTAATCGCGTTTCCCTCTCGCATAATCGTGGCGCGGAGGATTTGCGGTGTGCTGCAATATAGTTACGTGTTCAGAGATCACGCGCCGTCCCTGACTGGACGCGCGATCAAATATTTCGACAAATAATGATCGGGAGCGAGATGTAGAAACTAGGTAGTGACGTCAGCACACAGGCTTCACTGCCGTGCCGTGGATGTTATTGCGAAAGTATCTAGGTACCCGCATCCCGAACTCGAACGAGTGGTTCTCAGACATTGCCTCCGATAAGAAATGAGCTGGAAAATTTCTGCTTGACCTTCTGTTCACTGAAAGTGGAAAACCAACTGTTATGCCGCGTGTACATCATTTTATATTCATATTTCAAAAGCAAAATAAACAATAAATGACAAACGTAAGCACAAACCAAAAACAAGATGCTGGCATAAACCGTGGAAGGTCGAAGGCAGGAGAGAATTTTGTTAAGCAAGAGAGAAAGGAAGAAAATGTAGATTTTCATTTAAACTACGTGGGAGAGAATCCAATATTCACATTGACATTATCATTAATTCTTAATATGGCCAGAAGGAATAAGATTTCTTATATTTATCAATATCCATATATTGTGAAATGGAGAGAAAAATGAAGAGAATGAGGGAGATATGTATATGTCTCAAAGGGGAACGGAAAGTAATGGAGTGGTCAGGGCTGAGGAATGCATTGGCGCTAGGGCACCTAAAGGACCAGCTCGATATTGATCGCATTCACACTTGTTTCGGAGAGGTACGAAAAGACCGGTGGTCATCACGGCGTGGATACGACACCCTCACCTTCCTTTATGTCGTATATTTACCCTTTTGTAACGACCCACCCTCACTGGCGCGTCAAACAGGGGCTACCTTGAAACAAATAAATCAGCACGAGCCTGGAAAGTTCCCTCAGTGGCGTTTGGCAAGCGGAGTGCTGACGGAAAGGGCGTTTTGGGGATACCGTACTTCATTCTCTCTAGTGGGTCATACCCATAATATGCATAAAATTGGTACTGCACACGGCGCCATTGGTAGAACATACCTAGCATTCTCACTCACACATCACCGAGGTGCAAGCAAGGAAAGTGGAACCTGCACGAGTCCAAATGTGATCTTATCCAATTGAACCGACCACTGAAGACCCCTTGAACCTTACTGACCAGGTTCACCTGGTGGGTAGGGTGATATGAGGCCGTAAAGGTCGCGGGGGTCGAAAAATCCTGCTGAAATATGGCCATCACGTCGCGTGATTGGAAGGACGACATGCTTGCACCTCCAAATTACCGTCGACCCAGATCTCTTGAAAACTCTAATACGATGAAAAAAGGCTAGTTGTTCAAGCAACAAAATGCTTGGGTTTCGGGGAGACAGCACAAAATGAAGCAGTAATAAATGCTTTTCAACTAGTCTAATGACCACTTAATCATTATCTAGCATATCAGTACATAGTCACTATATAGTTAAACCAGTGTATTTTAAATTAGATGTTGATAGTAGTTGGCACTGGGAATACGGGTTTACTGTTACTGACAGCAATCAACTAAAATAGTTATCGAAAATAATAATAACATTGGAGGATGGTTGTAAGTTATAGAAAAATATGGAGGCAGTGTAAGGAATAGCATAATATGGAGGCTAAATGAGGAAAAAATTTCAAAAAATGCCAGCGATTATTTTTATTTCAATGGTAGTTGGCAGTTTCAAGGTTCATTAAGTGTATGCACTCAGTCGCTTCCAGAGAAATATTTATTATTATTAGGTAATCTACCGGTTAAGGTAGGTTTTTGAATGGACACAACTATCAAATATATATTTTGTAACTCCAAACAAAACCCAATCCAGCAACCTAATCTACATCAGGTCCCTCTTCATCACTGTGCACTTCTTTCCTCCCTTCATCCCGTTCAACATCCCTATCCTGTTCCTGCCCTTTCCTCGCTTGCCCAACATTCTCCTCTCTATTACCTTCTTCAACATTCCACTACCGCTCAATACGCCTTTCATCCATTTTTCCTGCCTCAATACGATTTCTCTCAACAAACACCTCTCCTCACCCACCATCTCCAGTACTTCCTCATTAGTTTTCCTTTCGGTCCATTTCACCTTCTCCATTCTTCTCCACACCCACCTTTCCAAAGCCTTCAATCTACGTCTATCCTCCTGCTTCAGCGACCACGTTTTCGCGCCGTACATAGCTACGCTCCATATTAAAGTTTTTACGACTCTTGTCTTAACATTCCTACTCAACGTCCCCGTCATCAACTCCCTCCTCCTTGAGAAAGCCTCCTTGCCAAAGCAATTCTTCTCCTTACGTCCCTACTACTTGGACCGTATTGGTCCAAAACACTTCCGAGATATGTAAACTGATCTACCTGCTCTATTTTTTCCCCGCCTATTTTAATATTTAGCTTAGCCTTTTTTCTTTCTGGAAAATCGCATAACCTTTGTTTTATTAGTATTGATTCTCATCCCATATTTATCGCACTGAACCTCCAATTCACTCAGCAATGCTTGCAACCCCTTGGCTGACTGAGCAGCTAATGCTTGGTCATCAGCAAACCTAACCGATTTTATGAATTCCCCTCCGACATTCATTCCTACCTCCAGTTCTTCCCATGCCTCTTTAATCATTTCCTCCACATATACGTTGAACAGCACCGGTGACAATGGGCAACCCTGCCTTACCCCTCTTCCTAACACTGCCCATCCGGACTCTCCGTTCCCCACTCGCACCTGAGCAGTCTGAGACATGTACAGGTTGCGGATCAGTCTCCTGTCCCTCCAATCCATTCCTATTTTCTGCAATACACGTATTAATTTTTCCCAATTCACTCTATCAAAAGCTTTTTCGAAATCTACAAAACAGGCAAAAACGTCCTGGTTGTATTCTATATTCCTCTCCATTGGTGATCTCATTACTGCACTGGCATCACGCGTACCTCTTCCCTTCCTAAATCCAAACTGATCATCCCCTAAGTAATCATTTACCTTACTCTCTATCCTTTTTTTGATGATCCTGAGAATAACTTTAGCTGCGTGGGATATCAAACTTATTGTTCTGTAATCCTCACATGATGTAGCCTTTATCTTTTTCGGAATAGGAACTAACACCGATCTCATAAAATCTTCCGGCCAGATTCCTTCTTCATAGATACTACGAATCAGTCCATATAGGGCCTTCTTCCCGCATTTTCCTAAACATTTCAACAGTTCTACAGGAATGTTGTCCACTCCCACGGCCTTATTTGCTTTCATCTCCTTTAACGCCCTTTCTATTTCATCGTCGAGTATGCGTGGACCTAAGTTATCTTCTTCTACGTCATGTGCCTTTTCTATGTCTAACCTTGTCGGTCTAAGTTCTTTACCGTACACAGAAATATATATATATATATATATATATATATATATATATATATATATTCCCACATTTCCGCAATATGTCCTCAAATGCTGTTCTGTCTTCTTCATCCATTTCTAGCCCCAAAATCCACGGACTTAAAGCTGATTTAAAACTCCTCCACAACACCTTAAACTCGACTATTGATTGCACTGAACTGCTCTCTCTCTCTCTTCAACTTCAGGGTACCAACTCGACCCACCCACTCCCTAATCCACTTGCCTCTTCCTAGGATATCTCTCACTGAGCACTCACCATTATTTCGCCTCTCCTCCCTTCTCAATTCACTCTCTCACCCTGTCCATCCTTTTCATTTTTAATGCATTAATTTACCACCCTGGCACTTTATCCCACCTTTCAACAAATTAAATTTTTCCCCTGTCCATGCTCGGTTCTCGTTGTTATTGTTATGCTGTTATTGTCTTTCATCCTCTTTCATGTTTGTTATATTTTTAACTGTAAATTAGTGCTACTGCTGTTTGTGAATAATGTCTTAAAATAACCATCATGCATTCTTAAGAATTTTCTTTCGAAGCTACATATTTTATTGTCACAGCATTAAAACGCTGGTAGTATTCTAGTTGGCACGTGGACAGTGAAAAATATTCTTTATCTACGTAATGCATTCAGTTTCACTGCGTCAAAGCGAACGCAGATGAAATAATATTTAGAGGATTTGTTAATTAACTTGAGGTGCAATAGGCCTCGAATCATCTGTTTCGTTTCACACTCTAAATGGATACGGCCTCCCAGCAAAAACAGGGTGGTTGCTGGTAATATCAAGAAATTATTTTTCCATTGAAGAAGCATATAGTATAGAATGTTGGTCGCGTGAAAGGAGAAATATTCTGATGAAGGGGTTGAAGTGAACGGGTTGACGTCCAGCAACAGGGGCACAGTCATTTAGAATTCAACGCATTGCTTTGAGCCATGCCTGTTATTGCCTTGAGTTATGCATTGGGCCACTTTCTATATCTCAGCACAGCAGCTTATTCGACAATAAGAGAAATAAAAATCCAAAAGAAAAGAAGTCCAACGAGCAGCGGTATTTCATGCGTGTGACTCAATTATCCCCTACCTATTAGTCCATTAATCTAGGTTATATATTCGATCGGAGGTAGGTTTGAGAATGACCACGAAAGCCATAACAACACTTTTATTCCCATATAAGCAGTTAAAGACCTACAAAGCACAGCATAGCGTAGTAACAGTAAAAAATTCCTCGCTGGACATATAGTATGTCCTATAGCCTGTACTTACCTTCATGCCTTGAATAATACCTATTCTCTTCTTTGATTATCAACTATCTTCTATCTTGGCCTAACGTAACATTGCCTCTCCAGATCCCTCGTATCTTACTTTCTTGTCCTCCAATCACCTTTAACAACTTCCTCTCTCCCTCAAAAATAACAAACTCTTCTTATTTGCTTGCCCCTCTATACATGCTTTCTACGTCTTTCTTTAACTACCTCGATCTTCTTTCTCAGAAGACCAGCTTTCGAAATCATAAAACGCTAAGATCCATATCAAGATTTTTACCAATCTTCTCTTCGCGTCATCATTTTAAGTCCCCATTATCAACTCCCGACTCTTTGTAAATGTTTCTTCGGCTAACGAAACTCTCCTCCAGTCTTTACTACCACGATCTTAATCTATCAAAGCACAGCCGAAATACGTTAATTGCTTCACCTGCATTTATTTACGCTCTCCTAATTCAATATTTAACTTAGCCTTCTGTATAATACCATTACCATACTTTCACTCTCGGAAACACAACAAAGGGCTTTAGCAAACAAAAATAACGATAATCGATCTCCAGGCCATGCATAGTATATTCAGCTCTCAACTACAACTAGGTCGTCTAACAATAACGTTATATTTATAACTGATATCATATCTGTCGTGAATCCAAAAGGCGGGGGATTTTTTCTGTCACTTGCATGTACGCAACATGGACCTCAGAAAGTTGAGAAAATTACAGCACCAGAAGTCACAATCCAGAAACTGGCGGAGAAGGTCTAAGAATCGACGATAAAGAATCGGAAGAGACGAAGTCTGAGGCGATGCTGACCAGTGTACGGATATATTTCCTTCCTTTTGGGTGTGTCGATCGCTCTGTAGCGCCCTTTCGGGAAGCATGTTACCACCTTTCTTCCCGTTTGAAAATTTTTCCGTTGCTTCTCGGCCGTGGGGGAAGGGGGAGGTTCTTTCCACCCCTACCCTCTCTGCCCCTTCCCCCGCTCCTCGCACGCGCATAGCCGAAGGAGCGATGAAGGGATGATCGCCTCCACACCCGGTGATTGGAATCCATAATTAATTACCGAGCCTGAGAAGGTTTAAGGATAATAAATTCTTAAGAAAATAATAAGAGACTCTTTGCTGCCGCCGAATAGTCTCACCACACGATATCATATGGTTTCCGACAAATTGGGGGGATAAAAAACCCCTAATGTGTTGAATGAACCCTGGGAACAGTCCATGCTGCAGGGTTACGGAAACATTTCAGAATTCGACAGTGAATTCATTTACAAATCGCGTTTAGCGACCATTACTACTATCTCCTAATGCCATGGGAATGGTCCATCGCATTCCTCCCCACTCCTACTTTCATCGGCTTATCTCTCCATGCCTGCTCATTCTTTCTTCACTTTGAAGGGTGCTATTACTTGTTTCTATACTATCCTGGGTCTTGCTCCGTAATTCTCCGTAATTTTCCTCAAACGGTTGCAATTGCATTTTCAATGCAATATGAATTGAGTTGTGTTCTCTATACAATCGAACGAAGCGGTTCCAGTGGCGCGAAGTGGATGGAACAGGCTCGTCTTCGGACCCCTGCCTGGGTGTGACCCCGGTGCCCTCGCTCCCGCATCGTCGGCCACTGGAATGGGTGACCGGGCCGAAGCAGATGGTATCTCCCCCCGCCTGCTGAGCACGCGCGTCCGAAAATCCATTCTCTCATGCCATTCATAATTTTTCAGCACCCACTTTGGAATTAGAACTGGCTGGCAGCCAGTAGCGTCAAGAGTCATAAGAGGCGATGTCAATAAAGACATTCCAGGCTTTATTTTAGCCGCCCCGTCAGCACGCTCCCGTTGAATGGTTGGACAAAGAGGTCGAGGGATAACGTTAAACGGTGCCTTGTTCACGACCCACGGTGCGAGAGACGCGTGACGTGGAGAGAGAGAGAGAACAAATCGCTCGGCAATTGAAAAATCTCCCGCTCGAAAACCGAGGGCTGACATGTGACTCGGGTCACGTGTCACGACGATGGAACGGTAAAATTAATATCAAAATGCCACGTGGCACGGCGGTATCATTGTTTCCGTATAGGAATGATGCCGATTTCTACCGACGTAAGGCTACGCAGCGAAATTATTATTTTCATCTTGAACGGGAAGAATTACGTATACTCTGGCCTTGTATTGTAAAAAACGAAATCTTGTGCATTGAAACGTAAAAGACATTGTGATCACATCACGCGTCCTATAATTTTGTCAAACCCTTATTTACTACCGCTTCGCCGATGAAGATAGGGACATTTTTACAAAGACAAAAAACCTCGCGCATTAATTTCTTCATACGAGTTATAATGAAAAGCTCTGCAAGGACGGAAAGAAACGACTTCGGATGTCCAACGGAAGTGTAAGTTACGAGATACACTTCATGTGATTTAACTAGTCCCTCGATGATGTCTGTCCATGGGATGTCTGTGTTCGGGAGATAGGAATTCTGCGGACATGATCACTCAAGAGCGCTTCAATTCATGATGAATTCAAAATTTTAATGTTTACTGTTTCTATTAAAAAACAGGTGTGATTACGTTTCGCACGTCTATTATTTCAAGAGTAAATTTAAACACAACTTCACCAAATTTTTCCCGGAAATCACTGCACATTAGAAAAATATTTGTCAAAGAAATTACGAGGGGTCTCAGCCAGAGTTAATATTATTAGAAGAGATAATATTATTTTCAAAGAACATTTAAATCGATTCGAACTTCGTTTATCTTTGAAAGTCAAGCCTTAGGTTTATGCACAATACAGTTTCCAAAAACATCATTTTGCCTATCTTCAGCACACAGTCAATGCTTATCTTCAGTAAATTTTACGTAATGCTTTCAAATTAATCAAAAATTTACGTTAGCAATTTATTGAGGTTACTAATGCATAAGAATACCGATTTGTGGAATATCGATTCTTAATCACCCGCAAAATATATTGATGCATTTTCATTTTAAAAGTTGACAACTTCAAACGAGAGAGCTTATATGATTTACTGCTCAGTCATAATTCCAACACTATTTCTCCAAGAAATTAAAAATCTCAATTTCATCGACTTCATTACAAAAATATCAGACACTGAAGTATGCGAAATTGAAGAAAGATTTGTTGTAGCGTCTGATGTCAGGTTGCGTTATGTTCGGAGAGGTCAAGAAATATATCGTTGTATATAAACATTGTCCATCCAAAACCGACCTTTACCAGTAAATTACCAACGCTAATTTGATAGATGGGTCATGGTCACATCTGAGTATGTCTCTACTTTTGACTGATGAGAGATACTTAGTGGGAACTTTTGCCAATTTGAAATGGCAAAGAGATATTATGGCAAATTTTTCCAAAAATTATGGCCATTTTGAAATGGCAAATTTCCGTGTGAATTTAGCATTTTCTAAATACTGCAGAAAACATCAGATTTAGAGTTCGATTTGGACTTTATGGATAAGTATATCGTGCAGTCAAGAGTTAGGAAACAGATATGGCTTCCAATTCCAAGAAACTTCGGGAGGGAGCAGCAGTCACTTTTACTGGAGCTAATATACATTTCAATGTAACAATTTCAAAGTGTAAAAACCATTCGCCTTGACCGGAATGAAGTTATTGTTTTACCTTGAAGCTAATGCTTCACTTATTGGAAATGCGTTCCATGACAGGACACTCGGTTATAATTTACAGGTAAAGGAACCAAACGAGTGGCTGCATTTTGATTCATCTTATATCCCATTATTTAAAATTGAATCATAAATTACAGAACTTGATACGATAGTATGCCCACATTATGAAGCTCCTCCAGCTAATGAAGATATTTTCCTTTTTTACTTATTTACAGGCAATGGCTTCATTCTGTTTTCACTCCCTGTATTTAATCTCCCCAGATAAGCTTACAACTGATTTCAAATTAATTCGTAGCACTCAACGAAAGACTGCCCTGAACTGCTTCTTCTTAACAATTCCGAAAGCTCGCCATGACCTATCGGTAGGCACCCATTTTTCCATGCTTACGTCCGACCCCACATTGCCTTTTCTTCCTCCTCTTCTCTCTCCCGAATTCACTTCTCGACAACACTGATTCCTTTCCAGCATCCTATAACGCAGCACCCTACATCACCTCTTCGAAACCTATGTCCTCCCATTACTCACTTCTTTTCATCTTACCGATACGTTGTCAGCATCTTTTTATTTGCATGCATACGCCTTTTATTTACATTCTCTCATAACGGCCACCAACAATTGACAATGCATGTGGACGTCGTCAAATGAGTTTTTGAAAATTTAAACAGCAACAGCCAACAAACTTGATCATCAAATGCTCCTGTCTGCTTGCCAGAGTTTATATAATTTCAGTTTCCATGAGTTGAAAGTTCTATTGGTATATTCAACAAATAGAACAATCTATTCATGTCGAATCTAATTTGTTTGATTCCAATTCGTTATTTTATAGACGATGTATTGAAGAGTGTTATGATAGCTTTGCCATACTTATCATAGTTTGGTTGATAAGACCAATTTCCACCATTTGAAACTGATTAGTATAATTTAGACTTGTCATTTCAACTGGGAATCAAGTAACTCTAATTGATCTTTTTGCTATTATGAGTATTTCTTATTTATTTAGCATTAGTCCGAAAACAGCCCTTTTTAGTCTTTAGATCGGAGTATTAATAATGATAACAATGGGCAAAATTACAAACACCCAAGCCCTAGGTGGAGGAAAACCCCCCAGGCAGGAATTGAACCCGCGACCCTAGGGTCGACAGACGAGGACGTTCTCGTATTTATAGTATAAAACATATGTACCTGCTAAATGATTATTACTGGAGACATTCTAAAATATTTTTCTTGACCGCATATTCGTGAAGAGCCCTCGAAAAATATACTGAGATGTTTTAACGACTAGCAGAAAATTATAAACCTAACAATAATACCACATAGAGTCGTCTATAAAGTATTATAAGTATTATAGTATTATATTATAAGCACTATCCATCCAAACGATAGAAAGGACGATTGGGCTGACTGAATGAATTTAGAGAGAGGAAAGTCCACCCAACAGGAGGTGGGAACTGACAAGGATATTTGGTAACATCGTGCTCACTGGCTAATGAAAGGGTTTGGGGATTCAATGCAACATATAGCAAGAAAGTAGACTATATGATGTTATTTCGTGATTTTCCCGATTTCTGTCCAACACGACCAGAGAAGAGAATCCACTTCTTTAGCAATGCAATTGGTTGAAATAACAAGAAAAAATAAACGAAATAACAATCAATTTTATCGTCAGTTTTAGAGATATACCGAGTGCGGAAACATAACTTCCTTCTTCACTAAGCAAAATCCCTTTGAAAAAGGATAAATTAAAAAATATTGCCGCACCCTGCATTAATGCATCATGCATCCATGCATACTTAAATGACTGCCACCACGGGAACTGATAAATGGTCGCCGGCAGAGAAAATCTGTTAGTGGATATCTATTAAATTAATGCCACCATTAGCTAATAAAGAAATACTTTCACCAGTTTAACGAAAATTTTCTTTAAGAAACCTTTTCAGGGATGCGGTATGTTGCTTTGTTAGTTTTTTGCTTCCGTTATGGAGCCCTAAGAACTGCCAGTGAAAGCTTGCAAACGAATAGAGAAACACACAACGTTACCAAAAAACATCACTTCTTTATTCGGATAATGGAATGCTGTGAAAACTTAGGCTCAAGATAAAACTTTCGTTTCTAATGCAATTTAATTCAAATTGCCGCATAAAAATATGCAAATTTCCTCTTAAAAGCAGGGCGGGTACTCAAATTTAATTTAATGTACGAATTTTTAAACATTTCAAACAGCACGTACATTTTGGCTTTAATTATTTCGAGGAAAACAGGATTGCATTTGGTACATGAAAGCTATCATAAATCCAATAGAATCCATTGAAACCGATATTCTTTGATGGTCCGAAGTAGTGATACACCGGGTCTAAAAATATGGGGTTACGCGTACCCGGTAACCACAAAATACCAGTATACCCGGTACAGAACCTCGACGGAAATCTAAGCAAGAAAAAGAAAACTATTGAAGCAAAACTTGACAATTATTAAAGGTCCCAGCATGCATTAAAAGGAAAATCCATTCACTAGGCGAGAAAAATATCAGCTATATTTTATGAATAACAGAGACGAAACCTGTTGCATTTTTCCATTAAATAGTTTGTTATTAAGTTTTGGGTTATTATTATTGTCAATTTATTATAATTAATGTATTTGTTTTAAATTTATTTTTTTATTCATTATTATTAAGTAAAGTGGAAGATTGTACGAGTTTTCGTCTATGTTATTATGGAACAGTTCAACCATATCACACCTGAATCTGTAATTTATACATTTTATGAAGTTTCAGAACTGACGAGACGATACTCTTCAGCACCCCCAAGCATTATATCGATTAAAGGAATATTTTATGTGACAGGACATGGTACATGAAGGTCCTATGAACAAATTTTCTCTCCAAGTACCCGAAAATTACTGTATTTTTCTTGGTCTGCCATTATCAAGCAGTAAGTAATTTTTTAAATCCGATTAAACAAATTTTAATATCTGTATTATTACTTCTCCTCATAAATAACAATTTATGTTACCACCAAAACGTTGGAATTGGCCATAGATGTGGCCTTATATAAGTATATGCCTGCATTTTAGGTAGAATATTTTCCATGGCAAAACTAAACTTTTGTGAGAAGAATCGGACGCTGAGATTCGGTATCAGTTCACAGGGTATATGTCGCACCCGAGTTACGATGATACTGGGAAACCGGGCTTCATTAGTCTCGGTCCACCAGGTTGATTAAGAAGGAGATATCAATGAAAAAAGAATAGGGATCGATAACGGACACCGTCGCCAGACAGTAAAAAAGATAAGCGAGAAAAGACCAAAACTTACTTAAGATAGGGAGAAAAATTCCTTGAAATGGTGTTAAAAGACAACGTAAAATTCGTGAAATGGAAATGGCGAACACCAGTAGAGCTCTTCATTAAAACAAAGTCGGCGTTAACTTTGTGACTCACATTTGATGACCAAAATCAGTTATTGCGTCATTTCTGTTTTAATGGCTGGCTTATTTCTATACTCTTCAGCTAAATGGGTGTGAATGGTGCATCAGCGTTTATCCACTCGTCAGCTGAGAAGATGAGTACACTTTTTCCCCGAAAACTGCATTCCCATACTTTGCCAATCAAGTATTGTTTTGCATACAATGTTTTCCGCAGGTAGCTTCCCAAGTGGGGAGCATGAAATAACTCTAGGACTGGAAAATCAAAAGCAGTATTTGGTTCAAACGATTTTGCAATTTTATCGCAATACTGTACTACAATTGTTATGCATGACAGGGAAACACTTCAATTTAAGTCGCAGGTAACATTCATTGAAAGTACAAGATGACTAAATAATACCTTTCATGAGGTTCAAAAGGAATTTTCCAATTTCAAAGACATGCATGCATGAAGTGTATTTAGTGTTCACACGAAATAGGTGGACCTAAAAATGTGCTCACAGCAATACTTGAATGAATAATGACATTGTTTTGTCGGCTTGAATATTATTTCTACCTGATATATATATATAAATTCACTGATAAGTCATAACAAACACAGAAACCAAAACACAAAAGAGGAAAAACTCACTGGTTCTCGAATTTTCGGTGGTCCCACCACCTTTCTCAAGAGGAATTAGGAACAGAACTGCAGTTCTGTTCCTAATTCCTCTTGAGAAAGGTGGTGGGACCACCGAAAATTCGAGAACCAGTGAGTTTTTCCTCTTTTGTGTTTTGGTTTCTGTGTTTGTTATGACTTATCAGTGAATTTACATTACACGTTTGTGGGTTTTCCAAAAAAGTGTATATATATATATATATATATATATATATATATATATATATATATATATATATATATATAGATATATATAGTGTGTGTATGTATATATATATATATAATTAGGTAATCTACCGGTTAAGGTAGGTTTTTGGATGGACACAACTATCAAATAAACATTTTGTAATTCCAAACAAAACCCAATCCAGCAACCTAATCTACATCAGGTCCCTCTTCAACTCTGTGCACTTCTTTCCTCCCTTCATCTCGTCCAACATTCCTATCCTGTTCCTGCCCTTTCCTCGTTTGCCTAACATTCTCCCCTCTATTACTTTCTTCAACCACTACCGCTCAATACTCCTTTCATCCATTTTTCAAATAATAAATTAACCATACCCTTTTCAATATTATTGACAGTAGATTTTTATTAGATTAGATTATTATATTTTTCTATAAATACTAAATATTATATATTAGACTATATATATATATATATATATATATACATATTAATATACCAGTAGCTGGAATTGAGTGAGATTTATGTATGATTCGACGGTTATTGCCAAAAGCCAACCTGCTGGCGATGCATGCAATTATCAGCCGTAACCCCTTATAATGCTCTTAGTATCAATCATTGCGAAACAAATGAAACATCGAAGCACTGATCTTCTTCCCGCAGAAGGAACGCACGCACGCTTATTGAAGTTCGACGAGAGTTGGCAGTGCTGAAACAGAAAATTGCCACGTTTTCGGTGTTGGAAAAACTGGAAAAGAGTCGTGAGGGATCAACTTAGTGCGAGTCACGATTTGGCAATGGAAAAAAACCTTCACGTGGTTACATATCGGTAATTTCAATCACCGTCTGTATAGATAACACACGTCTCTGACGAGATGGAGCATAGCCGATGCTTGGTACGATCTGGTAAACAGAACTAATTAGATTTGACAAAGATATCATGCAAAGTCAAGCGATGCACGAGTAGTCGTCAGAGGTCACGTCCAGTCATCTGATCAAACAGTGGAAGACGACGTCAAGAATTTGTTTACTAAACGAAACGGTTAGTTTTTTGCGAAGTAGATTAATCAGTGTATATTCCTTGTCGACAGTCATTGGCTTATTCATACTCATACAAGAATCTGTAGAGAACTGTGCTGCAGAAATCACAGTTCCTAACACTAACTAAACTTGATATAGGTGAGCTCGTCACACGATTTTATTCATCAAATGTACTCCAAAGTAAATTTTGCTAATAGAAAGAAAGAGAATTAAAACCAGCGTAGTTTTACCTATCACTAAAAGAGATACATAAACTGCCTTTACACAAATATTGCGAATCATCTAAATTTCGGTGGGCGAGGAGAGCAATTGGTGCCTGAATTGAAGAATAACAAACATCAATGGATTTGATAAAAGTATTTATAAGCCATCATTGTGTAAACCTTTACTTTGGTAAATAAAATAAAGAATAGTTAATTTTCTGACGATGCGCCCTGCAAAGGACGCAAGAAGTCATTATCGGTCTAAAAACATAAAAGGAAGCCGAAATAACTATCGTATTTCGTTAAAAATAGTATTTGCGTAAACCCCATTAAACAGAAAATAATATTTCTAAATGCAATAAATAAAACTTAGAATTGGAATTAATCACAAGACACTAAACGAGCGAAAAATATTTTTCAATGAATAAAGATGAAAACGAAATTAAATTTAAACTTTTCAGAAAAATTCTTCTTTTGAAACAACAGGTTCTTTGGAGCAGAACCTTCAAAGGCACCTTAATTATTCAAATTTACGAGTGGCCAAGACAAGAAAAAAATGTTAATGAAAATGACTCCGGAAAGTTTAAAGCCCACAGTTTTACTGCTAAAGGCTACCTGGTAACTTTAATGATGGCTGACTACAGAAAGAATACAGTGGGTATTGAAAATGTGAAGGTTTTTGCGTCCAAAATGTGAAGACACGACTACTGCCGAATGGGAGCAAAACACTGACGAGAGATTCATATGTTCGGTACTATCATCAGGAAAATAAAATAGGCGTGCGGGGAGCACAAAATATACATTGCCGGCAATTCTAATTCGCAGACTGGCATGAAGCTTTGAAGCAAAATGATTTAAATGCTATAAAAAATAAGTGACTTTTTTTTTAATCGTGAAACTTTTCACAACTGAGACCGAAGAAAAACTCAACTAAAAGGTTGGACCCAATACATGTGTGCACAATATATTTTGTACGAATTGACTGATTTTACTCGCAAGTACATGCATGCATTTAGATCGATATTTATTCCCAGCAGAAGACTCCGGGTAAGTTCTAAAGCGCTAATCCTCCTTGACCACAAGCGATCGCTGAATAATGAAGGAAGAAATGAGTGGATCCACCCGCGCACCATTCTCCACCCCCGCCCCAAGGAAAGAGGTGATTGGTCTGACAAACAGAGCGCAGGCAACGGACGCTCCGCTACCTCCTCCCCCCTCTCTCCACAGCCTTTCTGTAGAGCACGTCTCTTCGCCCGCTCGCTCCCTGCAGCCCCTCCGCGGGCACCCGGTTTAACCCTCTGACTCCTCCCGCCTGTCTCCACCAGAAGCGCCTCCCTCCCCCACAAACGGTGACTCCGTCCCCAGCGACGCAGCCTTAATGAAGGGACTCTAAACAGCCTCGGGCGCTCTAACCAATGTGCTAACTCGCACTGAGGACACCCCGGGCTCGGCGCTAATGAAGCGCGATGCTTCTAGAGCCAGCTACTCCCCCGCAATGCGCGCCTCGACCCGTTCCAGCCCCACGTCGCCTCCTTTCCGTTCTCCTCTCACCCCCCTCTATTCGAAACTCGCAGATACATGGACGCATTTCGCGAATTCCGCGGGAAAGGTGCGGGACGAGCGTTGAAATCTCCACTACATTACTTAAGACTAACATTCGTATCACGGTGAAAGGTGTAGAAGTCTTTCTTTCCACCTACATTCGCGAATGTTCTTTCCAAGCACCAATGTATATTACCACCGATTTTCATACGAACTATGGAATGGATTGAGCGCAACTGAATAATCACACTTGAGTTTTGTCTATTGAGTCCATTTGGTATTGTTTCGTAAAAAATGAACATGTTATAAAAAGTAGTCGTAAAAAACATTCGCATAACCATTTTTAAAGGAATTAGGAAAAGACAGATTCGTCCAATTACCAATAAAATCTAGCTTGCGCGCCTTTAAAAACAATAATGACTAAATGCCATTGAAATATGATTAATCTGTGGGTGAATAAAAGGATATTTGTGGGTAGAAGAGAGGCTTATTATTAACACAAAAACTAAATCAGATGTTAAGACTAGTAGTAAAATAATTTACGACTGGAAGTAAATTCGTTAAGCCCAATAACTACATTTTCAATCATAGCTTTTATGTCAAACATTCAGAAAAACAGGCTCAAAGGAAATGATTTAGGGATGAAATTATTATTTGTACCATAATTTGATTAAAAATCCATGTTACGGATTTTTGTATTTTGTTTCTGATGCGGGGTACTGCTACGTTTTCTGTTAGTTGAGGCGTGCAGTGCCATTCACACAATTAAACTCCATAATATATACGCGGAGGGCAGGATTAGCAAGCAGAACTTCCAGGATGAGAAGGAAGCACGTTGCATTCTGCAGTCAAGAATTATAGTACTTAAAGAATCATACTTACAAAATTGTTTCTGAGGATGGGGCCATGAGCGAGGCCTTTCCTGTTGCTTCAGTGTAAAAATGAAATTAAATAACAGAGAATGGGCTAGGGACCTGCTAAACAATCTATTAGTACTTAATGCAATTTGTGTAAAGAAATGAGGTAATATTGATGAAGATGTATCAATATTCCGTTCACGAATTTTCAATAATGTGTAAACCAATGTTTTTAGTGTAAAAAAAGATTCAAACTTTCATGAAAGTGGTCAAGAGACTTGGCTCTAGCCCTATTCTACGAAGGAGGCTCACAAAAATATGATGGTGAATGGCGCACAGTACTGGTGAAAGAATATAACAAAGTAAGATTCAAACAAGTAAACTGTAATGTTTAAAATATTCCTACGGCCGGAATAAAGCAATATCGGCATGGAAAACATAAAAAATAACATTAAAATTAACATATGGGGGTGAATGACTAATTTGTTAGAAAATTGTGGAACCTAATGAGAGCATGGCTCTCATTAGGTTCCACAAGCATAATACATTTTGAAACTATTGAAGCTAAACGTGGATTACTTTACGTTTAAAATGGTTAAACTGAATCGGTGTTTCTGATAGGCTCTTATTGTTATTAGTAGTAGTCTACCGGCTTAGGGTAGTTTTTTCAGAGATCCTAGCACTATGTATTAATCCTAATCCCGAGCTAAAATGGCATTAAATCTTAAATTATCTCATTAATCGTTATATCATATACTAATATTACAATAACTTATTCATTAACTCATTCATTAACTCATACATACTCATGCATACTTTCTGTCACCCTTAATTACACCAAAAATTATTTTTCTCCTCCTATCACGCTTTCCCATCACTCTCTCCTCTATCATCGTTTTCATGTATCCCACTGACTCTCGTCTTCTGAATTTAGATTAATTAACACATGTCTAAGAAATTTAAAATTTCATTTAATATAATCATATACTCGTATTAGTAAGCCATCATTACTTATAATAATATACACCTGTATATATCTAAACATTTACGGCTATTATTAAGGCCTCACAATTCAGTATCAAAATAAAAATAAATAAACGTTTACCTTCTTCTTCATATCATTTAAAAACAAAAAACAAAGTCATGTTCATAAATAGTTCCCTTGGTTGCTTGCAACTAGTATCACCATAGAATTTTACTAATTATTAATAATTTGAAAATTTTAAAAACAGACGCATCGGATGAACAAATAAGTTAATTTTTTTCCTTTCATAATCATGAGTCATCGGTCTAGTTCAATGATTTAGTGGCCAGGAATATTGCATCAAAAATGGTTGAATATTCTTCTGAATATCTTACATGTATGATGAATAATTAAATTTAGAGAAATGGCATTTAAATACAAATACCATATCAGAACTTGGAAGCAGAGACCGATTAACCGATTAACGCAACTGTGAACACCCTGTTAGATTAAAATAGGTGAATAATTAAACTATTAACTTTATTAGTGCCACTGCATCTGTGTTCTAAGTAATAGCGCATTGACCTATCAAAATCCAACAAATCCAAAGGAAATATTTGAATGTACTATTTTTATGATGATGCAAATTAGCAATATATAAGCAAACAACGTGAGATCGATAAAGATCCTGATGCAACACCAAGACGTAAATGTTTATCTAGAAACAGCCGAAGAGCTTCCAGTAATGCTCCGCTCTTCGGTGAAAAATAATGAAGCGTCCAATCCAATATCCAAATACCTTTATTGCAGGGGATAAAAAAAAGATAAACAGTACGCCTATCCACCAGGAGCATGTCGTCCATAAAACTCGGACGAATAGTAAAGAAACACGATTCCAATTTATTAGTGGCGAAGGAGTATTGAGTGTTCTTCGAAATACTGTAACCCCCGACTCTCTCTAAAATAAATTGTTGAAATGACAATTCGAATCTTAGATAAGGCCAACACATTATACATATATATACCTAAACAGATATATATCCTTCCAGAAAGGTTAGGTAGAAAAAACTACTTAGGCTCCTTTTTCATTGTACTTGCACGGACCGGTTTCAAGGATATCCCCTCGTAAGTTTTTCGACTGCTGGCCTAAAAATAAATTCCTCTTTGGTCTACATTGGTAGTAGCCCCAGGAGGAGAGACCATTCGAAACCCACCAAACGACCTAACCACCTTTAAGCACTTTCAACCGGTGCGGCCTTAAAATAGAAATAAAAGAGATGGAATGAGATAGCAAGACTGGATACGATATGGACAAGTAGTGGGAGGACATTAGTGGCTTGCTCGCGCATTAATAACACCATCTTCGTTTTCCTTTCCCATGAGGGGGTTCGGGCGTAAAAGGCAAGGAGGTCTTACTTAGTTTGAAGCTTGAATCCGAACCAAAACTTTGCCTGAGATATCGGCAGTGTATGGCTGCATTTATAGACATTCGATCATCTTCAGCATTGATAAATATTTTCATTCAATCTCCGAAAAAAATCTTCAATTTGTCTATCCCAATCACTTTCTGGGTGGTAAATAGTGATTTAGTATCCTCTCCTATCAAAGCATTTCAAAACGGCTTAGAGTCAAACTTTGTTTCTTCCAGAGGTATTTCCAAAGCTTGCGCTGTCCTTCTCTGGAGGCTATGCTCTGCTTGATCATTGCTCTCCAATCAGAGTTCCTCCAATTGTGTCCATCCAATCGGCCACATCTAGTCCCATTCACTCGCTGATTCAAGGGGACTGTCGTACTTTCAACCCATATGAGAATCGGAAATCGCGCATCGAATAGTACTGGACGGGGTATTTTGGGCTGTAGTAAAAAAATAGATAAAACTCTAAACATTGAAAGCCACTCTTACACGAGAAAATGAATAAAAAATGAACAAGTTTCATATACATTATTGAGTTAGACACACAACAAGAACATTACAATGCCAATGATGAAATAGCATCCATCAGTTGATAGTGGAGCTTAAACTTTCCACTCCGCGCATAGATTTTAATAAGGCTATCTTCTTGAAGACACCAAACTACTTAAGTATTTCTGATGGAAACCAGTGTTGTTAGCTTTTCTATCTATTGTGCTGAATTTGTGATTATCAAATTCAGTATCTGCTGCCATTGACGGTGAGATATTTTTACAAATGAGATTAATTCCTATTCCATAAGTAAGTACCATTGGATTTATTTTGTTTCCCTTTACTTGAATTGTGCTGATACATTTTCGAATATGCATGAAATATGCGTGCTCTAGTGTCTAGGAAGTAATCCAAAGAGGAGGATAGCCGGAAGGTTAAATCCATTAACGTGGATTTATACTGAATTATCTTGCGTGTGCGTGTCTTTAGAAAGGTCATGGAGATACATCGGATTTATGAAAAATGGGTCTATAAATCAAACTGAGACGGCAACCCATCTTTTCATCGATCATTGGACTCGGGATTGACACCGTTTCCCCTGGATATTCCCCTCAGGAAAACACTCACAATTGAACGCGTTGCAGATGACTTGGCGTCGTTAGGAATGTACGCGAGTGTTCTGAAATCTACTCGGATAGCACAACTCTCTCTCAACTCTAGGGAAGTGATATACGTCGTGGACTCCTTTCAGAATATAAAAAATACAAATCAAATGCCTCCTTACGAGGGAGGACGCTATAGCATTAAATCATAAATCACATTCCGTTTGGGATATCATTTTATCCATCTCATGGGAATCACGCGTCCTGTCACATAAATTAATCTAGAGGTCCTTGCGTGATGTCTGGCGCAGTTGGGCTTTATGTTATTTGAGATGTAGCGGGTAAAATATTGTACCCAAATTCTCCGTTAGGAACAGGTAAAAATACCGCGTCCAGAGTGAAAAAATAAGTTACGGAAAATTGGGACGCACATTATGAAAGGCAGTTATGAGCAAAACAGAATAGAAATTCCAAAGCAGAGAACAGGGAGTATGCCGTTGACGTCTAAATATCAAAGTAGTGATTTTTAGCTCCTGTGTCTCGTGAGTATTAATAAGAAAGTATCACTGCCTTCCACTGCTAAAACGGAGGATTCCGATGGTTACCGGAGTAAAATTATTACCAAATATATAAACAGAGACACTTATTGAAAAACTGATGTGTTCAAGCAGAGACGCAGAGAGAATTATGGAGAGGAAGGACAAGATGGGGCTTTGTAGAAAACATGATGTAGGTCTGAAGAATAGGAAAAAGTAATAATGCAAGGCAAAGGAACTAGGCTGTATTCAGTCCAGATGGTTAACATTCGGTCGGAACATCCAAACCGAAATTTTATTTAATAAACTGCCTAGTATAATGACGAGCGCATTTCCTCATCTTCAAGTGGGTGTGTAATCAAATACCGCTTCGGAAAATTCAAAAAACAGTTCTTCGGATATGTTTGAACGATATCCAACATTGCTTCCAATTTTTCGGAATTTTATCGTTGCATCATCGCTGAAGCTGTGTCCATCCAAAACAACAGGTAACATAGTAATGCCGTATTTTGCAATGTTTGCCTCTGGGAAGAGATAACCGGAGCAACCCCAATATCGCACCATTTCCTACTCGCAACTATTCTTCATTTACCCAAATTTTGTTGCCAAGCGGGAGTGGTGGTGGATATTTAAAAATTATTTTTATCACTAGTTCAAGAATATGGTCCGTTCACTGAAGGTATCCGAACCATTTGATATTTTCCCGGTGCCCTTAGTCGTACTAACCTAACTAACCTTTAGTCGAACGGCTATATTCTATCATGGTTTCATAGCCATTTTCCGGACCGAATTGAAATCAACTAGGTAAAGTATGCGAGATGGCATTCAAATCGAACACAGGTGAATTTGAACAATCGAGAAGTTTTCCTCCCTTAAAGCCATATGTAAGAAAGCTCTAAAAAACGGTCAGAGAACAGCATTGATTTCCAACGCGCCGGGCTCGACAGCGCGGAAAAGCACAATGAGACACCTGTGATGATTGTCCCAAATGCCCTCAGACAAGGTGCGCTCGGGAAAGTGATCGCCAGATGCCGGAGATACAGGCCGCTACCGCGAGAGAATAACGCATTGTTCCCCCCCCCCCCCCCCCCCCGAGGCAATGCTGTCGAGAGGCGACTTCGTTGTTCGCCTTACTCTTCGAAAGACGTCGACCGACGCCTCGAGTTGTGCGCCATGGAATAAACAGCGCGCGATCGTGAGTGACTCAGACTAATTGCGCCATATAACATCGCCACCACCGACTCCGTTGGCAACAAGGGGGGGAAAGAGGGCGCTGCTCAACCAGGGAGGCGCCGCTAACAGGGGTGGGGGGGGGGCGGCAGGGTGCTCGAGGCGGGGGTAATGCAAAAATGTAACCTCGCAACGAGCAAACCTCCCTCCACATGCCGCGAAGAAGTGGCTTTTTTCATCTGAAAGAGTGGCGAAGCATTCTGCTCGAGTAGATCCCGGGAACCTAATACACGAGTAGAAAATAGGAGCGATATAAGATCACTTCAGGTGAAATCAGATTCGAGAGACAGATTCGCAATATTTACGCAAAGTTCAACATAACTTTAGTTTCTTAAAAAGCTGAGGTTTTATTAGTAATTTGAACGCTGTAATATAATTCATCGCAAAACTATTATATGAGGGCATAACCATCACGGGTTATAATTTCTCTGCCTGATAAAAAAATAAGATCAGTGTTCAAAGATACCGTTCTCCAAGCTATCCTGATTTTCACCCAATCTCATAATTCCTTCTTCATAGCTACGAAGCTTCTTTTCGGCTTACTTCTTACAACACCTCGTCATCCACCCTTAGCCTCCCTCTTTAATTCCTCCCCTCCCCTCACAACACCCTCCGTCACGTTCCCTTGAGCTGGGAGGTGGGGTGTCGTGTAAAAACAATTTTAGATCTAATTTCTTTTTTAACTGTCCCTCCTGCATGAGTAGGATGCCATCTGGTAATTAGTGACTACGTTGCATGTGAGCCCACCCCTTTTACTTGATTTCCTTATTTATCTTCTCAGTGTCTAACTACTTACAGCATAATATTCGTAATGTGTACAACATATGTTGCATGAATGGTGTCCAGTTGCCTCTCCTCCACCTGTCCCTTCGGTGGATCGCGGGGTGCCACGTGTATGTGGAAGTGGTGGAGTATCAGGAGAATGACTGGTGACCTAACACCCCCTGCCACACATCCTCGCGGCGGCTTGTGGGGGTGTGTATAGATGCTTCCTTAAGTTACGGTCCATAGTAAAATGCCGTGCCTCAGGATGTGTCTAATTGCTTTTCCTCTCCATTTAGTGTCCTCCATAAGCTTCACCCTTCGAAGTACTTCTGCATTTATTACCGTCTGAACTTTTCTATTTCAATTACGCTTCGGAGGCATCACATCTCCATCGCTTCGAATCTTCATCTGCTCCCATCGACCATGACTCACAGCCATGGAAAAGGAAACCATTTGTGAGTTAAATGAAACCGCTTTTTTACGTCTGTTCCAACTCGTAAGATTAGCCGTCCATCGATGTTTATCATGCCAAAAAGTCTTCTTCACCTTTTATTTTTCTGGCTCGTGTGCACAGCTTAAATCTTCCACTGAAACTTTGATACCTGAGTAGCAAATTTCTTACATTTGTTCCGATGCGTCTTATGAAGCATTATCTTCATTATTTCGACTGCAAATCTTGATTATATTTTTGTATATCTAGAAGTTGTACTTCGTCATCCCCTTCTCCATAGATGCCATGCTGGATGTGCTATATTCTACGAAAGTATAGCTGTGTTGCAGGAAAATCGCTGCATTCTTATTCTTTGTTTCTGTTCTCTCCCTAACTTTTCTTTTCCGTGATCTTGTTCAATGCCTTTTACGTGCACACATTCAATATCTAGGATGATAATAAACCCTACCTTTAAGCTTTCTTTATTTCAGCTTCTTTGCTTTCTGCAGTCGTTACTATTAAAAGCTACATAACGAGGACTGATAACCATTGATGGCGGTTGATTCAATTCTATGGGATCGATGAAAAAAATTACCGATGGGTGTGGGGAATGAAAAGGCATTCACTGTTAGGCTGTGTAACTAAATACAATACATAAATATGATGCTGAAAGAAGTAATCGCAAGGCATAAAAAACAAATTATGACACCACTTGAAATCCCACTTAAAATAAAGCACCGTTTACATTGCTAATTGTTGATTATGAGGCGACGTATTATCTTTTTAACCTCCACAAAGTTATCATTTACTTCATAAATACTGGAATTTAATGCCGTTAGTTAACTCCCCTTACCTTGGCCCTAATTCCTACTTATTATATTAATTGTCCTCGGGTCCAAAATGGCGATTTTGACGCCAACAATCAGTGATCACACACCGAAACAAAATTACCTTCTTACTATTATTTCGCCCACACCAAGAGTTTGCTCGTCTTCTCCCTCTTTTAAACCCTCGATGAATAATTGGCATTGCAGCAACGCAATTTATGCCCAAATGTCAGGAGTGGGAGGACGGTGATGATAATTTATCATCATCATCTGCAGCTCTACAGCCCGGTGTGGGCCTTGGCTTCCTCTATGATATGCCTCCATTCAGTTCTTATTCTTGCTTTTTCCTTCCATCTTGTAACTCCCATTGCCTTCAAGTCCACATCATGTAGCCATCTCTTCCTTGGTCTACCTCTCCTTCTGACTCCTTCCATCTTGCTATTAAGTATCAGTTTGGGCATTCTGTCATTTTCCATCCTTTCTACATGCCCCAACCACGCCAGCCGCAGTGACTTGACAAATCTAACTATTTCCTTTCCTTCTAGTAATTCATTTATCTCCATGTTCATTCTAATTCTCCATCTCTCTCTTTCTCTAATTGGGCCATAGAATAGAATAATTCATTTGAGTGCAATCACCTGACAAGATACCAATCAACATCAAGAAAACCCATTAGGTTTAAAAAAAAATTAAATTTACTGCTGAAAGGTAATTGTTTCAAATATTATGCGATAGTTTTTCAACCAGTAACCATAAGTATCCAGAATACCTAATCGTCTCAGATATACGAGTTGCTGAGGACATGATACTTTCATGTCTTGGTGGAAGGAGGAAGGGTGGTGACCGGTTATCGGGCTGACTACATACGCAGCTATGAATTTTATTATACCTCAGCGGACTTGCTTGATTATTCCTTCATTCTTCGCCAACGACATAAACTGGTCCGTTAATTGGAACATCATGTTAATTTCAGACATTTCAAAGTTTCGTTCGATCATACAACACATTCTGATTATAATTATTCTATTTGCGATTGGGTGAATATTAGTTGAGTTCATCACAAGCAATCGAATAAATGTGTGGCAGTCGGTGTATTAATCGAAGTCTTTGAAGAGGATAAAAATGTTTCCTGCCTCCGATTAACATTCCCCTCCGCCGCAAGATGTCACGAGGTGCTAACGGCATGATAAACGTCGAAGATTTTCTTGTATGCTTGCGAGTGTATACATGTATACCTATGACATCATCGTCTTCCCTTCAAGTTTATCTGGATGAAGAAAACACCTCCGTGCGTTGCACTGTGCAAATAAAAAATGCAAAAAAAATTTTATACTTTAAATCGCAACAATTAACCGATATTAATTCGGTTCAGCAGCTTGAATGAAATCAAATGAACTCATTTCAACAGCTCAGCTTTAATTCGACACAATATCACCTTGGAAAGTGAATGAGATGGATTATTAAGGGAAAACCTTCGCTTTTGACCGAGTATTTCGGCAGTCCATTTCCCGACATGGTTATCGCACAATCAAGAGTAGTGAGTTCATTTGACTCAACTTTTAAGCGCACGATAATAATTAATTCTAATGTATGGCAAATTCACATAGGTGCCAATTGCCTAAATAGCACCTGTAAAGAAGGTATTATTGTCGAATAGAAAGCGATAAATATGCACATAACTCACCTCAACGAATTCCATGCAGATCGCCACTTGGTGTGAAAAAAAGCCGCCAAAGGGAGCAACGCTGACTACTAAGCCCATTGGAAGCAATGCATTCACTCTAAAGGATATATTTCACCTCTACCGGTCGAATGACTGCATCAGCGACGATTGCCCATCGCTGCAAAAACTTACAAAAGCGAATGTTTGCCAAAGTTCTAATTATAACAATAGAATCTTTATTCAAGCGGCCGCTATTGCCAAAATCACCGAACGTCGTTTCGATCTCTGACGTTTCAACCAACTGATCTCTTGCCATGTCGGTGTGATTACCCACAAAAGAAAAGTGGAAGCATGTTCTGAAGACATCAGAGTGATTTGATTAGAAAAAATCCATTGAGAGGCATAGAAAGACAGAGACTGCGCAAAACTCTCCACGAAATTTTAATCTAAAAATCGTGGGACTTGGTGCAGCTGGAATGTAAAGGAAAGAATACGGGTAAATGAGGGTAGTGGGGTTCTTTTCCATTAAAATTTACCCACTCAAAATATATGAAAATTACTTAGGAACCTTTTGAAATCATTAATTATGCAATTCAAATGGACTCGTGTTGAATAAGTGACAATTTTCAAGATATCAAATGTTTAGGATTATGGAAAGCACTGCAAATGGACACATGAGAATAAAAATTACATAATATATATTAAATATCGGTAATCGAAACCGAGGTCACCTGGGTAGGTCGCCCTCCTCGCCACGAACCCAAGGACCCCTCTCCTCCCGGGGGCCCGATCTCCCTCCCTCATCGTCTCCTCGCCCCCTCTTCCACTTCGTCTTCGGGAAGAAAAATTGAAGAGGACGGATAGAGAAAGGAAGTAGGGTAAAATGTAAATAGAAGACTAGAAGAAGAATGTAGGGGTCTAGAAGACAGGCTGAATGAACGAAAATTTAACCCTTTTGTTTTTCTTTCCGTGGCTTTGTTGTATCAACGATTCTCCTCGATATATATATTATATACATTCAAACACGAAATCGCGCCATACGGCGAACAAATATTACTTCAAACATAGAAATAGACATATGGAAAGGGGATAGGAAAACACATAAAAGACAAACACAGGAAAGGTGGGGAAGGCGAATTTGAGCAGATCACAAATGTAAAAATATTTATCCCGGATAAGGAAATATTTTTACATTTGTGATCTGCTCAAATTCGCCTTCCCCACCTTTCCTGTGTTTGTCTTTTATGTGTTTTCCCATCCCCTTTCCTTATATCTATTTCTATGAGTGAAGTAATATATATATATATATATATATATATATATATATATATATATATATATATATATACACACACACACACACATATACATAACCATATGTATATATAAAATATGTTTGTGTGTGTGTACGCATGTGTGTAAGTCATAGTAATCAACCCGAAGGTCGGTTTGATAGGCGAGGGAAGAGCTCACCCAATACTACAGCCAACGAATTGTGTAATTCATACATCAGAGGGGAGGGCCAAGAACCTTTGTCCTATGATTTCTTCCTTCCTCTCCCATATCCTCCCTTATTCCTTACCCATCCCACATAGGGCTTTCACCCCCTTCCACACACCTTCTTTGGTAGATCGCGGGGTATTTATGTAGATGTACGGTTTCCCAAAAAAATCTGGTACCCAAAAATCACACACGCAAAACTGAGGGTGCCCAGAGGCGTGCCTGGGAATTGAACCTGGGCCCTACGGTCAGTAGTCCAACCCCTGGACTACCACGTCCCCCGCCCTAGGTACGACTAGATATAAATAGCACCATGCACGAACATACACGTGCATCCACAGACACACACTAGGCAATCCAATAAGCATGCAGAACTACGCAGACTTATTCTTCCTCCTGCTCCCTCCCTCTGAGTCCACCTGCTGAGCGCCTTATTTTTTATTGGCCCTGCCACCACCCCTATAACTTCCCCTCCGCCCACCCCGCCCCCCTTTCTCTCCGTCCCTCCTCCCTCGCCACCGCCCCACGCCCTCGTCCCGTCCAGTCATCCATCCCATGAGTCTCAACGCTGCTAAGTACGAGCCGAGTCGCCTTTCTCAGCCTGCCTGCCTGCATCTTGAAATCGAACCTGAGACGCTCAAATTAATTTTGTCTCTCTCCTAATGTTTCTCTCCCAAGAAACTTTTGTTTCTACTTAACTTCATCCCCATTGAGAAGCACTGTGTGAAAACATTTTAAGTTAAGTTTGGTCGACAGAAAACGGATGCTTCTGTCTAGGGTAGACTTCGGACTGACTATCCCATGCACTCTTGAAACACTCCTGCTATATTGGAGTATTTTTTCCTCTGCAGGTTCTTTTTACAGCTAGGGTCCGCCCCTTCTGCCGCTTTAAAAGATGCATTTTCGTCCTCTTCCACTATCATGTGACAACTCTCTCCGTTCCATCATACATTCCCTCTACATCTCACCACCTCTCCAGATCTACCCAACCCAATTATTATGCATTATTCGAATGTCCCCCGCCTACTTTCCCTCTTCCCTAGCCCTAACTACGATACTATTTCCTCAGCTACATTTCTCATCCTTTCATTATTTTTTATAGATTTACGAGTATTGGAATATTTTGGACGGCCCCTATTGACTGTCGTGTGAGTGTCGTCGTCGGCTCAAACCGAGCAGCATTTATACCTATTCCCTGGCAGGAATGAGCTTTTAGTTTTTTATGATTTCTCGTCCGCATTGATCCTTCCGAAATACTATACATTTTTCCGTTCTTCACGTTCTACTTTCGCTAAGGCCTTCGACACCCTCCTACTTCATCAATGTATGTATGCAAATCCACTTTTCTGTTTTTTTAATTACCGAACAACCGCAAATCGCCCCAAGGACGTGTGGTGGGGTCGCTAGGTCACCAGTCATGAACCCACAATCCCAATCATGACACCTTCACGCAAATACTAGTAACATGACTAGTAGTAATAGTAAAAGTAGCTATTAGCTAGTATTCTCCGGTAGTCAAATGCTCTACTCCTGGACTACCGCGTCCCGCTCACGTAAGAAATAAAAAAAAGTCGCATATTAGGCACGTCATGGAAGCTTAAGCACACCATTGTTTTCAAGTCCTGACAACATATTTTTGTTGACAAAGAACTTAAAAATGAACGTCTCCAATGCCTTCACTGGGAATGTCCAAAATCATTTGTACAATTCCAAGAGGTTTTAGTGTTGAGGATTACGCATGAAAGCAACCATAGAGACCCGAACCGTTCCGGATACAAGATTTCTTACTCTCTCCCAAGTGCTATTAGGTCAGCGAGTTTCCCGGACGGAGATAGGTTTTATGGCGAAGGGACTTTTTTCCTCGTCCGTTCCTTAAAGAACGCCCCACTGGAAGGTCGTCATACTCCTCTCGGTTTGTGCCGTGGAGGCGAAGAAAAACAAGTGTGAGAAGTCATTGACGGCGGAAGAGAGATGGGGTGATGGAGGAAGTCCGGAGGCCGACGGCGAGCGATGCCCAATTGTAATTTTTTCCCGATTTGGAACACGGGAGAGGAGACGAGACGGATGACGCCGATGGATCTGACGCTTCGATGGATCGGAAATGTACACGCCACGAGTACGCCCGTTTGTTTAACATTTAGATATTTTAGTACGCTGCAAGACACCGTTAGGGTGTGTGGCAGGGCGTGAATACACACCAGACTAATTTTGACCTGAATATATGACCCTACCGCGGTCGGACAATGTTATTATGATCACCTATCGTTTGTGAAAAAATGACTCTATTCTACACTTAATCTCCCTAATTTTATTAACATGATCTCTCCTGCCGTGGTACGATGGGGGTAATGACAAATTTTCAACATCACCGCTAAAGAGACCTTCCAATTTCTGCAAGAGATTTAATCTGTACTTTAATCTTCGCTCCGTGAGGTATTCCCAGCCTAGCTGCTATAGTATTTTGGATACGCTCCTAATTTGATCATAATAAGGTTTTACAAATCTAGCTCCTCTGCCCTGCACGCGATCCAATTCGGCAATCAATCTAAATTTGTGAGGATCCCATATACTAGAAGCATATTCTAGATAGCAAACAAAATCGCGTCTATCGCATAAGAGCTTAATTTGATAGGAAAGCAAATTAAGAGAAAGTTCCATACAAAATTTATAACCAAAAAGGGAGTTCAAGTAAGGCCATCGCAAATATTAGTATACCATATTAAATATATCCTAGTTTGGATTATACGGAAAAACTACGACTTGGGATTAAATATTATAATAACGTTTACTCTAGATTAATCACAAAAGGCAAATTCTGTTATTTAAACAATATAGTGAATTTATTCAGTTGTTTATATACGCTGTACGCTGCCTATTGATGCTACAGGCACACATTCTAAATATGTAAACTAAAACTGCAGACAGATGGAGACCGACTTTTGGAAAAAAGGAAGAGTCTGGTAAAACAAAGTAAGAGTCATTTTAGACAAAGACAAACTAAGGCACCATGTAAACTGTTAACGATCAATTGAGAGTAAAACCAGTGAAAGATAACATTTCTCTGTGACCTTTCCATCACTTTTAACCATTACTCTTCTAAAAAATCCTAATTTTTTGTTAACATGTCCACATATTCCCCCAGTCCAACTGCTTCAAATCACACATCATCCTACATTTCCCTTAATTTTGAATCCTACTCGGAATTTATCTGCAGAATTCGGATAGCTGTGAATTCGAAGAATTTGGCATCCTCTCACCGTCAAAGAACGCGTATACGTAAATATTGGAAGACGAACTGCAATTAGATTGAATCTAAGAAATATTTGTTGATGGTGTTGATGGAATCATCAATTTAATTAGCTTACTAACTGCACCCGGCCACGAGTTTTTTTGTCGCTCATCTGATTAAATGGAAAAGAAAGAAAGCTTACATTTTCAATATCTTTAATTTCACAATACTTGTCGGTATGCAATATCGTTCTTTGTTTTTCTATTGCCTGTATATATAGAGATTGTATGGTTTGCCATCTCTAGAATACGCAACGTATAATTGTCCATGTGAGAAACAATCAGTATCTAAATGTAAACCGCAAAATTGTAAAGATTGACCCTGAGCTTTGTTGATGGTGATTGCAAACGTCAATCGAATTGGGAATTGCAATCTCTAACATTGAAATGGTATATTCTTTAGAATTATAGGAACACGGACATCTTCAGTTTTGAAAGGTTCTGTCAAGATTGTTGCTTCCATGGCGTCGCTCATTAATTTCTCAACTGCAAGCCGCGGGCCGTTGCAAAGCTTTGGCAGGTTTATAATTCGCAACATGATAATTGGCACGCCAATTATCAAAAGCAGTACGTGCTGTGGCATCCCTAGCAGATCGAATGAATTCTAGCTGATCTGTTATTTCTCCCCGACTTCTTTTAGCCGCTCTCAGCCAATCGCGTTCGTTCTGTTGAGAACGGAGCTGACCTGAAGCTGCAGAAGGCGATCGCTGTGCTCGCGGCCGTGCATCCTCAACTCTGGCTGCACGTCGCTCTGCTGCTTTCTCGGCACGCATTTGAGCCATTCATTGTCTGTTTCGCTCGTTCGCTGTTGCCCGTTCTTCCTCAGATTTGCAATCACTTTGAATGCAAGTCCGGAAGCTTCGACACGAGAGGCGGGTCGAGTGACCAGCACCCAGGAATCACCAGCGACAACGGAAGGTCTTGTTTCCGCCGTTCCCCTTCCCCCGACGCGCTTAACCGTTGAAGAGCGAAGGGCCGCGGTGGTCGCCGCCTCCGCCGCATCCTCGCTGCACCAGCCGCGAATGGCTGGAGGAATGCGACCGCGCGGTGACCTCACCCCCCCGGGGCATTCCTTCCTCGGCGGCAGACGGAGACACGTCATTCCGAGAGGTGCGAAGAAACAAAGGGGGCCACTGAACCCCCACTCCTCGTACCCCTCCCCCAGCAGGGCCTTCCCCCCTTCCCACCGACTCCCTTGGGTCGATTCCGTTTGGCCAGTGGGCATTTCCGAATTTTGGAAAGTATGTGTCGAAAAGATTTTACAAAATGGAAGGAGACATTGACAAGGGCTTGGAGTAGAGATACACGCAAAGTTAAGTGAATACAGGCAGGAGGAATGTACTGTATTTTGTACAATGAGGGTAAATAACACTGGATAAATTATTTTTTCACACAAAAAAACTTAATACTACTACCTATTACGAAACCAGCGGCCAGGCGCCAGTGGTGCAATGGAAAATAATTTAAATATTTGCGGATCAGGATGGTGCGGTGACTAACGTAAAGGCTTCCCACCGAGATCGCCAGGGTTCAAATCCTGGAGACAAATATTTTTCAGTGGTTATCCGATCCCTCTGCTTGGTGCTTTGTGGAGAGCACTTTGAGTGAGTACGACGTCCGTCGGATAGGATGTTAAACGTCGGACCCCTTGGCGCTTTTCGATAAGCTAAAGCCGACGCCGGATTTCTCTCCACCCTTCCTTTCTCAGCCATCCCTAATGGCGCAAACGACCTTAGCTGTCGGTCGCCTCCCTGAAAACTACTGGTTTAAATATGCAAAAAATAGTGCTTTTCCACTTTCCGGTCGGCAATGAGATATTGATAACTGTAATGAAGGGGAGAATGTTAGGCAAACGAGGAAGGGGCAGGAACAGGATCGTGATGTAGGACGGGATGAAGTGAGGAAGGAAGTACACAGAGATGAAGAGGGGCTTAATGTGTTTTAGGTTGTCAGGTTTTGTGGTGTTAGGCGAGCCCCGGAAGTTTATCTGTGTTCATTCGGTGTCCGTCCGAAACCTAAATTTAAATTCTGGACATAGATAGACTACCAAACAATAACAGTTATTATTTCGAATTAATTTGAGGATAACACACAAGAGGTGTTAACGGAGATTGCGCCCGTTTCGCCTTCCTGCCGAAGGATCAGGAAGGGAGGAGGCTTGCAGCTCGAAGCGAAGAAATTAATTACTTGCCGTCGCCGCAGGACGCATCCGACCACAAGGGGCGTTGCTAAGGTGCGGCGTGTCCCCGCGAGGCGGCACCCCTCCGCCGTAGCTAGCTCCCGGGGGGGGGGGGCGAAGAGGACGGAGGACGGGAGTGCTTATGGAAATCAAGCAATCAATCAGAGGGAAAGCCATATGCGCCTCCACTTTGAGGGAGATGCTCGCCTGCTTTTTTCTCTCTCCGAGGAAGCGCAGTCGCTCTCGGCGACTTCCTCAATTCCATTCCTCCTCCCTCCGCCTCTCGCCCTCTTTGAGTGACGAGGGGGATAAATAATGTCTCCCGCCGCACATTCATCAGCGACACGGCTTCGAATGCAATCCCCTTTCTTCCTCGAGCGGGGGAACTCCTCGCGGCACCAACGTGCGTAGACTGGCGAAGATCTTTTCCTATTCCGCAGTCGGTCAAGGGAGCAATGAAATTGACTCTCCGAATTATACGAAATGAATCCCCAATTAGTTCAATTGATTCGATCAGGAATAGGAGCCCCCGTGGGCTATCTATTTTTTTCTGCGATGTCTATTCATTAAACGAAGATGAAAATGACTTCAAAGAGTACTCGAGCCGAAAATCGAGGGATCCGGGTTCGATTCCCGGTCAAAGCGAATGATTTTTACAATGAGAAATTTCTGATTTAAAAAAAATGATTTACCTAAATAATAATGGTTTTACCAATTTATAATAGTGTCGAAATGTAATGCTTCTTATATGCATTGGTCAAGAAGGTTGAATGGCAAGGAAGACGTCTCGTTTCTAATAATCGACGATCGTATCAGTGTAATCAGGGATCGGGACAATTCAGTGCAAGTGAGTCCGCATGGATCACTGTGTGAGCTACGTGTAATGCGTACACTATAAGTGCATACGCCATATTCCCCTACAATTCGGGGATAGCATGACTACGCGTAAAATAACTTCATTCGGGTGGATGAGTACCCAGTGAGATCTTGTTAGTTCATATTACCTACTTCTATTCGGAGGTAATATAGCATTTAACCGTATTCTTGATAACCGTAGTAAAAACTATAACTGTTGGTATATGTAGAGAACATGGCTGGAGACTATTACTGTATTACAGCCTGGTTGAGCCCTATTCATTACTTTGTGCATGAACCAACTAATTAAAGAAATACGAAAAAATAAACCATTGCAATTTTGTGCGGCTTCAACTCTCTATTCGACAATACTCTTTCTCTGCCGTTGGATACCATTATATGGTTTTTACAACCACCATTAATACCATTTTAATTTACCATTAAATTGCAATTAATGATAATAACACCGTTTTCCCCAAAAGAGGACTTAAAAAAATTACATCTTATTTCTGCAGCCACGAGTTCCTTCATTGGGTGAAGAATGAATTGTTCATGAATGTCGACCATTTAGACCATAATCAAGTTGGTATTTATTTGCGTCCGAGGTCAGATATCGCAATGCCTCAGCCTAAACCTTTCTGGCCGTGGAATATGCTATATCTATCAAGTTGAGAATCTTTCATCTCGACACAAAGTTCAGTTCACGATCCAATTATTTCTGCGTCGAGAATAAAAATACTCTGAGGCGTACTCCGCTTGAGCGAAACACTGATCATATGGTTAAAATTATGCGAATGGTAAAATTATGATGAGGAAGAATAAAAATTATTCAAACGCATCTATCTAGCTGCCTTATGATCGAGTAGAAATTCCATCTATCCTACTGAATGTGAGACAGCAAAATTTCACATAACTCTATCGAATAATAATGTGCTATTGACTAAACGTTATATCATAGACACGTAAACGCCAAGTAGACGGTGCTGAATACCTAATTATGGAAAATGGACACCATAGTGTGTGTGGAAAGCCTTCGGTCCTCAACCCAAGATGTCCTCGACCAAAGAGGTGATATCCATGAAAATGAGCACGAACCGCGAGCCTTGATGTGTGCACATAGAAAATTATGAAAAACGGTCACCTACGCCCGCTGGTGTTTTTCAACCGCGCATGCGCCTTGCCTCGTTTCGGGCCCCCAAGGGGTGGGTCATCGACCGCCGCTTCCCGATGGTGCTCCCATCGACCCCCCCCACCAACCCGTCCTCTGCGCGCGCACCTGCGACATCGTTTCGCATTTCCACGGGGAGGGGGAGCGAGAGTGGGCGGGAGGAGGTGGGGGCGCGGGCTGAGTCGACCCCGGAGAGAGAGAGTTCAACGGGCGGCCTTGCCCACCGACGATCCATCCCCCCAATCAGGGGGGGAACGGAGAGCCGGGGTCCGCCTCCCCGCCACACTCCCAAGGGACGGACGTTCGTAACCCCCCTTCCATCGCAACCGCCCCCGATTCCTTCACTGGAGATGAGATGAGCTTGCACTCCATCCGTAGGTATTTCTTCTTTCAGGAGGTCCAACTCACCCCTGCCGATACCTTGGATTCCTGACTTGGATACATGCATCTAACGCCAGTACCGGTAGATACTTTTCTCCGCCCAGTACCGATCTTTTGTCATAAATAATGCCAGATCGTAGGCTTTCGCAGCTGTTGAGAGATGCAGAAGTAGTTCTCGGGCTGGACTGCGTGAGAGACATTTTTGGCTCTCACGCAGTCCAGCCCGAGAACTACTTCTGCATAAATAATGCTAATTAATTTTACAAAAAATATTTGAAATGATAAGTTCCTGCAAATATTTCCACTATCTTCAGTCCAGTCGTCGGACCTGGTGGCGGTGGGGTAACGTTCTCGCCTGCTAACTTAGAGGTCGCGGGTTCTATTTCCGTTTAAGTGGATTTCCCCCCATCTAGAGGTTGAATACATTTAATTGTCTCCAAGGTAATTTTTAGGGGATAGGTGGAATATGGGATTAAGTCGATAAATAAATAAATTTATTGCACTTTCTTCCCTAATCCCTAGGATTCCATCTAGAATAATTGCTCTAATCACTAACTGGTACCAAAGTTCCCGTGCCCAGTTTCCTTATACTTCATCTCAACGTCCTTGAGATCATGCATGCATTTAAACAATAGTATCAGTATTACATCAAAATATTACCGCGAAAGATCACTCACTGATTTATCTTCGAAACCGGTGAACTACCTGTATAAAGCATTGCCCTCACGACCTCTCCTGGGTGAAACACCTACGGGGAATATGTGGGCAAGCCAACAAAAAATTAGGATCTATTAGAAGAATATTGTGGAAGTGTGGTGAAAAGTTCAAGAGAGATGTTATCTTTCACTCGTAAAGATCCTCATGAAGTTGGATTGATTGCCGAATTGGATCGCGTGCAACGTAGAGGAGCTGGATTTGTAAAACGTTGTTATGATAAACTTAGTAGCGTATTCAGAATATTAGAGCAGCTAGGCTGGGAATCACTTGATGGAGCAAAGGTTAAATTATAGTTTAAATCTTTTGCATGAATTGGATCAACTCGCTCCCTCGCTCATTGTAAAAGCTTTTTCATCTAACGCAGCAAGTCAATGATACTATGCCAAACTAGGTCATTCAAATACGAAGTTCTTGGAAACAAATTTTTTGTTGACTGACGATTTGGCTAATATCAATATAATTCGTTTTATTACTATCCTTAGTTGTTGTAAAGTCTCCCGGGCATCTCATTTAAATGGGTTTTTAGTTAGACGTGCAAACTAATATCGCTTTCACTTCCTTAATATATTAATGTTGAAAATGTATTATTACCACCATCGCACTACGGTAGGAGAGATCATGTCAATAAAAGAAAAGAGACAATACGTGTAAATCATATAGACTTAAGACGTCATTTATCCCACGAACGACAAGGGATCAGAATAACCTTGTCTGATGGGGATAATATTTTACGTCATAAGTAGTACAGGTAATAGGTAGTAAACCTGTATGGTTTATAATCACCCTCTGCCACGCACCCTGGTGGTAACTTGCACGGTACCACATATGTGTGTGCCAGATGTGTATGATAAAGTTTCGAACAGGACTATGCGGTATGATACATTGTAAGCTATGAAATTCAAGTAGTTACTTCCTTAGCCATGGCTAATAACAAAGGTCCGATCAAAGATGTCTTCTTCCCGTAAGACACGGATAGGACGTCCTCTCTCGGCTTTCGGCGACCCAAATGTTTTTGCGGACCTCGGCTCTCGCACAACGAGAGTGGGCAGGGGTAGGGGGGTCGGAGGAAGGAGGGGAGGGTGGGAGTATAGGGAAGTCGTGAGGGATCGAAGTAGGATTCATCGCCGCCGTTTCCATGGGAGCGACGCTCGCGCAGCGGAGAGAAAAATTTGATCTCTGGGTCCATAAAACGCAGCGTGCGTGGACACTAAAAGGTATATCATAAAACCTGAGACCTTGATTGACGACGATCCCCTCCGTTAATATTTCCCCCAAAGTGCCCTGAGCCGAAGCCAAACTTCCCAGCGGCATTGAATGAACTCAGAATTCGTCGGAAATTCGCTTTGCCGGGAATTACTACGAGTGTAAATCGGACTGTGTGGCACGGAACTGTGTCGAAATAAAAAAAATGTTCACTAACGCCGCAAAGAGTGCGATTGCTGTGGGCTCAGAGCATTGGGTAGAAGCGACATGCTGAGGACTGATACGATACCGATCATTAACGAAAGACAATAATAATAATTTAAACCATTTATTTGTCCAATGACCAGAAAGTACAAGAGAAATATTTCATATTTAGTATAGGACATGTCCTATGGAAATGAGCAACAATAGCATCAAGAAAGGAATTAACTGGTGCCAAAGATCATTCTTTTCAGCAAAAGGTCTTTCAGCTTTCGCTTGAAGGATGCAAGGCACATCGAGACTTTGAATTTTGCTGGCAGATTGTTGTGCGAAAAGAGGCCTATGTTAAGGAGCCCTGGATAACAACACGTAGGGCGTACATAATAAATACGCGAGTTAATAAGCTATTATTTTCTGATATACACCAGATTTGCTAGAAAATACTGTTATACTATTTTTACACACACAACTGCAGTGAAATCGTACAAACATGGAAGGGTCAACAAATTGAAATGAAAAGGGGGAGACTTGACGCATCATGACTAAGATATCTAGCTATCAAGCGTAAAAGCTTCTTTAACACTATAAAACACAGAAATAAATTGAGGAGAAAAACCCCACAACAATATAATAGGAACAATATGAGATTGAAAAATACTTTGACTGATTGAGAGGAGAACGCTGTCGGAAACAGTGAAACGAAATTGGCGAATAAGAAAAGAAACGAAAAGTCTCTTCGGAAGGCTGACAATATGAGAATCCCAAAGAAGTGGGGAATTTGAATTAATGCCAATACATTTGGAAGACTCAGCTTGGGGAAAACTGTTTCCATCCAAAGGAATATTTAACACCAAAGTGGACGTGTTTTTGTGAGAAAACCTCATGAGTTGTGACTTTTTTAAACATCGATTTTAAAAAGATTGTGATGGGTCCAAGAATTTTTTCGGTGAGTATCATATGCATATGTGTACGTAGCAATATGCAAGCAAACGCATATTAATTTGCGCAGCCATTTATAAGGATGTCCAAAAAGCCATTAAGCAATTAAAAGTCACGCATTGTCTTAATTCGCCATCCCCGACGGTCTTAAAAATACAACCGATACAAATGGAGAATGACAACATCATACTGAAGTCACACTGTGGAAATTCATTCTGATTCGATCCTGGTCCTCGGAAATTCATCAATTTCCACGGTAATCATCAAAGATTAATGTAGAGATGGATGCAAACCCCCATGAAATCGTAGATCTCAAAAACCAAAATGTTTAATGGCATGCTTCATGGAGTATTCAACCCTTATTACCAACTAAAGTATATTTTTGTGCATTATGGCCAGGATTGTAATGAGTACCCATCCACGACATTAATACTATTTTTAATGTTGACATTTACAGTGAAAAGTGTGACGGAGAATATTTAACCACGATTCAATATTAAGTCTCACACAATCGGTAAACCGTAAAATGTGGAGTATAACGTGCGAGACTATTCTACATGAATAGGTCAGGTAACATAGGCATTGCTCGTGCAGAGGAATATTGTTTTCAAGCCAGCAGTTACTGGACAAAATCCATGCCCACACTTCCAAGGTGAGGTAATTTCTCCTCTGGCCATACCAATATTTCGGGAACCATAGAAATTGAGAGGATCTCGTAAAAACCACAAGCAGAGCCATTCAACAGAAGGCAAAAATAAACGCGGATTCGAAAGGAACTTTTGTATTTCTTCTTTCTGCCCTTCCGAGTTTTGAAATGTAATTTTACAGCTTCTAATCGGGGGTTCCTCGTTGCTCCTCGACAAATGTATCCCGGCCCCTGAACTTTGGCCGTATGCGTCGGAATCTCTCGTAATAAAATCATAGAGCATGACCACTCAAAAGGCATTAATATCGCAATAACGTGAGCATTGGCTTTCTCCCGGGAGAGATAGAGGGCTTAGAGCCCCTTAATCGGTTTTCGCGTCGAGCCCACTTTAATGAATGAGGCGTTCACCCCGTCTGGACGTGCCCGTGTTTAATGTTTGCTAATGCTATCATTTCATCAAGACATCTTAATGGTGACGATTATTTCATGAGAGCGTTTAAATAAAGGGAATAAGGACACCGACATCTACAGAGTGTTTTCATGAGGAAGAGTGTTTGCCAAGTATATATATATTTCAAGAAACTGCGGGAGATGCCGCAACAGTAAGTTTTAAGAATGATTTTTACACTCTTAAATTGTTGCAATGAAAGGTATATATGTACCTGTAAATACGTTGGTCCTTGATTCGTGGCTGGAAAAGACACCTGGAATTTTGAATGTCAGCTTTCGGTCGAATTAAGCACAAGTAATACATACGACAAGTGGTAAAATGCAGAATTTGGCGAGTAGACCGACATGTGACCACGACAGAACATCGGAAAATTTTCTTCTGTAAATACAACTACATTCTTCGAGTGGTGAAGATGTTACGCTGTAACGAAACCTAGATCGTAATAAAAATACTTTATGTGGAAAAGCAACGTGTCTTCTTTCATCATGAAGGATTTTCGTTACGCCTGAAACTGTGTTATTCAACAACTACACTTTTTTACAAATATACCCATATCCTACTGGAATGTTTCAACGGAATGATAATGCTTAGTGAAGAGGAAAATGGGAGAAAACAACTTGTGGGGAAAATGCTTAAAACATATATTTTGAAGTAAAGCTACATACCGTGTTTTTCAGACCCAAAAGTCTTGAGAAAAAATGACCAAAATAACCGAGGAAATTACATCCATGAGCAGAAGCAGAATAAAAATTGTTGCAGGTAAATAGTAATTTTTTGTAAATACCTAGTCTATGAATACCATCTTTCTCTTGATAGAAAGACCACCTTTTTCATTCTAAGTCAACAACTCTTACATTAACCTTATTTCCTGGGCCAGTTCCTGAATTTTTTTAGACTGGAATCCTCTTCATTCCACGTTATCGACTAATCTTTTGCTCGCCTGTTTCACATGCCACCCATCACTTCCCTCATCCTAGAATATGTTTTCTCCGCTGAGGGTATTTTCGTCCAAGCATGAATGTCTTTTCGCGTGCGTGTGTGATATTTGTTGTATTGATATTTTAGTACCCTGCAAGCAACCGCTAGGGTGTGTGGCAGGGGGTGAATACACACAAGACTAATTTTGCCCGAATATGACCCTACTCCGGTCAGACAATTTTATTCTTATCACTTATCGTTCGTGGAAAAAATGACATCTTAAATCTATGTTCTACACTTAATCTCTAATTTTATTATCATGATCTCTCCTGCCGTGGTACGATGGGGGTAATAACAAATTTTCAAAATCACTGCTAAAGAGACATCTTTCAAATGTATGCAATAGGTTCAATCTGTAATTTAACCTTCGCTCCGTGAGTGATTCCCAGCCTTGCTGCTCCAATATTTTGGATGTGCTACTATGTTTATCATAACATCGTTTTACAAATCTAGCTCCTCTACGCTGCATGCCATCCAATTCGGCAATTAATCCAACTTCGTGAGGATCCCATGTACTAGCAGCATATTCTAAATAAGGTATGACCAGCGACGGATAACATTTCTCTTTGACCTTTTCATCACATTTACCCAGCACTCTTCTAATAAATCCTAATTTTTTGTTAGCTTGTCCACAAATTCCCCGTAAGTGTTTTACCCCGGAGGGATCGTGAGTGAGGGTTACGTCTAGGTATTTAATTGAGTTTACACATTCCATTTCGATGTTCCCGATGCAGTAGGTGTTCGAAAGGGAATTGCTCTTTTTCCAAACATTTATCACTACGCACTTTTTTAAATTTAATTCTAACAGCCAAGTGTCGCATTAGCGTTCTATAGCATTTAGGTCATCTGATAAAGCTGCTGTGTCCTCTGGATCATGGATATTACGGTAAACCACTGCATCAACGGCAAATAAACGAATCTTACTAGTGACTATGGAGTCAATCTCGTCAACGTAAAGTAGGAGTAAAAGAGGTCCGATAACACATCCCTGTGGAACACCTGACGTAACTTCTACTGCATTTGAGCCAACTCCATCTATCACTACTCTTTGAACCCGACCATTCAAAAAGTCTTTAATCCAACCCCGGATATTTTTGTGAGTGGTTTACTATGAGGTACTTTTTAGAAGGCTTCCTTTAAATCCAGAAAGATCGCGTCCACTGGAACATTGCTCTTCCCCTAAATAACAACATTATGAACAGAATGTGTAAGCTGTGTCTTGCAGGATCGACCCTTTTGAAAACCGAGCTGTTTTTTCACCCATAGCTCCTGACTATCGAGGTGTCTCATCATCGACCTAGTAACTATATGTTCCATAACCATTTATGAAATTGATGCGAGGGAAATAAGTCTGTAATTTCTCGGTTCCTCCCCGTCTCCGTTGTTGCATAGAGACACAAATATGAGTACAATTCGTGAAACCAAAATAAACATTTGCAACTCTGACCTTCGGGAGTCACGAAATATTCATTTCCAACGAAATCATTGAGAAATAAAGCCATACATCTTCAGATAGTAGAAAACTTGAAATTGCGATCACCTACCTGTGATGAATGTGCCGAGACTAGAAATTTCCAAGGAAAATGATTGCCCAGCTAATAATGTCGTTCTTTTGATGTACGCGCAGTACGTTAGTTCTTGAATATGGATTTGTGAAGGAGATCCGTTACTGCCGCCCGTAAGTGCTTAAGGTAATGTCCCATTCCGGACACCCATTATTCATATCGCCGAGAATGTAGGTCTCGCTGGGAGAGTTCAATCATTTACGGCTTTATTCATCTTCCTCGGTCATCAGATAGAATGTGAAAGGCGAGAGGAATACTCTTGCGCGAGGAGTCGTCCAAACAACTACTTGAACTTCAGTTTCTATTGGGGGTGATTTATATATGATAATTTCTCCGCTTGCATTTTTAAAAGTTAAACCTCTACCTATTTCAAGTAACTTAATATGTAAAAACTTTAGCAAATACATATTGTATATGAGCAGCGTTTTCACATTGATGAAGCTGGCTCGGATCATCGAATATTTATTTCACAACTGTCTCCCAATATTGGTTGGTTTTTTCCGTGGCATTCCTGTATTTGTTTTTAATATTTCAAATTGTCGCACAAGTTTTCTCATCTTGACATTCTGTATACGAATGAGGAAACTCAATAAACTCATTCTGATTAACCAGTGGCGCCCAAACATGCGATCGCTCATTGGAGTCCAGATCCCTGGGCAACAGTTCATGAAGCACCACTCCGCATGTTTTAATAATTTTCATCCCCAATCCCACGATTATTTAAAAATTACAAAATATACCCCGGGCAGAAAAAATACTAAATCATATGGTAACATAATTTATTCAATGCCACGTTTATAGCGCACATATCATAATATAAACTATAAAATGTCAAAAAGGACAGAGGAAAAATGCATCATTACTGAGATGCTTCAGCTGACATCTTTGAAACTAACATTCCCATCGCATTTCCCCAAAAAATATCTCCTGTACCACAGGCGACATGCTCACCAGACGTTGAAAAATAAGTGGCAAGGGTCACGAAGAGGACTGGGGGGCAGGTGCCTAACGGACCTTAAAAATCTGATAGACATCACAAGCTTTCACAGTGTTTCAAATCAAGTTTCTCTCATTCGTAGGAAAAATTTGAAATCGCTCTCTGTCATTAATGGACAAACGGCGTCGAGGGATCCTTGCATGTGCGCCGATTAGTGATGTCCCATCCGAGGGCTTCGATTCTTAACTTCGAGATGCTTCAGCTCTTCAGAGTCTCAGCGAGGCGGCAGATTGGGGAGGATGGCACCGTGGGGACGGAATCCTGACTTTCACGTACCCTGGAAGCAGGGAAACCTCCTCTTCATCCCATCTTGACACCCCCGCCTCCGTGCCCCCACCAACGAGACGGGACCGCTGATAGAAGACTTCCATCGGTTCGACGAACGATTAGCAGCGTCACCACCGAAAGAAATGACTGGTTGGATTAATTAATTAGAGGCGATTATCGATTGGAGACACGCGAACGGGGGAGTCGACTCCTTCGAGGCGCTCGCAGCGTCGCCGGAATTACGATGCATAATGACGCGACGCGTTTACCCGCCAGGTGCCTTCCCTCAAAGGAACGCACCCCGAGTCGAGGTATTGGCACCCACACGAGGTGGATGGGGGATGGAAGAACGAGGTTGGGGGGCAGGGTGCAGAGGGAGGGGCGGGAGGGGGTAGGAGAGAGGGCGGTGGTGGAGAAAAAATTCCTCAAAGCTAATAAACTTTTGATTAGCCTTGCGTAGGCAATAAAGCAAATTGGAGGCCCAATAAAAATACTACCACGGAAGATACCTTCCTTCGCTCTTTCTCTCTCTCGCTCGAAAATAAAAAAAAATACAACACGTACATACTCGCCTCCTCCATTCGAATCCGAGGAACAAAATGAAAATGAGGCGAAGTCTGGTATTCCTCCTGGTCTAGAGGGAAACCACCATTAAAAAAAATATGAGCGACGCGTTCGGGACGAGAATTAACGAGTTCGGGAAGGGACAATGGAAGCCATGATTTATGCGATTTGAAGTTTTTCGGTTTCAAGTTTCCCGGAGTATAATGGCGAGGGCGATGGGGCTCTGGTTTTACGCGCACATATGGTCGTCCGGAGGAGGGCCAACCCGAGAGCCGCGCGCGTCGATCGAGACGAGGGCGCGCGATCGGGATTTGCAATTCAATCGGAACGAGCAGATGACGTCGAGAAAATATTTAGCCCGCTCTAACGTGAGATGCAGATCACGCCTCGTTGAGGTTGTCTGAACGGAACGAAATATTTTGCAGTGGTTAACTCCCGTGCAGATCCGACATTATAAGTCATTATGAAAATCATAAACGATCCGATGTAATCAGGTTTCTGACTGGTAAATAGAGTTCCTATGCAAGAAATAAATAAAATCACTTAGCTTGAACGAATATCTCAGACCATGAATGAATCCACAAGTTTTTTACAAAGTCTAACATTTTGGGGGCATACATGGAAACTAAAATACATGATAGATTTCGATTGATCGAAATTATCTTATTGAGGAATCCTTCAAGCTGCACATAAAGTAACGGTACCTTTTATTTAAAGCGCATTAATTTGCCTTGTTACTTTTATTTTTTAAGACATGGCTAATGCCTTAAGAGGAGAACGAAGTATATTTACTGCTAATTTGGTCCTTGAAAACCGTGGAGATAAAGCGTAAGTCGCTCGATACTTGAAAACTTGCCGTGATAAGGAGCATTTCGATTTTGTACCAGTTTAATTGAAGATATAGACATGAAATGAGGCAGTTATAATGCATGCACGAATTTAAGTGTACAACCTATAACATTACTTAATCATTTAAGGGAATATATTTGTATTTCACACTGTAGAACATATTAATGTGAAATACAATTTAATTGTATCCATTTAAATTTCCCTGATATAAAATATAATGGAAAGTAAGAACTAGTTGCTCCACAGTTTGATAGAAAGCTGAAAATGTCAAAATTTTCCTCCGATCGAGAGCATAATAGAGATATCTTGCAAAGCATAGATAGTTAAATGTTTAACTTTCTTAAAGCGCACTTTCTGAGAGGCATCGCACAGTATCATTTCCATATCGCTTACACGACTTAAATCCTCAAAAATGTGTACCAACTGATCGCCAAATTTTCATGCAGAGCCGTTAATGATTTTTCGTCGTGTTTTATGGAAATGAAAAACTTTGTCCCTAATTTGGTTTTGAACCGGAATTTGTCTCATATCTTGCTCCTACCGGCTGTGATGGGATTAAGCGCATTGAAGGCATGTGCAACATGTAATCACGTAGGCTGTTCAGAAAGTAACCTCCGCTTTCGTGTAGCGTGGGAATTAGTGGAAGAGGGAGCCTAATGGCCGCTGTGTTGACAAACACAGTAGGTTAGTACGTCTTGAACTGCGGTGGTTGGAAATTCTTGCCGCTTGTCGTTTGTGTACAATAGCCAGTCAAAACGAACCATACAATTGAAATTACCACCAAATGTGAAGCCCGTTCAGTGGTAAGGTTTTTTACTTATAAAAAACTTCAAACTTTTGCTCTGTGCGGACCAAATGTGACGATACCCTAGAGCTGTGCGTTAGTACTGTCGTTCGTTTAAGAGTGAACACTAATGCCCATTATGATAACAGAAGTGACCGCCCGTCTCTGGTGAACAATGAACTGGTAAATGGACAAAAAAGTTCGCAAAAACCAGCGTTTTAGGAGAACTGAAATCTGTTGAAAGTTTTTCACAGATTCCTATGACTTGTTTGCACGGAAACACGACTGAAAAGTTAGGCTACTACATGTTTTTTGCTCGTCTCGACAAGTAACTTCAATTTGCCGTCGTCGGTTGGCTGCGATCTATGGCGACAGATTTTTACGCTGAAGTAATTTGAAAACTAGTTCAGAGACATAACAAATGCTTAAATCTGTTTGACGAATATGCATAAAATATTAGAGGTATGTAGGTTTGAGATGAAAACAACAAATATTCTGTACCTATTCCAGTGTATTTTTCATAGCATAACGGATGTCACTTTCTTGACAGCCCACGCATAAGATTAAGGCTTTTCGTTGTATTGTAACATAAGTAAGCTGAACTACGACGATGAGATAATACGAGATTCGCGGTGTATCCGTCACTATTTTGGCGACGGTGCGCTCCCAGGTATTTGCTCGGGTTTATCACGTGGACTCGCAATTCACACGTGACAGTTGGATGAATAAGAAAATCAGGGAAATGCCCTCATGGTCCTAGTCCGCCTTTGCTATGCGTACTTATAAGTTAGACTCGAGACCAACTGCCAAAAGATTCCGATTTCTTTCAAAACACCCTTCCGGGTCTCCTCCGTAACGAGGTCTAATGCTTACTAACCACGAGATTAGTTTTTATAAGAAGTATAATAAAAGTGGAATGATAATTGATGAATTAGCACATATCCGAGTTTATTGGTTATTTCGTTATCATTGATAATTACTTTTTTTACTTTAATTTTTCACCAGATCTTGAAAATCTAATCTGTTCGTGGAGGGAAATTCAACAATAACTTTTTTTAAGTGAAAGAAAAAAACCTTTCAAAGCCGTTGACATAGGAAAACTTAATAGAAGAACTTTTTATCTACTATTATTTTATAAATTCAGATGGCAAGGCATGAGAAAAGCAGAGGAAAGTTCTTATCAAAATTCATTTCAGGTTTTTGAGGTTATTTAAAAAAATATTTTTTTTTGATAAATGGCATTAATAAGCGTTATCGCAGATCATTAACTCATATAACTGCATTAGTTCCTCATGGAGGAAGCAAAAGGCACGCATCTGAACTGTTGCCTTACTTCTCATGAAAAAAACATTTAGTTCTCTGATTTTTTCGACAATATACTTAATTACATTAATAACACACGATAACAACAACTTACGAATGAATTTTCTGAAAATTTTGAGAAGGAAAAAGCATTTATGACATCAGCAAGGCCTGGATTGCACGGCACTTTCAACCCCTACACTGATTTCTTCTCAACCCATCTATCCAACATACTCCATTTTTCCATAACTTCTAACTAAATTGAGACTGCAAACAAAAACCAACAATCTCTCATAATTCTACGGTGATTGCCCACAAACTTTTAACATGAAATTGAAGTTGTTGGCTATGGTAGCTTTTTGCATACATATGCATCACAACTCCAATACAAAAAATAGCTTAATATTAAAAATAGAAATGAATATTCCCTTTAGCTACTTTTTCCTCTATACACGTATTTTCATGGCTGGTGGGCTAACATACCCTCTGCCACACGTCATTAGCGCGTCTGCTCGAGTTTTATGCAGTTTTGGGTTCGTCTTTGGGTGAGGCTTCGAGACGATAAGGCACTAATTGGTACCAATGTAACACAAGATGAGAGTGCCTTCCTACTCGTGAGGTTCTACACCTACAAAATACCCTGCAAGCCGCCGCAAGGGCGTGTGGCGGGGGGTTAGGTGACCACCCGTAAAAGGGAAGAAAACCACATGCAAAATCAACACATCCATGCAAACCTATACCCACAGTGACGTATACATGAATTTAAGATTGCACGACAGTCTGCTTTGCCGTTGCATGAAGTTCGTGTATACGTGACAGGAAGATTCAATTGGGATATTTTTAGCATACCCAAACAAGGATGAAATACGTTTATTTTATCTCATATCCAGTAATGAATAACGGGAAGTAAGAGTGTTAGCTCGGGAGGCTGTCACAAAACAATCGGTGCTTTTCAACGCATTCAACCTAGCACTTCGTTGTTTGTTTTCCATTCCACCCACTTGACCTTCTCCATCCGCCTCCTACACCATACACCTACATTTCAAAATACTCCAATCCACACCTTTCATCTTGTTTCAGTGACCATGTTTCCACGCCGTACAAAACTACGCTCCATATCAAGGTTTTGATGAGTCGTTTCTTTATATCCTTACTCAAAAATCCCTGGCATCAACGTCATACTCCTTGCAAAAGCTTCTTTGCCTAACGCAATCCTTCTCCTTATGTCCCGACTATTTTTGACCATTTTGGTTCAAAACATACACACATACACTCAACAAAAGCCGAATTCTCTACTGCACACCCTCCCTATTAATGTGTCCACGGCAGGCGGTTGGAAAGCACTGCCGGATGATTCTTTGGCCCATCACGGCCCTTCTCGCGTCGTCAACTGTCTCCCATTCCCTTGTAATAGCTAATCAAGTCGTGTAGTTAGTAGGTGACATCCCCATCAAAGCCTGCCGACTCACCAGAAATGGTGCACTCTGAGTGAACACGAAGTTAAACTGTAATCCGAAATACCATTCGGGACTTAATTTTCCTATTTATTCCAGCTCCCCTAAACTAATTAACGTCCGATGATCATTTAGGAAATAAATACCCCTAGAGACATGATAATCTTCAGTATTACCCGCAGCAGAATAATAGGTCAAAGTTTTTTGGGCCCAGGAAACACTTTTAATGAGTGCGAGATAGGACGCAGTGGATTCAGTCTCCCCAGGTTAATTATCGTCGGTGGAGGGAATATCACGCAAGGAATCTTTACTCCCGACCCAGGAAGCGCATCCCCGATGGTCAGAGTAATCAGAGGGCCACGCGAAATCCTCCCTTGGATTTAAATATTCAAATTGCGCCATTCAGCAACATCCGGCCAAATGAATGACTTTATTTCAGGAATCGATGCGCTTTCGGCCTTTCTTTCACGGATCGCTTTTTTGTGAGTGCTGGAGACGAAGGTGTGCCGGCGGCGATGGGAGGGTCTGATTTTATTCTCTAAATTTTGCCTCCCGGGGAAAGAAGCAACTCTGCGTCAATAATTGACTTCGTTGATCGAGTTAGTACCACCGACCCGCAGGCGAACGAGATCGTTAAGTCTCGGGGGCTGTATAATCCGGGACGCAAGCATTTCGGAATCGTCAGCCGTGCCCGATAGATCCCGTGAACCCAAAAATGAAAAAAAATCCACACCAGGGCAAGCGATATGTGGTCCATCGTCGCACGATTTCCGCCCGTTGAAGTTTTTTAGGTGCCATTCATATGCATAGCCGAGTTGTTTCTCCCCATATTGCATAACAATAAAGTTTGAGTTTGAAATAAATTTTACACCGGCGAACCAGTCCAAAAGTTGAACGTTAAGCACCGTTAAAAAACTACAGACTATGAGGTTGCACGGTATGTTTTTTCGTTATCCCTATGAATACACTCAACGAACTCTCCTGCTTTTTTCCGTCTTGGTTACGAGAGACCTTAACCTCTAGTCAGAGGCGAATTTATATCCACCAAACAGACTTCAGAGCAGAACAATATGCATCGACAGAAGAAATTGTATTTGCTAGTACATTAATTCCTATTGCCATTAAGTTTGCTCTCGAAAAATAGACAATATTTTACTGCATCAAAATTTTCATTCATCGGATTTTTTCATTGAAGATTCCTTTTTCGCAAAGTCAATTTGAAATTTGGAAAACCAAAATATGGAAAAAATATGCCTGGTTAATTGGTGGGCAAACGTAAATAATTCGAGTTTAATTTCCTTGGCTGGGTGTTTAACTTGGGTGTTCAACAATCCTTTTTCTATGCAATTTCACAGGAAGGCCGATTAAAATAATTGGAATAAAAGTCAGAATCATTGAAAACTGAACTAAAAACGTGTAGAAACTAAACTGAACTGTAAACGCGAAGTAAAGAGGTAGTCAGGATACAACTGGATGTGGCTTTGTTTAGAGCTTACATTGGGAATACACACTTAGCTGTGAAATAAATTACTTCGGAAATTCAAAGTATCTAATTCTGTAATAAAGTCTTCGGTACCCTGAACACGTTCGAAGATTTTTCTCCGATTGGGAAAACTAATCAAAGTATGGCAGAAAATAGGAATGGATTGGAGGGACAGGAGGCTAATCCGCAACCTGTACATGTCTCAGACCGCTCAGTTGAGAGTGATGGATTGAGAGTTCGGATGAGTAGTGTTAGGAAGGGGAGTAATGCAGAGTTGTCCATTATTACCCGTGCTGTACAACGTATACGAGTAGGAAATGATTAAACAGGCATGAGAAAGAGGTGGGAATGAAAATCGGAGGGGAATTCGTAAAATCGGTTAGGTTAGCTGATGACCAAGCTCTAGTTTGTCATTCAGCAAAGGGCTGCAAGCATTGCGGAGCGCATTTGAAATTCAGTGCGATAGATATGGAATGAGAATTAATATGAATAAAACAAAGAAGTGAAGAGAAAGGCTAACCTTAGCATTAAAATTGGAGGGCAAAAACTAGAGCAGGTAGAACAGTTTATGTATCTCAGAAGTGTTTTGGACTAACGCGGTCAAAGTAGTAGGGACATAAGGAGAAGAATTGCACATGGCAAAGGAGGCTTTCTCAAGGAGGAGAGAGTTGATGACGGGGACGTTGAGTAGGGAGGTAAAGAAAAGGGTCGTTCAAACTTTGATATGGAGCGTATCTATGTACGGCGCGGAAACATGGTCAAGGAAGCAGGATGATAGGCGTAGATTGGAGGCTTTTGAAATGTGGATGTGGAGAAAGATGTAAAAGATTAAGTAGACAGAAAGGAAAACAAATGAGGAATTGAGCAAGAAGAGGGGATTGTTGGGAGAAATCCTAAGAAGACAGAAAAATGAATTCAAGGCATATAGATTGGCTATGGAATGTTGAAGACTGTGATAGAGGGGGCAATATTGGGAAAGCGAAAAAGGGGCATAAATAGGATAGGGATGTTGGACGGAATGAAGGGAGCAAGGAAGTGTACAGAAATGAAGAGGGGCTTGTTGTGGAGTAGTAATGTGGGCTTTGTTTGGTTAGGAGGGATATTTATTTGGTAGTTTTGCCCATCCAAGACCTACCTTAACCGGTAGATTACATATAATAATACGATGATATAATAATATTCGTATATTTATTTGCTGGATTTGGTTGGACAGAACAATCAAACGATTCTCTCGTCACTCCTAACAAAACACAACCCAGCATCCTATTCTGTAACAAAGTCCCTCTTCATCTCCGTGTACTACTTCCTTCCTCCTAATGGAAATATACATATTGACTATGATTGCAAACCAAATGGTTGGAAATCAAATCAGATATATTCGTTTGTATCCGTAATTTAAGAGTTAACCCATCTCTTTCCGCCTTTTCTTATATTGGCCATCCGTCGATGGTATCTCTGTATCTCACGGCTAAGAGTTTAGACAAGCTACACGCAGCACTTGGGCTCCATTAAGCTTAAACGTTAATCATAAACGAGGCATTGGAATATGATACCCACTCATTGCTAAACTCAACGAGCGTTTTATAAACCCGCGGCCCATTTTCAAAAGTCAAAATTCGTCGAGTCGTAAATCCGGGTGATCCAAATAAGGTCGATGGACTATGATTTCGATATTAAGAGCGCGAATCATAATCTTTTGACGGTGCCATCGTAATGGAGACCTTTCTGAAGAAAGAAATATACATACGTGAGAATAATTTGGATTAAGTTCCAGACAAGAACCAAATTAATAAGGAAAATAGCTTGTTTCACTCGTTTCTTTCAAATCTTACTCACAACAATCATTAATCTCTCTAAGATAATTAGCCCATCATACTTCAATGATTATCTTCTTAATTCTTAGTTAAGTTTATATGAATTTTCAAGTGTAATTCAAATAAAGCCAAAGCATTTTTTTACTAAGCTATTCCGGCACACAGCACCACTTCAGAGTCTCTTAGTGATCCATGAGCGAACGCTTGTATATGGCGTTCAAAGTTAATTATAATGCCATGTGTTCTGTTGCAAAATTAAATATACAATAGGGATATGAAAAAATAGCAATATTAATTCCAAATCCTCAAGAAATGCATTGAAATCCCCCACGAAGTTACTTCATTTAGCCCATTGGATGCATACGGCAGCGAATATTTATTAAGATAGGAATTAATTGAAACAATAAAGACAAGCTCTTGAACCATTCATTGACTGTTCCAGGAAAATGCTGTAAACAATTTTAACCTGGTTCTACTCTTTTGAACATAATATAAATAATGCAGAATTCAGGGGATTTAATTTGGTACGACAGAGAGCGAACAAACACATTCCCTTTCCATTCTTTAGAGGCCACTGATAGAAACAACTCATGATAACATTTCATAAAACCAGTGGAGCTGCCTTTAATTGCTAGAATTTATAAAGTTGGTCGTGGTCTATGAACTAAATTTTTATTTTCATCGTACGTACTCTACATTCGTTAACGCGATGGGATGGGAACTGTGATAGAGGGTAGAATGCCTATCAAATGGAGAATAGCTAGGAATATAGTAGGTGTGTTTGAGCGAATGAAGGGAGGAAAGAAGCATGCGAAATTAAAGAGGGGCTTAGAGGTGTAGCGTTCGATCTCAGGTTGTGTTGTTTGTTGGGAGAAACTGTATACGTTTGGTCCATACAAAACCTAACTTAACCGGTGGAATACCAAAATACGTTTATTAAGAATTGCACTAAATGTATTAACCAATTTACAATTTTGTCCTTCCCATCTACTGGAAGAAGGGACTGCCACAGTCACAACCTCGCCCGAATAAAGCCGAAATTTCACAATAATTATTATTATCTACAGGATTGAGAGCCATAGATGTTACCAAGGGGTTGAACGAGTTACTTTTTTCCACCGGATACCGCACATTAAATTCTTTCGGGATCCACGCCTCACCTGGTGGAAAACTCGAAAAGGCTTCATAGGAGGCGCTGTCGCCTCGCGCGGCACGTGGTTCGACGGGGAGGGAGATTGGGGAGGGGGCGCGTATCCCCCATTCGTCATCAATAAATGCACCCGAAAGCCTCCACCACCAGCCGAACGCCACGCCGTTTGGATGTGTGAGTGCTGAGGTTCTGGCAGGAAATCTTAACGATTCAGCGTCAATTTGGGTGCCCAAGGCCTCGGTCGGATTGTAATCCGAGACCCTGAAGTTAGTAGCCGAAGGCCTAACTCTCTACCTCGCCACGCTTACACGCAATTGAAAGTTTGGCGCGTATTGGTTTTACATGATGCCACAATCACCTAGTTTGCGGCGCAGTTTGAACCCACTTTCAATAAACAATAAGTAATAAACGAATAAAAGTCACGAATGATGCCAATGACAATACGGCAATACCCTCGGTTCGAATCGTTTCGCAATATGAATGATAGAAATTATACAAACGGATTAAACTATGTGCACAATATCTTAAATGATATCACAAACATCAAAATGTGCGATTCCTTAATAGAATGTTTTCAACACAGAGTTACCGTGGGTCTTTCTTTTCAACTAAGTACTTTCAGTATTTGTTGGAAAGGAATGGTGAGATCGGGCAGCTCAAGTTTGAAATGCCATACATGCATAGCAAGGCCAAGTATATTTTGAAAGTATATTGGACTGCATATCATATTTCACTTTTACAAACACGTTTCTACGCGTAATAAAAGCAGATAGTATTCGCAAAAGAGTTATGTACGAAGATCATTACGTTAATGGCAAAAATCAACTGCTATGGCAATCAATCGTGGAATGGAGGTGTGAAGGAGACTAAAATCGCATGGTAACATTTGACTGGATTAAGCACCATTTAATGTTTCAGTGGAAAATTCTATGCGTAAGTTTAGAGCTCACAACCTTAGTTTCCCAGTAAATGAGGATCTCGAACCTCTTTTCCTCCCGTATTAAACGGTTTCATCATTTCACTGGTTGAATTTTGAAGGCAAAGAAGGTAGCTAAGACTAGAAAGTTGAAAGAAAATTAGCCAATAACTGTAGTTTTTGTTTGCTCCCGGGGAGAGCGCGCTGCCATTCATAATTAGGTGCGTCCGTCCTTCCTCTCTCTCGAAGTTCGCACTTCTTTCGGTGATATTTTCGACGTTTCTGTGACCTCCTTCAAAAATCTTCATGCAGCTCATTAAGTGGGTTTCATCAGCTTTTTTTTCACGCGATGAAATTCCACGAAAACATTTCAAAATACCAATTCCAACAGCTGTGATTAAATGCGCGTCATGGCGTCCTCCATGAACGCCTCATTGCTGGATTTCAAGAACAATCTTGCCTCGGGATGCATTTCATTGGGCCTCTGAGAACGAATCTTTGCGATGAATGGCGATAGTTCTTAAAATTAAGGCGCAACTTGATAGTCGTGAAAACAATCTGTTCTCTCGCAGAGAGGCGGTCCGATGTCTGCGAAGGATGCATGCTTTGGGGAAGACAAGAAGACCGGCATTTCCCCCAGGCCGGATAGCCACAACACCGGGATCGTTTTGTGAGGAATTTTTTTTACGTGGACTAACAGTATCGTTTTTTGCGGGGGTGGAAAACCGAGAAGCGCTATTACACAAAAAGGCAGGAGATGAAAGGAACCAGAAAAAAACCGCCGTGACGTCATTTAAAGTTATATTTCCTTAAGCGCTCATCATATCACGTAGGCACCACGTTTATGATGCCCTGAGGACCCCGGGCTCCATCAACAATGGGTGCCCCACCCCCGTTAACGACTCTTGGGATGACTACGAGGGTTTCCGCTGGTTCAAAACTTTCGGGCAGGGTGGAAGGAAAAGCTTGCCGACCACGAGTTGACCCTTGAGTGAGTTGGAAGGGAAGCAGTAGCGGGCACCACGCTTAGGAGTTGGATCTGACAGTGCGCACGTATATGTATTCTTAGAATCTCTCTGCCGAACACTGAATTTTTATCCCACGGATAAATTTGTGGCCAAAATTTACTTTACTAACGCAAAGTTGGCATGAAGGAATAGCAGAGAAAATTGAAGGGGGGAATTTCGAGCCGAGTGGAGTGAGGTGGCGACAGCTCAGAAAGAAGGATGATGAGAATGATGGCGAATGGAGAAGATAAGTGAATGAATGCTATTGGCAGAAATAAAGGCAGATCGAAATAAATCTGATATCACTGGAAATATATCTGCCGGTCGGTAGTCACAGGGAGAAAAAAGCAGATTGCTGAAGAGACTGACTAGAGTAAACAATTAGAAACATCACGAAGTCAGATAGTGATAGTGATGGAGGACAGATCGCGATGGTGAGAGAAAGGAGAGATGACCGTGGCCGGAGATTTCGGCTAGTGAAAAGAAATGGCCGCCGAGAATAATATGCTGTTTGATTACGAAAAAATGTAAATATGACAAACATAAATGCACAACTCAATGCCGCTTCCTTTCGTCGTAGGAAAGAAAATTTCTTCAAAAAAAACGTCCTCCCTTTGATTGATTTCTTCTGTACCTACAGTCCTGTCATTGCTCACTTCTTACGCCCCTGTTAAACTATGTATGTATATATATATATATATATATATATATATATATATATATATATATATATATACATATATATATATATATGTATATATATATATATATACATATATATATATATATATATATATATATTACTTCATGTATGCTCTTATCCACATCTACATCAAGCAAGCCGCCGCAGCCGCAGAAGAGAATAAAACCGTTTGCAAAACTCACAAATGCATGCCAATCTACACTCACAGAGGCGTATATACTCGTGCAAAAACCTTCATAACCTACACGCTTGCAAATAAATATACTATCAACTAACATACACATGCACCTATGAATATACTATATGCTTTAGCCTCATATTCCAATCCTTGGGTTTGGAGCCTCTTTGACCATATTCACCCATGACTTTCTCGATCAACCCCTTCCTTTGACTATTTACTCTCGTCTGATTCGCATGGGATCCGATTCTCATCCACTCGCTCAACATGAAAATACAGAACATTTCTTCTCCCTTCCGCATTGCCAGCGAATCCAATTTATATTCTTCGTTTCAAACACTCCTCGAGTATCTCACACCCACTACGTTCCGTCGCCATCATGCTTACCACGGAATAACCAAGTTTTGCACCCATACAGTACATGAAGTGGAAAGAAGATACACTACCATTTTTGACTGCCTAAGGAAAACGCTAACTATTTCATATACTATATGCCACATTATTACAACACCCTTCCTGCTCAAATCCACATGCTATATCATATATTAGTCAAACATATTTAATTTTATTGCTATTTATGCATAAAATACTATTGTAATATAATCTCCATCATATATGACAAACAAAGAATTAAGACCATCAATATGACACACAATTAGGGACAATCTTTATCATATACCATAGTGATATGATCTTCAATATATACAATAGTAGTATAAGTTAAAAATTTATAAATGGAATACTCACGAAAAGTGAAGAATCAGGCGTGATATTGTGGAATCGAGACATAATGAAAACTTTGTTGCAATTTTCCACAGTTAAAAATGCTTGCTAAATGAATACTTGCAACAAAGTTTTCATTAATGGAATACTCATTCTGACTCTACTAAGCCAGTTAGTTCTGGCTTGACAGTAGGTGCCACATAAAAAAAATGATAGCTTAAATTTTTGCAATTATAAAGCTAAATTCGAGTTTTGTTTTAAGTCCTAATCCATTCCGTATCTGCTTTTCACAGAATTTACTGACTAATACTCTAAAATCTTCAGGTATTTCAATGAAAATTAGAGGTACAGTACCTCCAGTTTTCTTCTACCTGGTTACTTACTTGTTCCAGCATGGGGCAATTACAGTTATTGGTGGGGTAATGTAGGTAGTACTCGTAATGTGAATGAATCTGTAATTGAATATCTATGATGTCACAGGTTTTGTGTTCCACAAACTTGACTTTGGATTTGTTCTCATTGATAACGAGATTATTACCATGCACCCATTTACTGATATTATTTGAGTCAATTTTCATGCCATGAATAGCTGCTTTTAGTTCCCTATGCTTCGATGAGTAGCGCATCATCAGCATGCAATATCAACTTGCAGAAATGACAGCTTTTACTTCTACTTGGCTTACGCCCGTCAAATAGCACATCGATATCGGATGGAAAAACTGGCATATTTGCAATTCTTAAGGCTAACTTGCTGTCTTTCTCACCATAGAGAAATACATAAGTAGGGACCCAGAGTGACGTAGGTACATACTTAAGTATCATTATAATTATAAATAATTAATAAAGGAAACTTAACAGGTCTTTCGAGGGAGGTACTAAACTTTAAATGGTGTCATAATTTTTAAAGAGAATTTTAAATATGCTAGTACAAAATGAATTTCAGGGGAAAAATAAGCGAAATGTCTTATCAGCGGAAATTATTGATCGAAGGACCTCCAAGTGAAGTATACTGAGGGACATCCAAATTGTCATAGCTCCTTTATAATCAATTTTTTTCAATTAAAAAAATACGTTTAATTAGAATTTTATATGAATAAATTTCAATAATTCGAAGCTATTTGTAACTGGATTCAACTATTTTTTTAATGTAAGTAAATGGCGCTTGAATTTCTCAGCACGCCTTGGGAGCGTTAAAAATACGGACGACGACTGGGAGTGTCCTCAAAGAGGCAATCATTTTGGGAAAAATTTGGAACACCGCCTCCCACAAAAGTGATGTTTTCCCTTCCTCCTCCATCCTCGCCAGAATCGTATGAATTTTATGACTTCGTCATCTTTTTGGTTTACTGCCCGCACGAGTCCTAATTGAGCACGGGTTGCTTTCGGCCCCCTCGTGGACCCACAAGAACATCTCTGTCTGCGCCTGCGCGGCGAGAAAGCCGGGCTACGGACGGCTGGGACATCGAAGTGGTCCAGAGGGACACTGGCAATGCTACGCAATTCCATTTCTTGTTTTTGATTAGAGATGAGAATTAAAGTTACCGTCCTGAGACTTCTTCAGCACCAACATTTCCTGATGCTCTGCAATATCGTATGTTAAGGATGATAATTTCCACTCTGTGGATACATTTGAGCACTTCTGCTCAAGTCTGCTGGTGAAGTTAAGAAAACTAAAATTAAAATGGAAGTTTCTGCTGCTTGTTTTACCAATTGCATCGCACATTTTATGATTCTTTCAACACCCTCCCAGCATGGAGAGCGTCCATTATTTTGACCATAACAGCTAATCTCGAATACGTGTTATATAATAAGACAATATTACTTCAAAGAATTTATTTAAAGGATACAAAAATTGAAATAATTGTCGAATTTTATCCTATAAATTCATTTTCTTACACCGATTAAATCATTACGTAGTATGTGTGGATTTACCTCTTTCACTGCCTATTAGTGAACCTCACGCAATCCGTAGCGCTTCAATAAGTTATCCTTAAGATAAGTTTCGTTTGACAATAGAATCCCATTCAAATCGTTTTCAGATTCAAATTATGCGTATTTCACGTGACTGACACCATATTTAATCATTTTTAGTTCATTATAATTTTGGATGGTTACAATTATTTACAATTCCCATCATAGAATTAACATTATATCAGTTCAACTGTATATGAAGTATGATCTTCTTCATCATGAATGAAAAAACAGTGTGCACCTTTTTCATAGAAGCATATCTGGTGAGAATGAAATGTCTGCTCTCTCAAAAATTACAACAACAAATATATCAGCTGTTAATGTGGACATATATGACATGTCAACGTCATTCAAGAGGTGGAATAATGGCTTTCGACGCAACCTGCTGAGTTCTACAATGACGGCCTTCGAAAGGTCAAGAAACGCCTGGAGAAATGTATAACTCTGGATGTGCCTAAGAAGAGAAGACTTAAGAATAACAGGTAAAAATTAATTCCAAGAAACTGCGGGAGATGCCGCAACAGTAACTTTTAACGGAGTCATCCGCTAACATCATTTCAATGCAACAATTTCAGAGCGTAAAAATGGAGTTTCTATCTTGGTTATTTTATATCAATAATTTAAAGTTTACGAATCTCCCTCGTATATTGGTTAAGTAATCTCCGATCTTTGTACATTACCCCTACATACTAGTACATTGTCTCACTGGCGAATATTTGGCAATATTGGAGTGGGCGAGTGCTATGGAAACAATAAACACGGGATGTGTGATCGGCGTCGCCCCAAAGAGCCCTTCTGATGTGCTGCCACGAGGTACGCCTCGCCCCTTCGCCCACCTCTCCCCCCCGTGTGCGTCTCCCCTCCTCATTGGCACACCGCTGCCTCTCAAGTGCCCGCCCGCCGCCACCATGCCGGCCACTCTGCTCTCCTCTTGCAACAGCCGCGAGATGGGGGCCGGGCGGGGGGTGGTGGGGTGTATATGTGTGTGAGCGGGATTCTGGTGCCTCGGGGGAAGAACACCAGTTTCGGGATACACCAACTCACCACACAATGTTGCATTAGCCCCCACCCACCCCATGGCATGAGCCGCCCGCTTGCCCCCGCCCTCTCCTCGTTATAAAAGGAGGCCTGCGCTCCTCGGGTCGTCCTCCCATCTTCCCGCCGCAACCCAACCCCCCTCTCCGCGCCCCTTTGTTTATGGCGGGGCCTGCCGAACATTTTGATACCCTCGGTCCCTAAGCAACACTTCCTGTTCGCATGTTTGTACATTTAATTTGTAAACAATGGGGATATAAACGAACCTATCGGGTCTCGAAGCGAAATTTCCCTAAACGCAACAAATGTTGAAATAACGAAAATGAATGGGCAAATTCTTCCGCCGATGAAAATTATTATTCGCCCTCTTCTATTACACTTAATACGCTCCCTTGAAAACGTTTTTTCATAAATATACACCTTCGTCAAACCATGCGAGTCACCACAGGGTGGTGGTATGGTATACGGTGTCGAGACAACAGACATTGTTACTTCATTGTCTGTAAGTTGACGCGTTCGTATTAAGAATGGCCCGCTACCAATGGAATCAAAATATTGGAGCATTTGCTTTACCTTTTTACGTATTTTTGTGACTTCGAAATGTGCGAAAGAATTATGAGTAACTGTGTCTGTTCGTGTCAAAATCTATTCCTCTTATTTTATAATTCGCGTTGTCTGATCTGCTGATTTGAGGTCCATGTAATACGCTGTCTTACATAGGAGAACCCTGTCTCCAGAATTGTCTTCGTATTAAACGGCACCCTCATCCCACCAGTAACATCGACTCATGTACTTTCCTCTCGAGCCCATTTTTCTCAAATCTAAGATAACTTCTTTGGGGTTTATGCAATCCCCCCAACAATTATCTCCCTTATTGAGCCCGTATACCTGCATCATCTACAAAATTTGACTTCTCCAATTCAGAATGACATTTTTCCTTTACTCCGTCCTTCAAAGCAGCTACGAAGTCAACGAGATTTTGAGGCAGATACTCATAGCATTTCGAAGGTAAGAGTTACGCTTAAATACTTCACTTATTTTGAATTACAATTAGTTCATTCCACTCTATTATGAATGCAATGACGAGTTTCCCATTTCTCGCACTCCACAATATCATTTGTTTGCATTTGTTAAGATTTCATACTCATCCCAAAGCCCAAAACAATCCCAGATGCGTGAATCACAAGGAGTAGCTCACCATCAGTCAAACTTCTCTATTTCCCTCCGAATGGAACCTCCGTCTCCGCCAGCAATTATCGTTAGCTGCTAGGTCGAGAACTTGTGTTGATAATTGCGAAAGCTCTACCGATGAAAGATCATGCGTAGGAATTCGGCCTACTTCATTTCCTTCTCATTTCCCGAGTTTTTTCTTGAACTCTACACGGATTGACACGCTCCGGTAATTATTTGGTTTATATGCCAAAGCACCCATTACGTCATATCTGGATCAATTAACTGCACTTATACGTACATGTATTTCACTTCATAATGATGGCTCTTTCCAAAATATTATTTCAATCATATAAAGATACATGTAAAATTACATTACGAACTCAAACAGGTTCGCCAATTCATGAAATACCGTTTAATCTCATTACAGCATTTTATCATTATTAGCGACACAAGTGGCTAAACCAAGTGACCAGAAGTACTGTTATTTGCGTCTTAGACTGATGAATGATAGTAAACTTCGTCATTCGGGCTAGAAGAGTAGCACAAGTTAATGCAGTAATTAGGAAACGAAGTTTCACTTTGCCTTCACGGAAGGTAAAGTGAAACTTCATTCCATATCTTCTTTATCCCATGAATAAAATTGTATTTAAGGCAATGAAAGTCCTGGCCTAATTCAAATTCAAAATTGAAAAACTCTTGACTAGAGACAATCAGGGTCACTGAAAAATTCAGGTAACCGCCAGGTCTTATCCTTTACGTAGAACGTATTTTCTCAACTGCATGCTCCATACAATGCTGGGAAAGAGAGGTAAAGGAAAGAAAGGAATTGGTGTTTTGGTTGGAATTAAGAAGGGTAGAAAGCATGCATAGCTGAATAATTATTCGTTGTGATGTAAAGTATGGAGTGTGAGCATATTTTGTCTCATGTCAGTTCAGGGCTTATGAGTACTGCTGTATGTAATGCCAGGGTCAATCGAAAACCCACCCTAACTACTGACTACTGCTAATAGCAATTAACGTTCAATTGGACGGGGTTTAGAAAAAGGGGTCGGCTGGATGTTTCGCTAGTGACCAGAGGGTGCGGGATTCAATGCATTTCGGCTATTCTGGACAACCTTAACCTAGCACGAGGTACCGTGGCTACCGAATTTCTATGCGGAAACCGCTGGAAGCGGAACGGGTATAGCAACTACCCTACCTTGGAGGTGTGAATTTCACACGCCCACTTCGTTGAGTTTTACTCTCACCTGTCGAACAAACCCTTGGGTTATTACTGGTGGTGTAAACCCATGAATATTCGAACCTAGTACCATACACCTGTTACCATGGTGTACGGTAATGGCCTGCAATGAGTTATAATTACAACATGACATCATTTCTATGGTCCCGACGGTTGCTACCACACTCTCTGGCTAGGAGGAGGCTCCCGCGGTATGGAACGTGGAATGCCGCCGTCTTCTCTTGAGACGGAAAACGTCGCATCGTTGCGCGACCGTTTGGTGTTCACCGCGGTGTAAGAGGAAACGGGTTTTGGGAAGACTGTTTTCGACCCGTAGGCCACAGCTGAAGGCATGTGGGGCCGGGGGCCATCATTACGTCCGCGCGCGATAGGTTAGGTGGGCTTCAGCTGTCGGCAGGAAAGAACAAGCCCCTCGGGGACCGAGGAATGATTTACGTCTTCCCCTCTTATCATTCTCCGAAATGATAAAGGACGTTACCTCGTGTCTCGTGTAAGGGAAAGCGACCAGACCAAAATGGCCACTCTGCTGGTACCGCTATCAGGCCAATGCAAGAATTCATATTAACTGCGTGTTTAACTGAAAGAGATTGGGAGGAATTGGGACGTGGCCAGGCATGGCGAAAGCTTTTCTCACGAATTTCCATTTTTTTCGTCGAACGTGGTGCTGCAAGCCGATCGAAGCAACAACTATCATTTCCGTCGATTTCACTCGCTTCCTCCATTCATTCTACTTTTTCATACTCGATTGGGCAGCGTTAGTTTAGTCCCAATTTCGATAAACAAACCAAAAAGAAAATCTGATAATCGGGCCTAAAATTTACTCGTTTTTTTGTGAAAACGCAGACAAGCCGAGAAAAAAGGAGAATATTTATCAACCTAAGCAACTATTTAATCGAGACTTTAAGAACAAAATTTTGAATACGAAGCATTTCAATAAAGTTTTCCACCCAAGTTTTCATATTGGAACCGGTAGGTATTAGTGATGGGTGTTTATTGCATATCAGCGAAGAACTTGTAATTCCTCGTGATCCAACGTAAGAGCTAGGACAGCTTAGGCTTTGAGAAGAGTGCCCTGTCACCTTTGGAATGTAAATCAGGTGATTGGGGGGAGAAGAGCAGGGAAGAGGGAGGCAAGCCTTTGTCAGAGATGAACTCATCCCGAAAAGTGCGCTCTCGTGAGTCATTTGTTTCTACACAAATGAGCCACTGCACTGGATACTCTTCATTGTCCAAGAAAAAATACCAGTAAGGTTAAACTCGTCATCAACCTCTAAGGTTATTAAACTCATCATCAACCATTAGAGAACATCTTGGACGGTTACCATCAAAACGTACCTTTACGAACGAGTTTGGATAGAACTGAGGGATTGTGAAACACGGAACAATTAAAAAAAAAGAAGAGCGCATTAGGAGAATCATATGAAAAGAATTAAAACTGAATTTGAGAGTGAAGACACTCCGGAACCTGTTCATTAGCGCCGACGCTTCAATCAAGAATGCTTTGCCCTCTACGTTACGCAGGCATGTCCCGCGAAACTTAAAAAAAAATAAGTAAAATACTTCGAATGAGATACTTACCCTGGACGAAAACAATTTATTAGACCGTCTCCGGTAGCAATTAAATCCAACTTTACACTCGGGCTAGGAAACGACTACCTTTGACATTTAGTGTCCGAAAGAAATACTTTTAAAACCCTCGCCTTCCCTTTTGAGCGCCCCGTGCTTTTGGGTGATGGCTTTTTTTTCAGGGGAACCCTCCCACACATACGAGCGCACCTAACCCCCCCACTCTCCCCCATTCCTCACCACCCCGCCTCAACCCCTCCCAACCCCAATGCACCCCGCCCGAAATATCCGACCCCTCCTCGCCCGACCGCCGGCGAGCGCCCGGGGAGAATAACCCGTCGCATTCCGAACCGGGGCGGGCCGCGTTGGCCCCCCTTCCCGCCCCCACACACGATGATCGCTCCCCCACCGCCTCCGCAGCAGGCGGAGAAAATCTGTTATCTCGGGGGCGATTGAAACTACTTCTCTACGCGGGACGAGCTATTACGCTGCTGCCTCCTGTTTAATGCGAGGGGGATGTGGGTATCTGTGTGCGTGCGTGCAGATCTCCTCGGGGAGATAGAACCCCGTTTAAGAAACAGAGCACTTAAAAAAAAAACATTTTCTCCCTTCTTAGTCTTCTCCTTCCCTTTAAGCCGCCGGAAGATATTTACCCTCCGTTATGCTTAGAACCTCGGTGGATCATCAAAGCTGAAATTATCCTAATAAAACAAACTCCTTATGGGGTGAAGCGATTAACCAATTTACGCAGAGGTTCCGTAAGGAAACAAAAACGAAGCAGACGGGAGAAGAATAATTTGTTCACTTAATCCATCTCGTCGGTCGTTAACGAAAACCGAGCAAGCAGACAGTGGTCGGAGTGAGGTGAGTAAAAGTAATACCTGCAGTTTTCCCTCGAATTACGAGTACAAATGGAGAGTGGAAGTGGCTGAAACCCCGGTGCTCGTGTTCGCCTTGAGCGCGGAGTGTAAACATTCCATTTTCCTCTCGAACGCAAAGTAAATAACTCTACATTAAAAACCAATGGGCTTGATTATCATGTATTAACGTAAGGTGCCCTCGCCATTTGATGCGAACCAGATACAGATTAATGAAAGGGAGCAGTAATTTTTTTTATTGGCGGACGCCCGCGTACGGCGACCCCGCCGGCCGCCGCTGGACACGCTCATTAAAGGATATTTTTTTAATGCGTCGCTCTCTCGGGGAAAGGGATGTGCTCTCTCCCGGGGAGGCGAAGGGAGGGGGGGAGGGAGGGAGAGAAAGGGGGGAGGGGGTGCCGTGGGATGGACCAAGATTCCGGGCCCGGTGCCGTAAACGGTTCGACAGCAGTTAGCACCACCGAAGGGGACTCGAAAACAAATGAGGAGCAAGTAGCTCGACAATTCGAAGAAGACGACTCCGGGGGAAACAAAACGCTTTGTGAGAAACATCGGTGTGAATATTAATTGATTCGGAATGATAAATAGGGCACAGTGAAGTTCGTGGCCGCGGGGAAGGTGCACTAAATTCACGGTCTGGACGGTGGACGAGCAATAAAAAGTCGGGTTTACACGCATGCTTTTGTAGCGCTCTTCCTCTCGCTACCAACGAGTAGATATTTAAATTTAATTAAAGGCAACCTTGAGCATTAAATGTATAAAATGGTTTGATGTCGAAGACATTAAACAGCAAGGCACCTATGGTAAAAACCGATTTAAAAAGAAACAGCATTTCATGCATAGATTATAGGAAACAGGATATTGTAGAGTCGTTTAAAAATTCAAATGGAAATCTAATATTTTCATTCTACCTAGATAGAGGTAGGTGAAGCGATGTTACTGGATTACCGCTGGTCAAACAAATCGTGAACCACGTTTAACCAGTTGTTGTCGTTCAGTTGTATCTTTCACCAATAGTCAAGAGATATTGCAGGGGGTAAATAGGAAAGGGAGAAGGATTCGTGGATATCTCGCAACAGCTGAGGACTCTAGAAATTAAAAAAATGTGCTTTTAATTAGACTGCTCAAAAAAAATAAATTTTCAGATATTAATTGATGGGATAACGCTGACGAAATTGAACAGCAATACGATATCAGCATTGAAAACAGGATATAATCGTTCATCAAAAGGTCATTAGGTGCTCAGTCGTCACAAGGAGAGGTGATTTCTGTACACAGTTTCAAATGAAATTAATCTATGGACTTGCAGAAAAAATAATAGAAAAAGGAAACATTTCTATTTTTGTGTTTCAGGAAAAGTGTCCTGTACATTTTACTTCGCATGTTCACCACATGTGGTATTATGGGTGTCAGTAACTAGCCTCCGAACGAGGGTTGATAAACCAAGTATTAATTCGTGATGGCGTTTATCTTACTTGGGGGGAGGGGCTAAGGGACAAAAGTGTTTGATTTCACCCAGAAGCAGACACGAAATGTATTTCGTGAATTTGCCGCCCACCTCGAGGTAAATATTTACGAAGAAGATTGATATGCTTCCTAAAAAATTGCTTATTTCATCGCAGTTCATGCCGCTTAGTTTGAAATAGTGCCACAAAGTGAAATAAAAGGAGCAGATACAGGAACCACATGGAGAGAAGAGAAGGTTTATTGCTTCTTACTACGACCCTTGGCATTTCAATCCACACGACTTCAAAACTTGGGAGCAATCGAGGTTATCAAGGGATAAAAACACTATCTAAATTTCGACTAGGACGGCGTGTGCAAGGCAAACTGCCTGTGGGAGTTATGATACAATGAGTGTTGTATAGAATACAGATAATCTAGAAGATTAAGCCCTGGGCGACCTCGACGACAATTATTCTGACTCCTTATCGTCCCCGACAAGAATGACATTTTAAACCTGACAGTTACAAAATTATCTCTCAAATTTGATATTCATGACCTCCTTCGACCGGAGCGAGGCGGAGTTGGTAATACGATTTTAACATCAACACCAAAGACATCTGCTTTAAATTAGCATAAAACATTTCTTACACGTGGGTCCTTCAAAAGTTCTTAGAAAAAGTCAAGAGATGGCGCTCATAGTATTGGAAAATCCAATCTCTCACTAGACGCCAGTTATAGTTTCGGCTAAATACATCACATGGCCTCATTTTCATAGTCGATTGAAGCGACAAACTGTTTATATTCATTTAGAAAATTTGAAAAAATTAGTCCCATGCGGTGATTAAATACATTAAAAACGCTTAACACGGAAAAGGATCGAAGCGGAGTTGGAGTAAGTTCATAGCATATCTTCTCCTGCGTTTGCGACTATTGAAATTGGGAAAAATTAGTTTAAACGTGGCCGTACCTCCAATTCAAATTATGAACATTGTTCGGAACGTTCAGTGGAAGTGATTTCCTCTCAAATGATTAAGGATATCCACGATATGCTTTGGAATGATCGACGGAGCGAAGTTGACGAAATAATTGAGGCGACGGGCATATCACAAGGTAGTGTTTTCGATTTTCACGAAAAATTGGGTGACAAAAAATCTCGGCAAGGTGAGAGCCGCGTTTGCTCTCGGTGGAGATTAAATGCAATCGTGTGGTCGATTCGGAGGCTAATTTGGCGCTCCCTGAAGAGTTTCTGCGTCGATACAAACTTGAGACGAAACATGGATACACTACTACACTTCAAAGACAAAGGAACAGTCGAAACAGAGAGTTTCTAAAGGCGATCCGGCTCCGAAGATGGTGAAATCGACCGACAAGGTTATGGTGGTTTTGTGATGCACACGGAATCATCGAAATCGATTGCTTGCAAAAAGAGTAAACGAAAATGTAGAGTAATATGCATCGTTACTGAAACGGTCGAGAGAAGAAATCAGAAAAAACGTCCTTATTTAGCATGGAAAAAATTCTCTTCCATCAAGACGGGCCCAGGTGTACAGTTTCGATGTCGAAAATTATGACATTAAAGTTCGGATTGCGCATTAAAACATCCACCGTATTCTGGACTAGACTTGACCAACAGTGACTTTTTTAAATTTCCACACTTGAAAAAATAACTCCGAAGAAAACGATTCACGTGTTGCGCCTATGTTGAGGACCTCAAGAAACCTTAATTTTTGAACAGCTCAGACAGAAACGTTAGGGAAACGCTCGGAAAAATGTAACGAACCAAAAGGAGAATGTGTGGAAAAATAAAAAAATAAATCTGATCAAAATTATTTGATTTTTTATTTTCTTCTTAGGACTTAATGAACGACAGATGCTTGACTGAATCATCGCTCTGAAGATTAATTCTGATCGAGAGGAACGGTGAAGTAGCCGGAACGGTAATAACAAAATAGAACTCCCACACGATTTCGCTTCGTGCCACCTTATTTCTCGATTCGGCACGGAATACGCTCCTCTCCCATCTCCCTAGCAATATCCTTGGTGACCGCGACAGAGGCAAATGTGAAACCGGAAGCAAGCAGGGAGGCAAGAAAGAGAAGGAATAAGCGCTTGCGAAACACTTCCTCGAGGAAGTGACAAGCAGACACACGCCGTGAGGTTCCGTAAGGAGGGAAGGCAAAGTCGGCTCGCCAGGCCATTGCTGTCCTCGTGGGTGGAAGCCCTCCGAATGCCCTCGTGGCGACAGTGGCTCCCCGTCGAGCGACGGTCAAAACTCCTACAACCGCTGATACATTTGGCATGCGCAGAGATTTTGAACTACGTTTCCCTGTCACAACGGTACTTCCAACTCAAAGATGTGGAAATGTCTCGCAGTTTCCAACGCAGGTACAAATACTGTAAATATTCGCAGAACTAAAAATAAATATTTAATATGGTCTACGCCATCTGGATTGAATTTGTGGAATTTCATAGCTGCTACTTCATTAAAATATACCTGGAGATTTCAAAACAAACATTTTAATAAAAAGTTACGGAGTATTCTGAATTACGTATAACAATGGATTTCCGCCAAATTTACGTAGATATCATAGACTGCATTCGCTAAGTTTATATGGCAAGCCACAATGTCATTGCAGAATTTTTTTCTGTTAATAACCTGGTCAGCAATATTTAATAACAGTGTGTGGAAAATTGCAAAGTATACTTTAACAACATAAACAATCAATACCCTCTATACTCATTATCACAATGCAAGCACGTACATATAAGTCAACCCCGAACACAAAAATGCAATTCAAACAAGACCAGCAGTGAATAAGTAATACAATTAAAAATATGCTCCTTACAAGATTCAGAATAGATGATAGAAAGAAATACGGTGGGATTTTGAAGGTAACGAGAGACATATATCGTATGGATCATACAACACCACATTGGAGTGGAGCTTATACAAATACGATCTATATCCTGTCAAATATCAGTTTCGCCAAAAATGTAGAGAGGCAACTCGTTGACACAATAACAGTTAATCCTCGTTTATTTGAGCAAAAGTGAGAATAGACAGCAATTATAAGTGCCAACTGTAGTTAATATCTAGAACTTACGGCGTGGAGATGGTTAGACGGGTGATTAAATTCTTCGCCAATGCAAACAAAATAATTTAATTGCATCTATTTCTCCAAAATAATGACAATATGGGGAAACTGATTAAGATCATACTGATATCTTAAAAAACTTTATTTATTTTATCACCGGTTACGTGTCACCATCGGGTATCAACCGCCGCATCTCAAACTGGAAGGATTTACGACAAAACTAATTCTAATAACAAAAGATAGTTTTCGACCATTCAACAATAAAATTTCACCAAGCCGGGTCCAAAACAATCGAATCACGTGATCCTTTTAAAGTTAGGGCGCAACGTGATCATCGTTCCAGTCATTACAGTTCATTGGCAGATAATTATTGAACCGGGGATTTTTGGTCCGAATGAACAGTCTAGCAGTGCGGTCCATCACCCGTTAGTCGCGGTAGTCGCTTGAGTTCTGCCTTCTGGTAATTTATGGCTCGGGACAGTCAAAGCCAATCCCATGCTGCGTGACTTTACAGAAAAGAGATTTATCAGGGTGGCGATGGGGAAAGGGACTAATTCGGTACCCTGAGTGCGTGTGATTTCACCCAGTCTCTCCCCCTCTCTCCACCCCCACGCCACCCGTGGGGAGTCCCCTGCGCCCGGCGCGGAAGGTGTGGGTCCAAACCCCGACCGCGCCGGCGAAAGAACCTCCCGAGGCACGAAATCGACCGTTTCAATAATTATCCACCGTGCGTGACGCTTATCGTGCTCGCGGGACGGAATGACAAATTAGCTGGCTCTCGATTTAATCGCCCGAAAAATTGGTTTTGTCAGCTAATGGTACCAATAAAAAAAAAGCACATACGCATACATTTACCACTGGTCGCCATCCACATCTTGCGTTCTAACGGCAACGTCCATTCATGTTTAAGAATATTTGTTACGAATATCATTAAAAAGAGGGAGCCGAGATATACAAAATGCACAAAACAATGGACCTCTGCATTCGGGATTTGGTAAGAAATTAATCTATTAGATTTCTAGCGAAATGCTCTCTCACAGTGACAGTTGAAGTTTTCAGAAATCATAGAAGGCGTAGGACGAATGGACGATGTGGAGATAGTTGAAAGTACTTAGTCTCTAAAGGGAAAAGATAATTTCCTATTTATTACCGAGACTAATGTTGCCATACAATTATTACGTTAAATTTGTTGTGCCTATGAAAGAGAACGCAGATGGCATCATCGAGAGGAAATAAAGTGTCATCAACATGCAACAGGACAGTAACTAGGAGCATTCAACAGTTTCTCCAAAACAAAAATTCGTGAGGATTAAATCGATTATCCTGAAATGGACGTCATTTCTCTGCGATAGACGCCTCCGAATGAATCACGTGGCCTCGACGATGCTCGAGACCGAAGGTGTGGATTCTAATTTACTAAGAGATGGATTATGCAGTCGATATCGGGAGAGAGCAGGCAAACCTAACCGTTGGGAGCCGAGTGGTGGGCATACGAAAATAATGCAACCCTGATGCTGCCACGTCGCTATCTACGGTTACATCTTTATATTCGTCATAACTTACAAGCACCAAGGGGATGGGGTGAGGATAAAAAGGATCGTATTTTTAATTATTTATTTATGTTATTATGCACTTAAAAATGAGATGTATCCTAAAAGGAACGGAAGTTAACAACAATGTTCTTCAGTAATGATCTCAGGGGTGCTTAGCCTTGGTTTCGTTTTCCTCGCATCTGAAGGAAATTTTCGAATAAGTTGATTCTGAATTTATTATGTCTCCTTTTTTTATCCGGGTGGTCTAATCTTACGACGCAGAGTTGGGAGCAGGTGATGATGCCATCGGTATCTGAAAAAAATCTCGCGCACCCCGTACTTATCTCCATTGAAGTCTTACAAATGGACTCTATTGTTCCCTACGAAACCGGGCGGAGTACCCATCCTAGTTTTTGTTACGATCCCATCGCTCTTTCTTTACGTTGAGGTACTTTTTTTAAGACTGGTGGATTTTTTAAGTTTACCTAATTTTCCCTTAATGGCTCTTTTCCGGGCAGACAGACAGTGCGGGAGTACAAAGATTAGCCGTTGATTCTAATTGGTACAAGGAGTGAAAAATAGAACACAACCCTCGCTTTCCAATACTACTTATTTACATACAAGCCGTGACTTGAGAACAAACCTCATCTATTGTGTGTTCCCAATGAAATTTCGGGGTTAAGTGCCACATTTTTTAAGATTTCATTATAATCTCCATTATCCAGCATTGCCCGAAATATTTTTGAATCACGATAAATACTACCCCTTTCCGACCATAGTCTTACCATTCTGTTTAGACGGAAAATAAAGGACTTGCTTATTTACATTGAAATTTATGTTGTATTTAAAATTACAGGGAGTACATCATATTTCCATGTGATGTTCCCCTCGGCCTCATTTGTACCAACACCATAGATTTTTCCTATTAATACTTATATATAATAATAATTATATATAAGATTCAAATCATCTTTCGTTGTGGAACTTGTCCAAAACAGGAAAAATATGAAGCAGCTTTCGCGTACGTTGTTTATTTTTGAGTTTTCATCGTGAATTTAAACAATTCAATCTAATTTTTGCTGATATTAATTAAAATTCTCTCCATAAGTACTTATTCTCGACATTTTTTTCCATCGTTCCTATTGTTTGTAGTTTTTATTCTCACTAATGTTGTAATGTTTTCACTGACACCCTAATTTCCGTGCTCTCCATTATTTCATGGTATGTTGACAGCCAATACATATATGCAGTTCTATAGATATGGCTCCCTCAAGTCATTGGCTGAAATACGTTCTGGCGAATGTGCCAGTAAAAGAGGTTACCAGAGGAATTAAGATTTCCATTGCTAACCGCGTTGCCAACAAAATAGGAGTGCGGAAATTTCGAGGAATGTTTGATTAAATTGGCAGATATTGCTGTCCATACTGTTATTCATATTCGAGATACATTAGGATATTTGGTCTTCGAGCGACTGTGAAACGAACATCCTAAAATGCCTCGTAGGTGGCACCCTTAACTGTACTGCAAAGAAGCACATTAGTGCACTTCATAATTAGAAGACCAAAAGGAAGTAAAAAGTGACACATGGCAGTGCTGTGACTGATAGGGAGATGAATAATATAAATCTAATTTTAAAATATGCATTGCTATAATAACGATGAAAACGCATTAAATTCTTCATGAGAGAAACGTTTCATTGCAATAAATTACATACCGGTAATAAATCAATTACGATCTCATAGCAATGATTACGCCAACACAAAGTCTATTAGGCATTACTTTATAAGTACGTTGTCAACTTAGAGAAAAACGTCGTTGCCTATCATCTACGTAAAATCCTGTCGGTTCCTTGACTCTGCCACCATTTTAGCAATTGTATTATATCCGTTCTATTTTATGCGACGGAAAACTAAGTCTTATAACACTTATACAGTGTAGAGATAGGCTTATTCGACCCGGACTTACTATACGTATCCTTTTATTGAATATTGTTGCATGTAAGTACTTTCTTTCGTATGGCTCAAATTTATCAAGTGCATGATCGAATTAATATTTGTGTAGGTGTATTACTTGGACTTAGAGATATGTGATACATATTTATGACGAGAGATTTGTAACTGTACCCTACACACGCTGGAAGAGCAATTGTATTATAATTGTAAATTGTATATTAATTGTATAATTATCTACCTACATATTACGCATATTTTTAGATACGTCTTTTCGTCATCCGAGAACCTAAATACTATGGTTTTCGGCACAACACAAACTCTCACAGTTGTTTTTCTGTATCTGCGCACTCTATCCCGCGATCCTTACACATCGCCTACTGCTTTGGGACTAGAGAACTGCAGACACGAATCCAGCATCGCCCGGGGACATCGCTCGCATCGATTTCCGTATATCTCCGCTTTGTGCCTCAATGGCTCGAATTGTTTAACCCCCACCACTGCCAATGCATCAAGGAGCACGTTGCCGTCGTCCTACGGGCATGTGAGCTACTGTAAGGTATGTGTTAGTGATGAATTCCACGCTAAGAGATCATAATTCGCATTCAACACTAGTCAAATGTTAGGTACGAACTGAGATCCAAAATACCTAACGCAAAAAATGTGCACGACTGCCACAGATACATATCTTAAAAATTGTAACGGTTTCAACTTTTACTTATGCGCGCGAAACGAACTGAGGGCAGTGATTTAATGCAAATTGTTGGGTAATGGTAAGTATGAAATATTAGACACGAAATAGGCTACCTGGTCTAAATAGTATAGCCAGAGGAATTTGATGACAACTATACTGATTCCAAATTGTTCATAGAAAAAAAGAGGCTTTAAAGTCAGTCAGTTACACAATTTATCTCCATAGCATTGCATTTTTAATAACTCAAAATACTATTCAATAAACGTTCATCCCTTAAGAACCCTTAATGTTTGCGTGAGAGGTACAGTCTATGATTTAATCTTCGGTCATTGGGTAATCCTCAAACTATTTCTCATAACAAACTATGCACATTAGTCGATATACCATTTTTCCTCTCACAATTAACCACCCCATCGCTCTTCTTGATCTAATTCCGAAATCATAACATTCCAGTAAGCACGTGGTATATGTATAATCAAAATAAGTCTCCTAGAAAGAATCATACACACTAGCAGCATATTCTCGATGAAGAACTATGTTTAGCATTTTACATAGTACAACGGCGGCAACAACGGCGTTGTGTGACGTTTTTAAGAAGCAGTTTTGCATGTAAATTACGTAGTTTCAGGCGAGATGTTGTGGAATTTTCCACTAGATATTCATTTAAACCGCGACCGGTTTCGATGCACTTCACCATCTTCAGCTGAAAAGTGCAGTCGTGGGCCAAGTTATATAGGTATTTTAACTGGAGATGAAATGGGACAAAAAGTGGTAGTGAGAGGAATGTGGCTTGGGCAGAAGAAGGAAAGATAGGGGAAGGGTTAGCACAGGATAGAGAAGGCAATGCCAAATACAACGCGGCACAGTTTTCAGCCGTAGCTGATGTAACCGGTCGTGGTTTCAATAAATATTTATGTAGTGAAGAAGTCCCACTATTCGTTCATTATTAGTTTGGTGTATATTTTATCCAATTCTAATTTGACCATGATAATCATTAGCACCTATGTGTCGAAAAGTATTTTGAGCATAGATTGAAACTTCAGTACATTTAGGCTGCTAATAACTGTATTTTCATAATTTGAAATATTTACCTTCTCCATCAGAAATAAAAATTTAAGAAACATTAAATTTTGATGTTAAATGACTGTCGTGAAATAACCTCCAGCCACAAAACCTACCTGGGTTAGAGGTTACCATACATATGTGGATATTGCTATTATTTTTAGAAGCCAATGGATATTAATTAAACTTTTCGATTTAAACTTCTCACCTTGAACATCATCGCCACAACGATTAGCAAATCTCATTGGCAACGTTTTCAAGAGAACCAGTGCACGCACGGTATTAAAAATCTCTTCCTCTCTCCTGAATAGCATTCTGTGAATAGTCTTTGTGGAGGAATATGCTCAAACCCTTGGCAAATGCCTGAAGAAAATACCTTTGGGGATTGCTGGGATTCGGGCATGAACCAACCATTCAAAATTATGATGAAAATGACCGAAGTAATTTGCAATAATACTTACTGTAACCATTCATAAATTTAAAAAGACGGTTCTTCGGATAACTTACTCGTGATTAAATTTATTAAAACCAATACATTTGAATAAATTAAAATTAATGAAAATTTACGCCACAAGGTAAGATCAATACAGATATGACTTTTTAGGCATGCAAGGTATCTAAAATGAAATTCCTTCAAGGACTTCAGCAGCTATGAATGTGGCCTGATGAACCAAAAATTGATTATGTTTATTATAAATTTGGTTCAATATCTGTAAAACTTCGCAAAACATTCCATGGGCTACATTCCAGAGATGAAAGTTTTCCAGCATAAAATAGAGATGACAATCCCATCTGAGCAAAACGCACATTTTGCTGCACGATGCCATAAAATCCACTCAACTTCCCTTCGTATGCAGAATTTCTATTTTAGTTACCAGATCTCCGATATTAAAAGATGCAAGGAGATATAATAGCACAAAAGGGCAGACGAATAGAAAAACCACTCAGAGTATACATATAATAAAAGCCTAAACATGAAGCGATTCCCTCAAATGTATGTATAGAATTAAATTTTCTGAGGCTGTGAAATATGCGTGACATTGAAAATAGAAAAAAAAGAATAATGGAAGCGATGTAAATGAGGTACAAGGAAAAAATGTTAAAAACGGCATCGATTGACAAAACGGAATATAAAGAATTTCATCAAAGATTGGACGATGGAAGAGAAATCAAAGGAGAACCCTAAGAAAAAGAAGTGACGCAAACGAGGGTGGGAATAACAGAGAAAAGTCAATGATGAATTGCAAGAAGCAGGTGTAGGAAGACGTAATTGCAAAATTGGCAAATTAAAGAGGAGTTAAAATTCGATTATCCTTTTAAAACGTGTATTGGGGCTGCTCCACAGTAAGAAATGATATCATAAGCAGTATCTACGACCAATTGAGCGGTGACATTCCTAAGACTGGATCAATCCGAAAAGAATAGGTGAATTACACGGATGTAAAATCGAGGACTGTTGTTTCACTTTAGTTTACCTCACATTGAATACATGTAGTTTAGGATAAAGTAGAGGACTTGATTACCGAGTTAGACAGGTCCCATATAAATGAAATTTGATGAAAATCGTTATGAAAAAATAAGGGCATCGCATTATTAACGGTTAGATTGTGCTGGGATCCAATGGGAGAACGAATCTTACACGCTCGACAAACTTTTGAGTAAATACGAAAAATTCGAGTTAAACAATACGGCACAGAAGAATTAATCCTGGCGCATTAAATTGGTAGTCGAGACCACAGCGAGAAAGCAAGGAAAATTGACTGCAGAACCATTCGATATTAGGAAATCATTCCCATCCACACACAATTCCGGAACACATCAGTTGGAAATGAGGTACACCAATTTGAACTTCCCGAATACCACCAATCACCATTATTTTCATGTGTTGGTGACCCAACTCGCCTACCCCCTGCCATGCGCCCTCGTGGCGGTACGTAACGTGAATGCAGTTCCCCAGAAGGCCCCGATTGCCCACTCACCTCCCGTTCTTCGTGACAATCATCTCATTCGTGAGAGTCTGGAACTTGGTCCACAGCTCCCGGTCGTCCAGGGACACCTCGAGGTCCCTCTCGGAGACGTCGTCGCCGCCTCCCGCGGCCCCGCACCCGCCGCCCCCACCGCCGCCGTGGCCCCCGCCGCCGCCTCCCTTGGGCCCGCTGCCCCGCAGGCCCCCGGCGCCCACGCCCAGCTCCGTCTCCACCGCCGACAGTATGTGAGACTGAGCCATTCCGGCCGCCGAAGACGGAGAGTTCACCCACTTTCGCACAATGGTGGCGGTTCGGTTGACCGACGGAGTCCCAAGTGCGCTCGCTGGAGTCCCCTCCCGCGCCCGCCGCGTCGCTCGACGGCCACTCGATGCGCCCACGAGCCAGGCGTCCTGGGGGAACAATGATACGAGAGCGTTTTTCTTCCTGTTCTTGAGGGTGCGTACAGTAATACGGATTATACCGCAGAATACTGCCGGCACATGTTCGTTTGTCGGACACACACCAAACGGAACGGGACTCACAAATCCAAGAAACAGAACACAAAACGGCGACGACGACCAGGAGTAGTGATACCTATGGGTCCTTTTCAGGATATTGCCATTCCTCCCGATTTACGGGACGGAAAACTGATTCAAATACGTATTGCTGCTTATCGCGGCTTGGAATGCCGTTCGTAGTTTTTATCCAAAGTTCTTCCAATCGGAATTGCGAAACAACGCGGTCCACCTCAGTAAACAGGCTCGGTTGATCGGAACACTTAGTCACGCGCTTCCACAGACTGTTGGAGGTTGATGGTGGAGACCAAACGTTGGGTGGTCCTCCAGGTGCGCGCGACAGCACCCCTCTTCACTTCTTTCCCGTGCGGGGCGAGAGAGGGCAAAGGACGACAGGGTTGGAAATGGTGAGAGCAGCAGCGCTCGGCCTCGCCTCGTCCCAATCGACTCCTACGCCACTGATCTGCCTCTGCGATGGAAGTTTCCTCTGGTCGCCCGACAACCCTCCCACCTCTCCCCTCCTCCCGCGGCCCTTTTGACTCTGACCCCTCCCCCCACGGTCCAACACCCTACCCGACAGGTATAACCGGGCACGCTTACCCCCGCCCCGCAAAGCACTGAAGGGGTCCTCTCCTGTCATTGGCCGAAGGGCCGCAACCGCGTGCCTCACCGCCGCTTCCCATTGGCCTAGAATGGGTGGGGGAGGCACTCCACGCTCCCTCCCTCCCGCCGCTGGCACTCCGCCCCCTTTTATCCCCCCTCCACGTTACACCCCTCGCGTCGCCCACGCATGTTTTTGCCTCGCAGTGGGCGGTACCGGTGCGAGAGACATGTTCCTGGAAGGGTTTGATGGGGTCCGAGCGGAAAACAAAACAGGAGCGCGCAGTGGGGCGGAGGGGGTTGGAAAGGGGAGGGAGGAGAGGAGGGGCGTCACCATTTCAGTGTTTTTTTTTCCGAGCAGACCCTGCCGCGGAGGCGGGTACGATGGAGAACTTTGTTAAATGTACTCGTATTTGTTGCATGCCGGAATGCAGGTTGGAGGTCCGCACCATTACGGATTAGTGCAGGGTAAAAGAGGGCGTTATCAGTAAAAATACCAACTAGTTTAATAGGAAATGATGTTACTGTCATAGCTTGGACAAAGAGATCTCGGTTCAAAGCAGAGGTGGCCCAGCGTTAGGATATCGCGGCTCACTAACGACCAATTCCAATTCGTGTGATTTTCACTTCAACCCCAATGAAAGGACACTAGTATTTTCTTTAAATTGTGCTGATTACATTGGATGAAAAATGGGGATAGCCGGCGAACTATCGCATTGCCCTTGAACACTTTCGTGACATATCCCCAACATTATTTTTGGTATTACACAGTTAAGGGTAGGTTTTGGATGTACAAACTTAATTTCGCTAAATTCCTTTGCCTACTCATATCAATCACGAACTAACACCCGACACCAAATTAAATCCACATTCAATTCCGCTCCTTCCTTTCTCTCTTCTTCCTTCCGTCCAACACGCTTTTCCTATTCATCTTCCTGCCTCTCTCGTGTAACGTTTTGCCCTTCATCACAGTCTTCAGCATTCCATCACCAATAAATGCTCTTCACCTACATTTCTTACCTCCTTTGGATTTCTCCCTACAATTATCTCTCCTCCCCCACTCTGTTTGTTGTCAAAATGATTCGGCAAGATTTATAGTTGATAGAGAAGGATGGTTATGTTATTTAAATTTCTACGTAAATCTGGGCTACCTAGCAGGATTCAATAAATGCCTCCTAACGATAGGATCAAGTTTATCCTGATGCAACCGCGTGCTATTACGGTGTACAGGCAGGGATGGGTTCCACCTGGAGGCAATCATCTCCATCACCGTGAGTTAGGGAAATTCGGCCGTTCGGACAGTAAACTTCGAATCGCCATGTAAACATCAAAAATTCCATTTCAACTATTCAAAGAAAGATAAATGGAGAAAAATGCCAACTTCCACGAGTACGAGTGATTGGAATCCAATTGCTCGAATATTTACTTAATGCTTAAAAGATCGCCTTTTGGATTTAAGAGGAAGGCAAATACTATATGATTGGTAGCTTTAGCGTGGATTAGGATAGGACGGTACGAAAGCATGTTTGTTGAGGAAAAATACAAGACAAAAGACAACAAGCATCGGGACGGCGGAAAGTTTTCTTTATTTAAGGATGGCACAGCGTAATAGCAAGGAAGAGCGGACCAAAGAAGATTTTAGTGATGAACATTGGACCAGGTGGAGGGAGGACAGATTCTTTAACTATGCATCAGAGAAACATTAAATAATTAGCGAGCATTTTGTTAACGAGATACAATTAGGTATTTCAAAATGTGTTTAATTCAGTCAATGTCTTCGCCTTCTCCCTAGTCTTCTTCGAATGCTTATGCTAGCCACTTGAATTTCATGCAACCATAAAGATGTAAGGGGAAAATGTGCAGTATGTGGGGAATTTAATTTCGATTTAAGTCAGCAAAGATATTACTTAGAATTCATCACCAGAAGGATGGAGAAGAGAGCAAATGAGTAGTTAGGAGATGATCAGTTAGGGTTTAGAAAGAGGGTGGGTTACGCGAGATCCCACAAGAATATGAGCCTACCAATAAAAAAAAACAGTACATACAACCAGGATGCATACGTATATGATTCGTGGCTTTTGAGACGTCACTTGACAAATGAAGTAAAACGGCCTCAATTAACGAGAGTTTTGAAGAAGATAGGAGTGGACTGGAAGGACAAACGACTTATCCGGAACCTGTACATACGAGTACTTATCCCAGACTGCACAAGTGCAGATGGCGAATGGAGAGTCGGGATGGGCAAGCAAGGCAGGGATGTCGCTCATTATCGCCCGTTTCTCTCAATAAATATGTGGATTTAATCATAAGAAAGTTAGAAGAAGGGTGGTCGGAGCGAAAGTAGGAGGCAACTCTTCAAATTGAAATTTGAAAATTAAACAACTTGGCTTTTCCACTTAAAAATTTAAGTGGAAAAGCCAAGTTGTTTAATTTTCAAATTTCAATATAAAGATTTTCCACCAAGTTACGCCAGAAACTGTTTTATTCTTCAAATTGATTGGAATGCCGAAGTCTCAAGCGCTGGTTAGCCAGCCAAATGGTTACATTCATTACTTAGTGCATTGCAGAATTACACTGTTAGATGTGAATTAATAATAAGAAAACGAAAGTCATGAGAATCTCAGGAAATAGGAAAGCTAAGATAAATATTGAAGCTGGGGGACATACCCTAGAATAGGTAAAACAATTGAATGCGTTGGGATGTATCAAGGATAAGAGTGGGAAAAGTGGTGGGAGCATTAAAAGCCCTTGCCCCCTTTTATGATCCTCAGCTACAAAAAATATCTTGAAACAAAATATCCTTAAACATTACGCATTTTGCAATAACTCATTCTTTATCTCTGTATCCTTTTTACTTCCGTCGATTCCACTCTACAAGCAAATGCATATTTTCTCCTCACCCACTCCTAGCTCGCTCCACCAGCATTCTCTCCTCCATTATCGTCTTCAGCACACCACTGCCTTTCAACATCTATATCTTTCACTTCTATTTCCTTTTGCGAATGTATCCCTAGAACCTTCTCTCTTCCTCTGCCACGCCTACAACTTCATCTTTTGTTTTCCTTTCCGTCCAGTTCATTTCCTCGATTCTTCTCCCCCTGCTTTAATCCGCTCTTTCCTCCAAGCTGTACATTCTCTGACGAATACCCATCTACAGCAGCGGATCAAGGACGTGGCATGGCCCTTACCTCTCGGGGAGTATTTCCGGCTTTAATTACATTCAAAATGAATATTTTTATACGCTTACCCATTAGAATACCTCCAGTCTCCAGAGCATAAAATCATCCAACGATGGGTGGGTTACGGAAACTAAATTAGTGCCATTACATACGAAATGAACTTTAACTTCCATCTACGGAAACTTCCCAAATGGCTCTCTCCATTCGCTATCGCCTATCTGAGTTATGGAGACCTTCGGCCATTGCCTCAAAGTCCACTTCAAATCTTCGGTGATGCCTTAAGAGAGCCCCATCTAAGTGTTAAAAAAATAATAGATGCGTGTAACTGTACGTTTGCGTATGCATAAGCATAGGGAAATTTATTATTACATAAGTGAATATCTGTGAATAAAAGACTCTAGTGCCAACACCTTCCACCACACGCCCTTGCGGTGTCTTGCGGGGTTTTATGCAGATGTAAATGAATAGGTGCGAAAACTTCCAGACCTTTGTGGGCTCCCAAATTCTACCGCAAGGAAACGATCTGATCCCCTAAACTGAATGTGCGAATTCTATGCGTCTTAAAGGTCAGCTGAGAGTGGCGCTCGTGCTCACCCAACTAACAACATTGATCACGTTCAAAGCAAACTTTTGTTTGCCCTACGGTATATTATTCTTCAGTTTTCCATTGGCTATAGCACCCTTTATAACGTTAATAGAGCCTCTTTCCCGCTGGTTCGACCTTCCCCTTCTATCACGGCATTGAACATTCTTAGGTTCCTCAATACCTCCTGCGACCACTTGCGACGAGGTATTGCCACAACCCTCTTCAGATTCCATCCAGCAACTTCCACTTTTCTTCCACCCCGGCCATGGTACTTGACCCTTTTTCCTCTCTGCTAATTTATTTTCTTCATTTCATACACAATTTCCAACTATTATAACCTGCGCCCACCCTCACTTGTTCAAAAACTAGCTTAGCAGTCATACTCACCTACGATTCATATCCAACTTTTTAACTATCTTTTCTTCACGATAGTTCTTAGTGTATCGACTTATAACCAGTTGCAAATACTTTTTTCGCAAAAGAAAAATCTACTTCTAATGCTAATAAATTAATATATCTACATAGATGATGCGTTCCAAAATTAATGCTTTTATTTTTTCAAATAATTTATTGAACAGATTTGCACAATCACTTAAAATTCTTCAAAATACTGTCCTAGGGCTCCCACACATTTATAAACATACCTGTACTGTCCAGATATGTGTAATCTTTCACCTTTCCAAGCCAATTTCCTCCAACTTTAAAACTTTATTTTTTCAAATTCTCCTTCATACTTCCTGATAATCACTTTATCTTCGTTTTCTCACGTTTCTCCTTCATCACGGATTTATGTTATTCACTGACTCATTGGTTGCTTGGCTAACTTGTCCTCGATCATGGTTCTCTTCAAATCAAAATAATCAACCTCCACAATTCCCTCTTAACTGACCCTAATTTAAGTCCATTCCACGTTGTCCTCAACCTTTATTCGGCACGCCCATCCCGATTGTCCCCATCCTATTATTACTCGTTACGCCTGTTTATGTATCCAAACTTCCTTTACTCGAAGTTCTGTTTGACGAATTGTTGACAATTCGAAAGAAATTGCAAAAATAAAATCAAGAAGATGAAGAAGTATTTCGTAAATATTTTCTCATTTTAATGAGCAAAAATGTTTTCTGCAAATTAAAACCGATAGCTTAAATTTCCACTAACTCGAATTGCACTTGCTCAGTGACCAAATATCTCCGTAACTGCAGAGGAATCCCTATTAGGGTATTACCATTTCAGCAAGAATTAGCCGCACATTATTTCAATGGAGAGAATCATTCAGCATGACTCGTGGAAAATAATTGACAGCAAATCTGAGCTTATGTTTTCCACTGCAGATTTCTCAAAATTCTCCCTTGTGTCTCGACAAAACTTCACTTCAGATGCCCTCCTTAATTCCTCCGTTAATATTCTTAGGAAAATATTTCGCGGAAAATTAGACATGGCCCCACTTTTTGGAAACATTTTCCATTGGCCAAAAACCTACTTATGAAGAAACACCGTGGGGTGATAACTGAGTGAATTCTACAATGAGAAAAACGTATTAGTGGAAAACACCCTCTTCGGAAAAAAGCGTACACACAGTTATGAAGATACATGGAAGATACCAGGGGACAGGGCAAGATACCAAATTGACAACATCATCCTTGTCAGAATAAAATGCAAGAACCAAGATAAGCAATGTGAAGCCCGGAAGTAGATACGTGTATATGTAAATAGCGATCACAATTTGGGGATCATGAACAGCTGACAGCAAAGATGAAGAAAGTGAGGAATACAATAACCAAAGTACAGATGATCAAGTCGCGAGCAAGGCGACGAAATCTAAGTAGCCATGGAGTCAGCACAAATAAGAAACCTCACTTGTGGAGGAAGGCACGCTCAGAGACATGGGACATTGGTAAAGTAAACGACAGAAGAATAGAAGCCTCTGAAACGTTTTCCTAGAAGAGAATGCTGAAGACTAAATGAAGAGAAGAAGTGAATAACGAGGAAGCATATAGAAGTGCAAAAGAAGGAATTAACATATGGAGAACTCGACGGCAAACAACAATCAGATGGATCGGAGGCGCATTGCACTAGTAATAAACAAGAACTCCCCAATCTAGCCTACCTATCCTAGCCCAATCCCTTCATACAGGTTGCGTTCCTAAAGTAATGCAATTACATTTCCCGCGCCGCACCTATTGGTTGGAGTTGGATCAAACCACTTGTAGTGAGTGGGGGGCCGCTAACCTTTGCCACAAAACCATTATCAGTTCTCTTCAAGCTATGGAATCGGCAGGACGTTAGTTATTGTAAACCTCTGCGCGCTGACCGTATCACGAAAAAATGGAATTGACGATCGAGCAACGTTACGCGATTTCTAAGTTTTGTGCTAAACTGAAAAAATCTCTTGAGAAGACAAACAAAATGATTCTTTAGGCTTACGGGGACTCTGCTCTGTCATACTCACAAGTTTCTAGGTAATTAAAGGCCTTTAAGGAGGGCCGGGAAGAGGGTCACGACTAACAACGCTCAGGGCGGCCGTCATCCAGCAAAATCGACAACAATGTGGCTCGTGTTTGACAATTGTTGGACTCCGACCGTCTATTGGGTATCAAGATGGTTGCCAATGAATTAAACTTGTCGTCTACTGTTGTGTTACGCATTGTTACTGAAGATTTAGCGGGAGGAAAGTGTGCGCCAAGCTCGTGCCCGAGGTGTTTGCCACAACGCGCTACGACTCCGCGAGTTCCTGGCTAAACAGCACCGTTGGCACCCAACGCTGCCCCCACACCCCCTATAGCCCCAGCAGACTTCTTTTTGTTCCCTCGGATTAAGGCTACCCTGAAAGGAACCCCTTTTTCGTCCATTGAGGAGATCCAATTAGCCGTAACGAAGACCTTGCGAGAGGTCCCCGAAGACGCCTTCCAGGACGCGTACCGGCAATGGCAGAGTCGCTGAAAAAAGTGTAGAGCGCGAATGATAGTATTTTGAAGAATTTTAAGCGTTTGTGCAAATCTGTTCGATTCATTAATTCAAAATAAATAATTGCCTTACTTTCGGAAGGCACCCTGTAGTTCCCTTCACTCACATCTTTAATCCACTGATTCACATAATTGATTCATCCACAACCAAACACCGTCCCGCGATCCGACGAAAGAGAGTGTAGCTATGGGTGTTAGGACAATAACCATGCATGCACAAATATGAGAGAATTCATTCATATTGATGTTCATATTTCCAATTACGTATAAACACATGTACACACACGCATGTATCGTACATGTACGCCTCCGGATACTTTCAATCAGCTTCGCTTCCTATTTGTAAGCATCGTTCTTAGGTTCATTCACTCTTCGAAGTATTTTTTCATGTCTATATATGCATATTTTTTTACCATTCCTCTCTAGCACCTCATTTTCATCGCTTTAAATTTCTGAAAGAAAGCTTTCACCATTCCTAGCCTGCTTATTATGTCCCTCTGGCTTCTTCCAAAACTGGTGGTCTCATCGACTAAATATAGCAATCCTTCCATTTTATTGAGAGACTTTTCTTAGTCTGATTTAAGCTTAATATTTCGTGCTTTTACTGCATGCCATTTCTTTAATAAACCTTTCAGGGATCATGCTTCACTTTGTAGAAGTTTTGTGTGTCCATCAAATGAAAGAAAGTTCTTTAAGTTTTAATGTTGTTCATTTCGAGGTTGTAATTTTTCATCCCCTCCTCCCAACAGGCAAGTATTCTTGTAAATTCTTCTGCCTTCTATGCAGGTATAGCGTTGTGCCCATAAATAAAAAGTCATATTTTCCATAAAATGAAAATTTTCATGGCGATACGGATTTTGAACTTTGAATGGGAAATCTCAGCACATCTGGTGTAAAAACCTCGCAGGTATCTCGAGTAGCACGCTTCAACTAAATACCAAGTGAAGGCAAGAATACCGTGACCACGTCACTCTGATATGGGAAGCGAGAAGGCCCAAATCTAGATTCATCTGGGAAAGTGGTATTCATAAAAAGAGCGCTGGAAACCATTCCATTTACTTCGCATCCACTTCCCACGGAATCTCCCACTGTAAGCGCAATAAATCTCTCCTGAGGACGGCCTCCAGAATCAGGAATTCTCCGCCTATTGAAATTGGAAACGCAAGCATTCTTTTGGGAGTTAAAAGCAATGTGTTTGAGTAACTTAGAAATGGAGGCTTACTAGGTAAAATGCAAAATTATCCAAGGGGAAACATTTTATTTAATTTTACGAATTATATAACAGTACGAATAAAACCAATTGATTGATTACCGTATTATTTTCCTTATAAAAGATAGGTTTATCCTTTCCTTCTTAAAGGTAGGTATAACAAAGCATCCAGCGAGTCGTCTCAAGGAAGGGCCCATTTGGACACAAGCAAAACAGAAAATTTGGAGGAAGTAGACTGTAAAGCGGAAACTGCTATAAATACCCTAGGGGTATCCTCTTGTCGTACTCTTGTAGCAAATTTTGAGAGAGGGAATCAACGAACCCTTGGATCTATCTGTTTGAGTGTCTCTATCAAGATTTTCCTGGATGCTGTGAGCAACACTGAATGATTAATTTTTTTGGAAAAAGTTCGATAGTTGAGCCCTCTAGTTTCCAGGGCTTATTACCCGTATGTCGCGGGGCGATGCCTTTTCACCTTCCAACGGCTATATTACATAAACCGGATAGTATTCCCCGTAATTTAGCGGTTTTACTGCTCAACGATTGAATCCAATTCCTTAGATATGATCCCATGGGCACGCGGTTCATTCTATTTGAGTTCGAAATAACGATAAATAGCTAGCTGCCTTCACTTTAGGCACGTCCCACGAATGCCGGTTTCACCCGAAAGAAACACAGGGCATTCTAATGAATAGGCGTCTATGCGCTGACCACCTCATCATACACTCCTTGAGCTTATTCGCGATTTCATGGGCTGCCCTAAAACTCTTCTGCCGTTATGAGTATAATACATGATGTGATATCTCATTCTTAATGGTCAACTTTGAGTATTTATAAAATTGAACGTGAAATAATCACATTTCTTCTGAGTTACATCGAGCTCATCTGAAGTGAGATTTATCCTGAAACTCGAATCAGTGATTGTGATTCCCAACAATATCAAAATTTACTCTAGGAGCAGGCTCAGTTGATGCACAGAGAGCGAGTAGTATTCTAATGGGTTGCATATTTGTTAATAACACTCCGCTTCATTTAAAAATCATTTACCCATCCTCACACATTTTGAAAATAATTTGATCTCCTCTCTTCCTTGTGGCCAATTTTCAAGTTCCCCATTGCTATTCTATTATTGAGTCGTGAGCCTCAGGTCTCATGCCGTAATAAATGATAAAAATCAAGCTGTGACTATTTTTAAGAGGTTGATAGCATGGCGTCCCGTCTGGCGCGAGAAGGCGAAGCATCTGCCAGCACACCAATCGGAAGCCCCGACGTTCCCCCCGCCCCCTCCGATAGGGGGTGGGGGATGAGGGTGTGTGGGAGGGGGGAAGGCAATCAAACGGACAGGGGTAAACATTCGCCGATTCAGCGGAAGGTCACCCGGGAGTCCGAGAGGGCACACATTCCGAATCCAGGAGTGGCCACAACGAGGGTCTCTCCAGCCGCGGCCCGAGCAATCAGTACCTACCTACCAGGTGACCCGGCTTTGTAGGACTTCGATATCAAGTCGTTAAAAAGCAATAAATGATGTTTTTTTACACAAATTATGGGTCGTTAAAGTTCCCAATGGCTTGAGTATTCGGTTTCTTTTCCATTTGTCTCCATTAATTTCATTTACATCTTTGGTTTCGACTTCCCTGAAAGCATAAGTTTTCATGCCGAATATAGGAAGTGGCTGATACATTCCACCCTGCTCAGCTTGTTTTTATACTACCTATCCTAAAAAAACTCACGTTTCCCTTGATTAAACATAGCTCCCTGGGCCGGGTATCTTCTCTCTTTCTCCGTGTCCTTTAATATGCTTTCTTGCAAGAACTTCCTCACGAATTTACGTCCCATGCATCCGATACCCAAATTTTCTATCGGCTTGCACGGAGTTCCATGAATTATCGTTCTACAGAATTTTAGTAATTTGTGCTTTGATCTGCAGTAATTTGTTCCCAGATTTATTCCACTTATTTTTGGGACAGACCAAGCATTAGTGTGCTCTTTCTCGTCTGATCCAAACCGCTTCCATTCCTTTAAAGTTAAAACGCTTAAATGAAAAAAAACACCGCGCAAATTGGAACAACGAATAAAACATTTTTCTCGGATAATACCAACAAAGTAAGTAAGATGCTGAACAAAACTATTTCTGTCGAACCAATTTTCATGACTTTTCTCAAATTTGAAAGCAAAAAATAATAGGTTATAGCTAATGGATGCAAAAGACCATTAAAGTATAGGAAGCATAATCGGCGCGTTATCTTAAAATATAGATTTAAGGAGATTCTTTGATTTAGTTTCATCATTTTATGATATTAAATGGCAGAAGTCACCAGTGCATGACACATAGAACAAATATAATATTTGCAAAAAATTGTTTAAGGTAGGTTTTGGATGGACAAGGATAATACAACGGTACATTTCTTTACGTCTCCTAACAAAACACAACCTGATATTCGACTCTACAATAAGCCCCTCTTGAACTCCGAATACCTCCTCCCTTCAAGCCGTCCAACATTCCCAATCCTATTCCTGCCCTTTCCTCGTTTACTTAACATTCTCCTCTCTGTAGGTCTTCAACATTGCATACCATCAATATGCTTTGCATCATCCCTCATTCCTGCCTCCCTTTGATCTCTCCCAACAATCCTCACTCCTCCCCCACAATGGCCAGCACTTCCTCGTTCATTTGCCTTCTGTCCACTTCGCCTTTTCCATCCTTCTCGACGTTCACATCTCAATCTACGCCTATCTTCCTGCTTCAATGACTATGTTTCCGCGTCGCATAAAACCACGCTCCAAATCAAAGTTTTAACGAGCCTTTTCTTAGCATCCTTACTCAACGTCCTTATCGTCAATTCATTCCTCCTTGTGAAAGTTTCTTTAGCTAACGCATTCCTATGCTAATGTTCTTGCTACTATGAGCATTTAGGTCCAAAACTCTGCCAAAATAGGTAAGCCGATCCAACTGGTCTAGTATATGACCTACCATTTACGTACACACGAGGTCTGTACGTATTTGAAATAATTTCTCTCTTTATTGAAAATTACATAACTTTCGTCTTAATTCATGACATACGCTGATTTTAATAATACTGAGTGCTCTTATGGAAAGGGCAAGCCCTTGAAAAACCAGCTACTCATTTTTGCTCTTACATCTGAACTACCTATTATATGAATAGACCATTATGAACGTAGACGGTACTATGGAAGGAGAAAATCCAATTTTCTATTGTGTGAAACGTAAAGAAACCATTCGCGTATCTTATTCTTCCATTACTCGTCTTTGCACTAGTATGATCTTTAGCTATTTGATAATTGCCTAGGGCATTACAAACTAAAAGGATTATTATTTTGAACCCGCTTTCAATGTTTTCTGCATCATTTTTTTGTGAATTCTCTGTTGGCTATTTATCAATTCCCGCATGCCTTTATACCACGTATTTTACCACGTAAACTATAAAGTTTAACAATAGCATGGGCGAAAAGTCTAGCATTTTTCACCTTAACAAAGATTTCCTTTCGACTTGTTTCGCTATACTGCACCAATTTATATATTTTTAGCTATAAGTTATTGTCAAAGTAGCGGTCATGGTAAAAGTGGTCTCGATTCATCTCCCGGACCAGAATTTTATCGTGTGATAGATTTGTTTTCTTCCAGCTTCGGGCTTAAGGATAACCTTGAAGTACACCTCTATGCAAATGTTTGCTGTTTATAGGACTTAGTGGATGTCCCGTACACATTTCAATTAACGCCTAATTTGCAATTCACACGTATCGCTTGACTTCTTGAATTTTCTCGGGGCTTTCCAAGCAAATGAGTTGGAGGTGCTGATGCAGTTCTGAAAAAAAGTTAATTATTATTGCGTGGTACACGGTCTGTTTGAGTGGATCAATTGCGGCTCCGATCAATTTTTTTGTTTATTTCACGAAGGATCTGTAATTTTTTTCAACATTCACTTCGGAAAAATAAATGACTGGACTCGAGTATGCGATCTCTGGGTGAGCAAGCAGCCGTGACATCTAAAGAGCACCCACGGTTAATTATTGAAATCGCAATTATCGCCCCCAGCGAATACGCCTAAGGAAAGGAAACGGAGGAAAGTAATATGGAAAGAACTAAGACAATGAAAAATATATCGGCGGAAAATAGATGAAGGAGTTGAATTCCAAATTCACCATACCCTGGATGGAAAATTGATAACAATGCAACTTTAAGAAGAGACCCAACACAAATTATAAAGTATGAAGCCCGAAAAATTGCTATGGCGCAGTTTCGGATAGTAGACCATCGGCTGATTACCAAGGGCATTAACGCATCGCCAAACAAGCTATTAAGATTTAGATTCAAGAGTTAGGGGTCACTATGTCCAAAAATGACTGCATCTGTTAAGAAAAGGTTTTGGAGAGTTTTAACGGTTATGTCACCAAATGAACGGTTATCTTTTAACATTATTTACATTGACAGGAAAAATATGTTTCAAACCGTCACTCTACTCTCTGATTTCGCCCTCAAAACGTTGAGGTCAAAAAAACAAACCCGATCCTTCAGGGAAACGGATAAATGACGTCAGACTAGGAAATTAGAAAATTGAAAAGAGCCGCTAAAATGGTAGTACACTCGCTGACTCAGTAATCTTGAGTACATGCACCCATTCAAACACCTGGAATCGAATAAAGAAGCAATTCATCTCGCATTGAAAAGACAGTAAATTCAAGGAATAAAATGTAAAAATCATGAGTTCAAACGCTAAACGAGTCTTTAAAATCTTATTGTTAATATGGGGAGGAAATTCTAAAATACCAATAATTACTGGAATGATATTGAGTGTCCTCTACATTGAATACAACGTTACATTGCGGAAAAGCTTGTGCGTTCTAATGGCCCCTAGAGCCATCCTAGCGAAAGCAATTTTTAACCAGTTAGGGTCACCCACGCCAGACAAATAGGGCGAAGGGTAGGGGCCAGACGAAAGGTACGTAATATTAAAAATATCAATTCCTCTGTGAGACGGCTAAAAATGCGTCCGATCATAGTTGGACGGCCAATTTATGTTTGACGATCATTGTGATGAATCACGGTATCAAGTTAAATACACTATTGAGAAAGGTAACGGAAAACCACGTCGATTAATGATCTCACGAGACAATGATGGACATCGATTTGATCACAAGTCCTGGTAACTAAGGGACCCGACCCTTCAACAGTGCGTCCGATTGGCTTGAATTAATGAATGCGTTGCAGAATCGGTGGGCATTTTTAAAATCAGTTAGTTTTGCGAATGCTCAAGCTCTAATTTGTCAGCCAGCCAAGGGTTTGGAATCATTGCTGAGCCGATTGAAGAGTCAGAGCGATAGGCATGGGAATAAGATGAATTATTATTAGGTAATCTACCGGTTGAAGTAGGTTTTTGGTTGGACACAACTATCAAATAAACATTTTGTAACTCCAAACAAAACCCAAAAGAGCAACCTAATCTACATCGGGACAGGAGACTGATCCGCAACCTGTACATGTCTCAGACTGCTCAGGTGCGAGTGGAGAACGGAGAGTCCGGATGGGCAGTGTTAGGAAGAGGTGTAAGGAAGGGTTGCCCATTGTCACCGGTACTGTTCAACGTATATGTGGAGGAAATGATTAAAGAGGCATGGGAAGAACTGGAGGTAGGAATGAAAGTCGGAGGGGAATTCGTAAAATCGGTTAGGTTTGCTGATGGCCAAGCATTAGTTGCTCAGTCAGCCAAGGGGTTGCAAGCATTGCTGAGTGAATTGGAGGTTCAGTGCGATAAATATGGGATGAGAATCAATATCAATAAAACAAAGGTTATGCGATTTTCCAGAAAGAAAAAGCTAATCTAAATATTAAAATAGGCGGGGAAAAAATAGAGTAGGTAGAACAGTTTACATATCTCGGAAGTGTTTTGGACCAATACGGTCAAAGAGGTAGGGACGTAAGGAGAAGAATTGCGCTAGGCAAGGAGGCTTTCTTAAGGAGGGAGTTGATGACGGGGACGTTGAGTAGGGATGTTAAGACAAGACTCGTTAAAAATCTGATGTGGAGCGTAGCTATGTACGGCGCGGAAACGTGGTCACTGAAGCAGGAGGATGGACGTAGATTGGAGGCTTTTGAAATGTGGGTGTGGAGAAGAATGGAGGTGAAATGGCCCGAAAGGAAAACAAATGAGGAAGTACTGCAGATGGTGGGTGAGGAGAGGGGTTTGTTGGGAGAAATCCTATGGAGGCAGGAAAAAAGGATGAAAGGCATATTGAGCGGTAGTGGAATGTTGAAGAAGGTAATAGAGGGGAGAATGTTGGGCAAGCGAGGTAAGGGTAGGAACAGGATAGGGATGTTGGATGGGATGAAGGGAGGAAAGAAGTAAACCGAGATGAAGAGGGACCTGATGTAGAATAAGATGAATAAATGTTAATAAAACAAGGAGTATGCGATTTTCGAGAAAGAGAAAAGCAAGGGAAAATATTAGGAAAGAAATTCATAAACTAGAGCAGGCAAAAAAGATTACGTATATCGGAAGTGTACTTGTCCAAAATATGGCTAATAGGGGCACAAGAAGGAGAATTGCGTTAGACTTGCGTTTTGCCTTGACTTTGCCTTTTGATTTCGCGTTATAAGCTTTCACAAGAGGGAGAAAACTGATGAAAAGAAATTGAAGTAAGGATGTTAAGAAAAGGCTCGCCAAGCATTTAATATGGAGAGTGATTTAGTACACCGCGGGAACTTCGTCGTTTAAGCAGGATGATATGTAAGCGTTGCTTGCGCGTTAAGTCTTTCAATTGTGTGGATTATGATGAAAGATGTAAAATGGACTGAAAAAAACAAACAAGGAAGTGTTTGTCATAATGGGATAGGAGAGATGATTGTTGGCAGAAATCCAAAAGAGCGCAGGAAAGATGGATGCAGAGTATTTAATTAGCGATGGATGTTTAAGGCTCTGATAGAGAGAAGAAGGTTAAGAAAGCGTGTTAAGTGGACGAAAAGGACACGTATGTTGGACGGAATGAAGGGAGGAAGGAAGTATATATATTCGGAATTGAACAGGGGTTTATTTTTTTAAATGTATCTAGATACCCTGAAAGCCACCACTAGGGTGTGTTGCAGGGGGTGGATACACGCCAGAATAATTTTAGCCGAACATGACCCTAACGCGGTCGAACAATGTTATTATGATACCCTATCGTATGTGGAAAAAATGACATCTTAAATCTATCTGTTATACACTTAATCTCGCTAATGTAATTAACATGAGCTCTCCTACCGCAGTACGATATGGGCAATAGTATGTTTTCAACATCATTGCTAAAAAGACGTCCTTCCAATATACGCCAGAGATTTAATCGGCAATTTAACCTGCGCTCCATTGAGTGATTCCCAGCCTAGCTGCTCTAATATTTTCGAGGCGGTACTAAATTTACCATAACAACGTTTTACAAGTCTAGTTCCTCTACGCCGCACGCGATCCATTTCGCCGATCAATCCAACTTCGTGAGGATCCCATATATTTGCGGAATATTCTAAATGATGCCTAACCAATGCAAGATAATATAGTATTTCTCTTTGACCTATTCATCACATTAATCTAGTACTCTTCTAATGAATCCTAATTTTCCCCGTATGGGGGAATATATTTTAACATTCCCCGTACGTGTTGCACCCAGAAGGGGTCGAAGTGAGGAAAGCACCTAAGCATTCAATCGAGTCTACATCTTCAATTTCGGTGTTCCCGATGCTGAGGGCGCTCGGGAGGGAATCGCTCTTTTTCCAAAAATTCATCACTACGCACTTTTTTAAGTTTAATTCTAATTGCCAAATGTCGCACCAGCGTCGCATAGCATTCAGGTCACCTGACAAAACAGCTCTGTCCTCAGGATAACGTATATCAGGGTACGCCACTGCACCATCGGGAAATAAACTACGATTGTAGTGTCATTATTAGTACTACAACTAGTGTGCGACTACATTAGTGTGCTACTTATTATAGTGCCAGATGTCAGGTTGTGTTCTCTTTTGAGAGGAAAGGGAATGAATTTTCTTATTGTGGTATCGACGGTTTCTTACCTTAAACGGTAGATTACCAACAATTATATTAAAAATAACACAGTTTCAGACTTAACATGGTGAAAGTCCTTCATGATGAAATACACTCTGCTTTCCCACACGGAGTATTTTTATTACGACATAGCTTTCGTTACAGCGTAACACCTGAAGATGCTACGCTGTAACGATACCTAGGTTGAAATAAAAATACTCTACGCGGGAAAGCAAAGTATCATCTTGCGTCATAATAATAATAATAATATTTTCCTCATACTACATAGCTCTTCCTCATATTCTTTTCCACTGCCGTATGCTTAAGTTTTAAGTGCATGGCGACCGCGAAGGCGTTGACCTGCCCGTTGCTAGTCACGACACACGAAGGTGTCAACATTCTTTTTCCGTTTGATACTGCCTTTAGTATTGCCACGAGTAAATAAATGTGATATACCTTTTTTTTCTTTTTTCGTATTTCAACGTAACGATATCTCTTAAATGGCTGTCCCGCTATAATTTGATGACTTTGCTGCCATCCCATTGAGAAACAGGCGCTGGTTTAACTACCTTCCGTCATATTCTAACCCTTCGATCTGCGTGGCCTACCATCGAACGATCGTTCACACTCCCGGAAGCGATTTCTTAGCCCCTGCCTCGCATCACTTTCCTTTACGTCAAGTTTGTAACTCATTGGAAGGAGTTTGGTAATATGCGTATAAATTATTTCATACCATACCCCCCAGTCACCGTCGCTCTTAACTCGTCGACAGAGACCTCCCCGTAAAGGACTAACAATTAATAATCCACACACATGCCTGCTCTGTATAAGTTCGGTAACTGGTAAATTTGCTGGAAAAAATCAGCGTTCTATGCCTCCAATGCACCAAGTTAATTCTTTGGCATAAACGACGACGACGAAAGTTTGAGGTTGTGAGCCTGAAAAAGCCACAATTGTTGTTGTTAAATACGCAGCGGACGTCCGATTACTGCCACAGGCGTTAAAAATCGCACACATGTAAAAGATTTGACTCAAAATCACCAGCGAATCACTCAAAAGCGTACCGCAAACCATATTGACATATCCAAGGGACGTGTCGGCTTCATTATTCAACAATTGGAATACCGCAAAATCTGTGCACGATGTCCACGCCATCTCATAGACGAGAACAAACAAAACCCTCCTTATTCCTCTATATTATTATTTTCTCAACTCAAGAGAAACCTCAAGGGTATTCATTACACCTCGGACGATAAGGAAATTGCAAAAATTCGATAACAGCACGCTGTTTAACTTGCGTTGACATAGCACTAGAACACGTCTCCTTACTTCCGCTTCGCAAAATACACTGGATGAATGTAATGACCTCAAACTTGGGCATGCGTGTTGAGGGGGAATGTTACTTCCACATGCCACCAGGAGTGCTTTTGAAGGTCATTTTGTTAGTGGTCGACAAGCAAAGTGCGCATTAGTTTCCAGCCTACCCTCGTGAGTATTAGAACTGGACGATACCTCTGCCAACAATTTGACTACAGATTTTATTGAAAAATGAAAGAGAGAGGTTTTAGGACTTAACATAATATTTATGGGGACAGAGTTTGGTCAGAAGTGTTAATTGGGTCAATTTTGATACCCCTCCTGAAAAAGGAGTTATAAAGCCACATAAGAGAGCTATTGGACAATAAAAGTAATCTTAATGTGGCAACATATTACTAAGGATTAGTGATAGATAGATATGTAACCGTGCAAATGACTACCTAGGTGTACCATAGATCAATTTAGGCTTAGAAAATAGATTAAAATGAGTTGTGCAATTGTAGCATTTAATAATATTCAAAGAATAAATATTAAATGAATATGGTAACTAAAAAAATTAATTCTGATAAAAACTAAGGAATTAAACTTGGTAGAGATGTGACTAAGTCAGTCACGCTTGCAGATAATCAAGAAAAATTTATTCAGGTACAAGTATGCTTACTTATCGTTAAGTGCATCAGATAGGCATTGCGAGCATTATATGAATAGAAATCACAAGAGCACCATTGCAGTTAGTTTTTGGAAAAGTATGTTTCAAATAGGAGAGAATAATATTTCTCACCATACTTATTTTGAAGAAAAAAAGGCGTTAGAGTGGGAAAATTCCGCTGCAGAGAGAACCATTTGGAAGAAGAAGGGAACTGACAGTAGGTACCCGCACTTAGTAATTAAGGACTAAAAAGGAAAATTTAGTGAAGACTAAAATCAGGCTCAGTATCTCATGGATGAGGAAGGGGATGAGCAAGCATTGGACAAGATTTTTTGAGATCTGGTTCTGGGAAAGAATGGAGGATATAATTTGGGCAGAGGGCCCATGAGCAATGCAATATGGTGGGGGATGGGAGTAAGTCATTAGGTTAAAATCGAAGAAGGGCCGAAGGGGTGGGATGGGTAAGCGGGATGGAGCATGTAAAGAACGGGCCCTTTGGAAGGCAGGCAGGAGGTATTTATTAATGTATTTATTCTTAGACCGAAAAAAGTACTTTTTGGCCTCAAGGCATGAAGATGTGGAGAAAGAAATCATTCAGGGCAAATAGGAAGAACACATAGCGATACCCAATTTCTTAATAGATGTCAGAGACCATCCAAAAACATTTCAGACGCAATGATCTACGATTTATACAATCCGGAATATTTTCTACGGTAAAAGGCAGCTCAAAGAGAAGGGAGACTTAGTCAAATAGCATGAAAGGAGGAGGAAATGGATTAGAACAGATTGTGTGGATTCAGGCGTATGATGATGGAATTCGACCATATAATGAACAAATAAAAACACTTTTCCATAGATAGTCAATCCACAAATTAGAATTAGAACAGGATAAACCTTTTAACTGTTGGCTTCACGTATATTATAAAATATACAATTTAAAGCAAGGTCTTCGAGAGAACAATCGAGTTAGTGGGATAAAGATTTGAAAAGAGGCAGGGATTGATAACAAGTGAACCAAATCAATACGCAAAAGGCGTTGACGAGTATTGAGGATAACCTTATAACCTTGAACTGTATAGAGGCGTTGTATTCGACTGGAGGTAGTTTGAATGAATCTAGAAATTACACCGATAGAAACGAAAGCAATTTCGAAGATTTGCATATAGTTGCGGAAGAGGAGATGTCGTTAGGGCAGGAGGTCAGAAAGGCGAATGAGGTGAATTCAAAGGCAGAGGGCGTGGATGGAGGAAATGTTGGCGGTTATGGGATGCTGAGGGCTGTGACAAAAGTGATTACATTGGCCAAGCGGGATGAGAAGGCGAAGATACAAGGAAGGGAGAGAGTACGATAAACTGAAAAGAACAGGCAAGCATAACGCAAGGTAAAAAAAGTTCAAGATGAGGGTCGTTCACGTGATATGCAACAGTCATAACGGCCCATCAAATATCTATTTGATTGATACCCTTTGGCGATGATGAATTTTCTGCGAGCGAGATACACCGGTCCATCCCAGACCCACGCCGTTCCAAATGAATCATTTCCTCCAAGCAACTAATAAATAATACAGCCACAAAAACATTCTCTGCTTCTTCTCGCGGTTTCCTTTTAACCTCGGAATGTGAGAGCGAGATCTCCCGACCCCCTTCCCTGGAATGCCTCTCCTCTCCTCCTCCTCCCCCCTCCCAGCCTAAACGTTGATGGCGTGTGGAGGGCGTCTAATGCTAAAGGGGAAGAATTTAGAGAATTATTTCGCCCTTCCAACTTCACCTCTTGCATGTAGATTACATAACATTCAGTGAGAATCGGTCGCCATCAACTTAATGTGTAATAATTAATGAATATGACTGCGGTCGGTTTCAGCAGCGCGCCCAAACTTGATTAAATTTTATTTCAGAAATAGCAGGTTTGCATTAAAAGTATCGAAAAATATTTTGGAAAAAAATAGATGTATTTCAGAAATTGCTACGATTACTCAAAATTCTTCAAAGTGCATCCATTGAGCGTCGACACACATTAATCAGCGGTTTTTCCGCGACTCGAAGGATCCCTGGTAGGCTGAAAGTCCTTAAGGGTACGCGAGCAAGCGTCTTTATTTATTTAGCATTCGTCCGAAAACAGCACATTTTGGCCTATTAACCGGACTATTATCAATAATAGCAATGGCCACATTTACAACCACCCATGCCCTAAGTGGAGGCAAACCGTCCCAGGCGGGAATCGAACCTGCGACCGTTGAAATGGCAGACGAGGACGTTACACAGCCCCCACCGGGGTCGGCGCTTTGACATCACTTAGGGTCCCGTAGTGGTGTCCTTTCGGGGAGGGTTTCACTTTCACAGGGAATAAGAAATAGTCTATTGGTGCCAAGTCGGGACTGTAAAGGGGTTGGGGAATCGTCGCGATGCCGTTGCAGAAGGTATTCGCAAGCGGACACTCGACTCTGCTCTTGATCGTCCGTCCAAAGACCTTCGGAACGAGTTCGGCGCAGATATTTCGCATCGCCAAATTATCAGTGATAATAGTGTACACTGTCATCTTATCAATGCCAATACGATCTGCGATCATGCACACACTTCATCGACGATCTAAATCCAGCACCTCACGTACTTATAAGGAAAAAAACTATTACCGATACTTTTTATGCAAACCTTATAGATGTGTGGAATAATGGCACGAAAGTAGGATGCGTTAGTTTTTAAGGCAAACAATGTATATCCACAGTACGAATTGCTATACGATTAACAACAGCAGGGTCTACGGGTCATTGAAATAATTAATCTTAGAAATCCTCTTCAGGATTTACACTGGGGCGAAATAGATACCTTAAGTACGTGCCCTGCGGAACACGAATGACGTATCGTACCGCAGTGCGCGTCATCGATCGGTTGGGAGCGGGATCGAGGGAAGGTGTGGGTCGAAGGAAGCAGGGCCCGTGGGGTCTCGCGACAGGGCCCCTTGAGCGTTGCAGTGCGGGGGACGAGAGGTCCGTCCCTCTCCAAACAAATGCTCCCCACGCAAACATCTCCCGCTTCCAGGAATATGTGTGCCACGCCTGCAACGGCGATTAAATACGCACACGAAGGATGGGAGGGTGTTTACTCTCGAGAGCGCTTTGCATTTCCCATTAGCCTCGAATGCAAGGCCCTACTATAAGGAGTGGAAATGCAGAAATATAAATTCTTGTCTGGGACGCTTAGTTAGCGACCGGGGTTAAATACTGTCGAGTTTGGAGAGCAGAGAGCGCCTCTATTTGAGAAGAGGAGGCGCGGAGACGGTTTCGCGCCGGTTGACTCCGGTTCTCGTCACCTCGCGATAATGAGGTAATCTTCAGCCGACGTCTCTCTGCCTTGCCCAACCGTTTTTTTATTGCGAGAGGATCGTCGTTGCCGTCGATCCCTCTGGCCGACCTTCGGTATCACAGCGGAGGCAGCGGTCCACCTCTTTCGCGGGGATTTCTTCCGAAGCAGTCGCCAATTGTGCAGAGTAGAAACTGAAATCGGAACGAATGAATTCCCCGAGATTTCCACGCAATGATTTCCCTAATCTTCATGAGTTCTTATAATCAGATTGATTTAACTTTTATATTACCAGGGTTGTATGCACACTATAATCAGTGTGGAAAATTAAACGAGGGATGCGTTTGTGGTTAACGCCATGAATTCAAAAGATGCAGGTGAAACCTCCAGTGTATCGCAAGGAAGTTCTCGTATGCTCCAGCCAATTCTCTTACCAGGTACCTAAACGACATAAAGTACTACAGTGCAAACTGAGACATTAATATTTTGACTGAAGCATAGTAATACGTAGCGAAAGTAACAAAGGATGAAACGTTTCGGAAAGAATTTGGACTCGTGCAGGAAATGAGGATGAAAAATAAATCTCAAAAAATACGAGGGTAGGCTGAAAACTAATGCACACATATTTGTAGACCACCAAAAAGATGATCTTAAGAAGTACTCCTGGTGGCATGAGGAAGTAACACTCCCCTCCAACACGCATGCGCAGGTCTGAAGTCGTTTCTTTCATCCAGTGCATTTTGAGAAGCGGAAGTATGGATATAGACATGTTCTAGTGCTGTATGTCAACGCGAGTTAAACATCGTGCTGTTGTCTAATTTGTAACTGCTGAATAAGTGACTCCCACTTAGATTCATCGTCGTTTAAAGGCTAGCGGTGAGAGTTTTTGAATTTGTTAATAAATTGTATTTAATAATCCATTTGAACTACTCGGTAAAATCAATCCCCATTTTCCTTTAAAAAAGCTGAGCCAGTTAATAATCACACAGGCATCTTGTTAGAGTGACTCTGAACCGCTGAAGGCAAGTGGGCTGTGGAAGGAAAATAATAACATAAAGAAACCCATTAATAATATTTGCACCATTTAAATTAATTGCCCACAATTATTTCCGCGTCGGGTGTCGTCCCCGGCAGTGGGGGAGGCAAGGCATCCGCGGCCTCCATCACGCAAAATCCTTGCACAGCCTAGCTAGAAGCAGTGGAAGCGAAGTCTAAAAATAAGACTGCAACATGTAGATTAAGGAGCTGGAATATTAGAACGATATAAATAACAACGAAACGAGAATATATCACGAGGGATTTGGAAAAAGGAGGTTGGGATATGCTAGGTTTGTATGCGGTGACATGGAGAGCACCAACAGTGGAGTGGCATTTTCAGATTAATTTAGAGCGGAGAAAATAGTGAATGTGATATGGGTTGGTTGTGCATTGGACACTGAAGACAGGAATGGTGAATATAGAGCGGGTGAGTGATTGAATTGCATCGGCAGAATAAAAAAAATTCCATACAAATCTAGAAATAATGCAGGTGAACATGCCGATAAGTAGTCACCGAGGGGGAAGTACATTACCACCACTAACAATAAGAAGAAATAATTGGGAGCGTCCCGAGAAGGAAGCACCTAATGCCAATTGGGTCATACAGAGCAGTGGCAAACAAAGAGAGGGAGGAGAGTGCAGTTTACGAATTCGAAAGGACCATAGAGAGAAAGGAATCGAGGTTTTTATGAGACAGAATTTGATAATAACTAAAACTGACTCAAACCTAGAGAGTTTTCATGATTTATTGCCCGATTATGACTAAACTTTGTTTTAACAGCACATGAGTCGTAGTTACATCTGAAAAATGCCAGAAGAAGCTAGAAGATATCAGTTAAAGAAGGAAATTTATGGTTAGGCATATATTGAAGAACAGTGTAATAAATTTTCAGTTAAACGGCAGCAGATACGAATTTAGATCTTAACTTTATGCTCATGAAGTTTTTGGTAATATTTACGAGAATGAAGAAAGGAAGAAGTTAGGAAAATTGAAAGTAAATGGGTTAACTGAGGTGAAAGTAAGGAGTGTCAGGAAGCAGTGGATCAAACACAAAGGAAGGATAAAGGTAGGGATAAGGTTAGAGAAGAAGAAATCTAGGAGATATATCTCGAACGAGGAAAAAAGCGGCAAACAAAATGACAGGAACGGTAAATAGAAAAATCGTTACAAAGCCATGAATTGCAGAATATAAGATTAGGAAGATTAATGATAGAAGGAAATGTAAGGAAATGAACATAATTATTAGGGAGAGGAAAATCCAAAGAGTTAAACGATAAAAAAGGCGAGAAACTGACTGGAAAAAAGTGACATTATTAATTAAAATTGGCAATTTTCCACAAAATAAAATTTTAATACGACCGGTTTCGATGTAACTACATCATCTTCTGGTGTCGAAACCGGTCGTATTAACATTTTAATTTGTGGAAAATTTCCAATTTTAATTAATCATGATGTTCCACCATAAAGCGCCTGAAACGTCTCTTTTTATTTAAAAAGTGAAAGGTTAAAAAAATAAAAGTGATGATATGGATAATTTATAGAGACAAGCCTCCATGCAGAAATGGGTGCGCAATCCAGATAGGCGTCAGGGTTTAAGAAAGAGAAATCCATTTATGCCATGGGAGATGCAATGGCTAAAAAATTATTCGCAGAGAAAGAGATTGTGACAATTCCCGCACGTGTAAGTTGCGATCTCGTGTGCTTTCTAGGCTCGAATATGTCGTAGGTCCATTGATTTTTGGTAAGCGGTAATTTTTCTGAGAAATTTTGAAGGGTCCTTTTGACGAAATGGAGGATAGGGTTGACTTCAAATCTCTCCTGCCATCGACATCACGGATGAACGATGAAGGGTCAACGATTATTCTATTTTATTTTCAGTTGCTTGCGATTTTCGGAGGTGGTTTTTTACTGAATGGAACCAGGCAGGGAAGGGATATGAGAGGAGGGCTCCAAAACTTTTGTAATCAACAGTGTATAGAAAATCAGTCCTGGCAACTACGGAACTCGACCCAACCGGCCGTATGTCGTGCCCGGCGGCGGGAGAGGCAAGGAATTCGCGGTCGTCATCTCTCGAAAGCCTCGCAAAGCAATACCAACAGCAGCATAGCAGAACACGCAGAAGAAGAAGAAGACCGAATTATTTAGAATAGTAACTTGGAATGTTAGAAAAATGCTGAGGACAGGAAAGCGAGAGATGAAAAGAGGAAATACAGATATTTTAGGTATACGCGAGGTAAGAGTCTATGGAAGGATAGCGGGGTTCTTGAATGACAGTTATAGAGTAATGTACAGTGGAGGGGACGAGAGCCAGCAATGGGTTGCCGTAATATTTAATAAAAAGATAGGAAAAAACGTAGTCAACATAGAGCAAGAAACGGATAAAATATTACTAGTAAAGATGAAAGCAGAACCGACGAACATGGTCACTGTTCAGGTATACATGCCACCAAACAATCATAAGGAGGAAGAAGTCGATATGGTATACGATCAGTTAGCAGACATAATCGCGTGTGTTCCTGCAAGAAAACATTTGATAGTGATGGGGGATGATGTAGGCAAAGAATGAGATGGCGGTGAGGTCAGGGACTACGGTTTAGGGGTGGGGAGAAAACTCTAACACTTCTCCTGGAAACTGGGGTTAGTCATAGAGAACACATGGTTTAAGCACCACAAAAGGCGTAGGTACACATAAAAATGCCAGGTGACTCAGAAAGGTATCAATTAGATTACATTCTGGTTAGGCACACATTTAGGAACAGTATGATTAATTCGCAAGGTTTACCGGGAGCGGATGCGGATTCTAATCACAATTCAGGTGTTATGAAGTATAAAATCCGTTTCAAAAAGATAAGGCAAGAGAGGCGGATTAGGAAAGAGAGTTTAGAAGCATTTTGGATTGGTAAAGCTATCGGTATGCTGTAGAGAATATTATGGGGGAGAAAAGGAGTCCGGATACTAAAGAGGAAGCGTAGGAACGTATAAAAATATTGAAAGCCTCAAACGAAACTATTGGTACAGTAAAGATGAAATTAACAAGAAAACCATAGATTACAGACGAAATGAGACCGAAAGAGAGATGAGAGAAGGAAATAGAAGTATGTACATCTAAAATTTGGTAAAATTATGCATAAAGAATACAATTTTAAAAGCTAAGGCAAGAAATAAACTGATCGAAAGAAGCGTGGTGGATGACATAGTGCAAGGGTAGGGAAAGTTTACAAAGGCAAGATGAAATTGGCGGCGCTATTGTAGGACTGTGAAAGCACCATTAAAAGATAAGAAGGGACAAACCATGCAAACAATCACATATGAGCTAGGAAAACTATTGATTGAACCAGGGAGGATTCAAGAGAGATGAAAGGTATATTTAGAGTAACGATATTGCAAATAAAAATGTCGGCAAGAGACATAGAAAGAGAAAATGGAGAAGGTAGGGTGGATAATTTTGGTGCAGGCATATTTTATGGCGAGATAGAAATGGCCTGAAAAAGTGAACAGAAATCAAATAAGGCCATCTGGGCAGACAACATTTTCGCGAACCTACTCAGAGTTTTAGAAGAACGTGAGACAAGTTTTGATGAACTAATTCGAAACATTTATGAGAGAGGAATTTGTCCGAAAGAATATCAGATCATTATCAGTTTCTATAAAAAAATGGAAAGGTAGCAGGGCTGCAAAACAATAAGTTTGCTCTCACAAACTTTAGGTAGTCCTTAGAGTAGCCCTCAGGATCATCAATAAAAGGATGGAGAGCAGGGCAAATTAGTGGTTAGGGTATGTTGATATGTTTGGGTTCAGGAAAGGGAGGCTAGAAGCATTGAGTTGTGTTAAGAGTAGGAGCAAGTCAGGAATATCCATTGTCACCAGTCCTTTTCAACGTATAGGTGGAGGAAATTTTTAAAGAGGCTGGGGAAGAACTGGAAATTGAAACAGATATTGGTAGGAATTTCAGTATATCAGTCAGCTTTGTTGATATTCAATCAAGTTTCAGTTTATTAGACAGCCAAAGGTTTGCAAACATTGCTGTACGCATTGGAACGACAGTGAGATAGAGATAATAAGCGCAAGAAGAGGAAGTAGTAGTCGGGACCGTGGATAGCGGTCCAAAAGCGATCGTCCACCAAATAACCTTTGCTCTTTGTGTTCATTGGTAATCATTTCCTGTTCTCACCTTGACACAATTTGTAATATCTGAGCTTTCCGTAATAGTTGGGCAAATAATGGTGCGTCCAACAAGAGTAAATCCATCAACCGGAGCACTAATCGTCAACTGTCGATCAGATCGCTGTCCTTGATCCACTTGTTGAACGATTTCATTGGTCTGAAAACTGGGCCTGCCATTCCGTCCAAGTACATTTTAGCGGTAATTCATGAAGTCTGGACATAATTGTCTTATATTTCTTCCTTAGTTGCAATAGGTCCGTAAACTAAGCACAGCTCCCGACAAATTTGGCCCGCTGATGATCCTTTTTCAGACAAAAATCGAATGACAACACGAACTTCGGAACTGACGGGAGCAACGATTCTCAAGGACATTGTTATCTGCATTCACCGACAGGCAAACGATAACTAATCTAAAACAATAAATTCAGTGGCTTGAAAAAACAATAAATAGTTGGCGCTGCACGTGTACACCATTGTTCCAACCCATTATTATTGTAATACAAGAAAATGGCACCCAATTTTCGATTATAACTCGTATTAAAGTTGGGAGATACATAAATTACAGATTCAGATGTGATTTGGTGGAACTGTTCTGTAATAACAGAGATGAAGACTACCACAATGTTCCGCTAAATATAAATTTATTCACGACCAGTTCCGATGCACTTCATCATTTTTAAGTGAAGCTCTCACTGTACAGGTCCAATGTATATGAGGATGTATATGTGTATATATACTATATATATAGGAGGTGGGGAAACCAGGATGTTTCCACGTGATGGGAGGGATTGGGCGAGTGGGAAAAACCGAATCTCTCGGAATGGGAGAAAAAAGCGGGTAAAGTGTGGGTGGAAGAGGGAATGACGAATAATACGAAGACTAGTTGGTTGCGATGAGATGGTCTTTTTTTCTTATCTGCATTCCTTATGGCGTCCATCGTCCCGTCTCCCCAGGGTGTGCGGGGAAGGAGTGGTGGCGGTGTCCTGTGTTGCCGACTCGGGTCCGTTGGCCGATCGGTCTCTTGAGTTGGGGATAATCCGGGTGCCGAGAGTCGATTCACTCCGTGGTTGTAGTTAGTGGGAGGTCAGTGTCTTCCAGCGCCGGTTTGGGACTAAGCCGTTTTGTGAACGGCTGGTCTCGAGGAAGGGTCTCTCCGTGGGGGGGGGGGGGAGGGAGAAAGGGGAGGAAAAGCTCGTCCTCCGCCGGGGTAAATCCCGGTTGTTCAACTGTTAGTTTTGAATGCTATGCTTTGGTTTGGGATGGGGTGAGGCTAGAAGATGGAGGGGGGGGGGAAATAGGTTCCTTGTGGCGACATGTGAGAGGTGGATTAATTGAATAGTATTGCAAATAATGGGGAGTGAGGCTGAAATAAATTTTCATTTAACAACAGGTCGTTTTGGATCTTGTGTTGAATTATCTCTAATTGTTCTAGTACGTCTGGTTCCTTCCCTTTACCCTCTACGTGTAGAATTTTACGGTTGAAGTTGTATTTGTGATCGGTTTCAACTATGTATTTCGCGACAATAAAGATTCATCTTCTTTCTGTGAACGCTTTTGGTGCTCATTTGCTCTTGTTTTGATGTCTCTGCCTGCATGGCCTATGTATTCTGCGGGGCAGGAGTTACACGTCAGTTCATATACTCAACTTTTCCGAATTCTATCCACCTTGTCTTTTGAATTGCTCAATAATTTGGATCGGTTTAAATGGGTGTAAAAGGAAAAGTCTACTTTTCTCTTTGGGTAATCGATTTGTTATTTTATTTAACAGGTGGGCGATGTAGGGGATTCTACAGCAACGTTTGAGTTTCGGGTTGAGGGAGATGCTTCCGGGGTCAAAGAAGTTATGCTCTGTAATGCTTTGGTTTTCCTCTTCTTGTGTAATAGGGTGCCTCTTAGGTTTATACTGTATCCGTTGTTAATGGCTAGAGTTTTAATGGTGTTTGGTTCTTCAGTGAGTGGAAGCTGGCTAGTTTGTGTGCGATAGCGTGTAGTCATGTGGTATTAATTGGTCTACGGATGTGGGCTTCCTGTAAATTGAGAATTGGTGTGTTGAGCCCTCTCTTCTGATGGTTAGATCTAGGAATTAGATCGAAATCCAAAGAATCCCACATTCGAAATGCGGTTAGTGAAAATAATTTAATCATTGTGAAAAGTGACAAAGAAACGGAACAGTAATTATGAATCAAGAAGATTATATTCGCGAATATGAATATTTCATTGCCCAAAACAAGTGCAGCACTCTCACTAAAGACCCCACACCGTCATTCAATACACGAGTTAGGTCTGCAATCACCTCCAGTAAATCACTCTTCCCAGGGAATAGAAAATACCGACTAATTTCAATGAACCCACAAACGCCCAGATTCTGTGGACTACTGAAGTTAAACAAAAACAACACACCGATCAGACCGGTAGTATCCAACACTCATGCCCCAGAGTACAAACTAGCTTTCGAACTTAACCAAATATTCCGAAAAATTACAAATTCCCAAGCAAAACATGCGATTGATAATTTCATCAATTTAACCGAAAAACCCAAAGATATACATAAATAGTCCCATCATATTGGGCATGTACAGTGAGAGTTTCGCCTGAAAATGATGCAGTACATCGAAACGTCGTGAAAAAATTTTTGTTTAGTGGGAAATTGTAATAGTCTTAATCTCTGTTATTATTGGGAGACATAAATTAGACATGCAGAACATTCTATCTATTTAGAAAGAGTTTTAGAGGAGATAGGACACATTGCGAGAAACATACAAGGCAGAACTTTGAAAGAGAAGGAAGCGTTTACGATGTCATGGGAGTTGGTAACAACTCAAATTGATTATGTAAAGAAAAGGTAGGAACACTTTATAAAAGCGGCGTACGGCCCGAGGGGATACGGTTCGGAAACTTGGCCTTTGAGACATGAAAATAAATATACATTGAAGGCTTTAGATGGGGTCGTGAAGAAGAGTGGAAGAGATAAAAAGATCGGAAAGGTAAATAAAAGAAATGTTGTGTGCATTACAGAGAATGTGATATTCGAAGAAGGCAGTGCAAGTGATTGGAAGAGATATTAATGGGTAACGAGATGCTGAAGATGTTGGTGCGGGAGAAGGTTGAGGGAGGAAAAGAGCGAGTGTTTCGGATTAATTTAGGTAGAAGGTTAGCAGAACTAAATGTTGAGTCATTTTAATAGGTTTTTTGAGGTTTAAAGATAGTTTGTGTCATGGTTGTTGGGGATTGCGAATATGTATCAGGCCAACCTTTAATCTAGGGCCTTATCTTTATCCAGGGCCAACCTTTAATCTACCATAAACCGGTAGACTAATGCCAGGACTAATCTACATCCTAACTTGCAGTCCTAACTTACAATCTTAAATCAACAGGATTAAAGACTTTGGGGAACTGAGAAAGTGAGAAAAAATGAGTTGGACAGCCTGGGATTTTAAGCATCGTGAGGGAAGACGGGAAGCCGTCGGGAGAAAATCGAAAAGGGCAGAAAAAATCCGCGGAATTGAATGTTAGTGAATGTTAAAGGCCGAGATCCAAGACAAATTGTTGAACATGTGAGGGGGGAGGGTAAAAGGGAGAGGAGAATAGGATTTTTGGGCAACATTAAAGGCAGGTAGTATGGGCAAAATAAAGTAAGAACAAGAGTAGGACAAAGTAGAAATTTCTAGTGGTACGTAAATCTATCGACGTTAGAGACTGTTCAAAATATGATTTTAATAAGTAGAATACCTTGAATGAATAAATGAATAATTTCCGTATTTTAATGTTTGAACAGAATATTTATTTTTTCAAAATAATTTTAACTTATCTGAGCATAGAGAAGAATGTTAGTAGCAGCGAGTCAGTTATCTTAACGTATCTTTGACCTTATTATCTCTCACTTGATGAGCATTTAAGCTAGGTCTAACTTAATATACTTCTAGCTAGCTAGCTATTTAAGCTAGTCAAAGCACGTTTCTGGAGCATACTTCGTTGGGCAACAACCAATCAAGCAGCTTTTCATAAATAGTCCAGCACCACCTAATCTCTTCGCGTATTAAAAATGTGAAACTTTCGGGTGGATTGCCTCCTCCCCGGATGTGGTGTCTTTACTTTTCCCAGTGCGAGGAAAGAGATAAATTATCTGAATCACATAAACGTTTCCTTTTGCCCGAGGAGGCGGAACAGCCTCCAAAACCCATTGAAGACGGAAAACATACACTAACGTATGCACGCGGTCCGATACGATCTCCGTCCGCGAGAGGAAAACCCGCCGTCGGTCGGCAGATAGCGTGGGGGCAGTACTTCACCCCTGGCGTCCCATGCAAGCGGGCCGCACTGCGAGAAAGTGAAGGGGGATGTCGCTCGGGCACGCGATGTGAAGTGAGGAGGAGGAGGAGGAAAGGGGGAAGGGAAATCAAATCCCCTGCGATCAAACGGGACGAAAACCTCGGAGAGAGGTGAGCGAGAGTTGTAAAACGAGGGATCGATGTGAACATTTTTGCATTTGAAGACCGAAGACCTCCAATTTAGTCCAAACCCTCCCCGCTCCCCATCTGCTCTCTCCAAAGGATGAGATGGAGGAGTGTGGATTAGAGGAACAACGTATCGTGACTATCGTTTGTTTCTCCTTTTCATTGTTTTTTTAAAGGTCGGTGACATATTGCTCTTTGTGGTGAGAAATACGGACATATATATATATATATATATATATATATATATATATATATATATATATAAGGTCTTTTACTTTCGTGATCTGCTCAAAAACCGCCTTCCCCACATGTCCTGTCTTTGCCTATTATGTGTTTTCCTATCCCCTTTCCTTATACCTATTTCTGTCTGAATGAATATTTGTGCGCCGTATGGCGGGATTTTCAAGTTTGAATATATATATATATATATATATATATAAACACAGTAATCAACCCGAAGGTCGGTTTTGTAGGTGATGATAGAGCTCACCCATGTACCAAGCCCGACAGCGTGTTAGTTACCGACAGTTACTTTCCCTGTGCCGGTTATGGTTTCCCAGGAAGATCTGGTACCCGAAAAATCAACTAGCTTGGGTGGAGCTGCAGGTGCTCAGAGTGCCTTGCCCGGGAATCGAACCCGAGACCCTCCGGTCAGTAGTCCAACGCTCTACCCACTAGACCACCTCGACCCGCATATGTATTTTTGTTTTAGGTAATCTACCGGTTAAGGTAGGTTTTTGGATGAACACAACTATCAAATAAACATTTTGTGACTCCCCACCTAGCAAAGTAATCTATATCACGTCCCTCTTCATCTCGGTGTACTTCTTTCCTCCCTTCATCCCGTCCAACAACCCTATCCTGTTCCTACCCTTACCTCGCTTGCCCAACATTCTCCCCTCTATTACCCTCTTCAACATTCCACTACCGCTCAATACGCCTTTCATCCATTTTTCCTGCCTCCATAGGATTTCTCTCAACAAACCCCTCTACTCCCCCACCATTTCTAGTACTTCCTCATTTGTTTTCCTTTCGGTCCATTTCACCTTCTCCATTCTTCTCCACAACCACATTTCAAAAGCCTCCAATCTACGTCTATCCTCCTGCTTCAGCGACCACGTTTCCGCGCCGTACATAGCTACGCTCCATATCAGAGTTTTTACGAGTCTTGTCTTAACATCCCCACTCAACGTCCCCGTCATCAACTCCCTCCTCATTGAGAAAGCCTCCTTGCCTAGCGCAATTCTTCTCCTTACGTCCCTACCACTTTGACCGTATTGGTCCAAAACACTTCCGAGATATGTAAACTGTTCTACCTCCTCTATTCTTTCCCCGCCTATTTTAATATTTAGCTTAGCCTTTTTCTTTCTGGAAAATCGCAAAACTTTTGTTTTATTAATATTGATTCTCATCCCATATTTATCGCACTGAACCTCCAATTCACTCAACAATGCTTGCAACCCCTTGGCTGACTGAGCAACTAATGCTTGGCCATCAGCAAACCTAACCGCTTTTACGTATTCCCCTCCGACTTTCATTCCTACCTCCAGTTCTTCCCATGCCTCTTTAATCATTTCCTCCACATATACGTTGAACAGCACCGGTGACAATGGGCAACCCTGCCTTACACCTCTTCCTAACACTGCCCATCCGGACTCTCCGTTCCCCACTCGCACCTGAGCAGTCTGAGACATGTACAGGTTGCGGATCAGTCTCCTGTCCCTCCAATCCATTCTTATTTTCTGCAATACACGCATTATTTTTCCCAATTCACTCTATCAAACGCTTTTTCGAAATCTACAAAACAGGCAAAAACGTCCTGATTGTATTCTATATTCCTCTCGACTAGTGATCTCATTACTGCAATTGCATCACGCGTACTTCTTCCTTTCCTGAACCCAAACTGATCATCGCCTATGTAATCATTTGCCTTACTTATGCATATATTAAAAAAAAGTATATATATATATATAAAACTTATGTGAAAGTCTCACGGAAGTGAATAATAATGAATATGAAGATAGCACTAGCGAACAAAGACAAAAATGGAGAAACACCCAAAAAAGAAAAGAAACGCACTCGTTTTTTAATTTTCGGTGGTACAAACTACCTTTCTCAAGGAAGAGGAGGGAAATTCGCCCCTCCCCGTTGGAGGAGCAATTTTCCCTCCAACTTTCACTCCCACCTCCAGTTCTTCCCATGACTCTTTAATCATTTCCTCCACATACACGTTGAACAGCACCGGTGATAATGGGCAACCCTGCCTTACCCCTCTTCTTAACACTGCCCATCCGGACTCTCCGTTCCCCAATTGCGACTGAGACATGTACAGGTCACGGACTGCCCTCCTGTCTCTCCATCTTTTCCTATTTTCACCAATATACTCTTTAGTTTTTCCCAATCCAGTTTATTAAACGTCTCTTCGAAATTTAAGAAACAGACAAATACGATCTTATTGTATTCTATATTCCTCTCGATAGGTTATCTGATTATTGCAATTGCATCGCGCACGGCTCTCCTCTTCCTGAATCCAAACTGATCATCCCCTACGTAACCATTGGCTCTGCTCTCCATCCTTTTGTTGATGATTCTGAGAACCTCTTTAGCTGCGTGAATCCCTTCCGCATTGATTCATTGAATCAGTCCATATCGACGCTTCCCGCAAATTTTCCTAAGCCTGTTCCCCAGGATTGTTGTCATCCCCTCCGGCTTTATTTGATTTCATCCCCCTTAATGCCCTTTCTATTTCATCGTCGAGTATGCCTGGACCTAAGCTATCTTTATCGACGCCATGCTCTCTTTCTATCTCTAAGCGTGTTGGTCAAAGTTCTTTACCATATAATTCCATTTAATATTTCTTCCATCTTTCTTGGATATTTTCTGTTTCCACTATTAACTTACCCAACTTATCTCTCACTTTTATATTATTTATATTTATAAATATATTATTTATATATATAATTATATATCTTTGCTTCTTTCTTCTAGGTAGTGTTCCAACGTTCATTGTATAGAACACAAATTTTAGTCTTCTTCTGCGAACTTTCCAAATCCTCGCATTACATTTTCCACCGTGCTACTTTTGCTTTACTTGCTGGCCGTCTCAATTTATTGTTTAACTCTTTGTACTTCATTTTGCCTAATTCTGTGTTTACATTCTTCCATATTCTTCTCTCATCCGTCTTTGTAATCATCTCAGCCGCGATCCATGTTTTCCTTTTCAATTTCCTATTAAAAGTTTCAACATTTTCTTTGACGGCTTTTGGTATTCCTTTTTTATATATTTCCACATATCTTCATGAGTAATCGGCTCTTTTTCCTCTCTTACGATTTTCTCTACAGCCTGCTGATATTCCTTCCTTGTTAATTCAGGTAATGCTTCTACATTCAATGTCCTAACCCGCCACCTCTGCCTTATTTTTGAAACGGAAGCTACACTTCATAAAAATTACATTCTAATTTGAGTCCGCATCCGCTCCCGGGAAACTGTGCAAATTGATCACCCTGTTCCTAAACCTGTGTCTAATCATAATATGATCTAACTGATACCTATCTGAGTCCCCTGGCATTTTTCCACGTATTTTACGATTCCCTGTGTTCACTAGGACAACCTCCAGTCCTCTGCTGAACTCTAGAGCTTCCCCGATGTCATTTCTCGTCCCTAAACCGTGATCAACTAATCGTATATCCTATCGACTTCTTCCTCCTTATTATTGCTTGGTGGCATTTTTACCTGAACAGTGACCAAGTTCGTCGGTTTTTTTTGTTTCTTTAGTTTATACTACTAATATTCTAATCGTTGCTTGATCCATGTTGACTAATGTTCTTCCTACATTTGTATTCAATATTATGAAAACCCCTCGTTGGCTCTCATCTCCTCTGCTGTATATTATTCTATAACTATCACTCCAGTAATTCCCGCTATCTCACCTCCCATAGACATAAAATATCAATATTACCTCTTTCCACCTCTCGCTTAATATTCTCTAATTTGCCTGTCCTCAGCATTGTACTGACGTTCCATGTTCCTATTCTAACTACTTTCGTCTTCTTCTGCGTCTTCTGTCCTGCTGCTGTTATTTCTCCCCTGCAAGGGTTTCGTGGGATGACGACCACGAAAGCCTTGCTTCTCCCGCAACAAGGGACGACCCACGGCCGATTGGGCCGAGTCCCGTAGTTTCCAGGATTCTTATTCTCCATACGGACCATCATAAAATTCTTGGGAATAATAATTAAAGTGGTTTCCCGTTGCCTTCCTCAATAGTCATTTAAATGTAACAATTTCAGAGTGTAAAAATCATTCTCCTTGACCGGGATTCGAACCCGGATCCCTCTATGTCCGGTACGGTATTTCGTCACAACGTCTTGTTCCTTTAAAACCCCCATAAGGCAGTCATGTTCAGGTAAAATTATTTTGGCGTGTATTCACCCTCTGTCGCACACCCTGGCGGTGGCTTGCAGGGTATAAAAATAAAAAAAATAAAAATGATAAAGAGCATGTCATCGAGGAAACTCCGAGGTTGAGGGTGAGGGCTGGGGAGGGGCGGACCCCCTTATCGGGAGTGGGGACGGGGGTGGAGGGTATGGTGGTGAGTCCCGCTGCGGATAGAACCCTTGAGGTGATGCAAGGGTCGCCCCCAAAGGCAGTGGCCGCGAATTCCGAGATGATCGTGACTGCAAACGTTTCACCTTAACCCGCCCACGAAAAAGCGCGTCCGCATCCAACTTTCTGTGACACCAAGGAGAGTTAAGTGCAACCTCGGTTTATACATACAGTCCTGTAGGATTGAATCAGTTTCTATATCTATCAAGAGAATCATTGTAAATTAATGCGTCTGCCTCGAGTATGTAGTACGTATTCGACCAAAAACCTTTTGTGGAAAAGCATGAATACATGCTAAACATTCCCTTAGGTTGAGTTGAAATCTAATTTTGATTAAACACGTTGGTTCCCTAAAAATGTTCAATAGACGATAGCGTAATATTGTTAACCAATAATGCAATTTCCTCGAGTGAAAATGTGAAGGTTTCAGATCACTGAAGGCATCAGAGGCTTCTGTCCACTTGTTGTAGAGCGGGAACATATTTATCAGGTTAAAAATATACAAATAAAGAAACGCTTTCAAAAAGTACAAACAAGTAAGTACTCTCTTTTACTTCCGATGATTTTCTCTCAATTCCTGAATTTTAGGCGTTCCATATCAGAAAATTAATACAGTGGCTACTTAATTTTAAACAAAATATCATACAATTTCTAGTTCAGAAGTAGAATGCTAAGAATGGGGAGCAGTGGTATTCAATCTAAAGTTTGATAGTGGAAAAACTTGTCATAACAGATATTTTGCAAATTATTTGGAGTACTTTCAAAGCCCTCACATCACAGGCCACCTGGAATTTTTCAAACAGGATCGTAAACCACCAAGTTAAATGTTAAAATCAAAAAATGCTTACAAAAATTGAGCTTTCTGTATGTATTCACTCATTGCCCAATAAAGTTAATGTACCGGTTAGTAGACAATGAAGCACTGTTATTGATCGACCATTACCACCACTTGTCTGGAACAGAGACAGTGGTGCCTGCTAATGCCGAGAAAGTATTTTTTTGAATTTGATAGAGTGCTGCTCCACGAAATTTTGAATGTGAGCGAAAAATAACTATGAAAATATTTTAATTAAACTAAATGGTGGACATCACTGCTTCATATGTTTAAAATATTAAAAATTAACGGATCATAAAATTAAATTTTAATCAATATTTATAAATAGCTACTAATGTTCATTGGTAGGTACATACATTATATGTTTTCTCCTAACGATCTATATTCCGATATTCTATTCCATATTATACATCTTTAAAAATAAAATATAAAACAACTAAATCACCACTTACTCCGGAGTTGCCAGAGCAAATCATGAAACAACACCCTATCTCTGCAATTGGCAATCGATGAGTATATTCGCAAAATTACAATGCAATTATTTTAGGGAGTAAAAATTATTCGCTTTAACCGGAATTCGATTGATTCGAATTCTGATTCGATTGACCGGGAATGATTTTTACGGTCTGAAATCGTTACATTGCAATGCATATTAGCGGCTGACTCCGTCAAAACGTTACTGACGAGGCATCTCCCGCAGTTTCTGTGAGTATTAGCAAAATTGCTTGACGACTCTTTCCAGCGCTGAAGTGATTGTTGAAATCGCAATTCGTTTCATAAAACAATATTGTACCCGGAAAAAAGCGTTTCGTCGCAAAATAATACATATAGATACATTAATAGATTACATACTGAGATATACCTCATACACTATTGTAGTATAATAGATTTATTTGTAAGAAATGACAGAAAAATAGATTTAATAACACACTTCTTTATTCTACCAGGTATCCTCTAAATAAGACACGTGATGACGGGAAATCCCCGACAAGGAGGGAAGGAACGACAGGGACCCCCAACCACTAGTCCGCACCCCTGTCGTATGCGAAAGAACCTTTCTAGCCGCTCATCCGGCGTCTAACACCCTCTATCTCGCAGTGGATACCCATAAAGGTTGAAGCCGCCCTTTCGAACTAATCCAGTTCCACGGTCAAAACGAAGTCGTCGCCTCACTCACTTGCGGTGGCCTCGCGGGGGAGGCACAGAAGGGGTCGCAAACAAAGCAGCAAGGCGTTGATTGTCTTCGCCGAGTGACGGTGAGGCGCACGGACGGGAAGGCGCCCGAGTGTCCCGGGTAGGCCACGCGGACGGTTCGGGGTTTTCCCCGACAATAAACCGCGCACGGTGCACGCCACACCCTGAGAGGGGGACCACGGCGTCAAGGCCAGCCGGCGACGCCGAGGACGCCGACGGCGACACTCCCCCCCACCTGCCCCAGTCGGGCGCCAGGGTCCCCAGAAACCCTGTCTTGTGAATGGAGATAATCCTTCCGGCCCAATAAACACCTCCACACTTCCGCCGCTGTTTATTCCCTAGCTCGGGTTGCATTCACGGCAGTCGTCGAAGTTAGACCTCGTACGTCAACGAGTCTCCAACTATTCCCAGAAAATATTCCATACATTTTTAGTCAAGCCCACATGGTGATGCTATATATCGAGAAAGGTCATACTATTTGGGCTGAACTTAGAATAAGTTTTGAATGTTCACCATAGGATAATTCGCTCCTTTCTTAAAAATACGGTAATGGCAATGCGTAATAAAATTTTCCTTATTTCTCTCGAAAAGTACGTACGAATAATAATGTAATGAACATAACACACTGTTTATTTGAAAGTATGTGGATTCCGCTTAGACTCAGAATACTGATTCTATGGAATGGACTTTTCTGGTTTCATATTTTCGCCATTCTATACCAAACCTGAATTGTCTAAATGGTCTATGGTATCGTCTCAATAATTGAATTTTACGTCTTAGAATCCATAAAAAATACGTCAAGCAATTTTTAGACTACACATTCCGATATAAAGGAGAAAATTCCATGATATATAATCAAAATCACTAATTCGCACGTCTTTATAGCAGATGAGCGTACTAGCCGCTAATCCACTTTATAAGCAAATATAGATAAATATATATAAAAGAGTTATAATACTTCGTCAATATTGTTCATTATCCGAAAGTTGTGCACATTGATCCATTTTTGAAAAAGCCTTGATAATATGAATCTTAGAATGAATAATAATTACAGCGTTAGGAATCGGGAATTAATTAGCAAAATTCTAAGTTGTAGACGCGCTTCACTTATTACGACAGTAAATACATAACACAAAATATTGAAGATCGAATAGAAAATTTTTTCGATTATTGTGAAAATTATCTATAATATGAAGTAAGAGTTTGTGTTATTTTTCTTTTTCTTATGGGTTAACGGGGCTTCTTCCAATTTTCCTATAGTCCATTTTGTTATTCGGCGTCATTGTCACGTCTGGAATGCTAATATTTTACATTATAACCAGATATGTTTCACCCAGGAGAGCCTCTGAGTAAGAAGAAGTTTCGAATCTGTCCTTTTTATTTCGATATTTCTGATACAGTAGTCACCAGGGAGAAAAATACTCCTATTCGATAAATTCACGGATCATTTTGTGTTTCAATCTAATTCCAATTCATCGCACTAATGCTATATTGCAGTATGATCAACTACTAATTCCACTTTATCTTCACGACTACGGTTAACTCTGTAAAGATCTGTACTGACATCTTTTGCTTGATGAAGCGATGAAAATTCCCACGCGTCGTCAACAATTAAGTGAATTTTACTATCAAAGACGATGTACGTATCCCAAGTCAGTTCAAGGGGCTACAACAAGTTAAGGATTTTAGCAATTTTTTCTCAAAACGAATTACAATCTAATTAAATTGTAGCAAACTTTATTCCCATGATCAATGTTTAAATTATTATAAGTTAATACACCAGTTAAGGTAGATTTTTGGATGGACAAAACTATAAAAAAATGCTTAAATATACACAATTATTTTTAAAAACTGAAACTTTTTCTTCTAAGATGACTACTCATGAGTTACTTAAAATTGTTTCTCAGGTGTTGTAAATCTAACTATTAGTCCACCCTTTGACGACTTGTTTATTATGCTTTATGTACGTACAGTACGGTGGATCTACATATATAAATATATATGGACTTTTTTCTATGGATCGAATTTCCCAATCCGTAAAAGTTAACTCATGTCATAGGTATTACGTGGTATTTTTTTCTAATTCGAATAATATTTAACCTTTCAGAGTAATATTCCCCCAAGTGAGCAATCCCTGAAGTTGTTTAGTTCTGGAAAACTGAGGCTGAATTTCAAAGAAGTGGAAAAAGGAGAATTTATTTGTAAGCACCGGTTTCTTACGCTATTCATGTTTTATTATGCCGCTAAATTTAGGATGCGATGCTTTTATCCACGATGAAGAGTCTTTCGTATGTAGAATACCTACGTGTTTTAATAACAAAATATGCAATTAGCAAGGTGTAAATTTTTCAAATATCGCCAACGCACGACAAAGACTTCATTTGCGTCAAAAATGGACACAGATATTTCACGCGCTCAATTTCTGACATTTATTTTCAAGTCCTTATTTAAAATGTTAATTATTGTGAAGAATAAGGCTTTAGATGAAGATCCTGCCGTTACCAAGAAGTATTTTAACCTCAAACTCCCACATTTCCCTCGGATGGTGTAAGGGAAAGAAAAATGTATTTGTCCAGTCATTTCAGACATCTGAAAAGGTTGGAAAGCAAAATGACAACGGCCACTTTCATATCAAATCACCCTCTGGGACCCGATCAAATGTTTCCCGGAGATAACGTGTTTTGCGATATGGTAATAATAGTAATTTGGAGTAAATGGGCCAATTTTTAACGGCAAAGGCCGAATACGCATGTGCGAAGTCGGTAAATTAAGTGATGAGACTGACCACGTAGCGTTCAATCTGGCAACACCGGAGGTGCTGGGCATGGAAGAGCGGAAGGGGAACATGTGATCCGCCTTCAGTACGGGCTTGAACTCGCTCGAGTCATTTGGTTGTCCGTAGCGATTTTTTTTGTGAAACATTTTTTTCTATTGTGTTCTAAAAATGAGTGACATCAATTTCGAGCAACGGTGTGCTTTCAGGTTTTGCTTCAGACTTGGGCACAGTGCGATAGAAACTCTTATTAAACTTCAGCCGGTCTAAGGAGACAGTGTTTTGTCAGGAGCCCAGGTTTTTCGGTGGTTTAAGGAATTTTCAGAAGGAAGAGAGTCGATTGAAGATGAACCACGAAGCAGAATGCCTGCATCTTCAAGAACCAATGAAAATGTAAACAGAATCCAGGATCTTGTGCATTCAGATTGTCAGTTGACAGAATGATCTGGGAAGAGTTGAATTTGACTCACACCACCGTTCATCAGATTTTGACCAATGAATGGGGGATGAGAAAAATCTGCGCAAAAATGGTCCCAAAAAACCTTTCACAAGATCAGAAGGGCATTTAGTTTAGTTTAGTTACCAGCTGAAGGCTATTCCAGTTTCGGAGTTCCAGCACTGCTATGAGGAGAACCGTCTCCAGCGCCGTGTGGCTTCAGAAGGAAGTTATTTTGAGGGTGACAATAAAATATTGTAATTCAATTTGAATGAAAAACATTTTTTTAAATCAATCTTATTACTTAATTTGCAGACCTCGTATATGTGCATGTTTTTATGAATATATGTACATTTGCAAACATACTCAAACACACATTCGTCCCTCTCTACATCATTAAGCAATGAGCGTGTTTGAGTTTAAAGCTTTAAATGCGGCTTTTTAAATTAAAAAAAGGAGTGTTCAGTTTGATTTTGCAATGAACGCGTATGGTACGAGTGAAGAACGGTCACTTGAATCTTTCGGAGACGCCGTCTCTCTCATATACGTATGTATAATCCCAATGGTTAAATCTGTCATACGTTCGACTAAGTGTAACCAGAGAGAAAAACAAAAAAATACAAAATTGAGGTGACTAACCCCTGCACAAGTGCACGCATTATGCGTTTGCCTACGCTGTTCTCAGTCGCGAATGGAGCGCACGTGGGAAAGAAGATCAAAGGCATTATTCCCACACTAATTAACGCGAGCACTATCTAAGGAACCCCCTACCACGGACGGAAGGTTTCCAAGTTCCCTCATCCGTCCCGTTGTGAGTGACCGGCAGTGGTTTTTGGGGAAGCCGGCACAAAAGGTGGGGTGGGTTCACAATCGGGGGTGAAGCAGCCCACCCCTTCTTTAAGAAAGGGTGCAATAAGCGAAGCGTTTCGTTCGGGCCGCGTAGTGTGGGAACCGCCCGAGGAATTCCTCCCGCCTCATCCCCTCCCCCCACCGCCCTCAGCGCCTCACCGTCGACGAAGACGAGGGAATCATCCTCGGCGAACCACCCTCCCCCATCACGCCACCCCCAACCCACCCTTCGCAAACCTCCCCGTGTTTTTACGGCGCACGGCGTTGAGTCCCGCTGGAGGCACGCCCGCCCGTTCCCGTGTTTATTGGTTCATGAGGAAAGTTTGCTCAAAAAGCGGGACTTTGTTGGCTGGCTCGTATATATACCCACAACACCTTCGGAGAGGTATTCTTTGGGAAAAATCGGTCGGGGGGAATGGATTGGGTGCGTGGAGGGAGGGAAGGATGTATCGGTGGGATGGGATACAATATGAGGAGGAGAATAGGGGGTTCCCTTCTTGTGTACAGTCAGGTCGGAATAGTCTTAAGAGGGCCTCCCGGGAGATAATAGCCACGCGCCGAAACAGGGCAGCAGCGGTTAGCGCATGGGAGTGAACGTCGCGCGTGAATCGTGTTGTTAACACGACACCGCGAGACGCACATGACTAAAACGGTCCCGGAGGGGTGCACTTCCTCTGACTCCCACCTCCCTCCCTCTCTCTAAACCTGCAAGTCAGAGCGAGCGATCGGGCTCGTTTTGTCGAGGAACAAATCGCGAAAACTTTACGACATCCATGTTCATGACAGGCAAATAATCGATTAGAGGTCGATCGAGTTATTTTTCGTTCGGATTCCTCAGTTCACATTCGGAAAGGCGTCAAATGTTAGGACAAGAGAAAGGCGGGAAAAAGAAAGAATTTCCCCCCTGCCACACACCTTAGCGGTGGCTTGCAGGGCGCTAAAATAACTAATACAAGAAACGAAAATAACAAAGAGCGAAGTCGTGGGTGGAAAATCAAAGGTAGAAAGGGTACGTACGATGATGTTTCTAGCAATGAACGGAATGAGACCATTCACGATAATAAGATATCTAGGGCCAATGCCAAGGAAGTCGTCCAACAAATAACCTAAGGTTACTGTTAAAGCAAAAGCTAAGACTTTCCTGTGAAACTCCTGAAGTTGCTAACAACTCTAATTAACTCAAACCACCAAAGACTGCTTTTCGTTTAAGATAATAGAGAAAAGTCCCTGATCCAGTTGGACGTATATACCAGACGCATTAATACCATAATATCCGAGTCTGTGCACCCATTTCTTGGCAGTGACTTGGTCGAAAGCTTTATTTAAATCTAGAAAATACAACATCCACTTGTGTATTCTCTTCTCCATATTTCAGAATGCCATACATAAAAAGAACCGGTTGTCCTTCGCCTGATTTGCATTCCGTAAACCCGAGATTGTTTCCACAGAGTATGTTCCTACTGTCAAGAATTGCGCATCATATTTCCATAAATTATATGTTCTAAGAATTTTCATGACATCCATGCTAAAGGAATCTATCTATAACTACTAGAATCCTCCCTATTCCCGCTTTTGTAGAGAGGGGATAGTGCAAGCGAGTCGCTTCCAGTCGCGAGATATTGAACCTTCTCTTGACTTAAATTAAACGGATTTTTAAAAAAAGGTGCGACGTCTTCAGCAAATTCCTTTTGTGTCCTAGCTGGGATTTCTTTCAAACCTGGGGCTTAATTTGTTTTTATATTTCAGATCTGTGTGTCTATTCCTACCCGGAGCATATTATTGCCCCGGGTAGGAGAGTGTGAGTGACTTCATTTTGTGCACTAATATTTTCCGTAGTCTATCTGATATAAATTGTTTTGGCCTTGTTTACGCTGTTTGCAACAATTTTTCCATTTTCTGCCTTTAAAAATATACAGTTGATCGTTTTCTTTGTATCTCCCTGAGTGAGACCATAATAACTTAAGGTTATCCTCTAAATATTCGCATAAAAGTTTGCTATTAAAGGTACACAAGGCTTTGTGCATACTCATTTTCTTTTTCATCGGTTTAGCGCGGCAATCTATGAGTTTTAATTCCTACTGAGAGATGGTTAAATTATAGATTGTTGGTCTAGTACAAATTGGAAACAGGTCTCTTTAGAAATTACGCTGACAATTTAAAATTAGCCCCATCGTACTTTGGTAGGAGGGATCGTGAAAATAAGAGATTGAGATCAAGTGTAGATGAGCAGTTACTAGGTGTCATTTTTCTCACTAATGTTAAGGGATCAGAATAACTGCTCACGACCTTGATAGAAGAAATTGTATTTCTTTAGTCTACGAAGCGTATGCCATCACTTTCTCTCTAGCCCTAATTGTATTGTTCTTTTTATTACCTGCAGTTCATCTCGTAATCGTAGAGAAATACATGTATTTCACATTTGATACCGTAATGCATGTGCCTGGAGTTAACATTACCTCATTATTTGAAATATTTTACGCATTATTGGAAACCGAAAATTAAGTATGGCAACTGATCCTGCATGCGTGGTATTAATCCCCCTAGCGGTAGCTCACGGGGTATTAAATAGAAGCAGAGATCCGTGTGGCACGTTGAGTCTAATCTTCTTTAAAGAATAGCATTACGAGCAAGCACCAAGAACGAGATTATAACTGGAAGGGAGTCCTCGTCTGCCTCATGGGGCCCTGCCCTCGCTAGGACCCTGTTTTCCTCTCCACCTTGGGACACACCCTCCACGGACCCCAACACTCACCGTGTTCCTCTCCTGCTGGCAGTCCGTTTTTCTCGATCCTCTGTCCTCCTCCAGTTGCATGCTGGGAATAACTTCTTTTCACTTCAGTCATTTCTGTAAAGAATTAATAATTAAAAATAAACTAAATTACATAAAAGATGATTCATTTTAACTGTTTAAATAATTAAATTCTGGAAATATCTTTAAATGTTATCAATGAAAGTTTCAAATTCATTAATCGTAATATGGCATGCCTACTCCACCCCAATACATATTTCACCGCAGGGGTAACGCGGGATGAAATGAAAACCTTTTTCGAATTTAGGTAATGAAATAAGTTGAACTAATATCACTTTTATGCTAACGATACGCTCCAATATTTTCCTACGACTTCTGGCGACTTGCCGCCTTTCTAGGAGTTCCCCTTTCAAAAGCACTAACGAGAGCAAGCAAATTCCCCATTGATTGAGTCTGTATGTACAAAAATTACAATCAAATCGTCCAAGTCATCCGTCGTTTTTACGTTTCATTGTTCCATATTTCTGCTGTATAACTCTCGAATTATAGTGGATGCCTTCTGGTAACTTAGCGCCCGTTCACTAAATTCACATTATCGCCATCTCAGTAATCTAACCGGCGGTTGGTTTTAATTGGGCAGAATATTAATTGCCCGCAGAAAGTTTACGCCAGATTGCAATAAGTGTAAATGCTACAGCGACACGTTTGGTGGGTTTCAAAAACAATTAATCCTATGCAGTGTGAAATTGTACTAGATTTCATTTTTTATGATAGACTTTTAAAAATGTAGCAATTGTCATGCACATGAAAGACAATATTTCACAGTTTGGTTCATCGAAAGCCACATAAAAAATAACTTCAAAGCCATAAATAATACTCGAAGATTAAAAATGTTTTGCGTTCAAAGTTCGAGAGTTACAGGAGAAATTCAAGCCGTAGATTTATTAAAGGGTCAAAATAGCTGCGTAGTTACACAACTAAGCGAAATAAAACTAAAATGTTAAAAATATTTTGAAGGTATAAGTCACGATTCATAGCCGATCGAATATCTCTCTCAAAATCTACACCTGCATAATACCCTGCAAGCCGCAAAGGGTGTGTGGCGAGGGATGTAAGGTCACCATTCGTAAAAGGGAACAAAACCACTTGCAAAATGAACACATACATGCAAACCTATATCCACAGTAGCGTATTCATTCATGTAAACATCCTTCCATTCTACACGCATGCAAATACATATACTATCATCGAACAACCAATTGCACCTTAGGACTTGTAAAAATGTGGCCAATAACGTGCAAGCTAGAATTTGATAAGTAAGAAGGCGAGATTCCACTACCACAAGGACATGCAACATACAAAGGTCACCTCCCCCAAGGAAACACGTGGGGAATATCACCCAAAGTTCTCTAAAGTTAACGAACAAGTGAATCACAAATATGAAGAAGTGGGCTCAGCAACCTCAGTATGCCACAGATAACAAATCCCTGTACTGGAAAAGTGACCAGTACGAGTACTACAAAAGCTGAAGGTAAGAAGCAACTGCCCAAGAAAAGATGGCACATAATCTCTTTTCAGAAGGTGAAGTACCGCAGGGTTGGAAAATATTCCGTATTCATATTTAATATTGGACATAATCATGCTCCGGTAATTGAGAGATAGATATAATTAAAATCTCTCGCATACAATATTCATGCTCTTTAAAAGAGCATGATTAGAGCATCAGGTGATTTTCTTTTAGTCGAAAAATTTCTGCTAAATATCGAGTTCCCAGAAATTGGAACTGGTGAAAAACAACAGGATTTATCCACCAGGGAAATCCAGAAAGTAGAATTAATATTCCTACACTTCATAAAAATTTTTGACCAACTAAGCCGCTACAAAAACGACAAAAATGCGTAAAAAATGACAAAACAATAAATTTAAATCACAATTTTCCCATTGAGATTAAAAAATCAACAATTGACGAGATATATTAGATATATAGATAGATTGGTGTTTGGAAATTTCCTTAAAGTGTATTTTTTTCTGACTGATTTTATTTATTATCTTTTGTGATATTGATTGTATTTCAGAAACCATGTTATTTTTCCAAGGCAAGTTTATTGTAACACTTGGGACTTGTGTGCCACCTGAAATTTGTCTATTTGCACATGAACATTTTAATAATAATAATATTACATCTATTTAACTGTCAGATCCAATGTTCCGAAGAAAGCATGATCGATCCTCGTTTTGAATGAGTGATATTAATAAAAGGTAACTAATAGGATTATTTATTTATTCGTTGATATTACGGTTATACTGTGGAACTATGATGAATTATCTGCAAAAGGACAGTGATTTTGAAGGTCAATGGAGGTTTTTCAGCTTATCTATACGAAATTACTGCTTGAGACTACGAGTGGGTTCTCCAGTGAAATTCTAGCTAAATGCTCAAAACATGATACTGGGATAAGAAATCTCGTAAACAAAATTGCTTTTAGACTTAGTAAACCAATAGATTGAAGTGGTATTAATACTAACATCGGACTTATATGGTGAAGCACTTTCGAAATGTCTGCGACATTGTATACTAGGGAAAACATGCTTCATACAGCGGATAGATATCGGGTAAGTATTCGAATTAAAAAGTGGACCACGACATTACCAGTCTTTAGTTGGACTTGGAATATTTTCCGAAAATTTGATATCCTGTTCAAAAGGATTTATTTTTTTATTTATTATCCAAATCACGAAAATGCAACTGAAAGACATCCGATAGGTTAAAAGATATTATGACCGAATGGAAAGATAACGTGACCATTGGAGGATTGAGTTGCGGGTGGCCATAGATACGAAGAGTACATTCACTAAATATGCGTATCTACTGCGTCGCATGAATTTACTCCCGATAATCTCAATGAATAATTCTAGCCCAGTATTTGGTAAATGAGATCACAATGATTAATAAATGGAATTCATTATTCAAACAAACAAACGGATAAATAAGTTTTTCCCACAAACTATAACAGAAAAAAAATTGCATCGGACTTCTAGCACAGACAAGAGAAAATATTGTGCAATTTTCTCTAATACTCATTAAAAAATCCCAATCACCGATAATTAGGTGGCCTAACTGCACATCAACGCATAGTGATTTTCAGGGTAATATGGCCACACGGAAACAGGAAGTGACATTTTGTCGTAAAGAAAGCCGTGGTTTTACAAAAGAACATGGATCATTATTTTATTAGGAATTGCGATGTGGAAGGATAAATGAATTCTCTCGAAATTTGAGGACGATCCTCCTGATGGCACAAGTTTACGCCTAGTTTAATACTGTTCCATTAATACCAGACCAACCAAAATGGCGCGGGAAGGAAACCAGGCTGCAAAGGCGGACATGAGAAAGTAGCCGTCGAGTCCTGCTGTGCACACACCGAAATCATTCCCTTCCGTCGGAAGCAGCTATCATAGCACCACAAATCTTCTATGTATTACGTTTTACGCTTTCAAATCTAAAGAATTTTGCGTACGAAAACTCAAGTGGATTTCTTCAAATTATTTCTTAAAAATACGGTAGATCTTCGATTCGACCTGGAGGCATTGCCAATGTTTTAAATGTTTCCTTTGGGAATTATAGAAAAAATCAATAATTTATTAAATGCTCTAAAACCAAAACGTTCCTCCGACTCTTTGTGTTGAACCCAAAGATTAACGATGAACTTTCAGCAAACGATGCGGTTCTACTTAAAGGTATCCGACTGTACATTCATCACCTCTGGGGAGATATTGTTTTTTTAATGGAATTTATACCAATTCACGCCACTTTGACATTTCTCACGTGCAAAAAGTAGAAATCTCGACAAATAACAAATTGTTAAGTCGTCTTCCTCAGCATATTCCATGATTAGGAATTGTCGATTTCCGACTGAACACTTCCGTGAAATTTGTTAATATATCTGGCAGGATTAGTAAAAAGTATACCATAGCTTTCTCATATATTCCTGAAGGAAAAATAATTAGAATATTGCTAATGAAGGTGGCAGGAGGATGTTGTTAAGCATAAAAATCTGAGAAAAAATGGTAAAATGTGAGGATTGCTTCATGCACTGTACTGTAGAAGTAATTGTACTAATTTACTTGAGAAGTACAGTAAAAGTACTGTACTAATAAGAGATTTACACGAAAATATCACTGATGGGGGAAAACTGAGGCAGAGATTGGATGAACTATGAAAAATGTACTGGAGCGATGGCGGAAATTGTGAATGACCAACAAATGGGCTTTTCAAAGAAAGGAAGGAGAAAGTAATTTGTTGAAATTATGAATCAAAAAGAATGAGAGCAGATTTCCTACAGAAAAGAATGTGAGACTCCATTCCTCACGTAACTCATTCCAAGAGTCATTATTTTTATAACAATGAACCACGAAAGCTTGAATGAAATAATTACGAAGAAAAGACACTTGCGCAAGATCAAACATAAAAATTACAGGAAAAATTAATGAATGAATGAGACTACAAATGACCCTCAGAAGCAAACCTGGTGGCAAGTGGAAGTAACATTTCCCCTCAACACTGTCAAGTCCTGGATTCGAGAAAAGTCGCGTTGGCATGGCACTAGAACACGCCTCCATTCTTTCGCTTCTCAAAATACACTGGATTAATGTAACGACCTCACTCAAACCTGCGCACGCGTGTTAAGGGGGAATGTTACTTCCACATGCCACCAGGAGTGCTTCTGAAGGTCATTTTGTGTGTGGTCTACAAGTATGTGCGCATTGGTTTTCAGCCTATCCTCGTACTTTCAGAGGAGGGCATTCATTTAAGTGAGGTCAAAATGATGAAATTGGCCAAGTATTAGCGTTGTCATGGTTACATTTATTTACATATATTATCATTTACATTTATGCAATATCCCACAAACCGCCGCAAGGGCGTGTGGCGGGGGGTGCACGAACACCGTATTTTAATGTTTAACAGTAATTCACTTATTGGCATAAAGTTCGGCGCGCGTTCTTTTTCCTGACGATCCACCGCAGTTGAAATAATCTCCGCATCATGACATCACCACGCACGACGCAACGCATTCAATTCGGAGGGTATGCACATTGCAGAGGAATGGAGACAATATGGGGAGAATGAAACAAATGAAAAACGTTTTATTCCCACCACCACACGCGCACGCACACGCTCGTGGCCTCGGAGGAGACGTCGTGCCCGCTCATCCCAAGTGGTTCCCATCTTCCGAGGGAGAGACGGGGCGGGGAAGAGCGTTCCCCGAATCCTTTGGATCTGAGATGGGAGAAGTGAGGAGGAGTGGGCGGAGGAAAAAAACAACACTCCATGCTACCAATCCAAAAAAATGTGTATAAATAAGGAAACACACGGCCGCGTCCTCTTTTGTGTTTCCTCCCCGAGAGCCGCAAACCCTCTCACCCATATACTCACGCATTCCTCGGCCGGCTCCACCATTCCTCTCCCTCTCCGCCCCCACCCACCGCGATTGTGTGTGTATGTGTACACACACACGTGAGGTGCCCTCTCCCGCCCTACCCCCAAAATGGTACCGGGAAGAAGAGACCATCCCCCAGAAATCCTCTCCCGCGGCCCCCTCCGACCTCCTCTGAGAAGCGTCCAATCTGACCGCTTGCCGCCGCCCTCGACCCAACTGTCGGAGGGAGGGCGGGGGGGGGGGGTGTTAGGGGGGAAGGGTATGGGAGGGGGGAAGGCCGGGGTGCCATAATGGACGGGGGGGGACGTCGGGAAAGATCAAAGAGAAGACCGACCGACTTCCTCCCCTCCCGTGGCCAGGTACGAGCGAGGGAGGCGGTGAAAGGGGTTACGCGGGACGGGGGTGGAGGTGGGGAGGAGGGGCCTGCGGGTGGTGGGAGGTTGCAAAGGGTTGCAAGTTCCAAAGGGGAACAATGGTTCCCTGGGGTGGGGAGGGGACCCCTTCCCTGCATCGGGATAGGGAATGGTGTGGGGATGTGGTGGCGAGTGGGTAAGGAATATTTTTTATCCCCTCCTCATCCCGTGGTCACTTCGTGGGCGCACTAAGGTCTGACAACTCTGGCAATATGGGCCTCATCTACCCCAATTATTTTTCCGTCGTCACCTGGTGGAATTCCACTCTAATAATCTAGAAGCTATTCTAATAGCCTCTAGATTATTAGAGGATTTTTTTAAACATTCATTATTCCAAGAATCCCCGTAGGAAGTAGAAATATTTGTAAAATACTCCTCATAATGATGGAGGTGACGCACATTAACTGTAGTATTGCATCATTAAAGTCAGAAAACGGATGACTTAAAGTATAATTTATTGAAACGGAGAGATTCACACGGTTACTGATAAATTTAGCATGGAAACCTCAGTGAAAAGAGGATAATAGATTGATAGGTGACGCCGGTATCTAACAAGCGAATTTGATTACGGATCTGAAGGGATCAAACCCCTGGTAAGACCGGGCGAAGAACAAAAGCGACGTATTGAATCAATTCTCTCTCTCTTCTCTTTGAACCGCATCTGTCGATGCCTTACACTCGTGCCACTGGCCCTTGGATGATTAAATTAATTTAAAATGTTCTTCTCCTCCATAAAAATCTTCATTTGTCGTCGAAAATCATACTGGAAAGCAATTGCATCCAGAGAAATGAAATAAGCATATGTTTGTAGAGGATCTTGTATCGCCCACACGCCTCTGGGACTTCTCCCCGCCTTACAATGATACGTGGTCACATAAAAAAAATCCAAGTTCCTTGCACTTTCTTTGATTTTAAGACAATTACTAGCTTAAAGGAATTCATTCCATCTGTTAGGTTTGAGGATGATCAAGCTTTAGTTAGCCAGTCAATCATTCCAACTATTTTTAAAAGCAATGTTCATCAATGCGATAGTTTTTCAAGTGCGAGCGGCATCAATGAAGATGGTCTAACGATAACATTGCAGTCTTCCCTTTCGCGACGAATATTTCAAATGGATTTCCACTCAGCTCTATTTTTTTACTCCAATTCGTTGAACTAGTCCCTGAAATCTAAAATCCAACTCCGAAGTCGCACGCAACGGCGCGACGTGACCGATCGCACCAAATGCATAATTGACGTCAAGGTGTTGAAACTTCTGATCGGACGGTGATACTCTGGCCTGCGCCTATCCTCAACAACCTTCTGGTAAATTCAATAAGTGGCGGTGGGGCTCCGGGGGAAGCTTGCTTAATAACAGGTCCCCGTAATTATAAAGTCGCGAAGAGGATGTTACAAGAAATCGAACGTGATTAAAAGATCATCGACGACCTAGTAGTTAAGATTAAGATCTATAATATGATGCTCCAGCCCAGAAATCTCCGGTTGACCGCATGCACTCGTCAAACATGAACCATTTGAATAGTGAACACAGGTTGCCATCAAGTGTAAGATTGCTGTGGCTGCATTCTACGAGCAAATAATGAAAACATAATTTCAACAATGCAAAAGCATGATAAAAAATATGATAGAACTCGCTCTGAAATGCCGATGTGGTGATGGATGGAAAAGGCGAAATGAAAACAAATGAGGAAGTGCTAGACATGCTGGGGGAGGGAGGAGATTGTTGGGAGAAATCAAAAGGAAGCAGGAAGGACGAATTCAGAGCATTTTTATTGGCAATGGGACGTCGAAGACTGTGATAGAGTGAAGAAAGTTAGGCAAACGAGGAAAGGGAAAGAATGGGTATGTTGGACGGAATGAAGGGAGGAAGGTAGTATGCAGAGATCAAGAGGGGCCTACTGCAATGTTGGATGTCGGATTCTGTGTTAGGAGAGGCATGTCAATGCATCGTTGTACCTTTGCATAGGTTGTGTCCGTCCAAAACCTACCTTAACGGGTAGAATTAAAATTAATCATAATATTGATTCTTGATGAGATTTAAAAGCAAGTAAGGACCACCAGTGCTTATTTTTAAGATTATTTTAAGCCCGCTCGAGGACCTGGGAGCATAAACATCAATAACTCATGATTAAGTTACTTTAGGGGCGGGGATCATGAGTTCCATGCTCATGTGATTCAAATTTCCCCTTCTAACTTTTCAATTCTCCATGAACTATCTTGCTATGGTGGAGGCCTATCGTATTAATGATTGCGGTTCATTTTTATTCCATTGTAGTCGTACAAGAAATTATTTTTATTCTATTTATTTTTAAAACATTATTCACAAACAGCAGTAACGCCATTTTACAGTGAAAAATATAACAAACATGAAAGAGGACAAAAATACAACAACAACGAGAACCGAGCATGGACCTGGGAAAAATTTGATTTGTTGAAAGGTGGGATAAACTTGGGGTGGTGAAATTGTTACATTAAAAATGAAAAGGATGGACAGTGTGAGGGAGTGAATTTAGAAGGAAGGAGAGGCGAAATAAAGGTGAGCGCTTGATGAGAGATATCCTAGGAATAGGCAGAGATGGAGTAGGGAGTGGGTGCGGGTGGAACGAGTTGGTATCCTGGAGTTGAAGAGAGAGAGCAGTTCAGCGAAATCAATAGTCGAGTTTAGAGTGAAGTGGAGGAGTTATAAATCAGCTTTAAATCAGCGGTTTTTGGGGCTAGAAATGAATAAAGAAGACAGAACAGCATTTAAGGACATATTGTGGAAATGTGGGACTCTTGTGTTTGACTATTTTGGCAAAGAAGTAAGAAATACAACCGAGGGATTTTAGATTAGTTGGGGCTGAGGTGGACCGATTTGGTGAGCAATATGATACTCTGGGAAGCACAATTGTTGAGAGGTATGAATGGAGTACAATTGGATTTTTAATTTCTGTGAAGCGGTAAAGAAGGCCTAATAGGGACATTGCTTTATTTTTTACAGTCTGAATGTGGTCGGAGTAAAAAATTACTAATTTATTAGGTGAATTAACCCTTTTTTGAATTAAGTTTTCCTCCAGCATGATAAAAAAGTTGCACGTTATTTGATAGACTTTTACGAAATATTTTTCCCTTTCCCCTTTCTCTTCCAGATCCTCCCTTGCCACTTACCCTCCCCACTTGGTGCTTGCACCCCCTGCCACACACCTTTTCGGTGAACCGCGGGGTATTTATGTCAAATGTCGAAGTTTACTTGCAAGATCAGCGTCAGGCGCCTACAGTATTTTACTATTTTATTCAAAATATTCGATATTTATTCAAAATCTCAATTTTTGTCGTTCTTCGAATTAAAACTCGATCAATTTTACGCTTTTTTGAAAATTTACTATTTCAAATTATTTTACTCTTCACTGTTGTTAAAATTCCACATTTATGCACACCCAAATCAGTCCTTTCTAGTACCACCAGATTGTAGATTCGGAAAAATTTGAATTTTTAGCTTGTATGTATTCGAATTCCTTTTGGCCCTATACTTGTTTGTTTTATGTGAAATTGAATTAAAATATCAAATCCTTAAATTGTAATCCTTACAAAAAATCGCAAGAAATACAATAGATTATAGGAGAGAATTGGCAAAGAAAACACGTATTCCAATCTCAAATACGTTAGTAGCGAAATTGTACCTTTTTTAATTTAGTTACTGCCGGAGAATTCAGTTTGACGTCAGAAAGGAATTTCCAGGGAAACCCAGCTGCGTACCTTTTTATTATATCCCTTTACTTTAAAAAACGGGTTAGACAGGCGTAAAAGAGATTACATGTACAGGATTAAACTAATTAAGGAGAATGATTCCTCATTCAAATGTAGTCTGAAAGCACGGCTGCAGGCGATAAATCTAAATTTAAATAAATTATCTAAATATAAACTTGAGAAAGAATTGAACACTCTGATTCCGCAACATAGCAGAAGTGATAAGACTAATAAAATAATTTTCTCAGATAAATCAAATAAATTTGGTCCCAGCTGAAGAGATGATAATAGAGCGAACCTTGAACGTAAAGACTGTAAAACGCAATAGAAAGTCAGATGGTCAAAAAGTAAGTATTACCCGTGAGACTCAAATGAATAAATATACTGCTCGAACATTATGTCCTATGGAACATAACGAGCATGACCGGAAAGCCTCCGTGGTACATAAAAACATTACACTGCACAACTGAGAAACTAAATTCAGTATGTCATCACGGAATGGAAGAAATAGTGTAGCATAGAGAAATTAAAACTGGTTTTCTGGGCTTAATTTACAATAAAAAAGATTAACAAGTAGGTAAACCTTGGATAAAAAATGAAGCAATGTTATACAAATAGAATTAAAAAGTGATTTCAATTTAGAAAAAGGAAGAAAACATGACGCTTGAATGACGCTGACAATGACGCTTCAAAAATAAAATATTTAGCGCCATCCTACAAAAGTGAAAAAATAATGATAATATTCTTAATTTCATAATCCTACTTCCCCATAGAATAATAATAATTCTTCCATACTTTTTTAAACTCATTTAACTCCCTCGGAGCCCCCTTGGCCTTTCTCACTGTGGTGTTTTGTGATTAAGTTTCTGAATTGCTCCCTGACTTTGGAATCTTCCCTGAAAACCATTTGAAAATACGAATTCTTATTATGGTGCGTGAATTATTGCCTGTTCTTCTTGCAGTTGGCCGCCAGCGTTTGAAATATTAATCGAAAATCGTTTGGAGGAAATTTATGAGAGTTATTAGTTAGTTTACGCTTCCACCACATCACGCCTGAGACCTCATCATTCGTTATTAGTTAGTAGTTTACCGTTTAAGGTTGGTTCTGGTTTGAAACAGCCTAAGGAATGATACATTACTTTACCTCTCATAAAAGAACACAACCTGCCATCCGATACTAGATCTTCAATTCTGCATACTTCCTTCCTCCCTTCATTCCATATCAAAGTTTTCACTAGCTTTTTTTCACGAGTTCGTAACACTCGTACTGTCATCAATGTTATCGTTATTCCTCGAGAAACCTTCTTTGCCTCACACAATTCTCTTCCTAGGTCCCTACTACTTGGACCATTTACGTCCAAAAAAACTTCAAAGATCGGTAAACTATATGAGTGCTGTAATTTCGGTTCCTGTGGGTACAACTTCGGTTTGCTTCTGCGATTGACACCCATTCCTTAAAAACAAATTTAGGGTCACTGGAGAATATTCCCCAGATATTGGATTTGCAATTTCATACTTGGCTCGAACACGATTTCAGGGTCTTCATCGCTAAATTGGATGAAAACATTTGAAGGTAATTTGACGTTTCCCCCGGGATTTATTACTTTTTTCTACGAATTCGATTACATATAAATTTTGAATTATTATTAGGTAATCTAGGGGTTAAGGTAGGTTTTTGGATGGACACAACTATCAAATACATATTTTGTAACTCCAAACAAAACCCAATCCAGCAGCCTAAACTACATCAGGTCCCTCTTCATCTCTGTGTACTTCTTTCCTCCCTTCATCCCATCCAACATCCCTATCCTGTTCCGACCCTTTCCTCGCTTGCCCAACATTCTCCCCTCTATTACCTTCTTCAACATTCCACTACCACTCAATACGCCTTTCATCCATTTTTCCTGCCTCCATCGGATTTCTCTCAACAAACCCCTCTCCTCACCCACCATCTCCAGTACTTCCTCATTTGTTTTCCTTTCAAATTTCGAATATTAAATTTAAAAAATCAACCTTGAAATTCTCGTGTTCACTTCGCATACTTTGTCCCACTTGTGTCTCATAAGTCAGGGGACGGTGACATTTCTTGCGGGACGATATCAATCGAAAATTTGGTACTGGAAAAAAAGATTATTATGAAATCTTCGAACGAATTATTCTGAGCTGCCTCGTGATGTTCAACCCGGGGTCAAATCCTTCGGTAAGGATGCGAGACGATGTTTAATCCGCAGAACATTCTTCGAGGTGGAATTTAGGATTTCGGGCGGGACTCGAGGGAGAGGGTGGGGGTCACGTGTCTAGGGGATATCTGAAGGGCGATATGGTGGGAGGGCTCACGGTTCGGGCACTCGGTGGAAAATATGGGGCGAGGAGAATGAACGGCGGCGGACAACTCGCTTCCCGGAGAGCCGACTGTAAATCTTCCTGGTTTTTTTTTATTTCTGAAGTAAGATTCCGACAGCGAATGCGGCCGTTAAAATTATGTGTGCCCAGGCGTTCGCACAATTTGTTTGAGGATACCGGAATCTGCACTCCGAGATGTATACTAACATCCAAGATTTGTATACATTTCGCACCTTTGGAGAAGAAATGGTGCATTTTCCTCATTTAATATTGGACACGCAGTGTTGAAGAAATTTGATCATGGTAAACTAAGCGGAAGAAAATTAGAAAAATTGGACCGGAAAAGGGTAAGAGAAAGGTATCTTATTTGAAGAAAAGTATTGGGAAGCAGAGAGGAAATTTAAACTGGCTGAATCATTTCTTATCATTGGTTGGCTGTTGGTAGTCTACATGAAAATATATATTTTTGATGGACACAGAGATTAAAAACAATGTCCCACATAATTTGACATTAGAACCGTAAAAACTTTACACTATAAGAAACCATTCTTCGATCATATAGTATGTCGATATTTTCTGCCTTCCTTCATTCTTTGATTTTATTTATCCTCTCCTACCATGACTTATAAGAATGTTTTTCTTTCCATCCATTCTATTTTTGCTATCCTCCTTCAATCTGCGCTAATCCTCTTGCCCCGACTGGTGGCTATCGAGAATCAATCGAGTGAGGAGGACGGAAAAAGAAAAAAATAAGGAAAGGAAAACATCTGCTTCTTCAAATAGCAAAAATAAAGAACATGCACGCTTTTCCATGGCACGTAAGCGATTAAAAATACAGCAATAATCTACGGCACACGAATTCCGGGATGTTATGCTCTCAATTACCGCCTACGTATTCTTTATACGAAAACATACGTTTTGTGGTGCGATGTGGGCTTTAGAACGCTTTAGAATCGCCATTAAAATGACTTGCTTATACAATCCAGAAAACTCCGAATGGCATAAATAGTTAGAATCCTGGATCTAACACTCTTAATGACAAAATTCCTCACATATCTTTAGTGAGGTAGAGATCAGCTTCCTTTTTTAACGAACATTTTTACATATAGTGTTCATCCATTTTTCATCTACGTCGATAATGCGCAGCACTTTGCTACCAGAAACGTCTCCTAACTGAGGGTCAAAAATGAATCACTTGTAGCGTAAAGCCATTCATAAGTAACTCGATCGTTTATATCAACATCTCCGACTAGTTACGGTACCTAGTGAATAGAGAAGGCGACTGAGTTCATTTGCGCCAGTTGGGATATGTGGGCAATTTGATAGGTTTCGAATGTCGAGGAAATAGTGTAGGGTGGAGAGAGAAATTCGACAGAAACTCTTAAGAAAAAGCCCCAAAAGGCCCATAGGTTAACGGACAATATGCTCTTCTTGAAGTGCTCCCCACATACGATAGCACCTCAAATAAGGATCGGGAAATCACTGAAAAATCCTGAAACCTCCGGGATACAAGCCTAGATCCACGAGGAGGGGAGCCAGTGCCCCATCTACCGCACCAATCCAAATCATTAGGCGGAGGGTGTTTCATGAACCCAGATGAAACATCAAATCTTGTGTGACATTGTATGTACGGTATTTCGTCATAACATCTTGCTCCTTTAAAGCCCCCAACATTTCAGAGTGTAAGAGGACGTCTCGGTAGCTTAAATGGTTAAAGCACTCGGCCGGATATCGAGGGATCCGGGTTCGAATCCCGGTCAAGGCGAATGATTTTTACTCTCTGAAATTGTTGCATTATAATACACACATAGCGGATGACTCCGTTAATAGTTACTGTTGCGGCATCTCCCGCAGTTTCTTGAAATGAACAGCCTAAGTGTTTGAAATTGGCTTTAACCTCGTGGACTGTGGCGCCTCGCGCACGACTACGAATGCCTGTGACATTGTATGTACGGTATTTCGTCACAACATCTTGCTCCTTTAAAGCCCCCAAAATTTCAGAGTGTAAGAGGACGTCTCGGTAGCATAAATGGTTAAAGCACTCGGTCGGATATCGAGGGATCCGGGTTCGAATCCGGGTCAAGGCGAATGATTTTTACTCTCTGAAATTGTTGCACCAAATCTTGAGTTGGTTTTATGGAGACTAGAGCATTTCTAAACTCCCCCTAACATGCGCTAAACTAAACAATGCGTATACTTAACACTAAGGGCATCATTAGGTGAATACCCTGACTGCCTGCATAAGGATAAACCACTTTTCAGTCCCTCTTCCCTTTTTCCCTCCTTCATCCCGTCCGACATGCCAAATCGGTTCCCACCCCCACCTCGACAAGTTGAAGATAGATATCACAGTTCGAGGAACGAAAAAAGAGCACGGGGAACCCTCCACATCGCCCTGCTGATCGATATCTCCTGAATTCACGTTTCCTAACTCTCTGAATTTCCCCAGAAACTTTCTCTCATCCCCATCATGTCTACCAATCCGTTTATTTTCCTTTCCGTCCATTTTGTTTTCTTCACTCTTCTCCTCATACAAATTTCAAAATTACCCATCTAAAAGGAGTCAAACTGTTGGAAACCTAAATGAGATTCATCCTTTAATATCATTTAGATCAGACTGAGTACATGAATATTTTGAACCAGCTGGGGAGATGGCAATTAAAAATTCATATGAAAGAAGATTGCTAAATTTCTCAATAATTACCACGACAAGAAAGTAAGTCGCGCAAAATTATGGAGAAAGTAAGGTTAGACCTCCTTCATTGCCTAAGAGAAAAGATCAGGGAATATTCCCCATTAAAAATCGCAAGCAGGTCGAAAAATATTCCTGTTTCTCACGGACCACTTGTAAACGCCGTTGCATTTCTCTTCCGAGCAACTGAGTTCCATGGGTGAGTGATTTACTCTCGCAATACGTTACAACCCAACCAATTCAGAATGTCTAAAACAAATACAAACAGATATCACGCCCAATCAGACCTCTAACTCAGATTTAATTACAACTCAAATAAAGAGTTGAAAGTATCTACACGTGCAGAGCACTCTAAGAAGTAATAACATTTATTTTTATAGAAAATGAGATCGCGTAAGGAAACCCCACACGCAAGCTACCGATCTTCTAACGTTATGTCAAAAATGCATATCAAAACATTCTCTTCGCTCTTGATTCGTCAACTTCCTATCGGGGGTACGTAATTATAATATATCTTTTGATGAAAAATACATATTTCAGCATATATTTAGTATATCTATTTATTTGATCTAATGAAGAATCTGTTAGTATTATTTGATAACTATGTATTTACATAATTGACTAATGCTAGTTAACACAAATGGGCACGGGTGCGAGCCGGATGGTCTTGGGTTCAAATCGAAACGATGCCTCGGGTCTTATCAAGGTAAATCCCTTCTCAAAGTAACGGTATGCTTTTCTGAGTAAGAGAATATCCCGGAGGATCATAGGGAATGGAAACGGGCCCGTGTTACGGTCCCTGTATCCGAGCGAATTTCACACGAGTACAAGATGAGAGTTCAACCTCGCCATTGAAAATAACCGGGTTGACGACTTTGCCTTCAGCTTCTCTGAATGCGTTCAAGCCATACAAACGTGCCTGAATATCAATTCATATCCCATTATGCTTCAAACTACTGCCTAACGGGACATTCTGGCGGAAGAAAGAATCTGAGAATAAAACGGACTGGCTGAAGTATGGAAGTACTTCGGTAAAATAAGAAAAATTATTGGGTCTGAAATAATATTACGAACATAAATTTGAATTTTACGTTGGCTACAATTCGTGCGCGAGGAACCTATAAAGCTCAAGAATCCCCGCTCTCTTGAAGTGGAAGTAATGGGCGTCTCTGCGGAGGTAACGGGTGCACAAGGCCGAAGGGACGGATGGTCAAACGATTCGCGGGACGCGACGCAACGCCGATCGCGGATCCCGCGGGGTAGGAGTGCCGCGAACGGAGTCGCGGACTGAGGGGGGTCGCTGCTCATTGGGGGGCGCCTCGACCGAGAGACTGGTAGACAGCCTTCCCTTAAGGAAATATCCCTTATAATGCGTTAAGGCCTAGGCCTAATAACTAATTTGGCAATCGGCAAAGTCTGGCGATGTTTGGTCTCTAAGCAGTGACCTCTGCTACATTAGGCCATTCTTCAACATCGACACGAATGAACACACCGTCCTTTGACCTGTTTTTTTAATGATCTAGGCTTGAAATGAGGTAATTCGTTACCATCGTCGCCGTTATTTTCGTAACTAACCAAAAATTCTAAAAAGATCCGTAATTTCGATAATAGTATAGAGATGTCATTAACACGTACAGGTAATTTTCAATAGCTTTCCTCACCTATATTTTGTAATTAAACTGGTAATAAACTTGTGATCAATATTGAATCTAAACGATATAAATGTACAGACCTAAGGCATAAAAAATTATATAACCACGAACAGGGAAAGGAACTGGCTTCCCTACCCTGATGTGTGAATTTCACACGCCCTTGGGCTTAGTATTGGGTGAGCTCTATCTAACCTCACCTATCAAACCTACCTTCGGGTTGGTGACTGTTTATGGTTTTTATAGACGTTAAGAAGGTATATAATCTCACAAAAATCACATCTAAGGCAAAAAGTAAGCGTGTTTCTAATTCTTTGGCAAGACTTAAGGTGTCCATTTTCAAAGGGAACAAGAGTGATAGTTTGTTATGTATGGCAGAGGAGTGAAAATAATGGGAGGCATATTCAATACTATATTTCCCTGTGCTCATTTTGCAGTATACAAACGTAGTCATAGGCATTTGAACAAGTAAAAACTGATTATTTATCATGTTTTTTTCAATTTTTGGTTGTTTCCCCTCCTTCCCTCCCTACTTTCCAGCATTTGGGTATACAGGGAACTCACACACACATATATAACAATATTTTGGACGTCACAATAGAACACAGAATAAAACAGATAACACGTAAAAGAACACTAACATTGTAGATTATTTGAGCTTTCGGTCTACTGGGCAATCTGACCTGAAGAAGGCCTCGGAGTAGGCCGAAAACTCAAATAATCTACAATGTGAGTGTTCTTTTACGTGTTATCTGTTTTCTCCTGTGTTCTATTGTGCCGTCCAAAAGTTATATGGCTCTCGTGAGTACTTCCGCATCATCGATATATATATGATGACGACGGCGGTGCCGTCGAAACGTCAATATCTACTGTAAGTGTCCTTCATTTATGTTTCTGTGTGTGGAATATTTGTTATCCGAGTGTTTGTGTGTTTGTGCGTCGCCGGAGAGCGTCAATTTCATGGATATATATATATGTACATACACACACCTGTATATACGTATGTGTTCAAAAAATTTCCAATTTACTTGAAGATGTTACGCTGTAACGAAACCTAGGTCGTAATAAAAAAATTATTTGTGGAAAAAGTAGTGTCTTCTTACATCATGAAGGATTTCCATCATGTTACACATGAAACTGTCATTTATGTTTGTTCAAATAAATGCGGAAGAATACATAGCTCGTGGATGAGCTTTAAGCTGCAGCTGGTGGGGTTAGATATTTAGCAGTTAGCTGAGGATTAAGGAAGTGCATTAGGAGAATGAGGAGTCGTGGACGATTGGCGGAAGGACTACGAGGGCGTAGAAGACCATCCCTGGGGAGGCCGGCCTAAATTTCTATGATGAAGCCTATGAAAGTGTTGTGACTTGATGAATGGCTGCAGCAAAAGAAAATAGGCCACCAATAACTCGGTGGTTGGGGGGGGGGGAACAGTAGCCCTTCTTCATGGGAGTGAAGATGAAGACTAGAGTAAAACGGAACTCAATATAGGCGTGGTAAAAATTACTTTAACAGCTTGAGCACTACGACGTGGAAGGCAACGGGAAACCATGACATTAACATCCCGAGGAGCATTTTTTACGGAAATAAATGTCAGAGGCAATGTAGCTTTCTCGAGTAAAATATTCCGAGGATAAACTAGTTCCCCATTTGGATAATTGAGTGGGGATTATTCGAGAGAGTAGTAGGCGTAATTTAGTCAGACGTGTGTATCAATTTAAGATCGAAAATTCGAGTGCGTGGTCACTCTGGACACGTGGGAGGTTAGGAAATATTGTGGCACATATGAAGGAATGAAGTTAGACATCTAAGTACATATACAAAAACCCCCGAAGCCGCGGAAAGGGTGAATGGCGGGAGGTATTAAAACACCTACCATGTATGCAGAATTACCGGTCCACGCATACAACTGAATACATGTTAGCTCATATACAAAAAACCTCATGCACATGCATGTCTGTGTGCTAATTCCTTATTGAAATTTGTGGAAAGAAACTCCTTCCATCAAGTACGCAAGCCCACCCGTGGACTGGACCTATTTCTTACGAACACACCGAAACGTATTATGAGTATATCAAATGATGAGGGCTTGAGTGACCACAAATCCCTTAATGTAAACTTTGACGCATAAATAATAAAGATCCTTAAACCAAAAAGAAAAATTTATAATTACCATAAAGCAGACTTTGAAACTTTTGCCAGTAAATTAAAATCTTCACTACCCGAGTTCAAAACGTGCTTAAGTCATGCAAAGGGGAAGAAACTTGGACACAATTTGTCAGTATTATGCAAAAGGGCATCACAGATCTCATCCCTAAAAAGTACATTAAATCAAATCGCGACCCCAGGTGGAAGAATAAAGGCGTTAGAAAAGCCCTTAGAAAGCAGATAATGTTACACTCTAGGGTAAATAAAGCAGGCGTGGACACATCATCCTCGGAGAATAAATAACTATTGAACAAGTATAGATCCTCTATAAATGACACCAAAACACAATTACGCAGCGCCTTACAAGTCTATAAACGTAAAGTACTTTGCGAGTATCTGGACGCCGACCCGGGGGCTTTCGGGTCACATGTTAGGGAAGTAAAAGGGGGTGAGCACACCGTGGCTTGCTTAAGAGATTGTAACAATATCATTCATACTGATAGTGAGGGAAAAGCTAATATTCCAAGTATATTCTTCCAAAGCGTCTTCACGAACGACGTATCTCCAAGATACAATGCATGCTGAACTAACGGCAAAAGTAACAGCGGACGAACAATTTTGACGAAATTGTCAAATCGCTCAATGAGATTATACCCAACAAAATCCCGAAAATATACCAGATAGGGTTATAAAACATCTCCTGACGTCGCCCCGTATTGCGGGATATTATGCTGATGTATACGAGAAGAGTTACCATTTATGCATTAGGATCAATAGAGATAGAAGAAGAAATAGTAATAATAAAGATAGTAAGCAAAGTAGAAAAGGTATGAAGATTTCTATTATATTCCTATTATAAAAATATAAATGATAGCAAATAGTTCTAGCATTGTCATAAGAAGAAATCCTATAAGGCTTGCACATGTGTAGAGTCTATTTTTCTATCGATGTGCGGCTTGGACAATAGGGGGGCAAGGAAATGAAAATAGAAGGCGATGGAACTGTAGTACACACTACAGAGGAATGGTGAAAAGTAAAATGGCTAGGCAGAGTAAAAAATGAAGAAGTACTTCGAAGAGTCAAAACAGAAACATGGCGACATTGTTGCCTAGCGCTTAAGGAACCACCAGGACCACAGGCTTAGCGCCTCATGTGCCGGACGCCACGTGTTCGGAACTCATATCTTCTGCCAAGCGGCCCAACAAAACACCTCACATCCAACCCAACAATCGGTGGAGAGATGCGCAAGAAACCCGCCTCGCGTTCCCTCGGGCCTTAGAAAAAAGACTTGACCAATTCATTTCTGTGACACCGAATTTCTTTCGCGACGAAGGCCGGCGGAGCCTTCTGAACGTATGCAGAGGCTTACGTAAAAACAAGGGAAGAGAGACTGGCGGCAGGTGTGCCCAATATGGGGGTCCGCCGCCGTAGGGAGGTTGAGGATTGGGATTTGCCGTCGGGAGGCTCTTAAAAAGAGCGGATGACGGGAGAGGAGGAGGGGGCAAGGCAACGGGGGGAGGGCGCATGGGGGGTGTGGGGGCGGGGGGTGGTGGTGGTGCAGAGGAGGGCAGGCGAAAGGGTTGAGGGAAGAAAGCAATGCACCCCGAAGTGAGTGTCCGCCAGGTTTCCGCTCTTCTCGATCCCCAAAAGAGTGGGGCGATTCTAAGAGGGGAAGAGGAAAGGGAGTCAAAAGAAGTCCCCCCTCTCCCCGTAATCCCCACTCCAATCCCCTTTCCACCGAAGGAGCAAGAGGGAGAGAGACAGAAAGGAGGAAGCAGAAATAGCTATGCAGAGGGAAGAGGGCGGAAGGAGGGAGCACTTAAAAAAACGCTTCTTTTTTTCGGCCCGAAAGAGGAGTGAGATGCGGAGGCGATATGGCCGGGGGATCTTTAAATGGCCCTCCTCGCTTATGGTCCGGAGGGGGCAGGAGGGTGGTCGCGGGAGGATATTGCTCTGCCTCCCGGGGCCGGGTCACTACCGCTCGGACTCGCCTCGGACACACGGACACGTGAGCACGGGAGTGGCCGTCCTCCGGAGGGGAGGGAGCCTGCGGGAGCAAGCGGCGGCGGAGGACGGTGGGGCGGCTGGACCCTCCACCTCCTCGTCAACATTCAATGAATTTCCACCGAGGTGCTCCAATTGCCTGGCGGACGTCCCGATCCCAAAATCCGGTTTCGTTAGTCGAGAGCGCGAAAAGGCTTCGCCCCCGTCGATTGAAACGCGAATTTCCGAGCGAGAGAGAGAGAGAGCGTGGGATCGCGCATTTGGCATCCGTTCTCATCATGAATCCCCGCGATGCCGTCGCCCCAAGCTCCTCTCGAATTCCTGCATCCATACTGTTGACACATGTCTTTTTTAAAATCTTTTTTGTCTCGTACGATTAGAGATCGAAATACATGTGATCGCAGGCGGGATGCATCTTAAATAGGTCCATCTTCCTATCATTGTTCCCGCATGCTTTCAAATATATCCTGTTATTAAATATTATTGTATGTAAGTAGCTTATTTTGTGGTTAATAACTTTGTTCGGGGGCATAATACAATTGATATCTGTGTAGAGGTGTAATAATTATTATGTGCATGCATGGCTGATGGCCTAACACTCCCAGGCGCACGCCATTACGGCTGATTGCGGGGTCTTAATTAAGATGAGGATGTAGAAATACGTGGCCGCAACTCTTCCAGTACTGTGCACGCATGTCGTAGATACACCCCCAGCCGCACACTCCCCAGTGGCTGCAGTGTATTATGTAAATATAGATATAATAGTCACATATGTTGCTGGTCTTTTACGCTGGTGCAAAGTGATAGGGTTGATGACTGACTTGAAAGGAAATGAGCCAGGAAACGCAAACTAAATCCAAGTCATCATAAAGTTATCAATTTTATAAATAAAAGCAAAATGAAACCATAGCTTATCACAATTCTTAATAGGCGGTGATAAAGCCTTTCACAGATCATATGTTTTGCGTTTCTCTAGCCTTGACCATTTGATCGGGAAACTTCAGGAAAGTAACAAAGAGACAAATCTAAGAAATGTTGTGCGCGAGAAGAGGGTTGCAAGGAGTCGATGAAAACGCTCCATTACAAATAATGTTCATTCACTTGCACAGCCATGACGACGGGATATTAATGCACACAATCCAGTCAAAACTATGGCATTATGCAACTCAACGACGTAACGGACTTTTGCTATAAAATAGTTGTGACACAAACCCGAAATATATATTTAAAATATTTCGCAATACCTGGCAGCATAATACGAGCGCAGCTACTCCCAAATATAATGGACACCAATGCTCAACTGTTTATCTCATCAAACCACAAGAATAAGTGTGCCAATAAGAACATACGTATTTCCAATTAACGATTACTCACGATTTTGAGATGCAATCGCGAATATCCGATGCCGTTGTGAATGAAAAAAGTGCCAAGCATCGACATATCTTTTTTCTAAGAAGAGCGTTGGAATTTTTATGCACATCATTCAAACATCGATGACTTATATCATAAGAATTAATATTACCAATCAGTGGTGTTGGATTCCACGAAATGGGCTCTGAGGCAGGAAGAAAAGCCAAACATAATGATGAAGGAAAGAGTTCTCCCTGAAGGTCACACCGAAGGAGAGCCAACATACACTCCATCAATTCCAGCAACCTAAAATTCTTCAGCATAAGAACTGACCACTATTTTTACTCTTATCTCAACAATTCCTCTTCCTTTAGTAGCACTGAAGTGTAATAATAAAAACTTCCCTCAGCCAATAGCTCTACGTTTCGTGCCAATATTGGTTTACCAATGGAAAATTGAAATTTACGTGTAATTCGTATATTATTTTTAATAATTTTGAGTACGATTCATTAAAATTCAGTACTTACACATGGTATATATTTAATACGTACTAATATTTACTATTTAATATTTACTATGTTGATAACAAAACGCAGAAACTGACGACAGCTCTCCCGAGCCGCTGTGGCGGCAGAACCCAATGTTTGAGGTCTCACGAATATGATTGTGCATACATAACCGGTGACCTAACTTCCCCCGCCACACGCCCTTGCGGCGGATTACAGTATATTATGTAGGCGTAGTGAGGAAGTTCAAACTTTTTGTGCAAAGAGGCTGATATGAAGATAATAAAGACCATACGTTCACCGAATTAACCTTTAGGGCGCCGTATTTTCCAATCTAGCCCTTGGCGAGCCAACTGCTCTAGCGGTGAGCTAATGCCACAATTTTCAATAATTCTACTACTCTCCGTCTTACCTCACACGCTAATATTGGTCAGCAAAAACTGTATGCGAGAATTAAACCCTTTCAAATAACAAGGTGGCTCTCCTATCCCGTGCTTTCAGCGATTTCGACCAATTTCCATGCTCCTTATTTCCTTTGGAACTTTTCCTGAATACTATGGGCCAAGTACTTTGAGGATATACTATGATAATCAACAAAGAAGAATACTAAAATCCTTGGGTGTTCAGAAGAAAAGTTGAAGATAGATATCACAGTTCGAGGAACGAAAAAAGAGCACGGGGAATCCTTCATCTATCTGGGCAGCAGTATAACTGGAAATTGAAAAATTTTGACCGGCATCAAACATAGAATAGCTCAAGCTAACAAGAAATTCATGAAGAAGAAGTAATTACTACGTTCAAAGAACTTGAGGTTGGAAACAGTTCGTCAAAAAGTTTGTACGGAGCATGACGGTCTGTGGATTAGAGTCAGAAAACATTGGAAAAGTGGACCACCGAGGGATAGGCTGGATGATAAACAGGCTGGATGATAATGCTGAATATTAAATGGATAGGCAAAGTGGGGAACAATGACGGACATAGAAGAGCCGAATAGGAAAGGACCATGTGGAGAACTCTACGGCAAAGAAGAGCTTGATGGATTGGAAACACCTTGAAGCACGGTGGATTAGTTATACAAATAAGTGAAGGGGATATTGAAGCTAAAATAGCGCGTGAAAGATCAAGAGATAAGCTCAGTATAAATTAAGAAGGAAAAAAGCAGCAAAGTTATCAGGGGGTGAGGGAACAATCCCAGAATAGAGAAGAATGGAGAGGTGCAGTAAACCAATCTTAGGATTTAAATATTGAAGATGAAGATAATATAAAATTTTAATGCCTCTTCTTTTCTTTGGCTGCTGAGGGAATACTAAGAATGTCAAGTGAAGGTGGACGAGGAGCTCATTAAGTCTGCTGTGACTCTTGCAGATCATCAAGCATGAGTTTACCTGACAGCTTAGGTACGTGTCTTGCTGAATGCTTCAAGGAATTCTCCTTAATGTAATGCGGATATATTAATCACAATAAAATGAAAAAGGATGAAGTATATAGAAGAGCAGAAAAGAAAATGAGCAGATATGAAATTCTCAATAAATAGGAAGGTATGTTAAGTAGGTACGCTATGTTAAGCATTAAAGTAGGAAGGAATAAACTATAACAGACGGGACAATTCACAAACGGGGGCAGTATTCTGCGGGAAAATGGTCGTAGTACTAAATATCTTAGGGGGAAAAAATGCAATGGAAAAATAATGAATTGCACAGATAAGGAAATTGACGACCGGTTCGCTAAAAAAACACGCAGATAAAAGATTATTAAATACTTTTAGATGGAGTGCATCACGGCGTGGCTCCAAAGTCCGACCTTAGGGACAAGAGACTGGGTAAAGTTTGGGAACTTTTGATGCACGGATATGAAAGACCTTCTCAACCTCTTCCAATTCCGCTAGCCAAACAGACTGATGCAACTTCTCTCTTCACCCCTATCCTCCCCAAACACTCTACTCACTCTCCCCCCTCTCCTAACCACATATCCTAAACATTCCAAAAACATTTTCTGTATCACACTTACACGATGATGGCGCTCAAAGGCTGTGTAACGGAAGAGATGCATTTAAGGAAGCCGGGAAGAGGAATTTATATTTTTGGACAATGTTTATGTTGGTAGAAACGATGAATGAAGAAGGAAATTAGCAGAGAAAGAAAGAGTTTAAGCTGGAGGAAGTACACTTTTCTTTTCCCTGCACCTGCTTCCTTCAGTATATGCCTATGTGTATTATTCCATCTCTTTACTGCTCCGTTATCTTTTCCTTGGCTTGAGCACTCTTCTTCCAACTGGAAACTTCGCGTATACCCGGCAACCTTGAATTTTTATACCGTCTCTCAATCTATTTTGTGTGTCCATTCCTTCCTGCTTCCCCTCGTTCACTCATTTCCCGATGCTCTTTCTCTTCATTGCTGTCCTGTCGATCTTTTAATTTCTTATTTTATCCAATACTACTCTCCCCGAGTGCTTTTGAAGGAATTACTGCGGTTTCTAGAGATCTTTAAGTTTTGTTTCCGCTCTTGTCTCTGTCATATTGGTTAATATTGGTCCGAATGTTGCGTTGTATATTCTTGACATAGCCTTCTTTCTTATAAATTTATCCCACAGATGATACCATCGAGGCAGCCGGCTGTCTTATTTGCCACAATCACCTGTTTTCCAAATTCCTCTTATTTATTTCCATAGATTGACTACTTTATTCCTAAGTAATTGAAGGACGTTCCCTTTCGGATGACTTTACCATAAAATTCTATTTTGCATTTAAGAGCTTCCGCAGAAATTGCCATATGTTTTGCATTTCTCTGGAAGTGTAATCATGCTCAGCATTTTACCTGTAGCTTCAAATATGCTCGTATGTAACAACATCTGCAAATCGTCTCCTTTATTGATTATTTGAGCAACATCTGTGCAGAGAATGACTTTTATTACTTAATCGTCCATTTCACATTCTTTTCCACTTTTAAAAATTTTGAATTGCTCTTCATGGATAGCATATTATGAATAACAAACGGCTTTTTGAAACACCTTGCCTTATGCCCGCCCTATCTGAAATGGGGTTGGTTAGTTTAGACCTCACTTTTGTTTGCATATAATTATTTGTATGTATGTTTCGGTTGGTCTTTGTGAGTTTGGTTAAGACTTTTTGTTTACATATTTTAGGAATATTTTCTTTTAGTTGTCTTCCATCAAATGTTTTTATAGATCTGTGAAGTTAGTTGAATTCAGCATATCCCTCGATAAAGTGTCTCAGTATAAAGATTGCGTTCGTACAGGATCTTCCAGATGGAAAGCCATGTTGCTCTTCTGCTAAGTTTATTATGTCATTTATATTCTTAGTAATTATCCTGATAACAGTTTTTAACTAAACGTTAGGTAAATTAATGCCCATATAATTTTATAAGTATTTCTATTTCATTTTTTACGGAGAAAAGTTGTCGTACTTCGTCTCCAATCATTGTCCATTTTTTGGTTTCCTGCATTTGACTATACTTGAATATATTTGAATACTAGTCTGTGGTTGATTTTCGTACTCCAAAATTTTCAAAACTGTATTTATGTAGGAAAAAGGCAAGAAATATGTATTATTTTTTAGGAACAGTCAAAAATGTAACCTTAACAGAAATATGGCCGATTTTTTTTGTACCCATAAATCGTTCCTGTTTGCGTACCGCTGATGTAGTCCATCGTCTACGTAATTTAACGCTCACTTTCGGAAACCACGGCCACCAATCGTTCAGAGTTTACCCGTCATTACAATTCAGGAGGCAGGAGCATCGCATTATCCTTCCATTGACCCCATCTACGAGCCTCAAGTCGTGCTAACATTAGGAGACACTGCGGACGAACCCGACTAAAGCTTCAGGGTAACTCAAAGCCACTGGGAATTCATTTAAAGGGTAAGAATACACAGGTCTTAATTAGGAAGCAATCGAACGTCCGTACATTCCACTCTATACATCGGTGAGAGCGGTGGAGAGCGGTGCCATATTTCACCGCTGACGGCTGGCGGCCCCCCTGGGAGGGGACGCTTCTCGTTCACTCGAGAAATTCGCACGGAGCTCTCGACAAGATTGGCGGCCGGGTGGGAAGATCGGAGTGATTCTTTGCCAGATCTTTTCAAGAGGCTCGCGTGGCAGCACACACGTGGGATATATCAGTAACGCCCACCCACATAATGTGTTAATGAATAATGAGTTCCCGATCTGCCTCCACGCCAATCGAAGCACAATCGCCTCCGCTCCAACAAAGTATTTCACCTGGGCGCTAACTTCGATTAATGCGCCTCGAGTGAAAGAGAGTAGATCAGCGACCGTGGTGGAAATGAGACAACGACGCCCGCCGTTTTACACAATCCACCTTACAAGCACAATGCATTGTCGTAATTTCACCAATCAGGCAAAATGTTCCATAATGATGTACTTTTTGTCGTCCATCACAGATTTTTTGGATGACATGGGGTGAGAAACTAGACAAAAATGTCGCTTTCTTGCTTAAATACCTATACCTCAAAGAGATCCGCAAGTGGATTCGTATTTCTAGCTTTTCAGGGGTTCATGTGGGAACCGGCTAAATCCCTCATTCGGCGCCAAATCTTGGGCGAATTTGTAAGATATAGGTCTCCGAGAGTCACTTTTTCGTAAGTGCAACTTGTCATTGTCTTCCTTGTGCACGTTCAATGTCTTTCTTAGTTCCATCACCTACCAGGGGCAAGAATACTCATGATTTTTCAGGATCAAAGTATTCTTATCCTCGTAAGTAATCTCAGTCCGCTATTTAACGATTCCTCATCCTCTTCCATTATTTTATTTCTCTTTCTAGCTGATACAATATTTCTTTCTGCTTCTGGGCACTGATTTCTCAAACTTTTGCTCATCTATGAAAATAAAACCTGAATGTTGCTGTAATGACGATGTATTCAGTAAATTATAAGAAACCCGTGGATTACAGACAAAATGATTAGAAAATTAGACGAGACATGGAAGGAGAAGTATGTGAAGACAAATTTAGGAGGAAACAGGTATAAAGAGTTGAGTAATAAACTGAGGCAAAAAACAAATAGAACGAAAGAAGTGTGGTGGCAGACGCATTTCGATTATATGCAGAGCTTAGAGAGGAAGGGTGAAATGGGTGCACTATCAAGGAAGGTGAAACCACTTCCAGGGAGTAAGAAGGAAAAATCCAAGTAACCAAGCATTATTAGTCAAGAAAATTATTAGTTGAACAAGGGAGATCCAAGACAGATGGAAGGAATATATAGAACTTTATGACCAAGAAGGAGCCAGCAAGATTAGATATAGAAAGAGAATACGACATAGATAGAGATAGCTTAGGTTCACGCATTAATGGAAATGTAATCAAATAACGTGGGGATGGACAACATTCCAATGAGAAAACTGAAAGGTTTAAGAAAATATAGGAGGAAGAGTCTATCTATATGGACTGATTTGTAGCATCTATGAGGAAGGAAGGAATCTATCTGGTCGGAAGACTTGTGAGATCAGTGTTAATTCCTAATCCGAAAAAGGTAAAGGTTACATCATGAGAGGACTACAGAACAATAAGTTTAATTTCGCACGCAGCTTATTGTGAGGGGTTCTCCGAAATAATAACTATAGGATGGAGATCAGGACAAATGAATACGTAGGAGATGATCAGCTTGGATTTAGGAAGGGGTGAGTCCCATGTGATACCACTGAAGTAATGAGATCCGTAATCGAGAAGAACAGAGTGTAATTCAGATGTGTTTGCTTTCTCCGTAGATTTTGAGAAGGCCCGCGATAGAGTGAATTGGGTACAGTAAATAAATGTCTTATAGAAGAAAGGAGAGTGAGGTTATTAGATTGAGAATATTATATATTATTATAGAGAGAGGGATAGGTGACTTATCCGCAACCTGTACATGTCTCAGACTGCTCACTTTCGAGTGGCGGATGGATAGTTCGGCTGGGCAGTGCTGGGAATAGGAGTTAGCCTGGGGTGTCCTTAATCACCTTCACCTTTCACCACATATATAAAGAAACTAGTTAAAGAGACGTTGGAAGGACTGGAGATAGAAATGAGATTAGATGGGCTATTCATAAAGCCAGTTAGCTTTGCTGACGATCAGACATTAGCTTGGGAGCCAGACGTTTTGATAGCATAATACAAACTCGTATAATATCAGTACGAGAAAGATTTACTTTCAAAGTAGGATCGAGTTTCATCAAAATAAGAGAGAAATACTGACACATTTGTGAAACAATATTATGCGCGACTCACTGAGGTTACTGGACTGTAATCTTTGAAGGGAATAGTCGAAGAATAATCTCCTAGTAATCATTTGCTATATTTTAGTTATGGAGTAATATTGGACTAAAAATTAAATCAATGCTTAATTAAGTTTGACTTTGGATTTTTTGGTGATGATTAAAAAAAATCATTTCAAATACCTGGTTACTGAGGTAGATAGGATAGTGAATGTAGTATTAGAGGTATAAATTCTAAAGCCACAATGGATTGAAATATAATTTTTCCGCAAACAGAAGAGGAATTCAGTTAGTGCGATTGAAGTGGCTTGGGGGAATACAAATTACATTCGAACAAATGTATTTTACTAAGTCGTTCAATTTTTCGTCATTACTCTATATGATTATAATGTGTTGTAGCCGGTAATGACCTTTCTCTCACCTGTATACATGTAGATTAATGGCTGTAACTTAAGCTACGGTAGTGCATGTTAAGCAATTCCTATTGAGTTGTTTCCAAATTTATAATTATTAACTTCGCGGTAAGTCTCTCACTATCTAGCAATATGTATTGAAGATATTACAAGCATGGAGTGAAATCAACACCCTTAGCTCTCGGGGAATGTAAAGCTTTGAGCGTGATATGAAAACTTTTGAGCGTGTAACCTTGTGAGTTGTATCAAAGTAACTGTCAATAAGACAGGCAGAGTTATACATATTTCCAAGCAAAGGCAGGAAACCAGTCAATAAGGAGCCTAAGGATTAATCGTCCAATGATGTAAGTAAGTAAGTAAGATGATTCGTAAGTATCGCTGCAATCCGTGAAGCACGGTTCGAACCTGCAAACTAATTTAATGCATTGATATACGGTCAGGAATTTAAAAGCAGTTCCTGTTTGTAGATGTGAAGTGGCAAAAAGTGGGACTTCAGAGCCTCTGTTAATAATCACCCTCACGTGTATAGCTCAACTTTCCACACAAAGTTAGCTTAATACCATGCTTAATAGAAAAGGGTGAAGGGGAATGATAAGGATTAGCACTCAAGAAATCCCCATCCCAAAATTGAAATACGAGCATCAAACTCCTTCGTGATTAATCGAATCATTCATTTAACTTCTTTTTTCTAATATCATATTTCACATATTTCTATATTCATGGCAATTTAATAAACAAAAATATTTTTATTGAACAATAATTTCATTCACTGAAATATATATTTTAACTGAATAAAAAAACTACAAATATAGATTTGAAAAAATGTTACAATCTGTCCGCAAAACTCCATTCCCAATGCATTTCCAATTCTATGCAGTTGCAATGCTTGTTCTTATCAAAATAAGACATCAATTTTGATTAGTTTCGCAATACTGTTACGATCCATTAATATTTCAACTTTATATTCCATTATTGTGTTTGAACCGTTGATTACTCTCTCGTATTCTAAGAAGCGTTCGTTTTGAGGGCAGTTGATGAAACAAAGCTGGCGATCGATAAAAAATGTTTGCCGAAAAAAATTAACCACGTTTGGATCCGGGTTTATTGATTAAACGACCGATATTCGTTATAAATAACTAAGCGTCAGGTATGTGTTATCAAACGGTTACGTCAGGCCTTTGTAAACTCTTGGATAGTTCATAGGTTGTCAGAAAACACGAAAAATCACGGATAAAATAAGCACCTCATTCCAATATTTTTTAGAGTTTGATAAGTTTTATCGTTGCAAAGATTAGTTCTAAGAATAAATCTAAAATAATAAATAAAAAATAATGTTGCAAACATTATTAGGTAAACAAAACTATTTAATAGAGCATATAAGATCAGTAATGTATTTATAGCAAGCAAATGCATCTTACTGCATTGAGAATATTAAAACAATATCATTTATTTAGAGGACGAGGAACTACATGCATTCCATGTTGAAGTCGTGAGATTTTTGTGAGGTGACGGAGCCGCTCTTAGGTATTTATTTTAGGAGTTATGCCGCTAAATTTCTTTCGTAGTCATTGGTTAAGGTCAATTAAGTAAAAAAAAATAGCGGACGAATAATTTTATCAATGTTTAGATGATCCAGTCGAGGGAAAACTTAAGTGATGGTTTGACGTCAGTGTTCAATTTCGATGAGTGGGAATTTCTTAATGAATAGCTATGGGTTTAGATTTGTAGTCGTAGATTGTGGAAGCGATCACCCAGTTTTTGTGCAAATACTTAATATTAGCAAGGCATACGGTTTACAGCCTATGTCAAACACCTTTTGAGTTGAACTTTTAGCTGTAACGTCAACTGCGACACATTTGCGAAACTACGATCACTTCCTATGTTAGGTAATTCGTAAGAAAAGCTCGTTCCTAAAAACCAACAGAATTCCACGAGGATGCCGTAAGCCTCGGTAGCTCACATGGCTATAGCGTTAAGGCGGAAATTGAATAATCACGTTTTGAAATTCACTTTATGATCGCGTACATTTAATAAAAAATAGAAGGGAAGATTCCACGAGGAAGACATGTACATAGGACAAATTAAGAAGGACGTAAAACAAAGAAGGTGTCTGGGATTGAGAGAATTGACATTAAATAGAGTAGAATAAAGGGTTGCAGTAAACCAACCCTAGGATTGAAATAATGATGATTATAACATTTGAAAAAACAAATTTAATTCCACAATATAAGAGTTTTGCATAATTTTGGGCAAAAAACGAAAAGTAAATGACGACTCGTAAAGTTTCAAAGTATTGGTACGAACACTAAAATATTGCGCACCTTTATAAAGATGGGCTTCAAGGGCCATGAAAAGTGTGCAGAGGAAATACAAAAATTAAGATAAGACTAGTTATATAGGCAAACGGTTGAGGAAATAATGAAACTGCACATTGGTGGCATACACTTTGATAGCTGACCATTCCGATTAAAACGCATCATTTGAAAAATACGAGTACTCGTTCTACGGTGACTTCGACTACACTCTCTTTCCAAAGTTCATGGACATTCTGCACGGAAATTATTTTATAGATGATAACTAAGAGATGGCCTGGGAAAATCATTTTTCAATTTGACATCAGATGCCGAAAAACTTCGTGGGAAAATGTCCCGTTCGCCCGCTATGGCGATGGGACTGACTCTATGGCGGCAGCGTCGTGAACCGATCCCACTCTGATCGCCGCTGAGAAACGGCTCTAATATTCGATAATTACCAATTACGACAAAAAATAGTGCCATCATTTACTTTTTCTAAGGCTAAAATATCCGAAGTAAATACGAGGGCTGACCAGAAAGTTACTTGCGTTTCGGCCTAGCGTGGCGGTGGGTAGGACTAGAGTCACCGTCTTGGTGTCTCAACGTCCCTACACACAGTACTCATCCTGGTGTGGTGGTGTTTGGCAGACTGTGGTTCTTCTACTTTGCTCACTGCCAACTATTAAAATGATCGCTGCAATAGAAATCCCGCGAGTGGTCATCGAATCTGAAGACCAATCGCTTTCGTCCCTTGCCACAGGGCCTTGTATTTGCGGAGAAAGCGTGAATTTTGAAACTGAACGCCTGAAAAACGGAATAAATCTATGTGATCAAAACACGCAACACGAGCTAAAAAATACTGTGGTCTATATTTTTTCAAAGGTTATTTTCCATACATTTAATAGATTTTTATTTACAGACCGGTTGGCTACCGGTCCGCTCCTCGAGGACTAGGACCTTTTTTCATTCTCAAAGTTTTAAGTGTTTTTTTATATTACATGAAGAAATTTCCTTCATTTAACGTAGATTACAATTAAATGAGCTTAAATTGGCGATCTTATTGAAAAAATAGGATAAGTTATTTTGGGATATCAATGCCAAAAACCTTGTCTATGTCGCGTTTTATCGTTACGGCAAGCACTTGGGAGGGGACTGAAAGTACCATATTTGGACATGATTAGCAAACTTAATTGCTTTCAAAAGAATCAGCACATGAAAAGAAAGCAGGATAGCGTTTTTAGAAAAAAAAGAGCTCATTTCATGGCACATATATTCCGATAAACGATAAATAAAACAGTTTCTGGTGTAACTTGGTGGAAAATCTTCATACTGACTTTTAATAATCAAACCACTTTACTTTTCCACATAAACTTTTTAATTTTCACGACCCAGGTTTCGTTATAGCATAACATCATCAGGTAAAAATGACTGACTGACTGATGCTTAAGTACTGCGCCGTTTGGCGCATTTTATACCGATACCCAGCTATGCTGATAAGCGGTTGTGTGATATAAGTGGCTTAAGGGCAAAATTAAGCTAACGAGTATTACTTTTTTTTGACTGACTGACTGATGCTTAAGCACTACGCCGTTTGGCGCATTTTACACCGATACCCAGCTATGCTGATAAACGGTTGTGTGATATAAGTGGCTTAAGGGCGAAATTAAACTAACGAGTATACTATTTGGTGATTATTAGGATTCATTTAGACTGGTTTTGGCACGTTTGTATTTAAAATGGGATTATCAGAATAGTCCCATAAAGGTTCTATGAGAGGGTTACCAGTATTTCCTATTGCTTGCTGACTGACTGACTGATGCTTAAGTACTGCGCCGTTTGGCGCATTTTACACCGATACCCAGCTATGCTGATAAACGGTTAAATCCAATTAGATAATTAGCAGGCTGGAAGGATAGGGTCAATACAATGTTGCAAAAAGCCCACCTGACATCAGATTAGTTGGCAGAGGATTAGGGAAATGATTATTGTGAACTGGGAGAACAGCACTTAGTAATTAGTTAGGTGACTCAGTAGCGGGCTGGGAGGAGTCGCTACATTGTTGAAATGGGTCGTGAAAATTAAAAAGTTTATGTGGAAAAGTAAAGTGGTTTGATTATTAAAAGTCCGATAAACGATGCCAAATGCCGACTGCGCTCTCATGGCTCGGGCCCGATTCCATAATCCTTGGACCACCGAGTGCTCGCTTTCTCACATTATATGTCAGCCGTGTGAGTGATGTACTAACATAATTATGTAAAATCGCAAAACGACGGTAACAAGGTGGTAGAGGGTTACTCCTCACCCCTCCGAGTAAATACGCGTCTGTGTAAATCTGTGCAGCAGATGAATATTGAATCGGAAGTGTTTTTAAATGTATATATATATATCTATAAATCAAAATTCATCGGACATTTGTGGCGGTCATCAGTAGATGAATGAGTGTATTAAATGTAGTAAATGAATAGAGAATCTATGGCATATCTTCAATCTCTCTGGGTATCTCTGGTGGAGGTGAGAGCTACTCTTGTCCCGAGAAGGCATTCCTTCCTTCACGCCTCCTGGTGGTGTCCTACGTCCAAACCACCTGATTTCGCACTGCCCGAGATGGGAATCGAATACGCGCCCTCTGCATCAAGAGGCGGATGAAACGCACATCAAAGATCGTATCAAATACGATAACAATTTCAACCATGTTTAGACCATAAAACATAGAGATCGAGCTTCGCAAATATTCACAATTTGTGGCATAAGCTACAGTTACTGACATTAGCAACAGTGAGCTACGAAACACTGAATGTAGGCATTTGAAAATTTTAGAGGCCGGCGGTGGGAGTACGGAGATGGCTATTGTTGGAGAGGGAAGTTGAAGGGGTGACGGGGGTGTGGGAGAGAGGGGTCGTGGGTGGGAGGGGAGCGGGAAGAGGGAGGAGCAAACGAGTGGGAAGGGAGTCGCCGAAAAAAAGAAGACTTTATCGCGACTTTGGTATCGCATTGCCGGGCACAACCGCCCCCCACCCTCCGCCTCACAGGCCGACAAGCCACCCCACCCCCCACTTGGAACACGGACGCACAGGCCTAATCCCTCGAACCTCTTTCTGGAGCGTGAATTCTTTTTTGTTTCCTTCCCTTGAGCTCGGTTTATTCCCCCACGATGGCGGTGAAAACAGGTGCATAGAGCATCGATGGAGGCCTATTCTTAGAAGTACCGGTACCAGCTAATGGGGTGGAAGACTAAGGTTATAACTTGCTAGATAGCATGTGTTGGCTAAATCAGGAAGAGAAATGTATTTGCACAATGTAGAAGACGTAAAGCATGATTTTTAATTTCTATAGAGTAGTGTCTCGCTATTCAATCATGGCGAAAGGATAAGATTGTCTTATTTTATAACATTAATTAAGTGGGGGACACTGCGCTGCTAGAGATCATGGACCTTTTTATTTTTGAACCGAGGTTAAATTTTAGAATTCCGCCATTAGTTTCTCAATCCTCCGCCAACTCTTCTCAGCCCGCTCCCCTCCTTCTATTACACCCTTCCCTCTTTCCCCTGACACAAAGATAGAAGTGTATATCAGGCAGCGCTTGTATATGGTACTGCAACTTAAAATGATGTAAGTTTTGAAAAACAGCATTAAATATATCTACGAAATAACTTGAAGGATAAGAGTTTTGCGATTCGATGACAATATTTGTGGGATGACCCGCAATGAGACGCATTGGCTTTGACAACCGCCAGTTTGGCTTGATAACGTTGCTCTCCTGTAATGAAAACGAATCCAAGTAGTTAAGGGAATCATTCTTTGTCACTTCCTCCACACTCAATAACAGCATAGGAAGGACGGGAGGACCCTTTAGATCCATGATTTAGACAAAAAATAGACAGAAATGTCTGGTAAGTTACAGGAGGAACTCACTTTATCAATCAGATTTCTCATAAACACTTTTAACAAAGAGCGCTTATTTTCTGACTATCGGAGAGATAGGAAGGAGTTCTTGTCCACTTAAGGGTGTGTAATTGAAAATTTGTACGGACAGTATTAAACTTGCTGAGAACTAAAATTGAAGTAAAACACATTAAATGACATAATAAGCTCAACTTGTGCATCTAAAATCCATTACACGTGCCTGTTACTACACGTTCACATTTATTTGACTTTTCTGTTCCATGCTCTAACAGCCATTCAAATCTTAAAAGAGACAATTGAAAATATACTCCATAAAACTTAAGATTTTTCAATGTAACACAGAGGAAAGTAGCACTTTTCATTGTATTCCTGCAATGAAATGCAGAATGACTTACAAATATTGTTTAAAATGTATTCTGCATGTACTACGAATGCGGTCACAAGCACAATAAATCATTAAACTTTTAGCGGAAAATACGTCACGTGGCTTAATTTCATGCTACACATTTTTTTATCGTGACTTAATAAAAAAATTTAAAAAACACGAAATTGTTAACCGATGCTGAGGTATTTGAATGAAACTAATTGCATGATCGAAAATGCATCGGCAGCTCGGGGTACCATTCGACCACACATGAGTTTTTAGATTCGCCGAAAGATTCCCAAGAAGATGGAAGCCATACTCCAAGGAGACCGATTCGAAGGAGATTGCCGGTGATCTGGCCAAGCACGAGCTGCGCAGGGGCGGTGCTGCGGTCAGTGCGCCAGACTTATTGGTTCAAGCTTGTACGTGCTTAAAGACCTTTGCCGAATGGCGGCTGGTTGAAACGAGTATGGGATACATCCTCAATTTTTCCTGCAAACCAATGGGAGGCATGCCAACCAATTTATAAGAATAAAAAAATATAATTTTATACCCTACCTGGCTGGTAGCGAAAAACATCGTTCTATAAGTTATAGCACTTATCCTGTTCCTCCTTTCCTGATAGAATACTTTTTCCTGTTTAAGCTAGCCCGTAATTCCAAGGATGAAACGTACATAATATGGAATGCACATTAACCTAAGTGTGAGCCATGGGACATGAATGCTATTATTGGAGGCACTGTTCTTTTTATAAGATTGAATACTTCTCTTAACTATTCTCATAGGTATAAGAACAAACTGCCAAAAAGGTTTATTTTTCCAAACATTTGTAACATTACAGCATACGCAGCTGAACTGCCTTCTCCACACTCGTGTCTATGCTTGAAGCGAGATCAGAAGGAAAATCGAATGTTGCATGTTTCAAAAATCATAACACCCAGACAGTCTGATGAAGGAGAGATGTTTAATCTACTCGACGTGCTTGATCGACAGATAATGCTCTCTGCCGGTTATGAGCATAACACATTATACCATTCAATTATGTTTGTGGTTTTGCGAATGAAATCTTAAAATTCGTTACTACAAGATTTCTGAAGAGTTTTATTACTCATTGAATGGATCCCGTGGGATTGCACAGAAGAGAGCCAATAAATTACTTATATAATGCCTACCTTGATACGACCCGATAAATTCTTTCGCTAAAATTAAGGAATAAAACACCATGCGTGCAAAAGCTTTAACAGAGTCGCTCAGGCTTAAATATTAAACTCATGAATGGTATTATGTAACCTATGAGCACAATGGAGTCATAAATTTCAGATCGCTTTATATAATGGAAAAATAAAGCGATGCTTATTTTTCCCACCTTCACCCACGAAGGCCATTTAGAGAATCTGGCTATCTTGATATAATCCCAATTAATTCACCGACAAAACAAATTCCCTACGTTCCTCGAATTTTTCCGGAGACGCGTTCTTCAGGGTTTGGTATTGGGGCCTGCACCCTTCGGGGTTTATAATGACAAAAAAAGGTGTTCGTGGGGAAAGGTGATACCGGAGGATCCCTCGGAAGTGCACCTTCATTTGTTTTGTGCAGCCTATCAAAAACCATGCGAGAGCAACTCTCGACTTGACTCGCTAACACAAGCGTCAAGGGAGAAGTGGAAGAGGAAGAGGGAATAGGAGAGAATGGGGAGGTGGGGCGAGGATGGGAGAGAGAGAGAATGGAGAGGCGAGGGCGCATAAAAAAGGGAATAGAGAGGGGGGAAAGGGGCATAAAGGAGGAATTGCGGGGGGGGGAGGGGTTGGACGACCCGGCCGACCGTTTATACTCCGGAATGTAAAACTGTTGCTGTAGCAAGTCCTTCGGCGCGAGTGGCGGAGTCGGGGCATTAAGATATTACCTCGCCTCTTCCCTGCCACCGCAAGTTGCAGGGGTGGGCGACCCCTCCGCCGTCCGTCCCACAAGGGGGGTGGGGTGGGGGGCGCACAAGGCGCATGGATCGAGGTTCCACAAAGAGAGATGGAAGGAAGCCTCCCGCTTCAATATCCTCGCCACCTTCCTTCGCATTATTTCCATCTCCCTTGTGCACCACCATCTTACAACAACAACACTTCCGACGCTCTGACTCGAAATAATAACAGCATAAAAAGAACAAAACCGCGCGTCCATTGGGGAGGTTGTTTTTGTGCGTGGGGAGAGGAGAGGCCATAACTGGCCCAGTCGGTGGGAATCAAAAGGAAACTCTTATCTCAAGCCTCACTCGTTTCGGCTCGACCCGTGACCTCTCAAGGTGTGGGAGGGGCGCAGTGGGGGAATGCGGCGGGTGGGAGGGTTTTTAAGGTACCATATTCCTTCTCTTCCTCCTCGCCATCCTCCCACACTCCCTTCCTATATTCCCCCGCACCCACCCCCTCTCCCTCCCAATCCCTCCTCACCCCTTTCTCCCTTCAACATCCCCAGCCTCTCCCTCTTTTTAATGTCTTTCCTTAAACATTTTCTGGGCACATGTTCTCAGGCGGCCCTCTCATTCCTTCGTCGCCTCCGCCCCCGCCTCGAACCGCGGTTGCTGAATCAAAGGTCCCCGATCCGCTCAAAAGGTTCTTGCTCAAAAGATATTCGGTACGAAAAATACTTCTTCGGTACATGGTAATATGATAGTCGATTCTTTAGTTGATGAGTGACAATTGATCAAAAGAGTATTTCAAAATCAACTTTAACATAAGAAAATTTTTCCCATCATCATTTGGTTATATCTATCCTTTGTTATTATTTACGAATAATAGGATGAAATTTCACACACATATGAGGATATTCTGCTTTGGAATAAGTATCTTACAGAGTAAATTATATTTAGGCATAGATTTTTATCGTATTTCGCTGTCCTTTATAGTTATTCTACTCCATGCATAAAAATACACAGCATCGCTTTTAGATTATGACATCGGTAATTTGTGGCTTATAATTTAAGATTCATTAAACGCAGAGGGGAAGTGAATTAAATGAGACCAGGTCCAATTAAGTATTGTCATTTTTCATTTAGCCCAACAAATTTTGTAAAGTGTGAATTTGTGAACAAAATCATCTGAATGAATAATCACTTCCAATGCATTAAATGTGGTCATATATTGTTAAAAAACCAAAAAGAAATTTTCAGTCCATGAAAAATTCAGTTCAGAAAATTTTTCACAGATTTGCACTGCAATTTACATATAATAGCTTTCGATTGTTCTGTGCTATGTCATTCGTAGTCACTTCTTTTTATAGTGTTCTTTGAATGGATCATTTCAAAATTTCCTTACTAATGCAACCACAAGGCTTTGTCAGTTTCGTGCTGTAAAATCAGCCAAGTGTTTGTCTTGTGTGAAACTATTGATAATACTCTTGTATTCCTGTATAAAAACAAGATTATATATAAATATATATATATATATATACATTATTTCACACATAGAAATTGATATAAGGAAAGGGGATAGGAAAACACATAAAAGACGAACACAAAATTCTATGTGTGAAATAATATTTGTTCGCCGTATGGCGGGATTTCGTGTTTGAATGTATTTCCATATAAACACACACACACACACATATATATATATATATAGGTTCCCTTAATTTTCGGGAAGTTTAAGTATTAGTGTGATTAAAATGATAATGGGCATTTCAGAGAAATGAAGAAAAAGTGCTAACCATCTAAACGGGATCGTCTAAGGAAATAAAATATATTAAACTATATTACCATGTACGCATAGCCTAACTAATCACTGCACTATACATTTTTAACTAGCAAAAATTTACCTGTTTAGGGTAGGAATCTGGCACGAAACACTGATTACTGTACTCGCAAGTCCTAACTAAGCTGGCACAATTAATCCCTAGACCCCATACTACGCATTGCAATAAACTGTTTACGAAGAACTGCTTGCGACAAAGAAGTTTTCGCTAGGGAGAAGGTTTTGATGATAGGTAAATTGGGATGCAAACAAATAGTTCAAACTTTGATATGGAGCGAGGTTTTGTACAGCACGGATACGTGGTCGTTGAAATAAGATTATAGGCGTAGGGAGATTGGAGGCTTTTGAAACGTGAGCGTGGAGAAGGATGGAAAACGTGAAATGGACTGACAGAAAAAATAATGAAGATGTTGAAGTCTGTAACAGAGGTGAAAACGTAAGGCAAACGAAGAATATTTAGAAATAGGATAGGCATGTTGGACGGAATGAAGAGAATAAGGAAGTGAAGAGAGCCTTATCTTACGTGGTGCCTAATGTGAGGCTATGTTTTCTTTGGAGAGGCAATGTACTTCTTCGTTGTACTCAAGTATAGTCTGAGTCCAACAAAAACCTACCTTGAATGGTAGACTACTTAATAATAATAATTTCTTAAAAATAATAATGAATACTTAAAGATAATAATTAAAAAAAAATAAAACTTAATAATAAAAGAGTCAATTTAAATGAAGTATGGAAGAACATCATTTGCAATTCACGTCAAACAACTCTTGAGTTCAAATCTTGAGGAAGCACTACATTGTCAGTGCCCTGTAAATTAATTATGAACACATAATCCTCCGCTTCATGTCGGGCAAACGTGTCTGAGCCTTGTTAAGAGATCATTAGACATTCCAAGGGGTGTTTTCGTGAGTCCCCGGTGATGATATGAGTGACGACCAAGATCCACATGCTTATTTGCTCTTTTTTTCATTTTAGCACGCTGAAAGCCACAGCTAGGGTGTGTGGCAGGTGGTGAATACACACCAGACTAATTATTACCCGATTATTTTTACCCCTACCGCGGTCGGACAATATTATTCTGATCCCTTATCGTTTGTGGAAAAAATGATGTGAAAAATCTTATATCTATTCTGCACTAAAACTCTAATTTTATTGACATGATTTCTCCCACCGTAGAACGATGTGGGCAATAATAAATTTTCGACATGACTGCCAAAGAGACCTCCTTCCAATATAAGCAAGAGACTTAATCTGTAATTTAGCCTTCGCTCCGTTAGTAATTCCCAACCTAGCAACTCTAATATTTTGGATACCCTTTATCATAACAATGTTTTACAAATCTAGCTCCTCTACGCTACACGCGATCCAAATTGGCAATTAATCCAACTTCGTGAGCATTCCATATACTTGCAGCATATTCTAAATAAGACCAAACAAGCGAAAGGTTTCAAGCGAAGCGAAGACATTTCTCTTTGAACTTTTAATCACATTTACCCACTACTCTTCTAGTAAATCCTACTTTTTGTTAGCTTGTCCACATATTCCCCGTGTGTGTTTCACCTAGGAGAGGTTGTGAGTGAAGATAACGCCTAGGTATTTAATTGAGTCTACATTCAATTTCAAAATTTTTCAATTCATTCAAAACAAAAATTTCAAAATTCATTCAAGTCTACACATTCCATTTCGGTGTTCCCGATGCAGTAGGTGTTCGAAAGGGAATTGCTCTTTTTCCAAAAATTTATTACTACGCACTATTTTAAGTTTAACTCTAATTGCCAAGTGTCACACCAGCGTTTATAGCATTAAAGTCATCTGATAAAGGTGCTGTGTCCTCAGGATCACGGATATCATGGTAAGCCACTGCACCGTCGGCAAAGAAATGTATCTTACTAGTGACTACGGAGTCAATGCCGTTAACGTAAAAAAGGAATAAAAGAGGTCCGACAACACTTCTCTGGGGAACACCTGAAGTAACTTCTGCTGCGTTTGAGCTTACTCCATCGAGTGGAGTAAGTTACTTACTACTCTTTATACCCGGCCATTCAAAAAGTCTAACCCAACCCCGTTTGTTACGATTTCGTAAACATTTGATAATGCTTCGTTGGTTTTCACTTTGAACCACGATTTACTATCCCAAGGGTGTGTCATTTTCGAATTGAAGCCACGCGAGCATTTACACCAGAGGGCTGAAATAGCCACGTGCCAAGGTTGGTACAAATCCCTCAAGCCATGACGGAACCTATAAGTAACACATTCTATCTCGTGTGTGCATGCACACACATGCGTTAAATTTGGTGCATTTAGATTTTGCCGGGGATCGGGATGGTGCGGAGGCTAACGTACAGGCTGCCCACTGAGAAGGCTTGGGTTCAAATTCTGGAGACATCATATATTTTTCAGTGGTATTCCGATCCCTACTTGAGGTGCTTTGTGGAGAGAACTTTGAGTGATTACGACGTCCGTCGGATGGGACGTTAACCTGCGCCCTGGGGCCCCTTGGCGCCTTTCGACAAGAGTAGGCTAATGCCGACGCCGGGTTACTCTCCGCCCTCCCTTTCCCATCCAACCCTAATGCCTAATGGCGCAAATGACCTCAGCTGTCGGTAGCCTCCCAAAACAAAATAGATTTTATCATGGTTTCCTTATTATAATTATCTGATTTTTAAATCTCCTAAAATATAAGTTATGGCATCTTAAAAAAAAAACAAAAAATGGAAAACCTTATTCTTTGCATTCCAAAGACAAACTGAACAATTAATGCGGAATATTAAAAAATAAATCCCTGAATATAGTGGAGGAATACGTTCGGGAAATCCATGTATTATACGAACACAGAAGGTACTCGTAGTTGAGGAAAAGCATAAGGCAATTGAAACAGAGGGACTTTAAAAAAATAAACTTTTAAATTTAAGCTTCCAAGAATTTATTTACATGAAACTAAACGGTATCTCGATTTGATGAATATTGAAATGAGTAAATGCGCTATATTTTATCTCAATTTAATCATGAGAAATACGTGAGAATAATTTCGACTAATGTTGCTTAAAATAGCCGTACGTCAGTCATTGCTTCAATCTTCCAAAGCACACACAACTATATTTTTTTCATCAGAACAACACATTTTGCGATCCCTTCAAATTGCAATGGACCAAGGGTGAATATTGCTTGCTACCCGGTAGCGTTCGATTATAACTGCTTTCATCCGTTCCGCTCAATTTCCCTAGATCTAAAAAACTTTTTTATTTAATTTACATTTCTTATCCAAAGTACATTATTTAATAAAAATATTTTCTCGCCCCCCATTCTTTGTGTGATTTCCTTTCTCTTCTTTTCAATGTCCTCTCTTATTATCCATATTCAGATGGTTACCATGAATTAGAATTGATGATAATTATTAATTAAAATTGGCCATATCACACCTGAAACGTCTTTTTTTATTGATGATATATAGTCGGGCTCCATATTCCAAAAGCCTACACGCTAATATTTTAATCTCAAAACGTTTTTTGGGTCATTATGTAGATGTAATGACCTTGGAATGAGCATACACTGAATAGTTAAGAAAATCAATGTGACAATACGAGACGAGAAATCCTCGAAACTGATAACATTCGCATGACTTTGAGCTAGCTGGGGCACGCAATGTCTACCGCCAGGGTCAGCCGTTCGGATTCCTTTCTCATCCTCAGCACCGTGCACCCTTTTCTGGGTGTCGTCGACGTCACCGTTAGTCCTAACATTGTATTATGACGTGAAAATCCACGTGTTTGATTTGAAGCTGGCACCCGCAGCCATTCAAAGGAATGCTCGCGGCCTGGTATGCTTTGGTATCCGTAACTTCGTCCTTCCCTTCACTGTTCATTAGCTTCATAGCTTAATTTGCCGAGAGAGAAAAAACATGAATTAGTTCTTGAGTACCTATGCCAGTAGCGTGTCTGGAAAGCTTCACAAGAAGGCGGGTGTAGTCTCGCTTTCGAATATGAATTAAAAGAATTTTTTTTATTATTCCTACAGAGAAAGTTGAAACTACGTTCAATTTTAAAATAATCGTATCAATTTACACCCTGGTGATTTTGTGGACGGGAGACGGGAGGTGGTCAAGGGTCGAATCAAGTATGATTATTATTAATTTCGAATTTTCTGATGCTACAAATGTTCTTCAAGTGGGGTCATGGGTCACCTTAGATCCGCCCCTAGTTCTTTGATATTCCTTTGATAATCGAATATGCTTTCTTCCATATAAAAGAATCTCTAGGTTATAATACCCTAGAATGGGAAAAATGGGATGTTAACCTGGAGCAAAGTCTGTGTTCTCTCCCTTTCGGTAAAAATAAATTATTAAAAATAGATGAAGGAGATGGTCTTTCCCATCGAGAAGTTTTATAAGTATAATTTTCACAATTTTTTCACAGGTGAAGAACATTAATTCCTTACGATAGTAAATCAGGCACCATGAGTGAGAGGGCATCGCAGTCAGCAGTTTTCGTTGATGCTCTCCAAGGAATTTGAACTCGTGACCTTTATGGCTACACGGAGGCGTTTACCATTGAAGCTAAACCGGTCGACAAAATCTCTTTACAAATAACATTCCATTATCGAATAACGGGGAATTATAATCCTCAAGAGGGGATCGAATATATTTGTGAATGTTTTCTCTGTAAAAAAATATTAGTTTCAACCCTCAGCGATAAATATGAATTGGAAACACGCCCATTCTACGCCGAGCAAAGTGTTGTAAGAAACCACAAGCGATTTATAGTTTCTCCAAGATGGAAAGTTGAGGTGAAAACCCCAGCCGTTGGCGCATACATCCATGTGTCTGTATTCATCATGCCATTTCTCTACGAAATATAAGTGGCGAGAATCATAAAAAGAACATCCTTTCTTTAGACTACTCCTCAAATTCTTAATTAAGCGTTTCAAAACGTATTTAATTTACTTTTTCGATGCAAGGCGTAGGAGTCAAATGTTTCCACGAGTAATAGTAGACGCATAGGATTCAGAAATAAATATTTCAAATGTGTATGATGGATTAGAATATCCATTTTCTAACAGCCCGACTAAGTCTGTAAAAAATATTAGTTATTATTATTAGCCTAACGTCTCTTTCTCACTCACCAGCTAATGTATTAAATGATAGCATGTAAAAATTTATCAACCGAATCAACATATAAAATCCATACAAATTATATAAAAATCTCAGCCTACGAATTGTTCATTCGGCATTTCATACTACAGACATGTGAGATTGTATATAATAACAGAGGCGAAAACTCGTGCAATTTTCCACTTTATAAAGGTTTATTTTCGACTAGTTAGGATGTACTACATCAATTCAAGCCTTGAAACGACTTGAAAATTATTCAACAGATTCAGGAGAGATGTAGCGGAAGTTTTTCATTTTGAGAAAAAACGAATTTGCACTTTTCCACAGATTTATTTGTAACATATAACGGGTTTCAGTCCATCGAACCATCTTCAGGTCCAAGACAAGATTCAAATGGTGAATATATCAAATTTATACCTGTTTGAGGAAGGGGGGTGAAGAAAATAGAGGTATAGTTACAAAGTAATAGGGACAAAGAGGGAAAATATGTAAAAGTCAAAGAAACAGAGAAGCTAATGAATTGAGAGGAGAAAAGAGGGGAGGAAGATAAGCACTTGTGGTCATTGTTGAGAGGACGGTGGCAGATAGCTGGTGCCGTGGCAGTAGGAAGAAGGGAAGAATAAAGAAGGGTTAAGCGGAAAGGAGACATGGAAGGGTTGTTCGACGCATAGTGAGAGTTGAGGGCAGGGGGTGGTTGCATGGGAAAATACTCAGAGGGTGGAGTCAGTTGGAGAGAGGGAGTTTAACTGTTTGCTGTCGAAACGGGATTCTGAGGAGAGAAGAGTGGTTTATAAAAATATTGTCCTTTAAAAGAATATTCGTATTTAATTTTACAATTTCTCTAAAATATCAAGTCTTTTGCCCTTGTTTTCGAAGTGTAGAATATCAGTATTAAATTTACATGAGTGGGAAGATTGTAGTAGATGTTTAGCAAGGAGCGATGTTTCATCAAACGTCCTCCAGCATCTTCCATGTTCTTAAAAGTGAAAATTATGAGGTACATCGAAACTAGTCGAAAAAATATCTTTGTTAAGTGGAAAATTGCAATTGAGTTTCCGTCTCTGTTATTATGGAACAGTTCCACCACATCACACCTGAATCTGTAATTGATATGAGATTATGTATATTAACGGTATTTGTATTTCAAATCAATCTTATCCACGAACGGCAACGCAATTAAAAATACCTTTGTTTGTCTCATCGAAATTGACTCTAACAAATCTTGCACACAAGCCAACGAATTTTTTTCTCCACCTTAAGGTTATGTCTTATTATTTCTGATTGTTTTTAATCTGCCAAAAAACTCAATCACCGTGATCACCTGAAACCCTATGATAATCGGGTTTCTTCATGTACTAAATCGACCAAACCCGGCTTAAACGCCCGTAAATGATCTCGAACCGCGGCCTTTGGGTCTCCCGACAAAGCCGTTCTCACCAGGCTTAACGTACCGGCTGTAAACCCATAAAACTGTTAACACCACGCCAGATGTCGTCAGGCGTTGCCTTAGAAGCATCTTTAAGCAAAATACTAATTCTGTAGTATCACGACAGCTGAAAACTTGAAACCCAAAAACACACACCACTACATACCGGAAAATGAATGGTAACCGCTGGAACGGAAGTGAGAACCGTCTGCCAATCGTAGCCTAGCCATCAGTAGTCCGTGTATCTATTCGTCGGCATTCATGGCAAAAAGCAAAAGTAGAAGAATGTGATAGAAATAAATTGATAAGCAAATTTTTTTTCGGTTTAATGCTACAACCATTACACCTCAGGCAGAATAACATAGAAATGCGAATTCAGAATGTTTTCACGCAGATTTTCAGATTCACCACAATAACAGTAACTTTTATTTACCTTGCAAATAGCTTTCCTCCACTGACAGAGCAACCAAAGGTTAATAACAGATAAAAGGCAAATATCTACTTTGTACTCCTATTAATTCAGTCGTTACAAGAGGCATGCGTCGAAAGACTGCATATTTTTACACATTTTTTAACAAGCATATAAATTATTGCAAACCATCACTAGCTTTAAGCTTTATGTGATACAGTATAATGACTTGCATAAAAAATAATAAAAAGCTTATAACTAAATCTCAAGAGGTCCTGAAACTTTAGAGCGCGTCCATTGTAAAAAAACACGTTCTTCTATTTTTTCTCGGTTATGGTTTCATAATTAACAGATACCTTTAAGCAACGGTGCCTCAGTTGTCCTTAATGCCAAAACTCCGGGAGAATCTATCGATAAAACGCACACCTATGATCCATACTTGTTGAAATATTGCTATTTCTCGCACATTTACTTCGATGGGCGCCAAAAATATACCTCTAACTTCAATCTCTTCAACGTATTAAAGTAGTTTCAATTTAAAATTCTATTTGTTTGAAACATAAGTTACATTTAAAGTAATATTTTTTTAAATAACCGATATATCTGGATAAAACTCATCCTGAACATGGTTGCATAAAAAGTCTCGGAAAAATAGGTTTTTCAGATATTACTACAACGCCTTAAAATTCTTCAAAGTACATCACTTAAGTGTCGACACACCTTTGCTTTCCCAAGACTCAGAGGCTTCCTGGTAAGCAGATTTCGGAGGATCCTTAAGGGTATGCGTCCAAGCTTCTTTGATTGTACTCAGGGTCACATGGTGGTGTCCTTTGAGGAAGGATTTCACTTTTGGGAATAAGAAATTGCCTGCCGGTGCCAAGTCTGGACTTGGGGAATCGTTGCAATGCTGTTGCAGAAGGTCAAAAGGACACTCGACTCAGCTCTTGGTCGTCCATCAAGATCTTCGGGACGAGTTTAGCGCAGATCTTTCGTATCGCCAAATTTTCAGTGATAATGGTATGTACTGTCATCTTATCGATGCCAATACGATATGCGATAATGCGCACCTACGATCTGAATTCAACACTTCACGCATACGTCAGGAATAAATTGTTACCGATACTTTTTAGACGAACCTTGTACATTAACTGATCTTTATATCCATCGCTTTGTAAATTACATCAATTATTGCTGACTTGTTTTGTTTCAAGGAAGACATAGATTGAAGTAACTCGAGGTATGGAGATGAGGCTCGCGGTGTGATTAAGTTCCTTCATTAGAAAAGTTATAGTGCCCTGCAAATTCCTAAATAAAATGGTAGCCCGTCATATGATATAGTTGAGAGGTGCAAAAGGATTTTTCTAGCTGGTCACATGTCCCTCACAAACGTTCCAAGACCATCAGGAAAGTCTCACGGAAGACTATTACTCACGGATGATGCCACCACGGTGAAGAAAGTGGAAGGTTCCATATCATATTGTTCCGAAAAGCTACCTTCCAAATGACCATCAATGAGACTGATCTTAGCAACGGCAAAGTATAGAAAATTATTCACGAAGAACTGGACCTATCAGAAGTGTCAGCAAGCTGGTTTTCATGATTACTGACTTCTTTTCAGAAATAAACACAGCACGACCTGCAATCAAAGTGATGTGTTTTTTGAAATTTTGCCACATCGACCTTATTGTCCCAATCTCGCCCCCAGGCGAATTTCTCGTATTCCTAGAACTCAGAAAACCATTTCGGGTTCGGAGATTTGACAAAAAAAACCTCGTCTATTTTGGTCTCGTATGTAGAAATACTCCTAATTCGAGAAAAATAACCTACCTCGTCGCATTCTCTTTTATCTCGGCAACGTCAGGCACTTCGTGCTGAAGTTGCAAGGGACTCCAAGCCACAAACGATGACCCAGGTTTTCTAAAAATGTTATAACTGGAGATGAGTCCTGGGTCTACAGCTATATCCCTGAAACAAAAGTCCAGCATTTCCAGCAGTGCGTTGACAAGATAAAGGAGAACGCGACGAGGCAACTGATGACCTTTCCGAAAAAGGAATTTGCCGATGGTTTTGAGAAGTGGAAGGGCCGCTGGGATAATTGTGTGTGGTCACAAGGGGAGTACTTCGAAGGCCTCATTGTTAACGGTCAATTATTTTTCTCAAAATATTGCATGGCTGGATAGTTTCCGGACAGACCTCGCACATAACTTAGTTGAAATCTTCCCGCAGTAAAATTTGCTAATTTATTTTACCTTTCGATTCCTTTTTGTTGGCTTTTAGAGGTCCACACAAATTTCATCCACACTCCAGTTTTGATAAATGCTCGACTCGGCCCGTTCTATTCTGAGAATTCCTTTTGCCTCTTGGGAAAATTAAATTCATAACTCAATGCCGTATTCCCTTGGCACTTACACTGAGTGTTTTTTTCATCTTGTTATTTAAATTACCTTCCCATCCCTTTTATTCTTACCCCATGTTACGATTTTTTCTTTCTTATGTTTGTTGATAGTAATATATATACTTGATTACCAATAATTAATTACGAATTCAGTTTTTTCATCACATTTAAGTTTTTCCGGGCGTCCAACATTTTTTCCCAATTTCATCTACCAGTCTCTATAAACACCGCCCCTATTCTTTTTGCCTAAAAAATAATTTAAAGCGTTTACGGCATCCAAATTCTGCCTTGGGCACCGGGAGGAAGTGGCCCCTCCAACAAATTGGAGATGATTTTAATGGAGTTACGAACTAATATATTCTGATTTCCTATGAGTCGGTGAAAGGATACTTCAGTTTCCATCATCATTACGGTATTGTATTGTACTGTAACGGACTTGGATGTCAACGAAGATCCAATGTCACAACGATGCAATTAGGTATTGTGATGTAAGGTGATTGTGAATGTCCGGCACCATCAAAAAGATTAAAGGAATCCGTAGATGAGTGGAGATAAATTTTTTTTTAGTTCACCTCGTCAACATGGATTCATATTAAATTAGACAAGTTCACTCTTTTGGGAACGTTTTTTCCGTCAAGTTATAAATTAATAACGTAATAGCTACAGTATAATTAAAATGAGACGAAGCTAATATCTTGGTCATCCGCGAAGCTGGCGACGGAAAATCATTCTCGTATTAACTAAAACCCGTGAATCAATCGCGAGGCTCCGGTATTTCCTAGCTGACTCCAAATGTACGTTCCTCGTCAAGTCAAGCAACGCAAGCGGGTAAGAGTACTCTCAGATACAAAAAAGTTTATATTCGCACGATGTGAGGGCTTTTCAATATACAGTTCGTAAGCTCTCATCGTTGCTACATCAGGAAACTATTCTTTGGCTCATTTATTTGTCCTTGTATATCGCTTGTTTTCAACGATCTCCTGCGGAGGAATGGTTGGTGGATCTCCGAAAGATGGAGAGATGTCGAACAGGTCCTTCAAGAACGCACCAAACTGGCGCTATCGGAAACCGACATAGCAATATTTCCTTCAGCTTTCCCCAAAAAGTGCCCTCCCAAGCTTTCCATTGCATTTTTATGGCTTTTCATAACAACTAGCTTAGACAATATTGAATATCTGCTTTACATAACAATCTTCATTTCATTGTTCTAACTACATGTATCAATCCGAGTACATACACGTATTAATCCAATGGTTGTTATTCGTTAAGTATAGACTTGAAATTCTCCCTGGATGATCCATGACACCTAAAAAAGTCGTATTATGGTTTACACACCCCACTTCACCTTTTGTCTCCAAATTTATTTTTCAAACCGCATAAAAGTTTGAAAAGACCACATGAAAAACAAAACGTTACATAACATGTTGTCATACCATAGAGGGTATATTTTAAAATACACCCAAAAGGGGGAGCCATTCTTTTCGAAATACAAAGCAATTAATACGGTATAAATAACGTAACATTTCATAGTATTAAAAGATATAGAAGAGCTTCGTGATAAAGACATTAGACCAGCAATCTTGGTAATAGAAAGAGAAAATGACGCAAATGAGGATAGCTTAGGTACAGAAATACTTCCGGAGGTGGTAAAAAAGAGTATTTGTAGAATTGAATTCAAATAAGCGTGTGTGCGGGTAGATGACATTCTCACGGAACTACTTAAGGGTTCAGAAAAACGTGGGGGAAACAGATTTAATGGACTAATTCGCAGCATTTATGGGGAGGGAATTCGGCCGGAAGATTTCCAAACATCACTATAGGTTCCATACCAAAAGATGGAAAGGAAGGAATGAGGCAAGGATATGGGACAATAAGTTTGATTGAGTGCGGAGCTAAAGTGGCCCTCGGGATCATCAATAAGACAATGGAGAGCTGGATAAATGATTACTTAGGGGATTATCAATTATGTTTCAAAAAAGGCAGGTGTACGCGTGATGAATAAAATAGAAGTAGATGGGATGGTTAGGAGACTTATCTGCAACCTGAACATGTCTTAGGCCGCTCAGGTGCGAATGACGGGAGGTCGGAATGGACAGTGTTACGAATAGGCGTAATGCAGTAGTGTCCATTATAACCGGTGCTTTTCAACGTATATGTGGGGTAAATGAGTAAAGTAGGTGGGGTAGAGAGTAAAGAGACTAGGAAAGAAATGGATATAGGAATAAAAGTCGACGAAGAATTCATAAAATTGGCAACTTTTGCAAATGATCAACCTTTAGCTTGCCAGTTAGCCAAAGGTTGGCAAATATTGATGAGCGTATTGGAAAGACATAGAGATCGATATGGAACGATAAAGGCTCAGAATGACATAGTCCAACCGTGTTAGGGTCCTATTCGGGTCAAAATTAATCTGGTGTATATTCATCCCCTGCCACACACCTTAGTGGTGGCTTAATTATGATGAAGTAGTATCCTGCAATCCACCCCACCGCTAGGGTATGTGGCAGGGGGTAAAGGCACACCAGACTAATTTTGGCCTGAAAATAACCCCTACCACGCTCGGATAATGTTATTCTGATCCCTTTTCGTTGGTGGAAAAAAACTCGTACTATAAAGTACTCGTAGTCGATAAAAATTGTATACTCTCCACCAACCAGCTAATATTTCACACACACGAATAATAAGCGACTGTTATGCACTTAACTCTGTAAATGAAGAATATATTAACACAATAAAATATGAAACACTTATCGCTGCAGCTACAGAATAGCCAGTAGTCGGTCACAGATACTACACGACTGGCTTGCAGTGTAATAAAATATCTAATATCTAAAAGTACGAAAAAAGTTATTAGGCTTTCGAGAAGTAAAGAAGCTTTGAAACACAATGTATCAATTTCAGAGTGTAAAAATCATTCACCTTGACCGGGATCCCGCAGTTTTTGGGAATTTGTCAGAGGCTTATAAATGTTGAAATTGGAGGACCCCAATAGAAGCAAGTGGAGCAGTTTATCTATCTCGGAAGTGTGCTGGACCAAAGTGGTAGAAGTAGTAGACTTGAGAGTAAACCATCATAAATAGCTCGACTATTTGAAAAAATATTTTGTTAACGTAATGGTATACTTGTATCTCCGTTAGTATGATGCTTATTACTATTAAAAAGAAATCTAAAACATTTAGTTTCCTCAGAAAGAAGGAAAGCAAATGCTTTTCCATGTGTCTATGATCCAACCAATTTTAATACTCTCTTCAACTTTTTCATTTGACATGTTACTCCCGCCATTCTCTCAAATATATTGTCAGCAGACTTTATTAAAATGGCGATATTGTTGCTCCAAGGTCGAGGCGTTTACTTTCCTGTTATAATTAGTGCAGAAGGATCGGAAGATTTATTTTGGTCCCAAATGACCAGATTCGAAGTGTCCCCAGTTGGTATTCATCTTATTCTTATTGTGTTGCATAAATCAACCACTACAGCTGGCGCAAAAAAAATTCCAAGCAGGCCGCTGGGACGGGCGTCATTCCATGAGACAAATAGCAACATGACTCTCCTTATATGCGTTTTACGATTAGTTCCGAGAAAAATGGCGAACATTTTAACGATTACGGCCACGGAGTAATGGACGGATAAGTATCCTTTCCTCCCGGCATATACATTTAAGACTGCTACACGAATTGGAAACCCAGACCGAGCTTAAAAATACGCGTAAAAATACACCGGAGCGACTGCATCGGATAATATTTGGGGCAACTTTGTTGCGAGTGGCATGACAAAGCCATAAACATTCATTTCAGATATTCATCTCCCGAGGTTTTATTTTACGCCGGGTTTGCAGAAGGAAAAAGCAGTTAAAAGAGTACGGCTGTCACCTTCGCAGTGTCTTCATTCGAACACCAATGTAATAATAGCCAAACAAGTGATTTTCTAATGATACAGCCTTACGGGTACCAAGCGGTGGGAGGCAATCCGTGGTCGACGCTGGCTAAATCCGGCTATCAGATTTCATGGCTGAGTAATGACGCACTTTATTTCCATATTTTCCGTTGTATGCATAGAATTATTTCGTGGTATTTAGTCAATCATCTTTAAGTTAGGCCTCATTAGAATGTGCTGCTAGTATAGATTAATTGCCGAATTGGATCGCGTGCAACGTAGATGAGCTAGATTTGTAAAACGTTGCTATGGTGAACATCATAGCCTATCTACATTATTGGAGAAGCTAGGCCTGGAATCAATCACGGAGCGAGGTTAAATTTATAGATTAAATCTCTTGCATAAAGTGGAAGGGTATCTCTTAAGCGATAATGTTGATGAGGTATTATTAGCCCCATCGTATGACGATAACTTGCAGGATACCATGTTTGAAATATGTTCTAGTTTAGTATTTCGACATGTTATTTCATCTACATCTACATAATACCACCGTTTTATACGCACAAATATACACCGAGATGAAGAGGGACCTGATATAGATTAGTTTGCTAGGTGGGGAGTCACAAAATATTTATTTGATAGTTGTGTCCATCCAAAAACCTACCTTCACCGGTAGATTACCTAATAATAATAATTACAAATTGAAAAATCTTAATGTTATTACTGAAGTAAGAGAAAAATTACTCCAACATTAATAAGTATTGAATTATACTATGTCTTATAGTACTACTTATAGTAAGTCGTCAATCCAAAGGAATTGACGAATGCGCATTTTACAGGCCCCCGGACGGCAAAGATAATACAAAACTAGAGTTAGATTAGCTAATCAAAGTTATCTCAACCAAACATAATGATCGTCACGTTATCATTAGTGGGAATTTCACTATCCCATGTACTGATTGGAGCACATAAGAGTATAGTCCAAAACGGGGGGTAAAGACAAAGATATCTGCGAGTCGCTATTGAATTATTTTGCGTTGAACCCTTAGCATCAACTTGTCATTCCACAAAATAAGGGTCATAATATTCTTCATTTATTAGCAGCGAATATTCCCGAAAAATTGTTAACTATAGAAACTATAAAAGAAGTTAGTAACCGCAAGGCAGTAAATGCTAAGAGGCAAGAAATAGAAAGCCTAAGTGAAAAATTCACTTATTTTAAAAAAGGGGACGAGAATGACCTGAAGTGCGTGTTATGGAGTCATTTAGCAAATTTTAAGAAAGATAGTAATCACCAAAGTACTGAGGATACTTGGAATCACTTCCCTGAAATCAGGTACTTAACAGTCAACAAGTTCATTCCCAGTAAATTAATAAAAGAAAACACGGAACCTAGATGGTACAACGCGGATGTTAGAAATGTATTGCGACGTCAAAGGCTATGTCACGCAAAGATGAAAAATATTAGACATGATATCTCTATCGACGAAAAGAATGAGATCTCTTATTATTACAAGATATATGGGGCGAATGCCAAGAAGGAATTTCGGAAAGCGTTAAGCGAATTCAAAAGGAAAAGGTTAGCGAAAATTTTGAAAGAGAATTCGAAAGCATTTTGATGGTACGTCAGAGAGGTTTAGGAAAATAAGTCAGCTGTTAATTCACTCGAAAATGATAAAGGCGAAAGGGTAACCAGCAGTTTGGAAAAGGCTAACCTGTTAAATTTCTTCTTCCAAAGTGTCTTCACCAATGTCTCACAGAATACCTCCGATAGCTTACCAAATCGTGCCGGTCAACCGATGCCAAAATTTGAAATCTCATAGAATGGAATAAAACGTTAGCTGAAAAATATTAGAACTAATAAATTCTCCGGGTCCGATGAAATACCCGCTCGTACATTTAAAGAATTCGCTTCGGAAATTGCGCCGTGTCTAGAAATAATAATTAGAAGGTCGCTGGTAGATCACAAGGTTCCCAGATATTGGAAAACGCCAATATTTAAAAACGGAGACCAAGAGGAATCGAGTAATTAGAGGCTTATTTTCCTCACATCCATTTCGTGCAAGGTCATAGAACATATAGTAGCTAGTTCAATCGTGAGACACCTCAATAGCCAAGAGTTCTAACTAATGATAAGTCAGCACGGTTTCCGAAACGGTAGATCCTGCGAGACACAACTTGCGTTTTTTTCATGATATTCTTATTTCAGGTGAGGGACATTTTCCATAGGGCGCGGTTTTTCAAGATGTTTAGAAAGCTTTCGACAAAGTACCTCATAGTAAATTACTCGCAAAGCTAAATGCATATGGCATACATAAAAATATCCGGGGTTGGAGTAAAAACTTTTAAATAGTCGGACACACAGAGTAGTCATAGATAGAATTAGATCAAATGCAAAAGAAGTTACTTCCGGTGTTCCCCTTCTTTTGTTCCTGCTTCTTTTCTTCGTGCTTTACGTTAATGACTTTGACTCCTTAGTCAATAGTAAGATACCTTTATTTACCAACGATGAAGTGGTTTTCCATTTTATCCGTGGTCCTATGGACAGATCCAAATCCCTTAATTAGTCTGGTATGTGTTCACCCTCTGCCACACACCCTAGCGGTTGCTAGGGTGTGTGGCAGAGGGTGAACAGGGCACAGCAGCTTTATCAGATGACCTTAATGCCACACAACGCTGGTTTGACACTTAATAATTAGAATTAAACTTTAAAAAGTTCGTAGTAATGAATTTTTGGAAAAGAAAATCCCTCCCAACGCCTACTTCATCTGGAATATCGAAATGGCACTCGATTAGTTACACGAGAGTTAACTCGATTATGAACATTTATCAATACCCCCATCGTACTACGGTAGGAGAGATAGTGTCAATAAAATTAGAGAGATTAAGTGTTGAGCGGATAGATTTAAAATGTTCTTTTTTCCATGAACAGCAAGGTATCAGAATAGCATCGTCCGAACGCGATAGGGGTAAAAATAATCGGGTAATACTGACGTTTTCATAAATCAAACCACTTTACTTTGGCACATAAACTTCTTTAATTTTCACAAAAAGTTTATGTGGAAAAGTAAAGTGGTTTGATTTAAGAAACGTCAGTATGAAGATTTTCCACGAAGTTACGCCAGAAACTGTTTTATTAATCGGGTAATAATTAGCCCGGTGTGTATTCACCTCCTGGCACACACCCTAGCGGTGGCTTACAGGGTATATATCAATAAATAAAATAAATAGATTAAATACATGGGCATAAACCTCATTCATGGCATCTACTGGATGATACCACACGTGTGGACAAGCTGACAAAAGATTAGGATTTATTAGAAGAGCTCTGGGTAAATGTAATGAAAAGATCAAAGAGAAATGTTACCTTTCGCTGGTTAGGCCTCATTTAGAATATGCTGCAAGTACATTATCTCACATTATTTGCTGAGAGCTCGGTGATATACAGGAAAATAAGGGGCCCATCTGATTTCTAGGTACTCTTTAAAGACTTAGACACAATATCAGATTGATGCAAGGAATAGTAATTAGTCCCTACTATAGGCATACACGCAGTTTTGAAAGCATAGAACAAAGGATGAGGCTAAAAGGACATAGGTTACGAAATAGAGGGTTCAGTGTTAACTATGGCCGATCAAGTTAAGTATTTGGGGGCAGTTCAACGCCCTTCATGGGGAACACAGGACAATATGCGGATTCGCTTTAAAGAAACTCGGCCTCATTAAACGGGTGGTGGGGAAATATAATGAGAAAGTTAGGAGAGAGGTGTTCTTTTGCTCTAGCTAGTTGGAATATGCCGTGAGTATTTGGTATCCTTGGGAGACAATTTAGCACAAAGAATTTTTTTTTTAATGTTTTGATTGACATTTTAGTGCATAGTAGAAGAGAAAATCCGCTAGGTTCGTGAAAAACTCGACCAAAGGATATGAAGCGTCACACATTTAATAGAGAATCAGGGGTGGGAACCTTTAGATATGCGAAGACTCAGGGCTAGATTAAACTAATTACAAAGACAGACAAAGGCGCGTGGTGGTTTTGCATCCGACATTGGAGGTATAATTAGATGTACTCAGCAAGCCACCGCTAGGATAATTGGCAGGGGGTAAATACACACCAGACTAATTTTGACTGGAATATCACCCTAATGTGATCGGACAATATTATTCCGATCCCTTGGATATGAGATTATTAGATAATGTCCAGGGAAAATCCCAGAGACTCGTGAAAAATTGTAATACATTTACATCGACACAATAACCTGCCGTCGCAAGGACGTGTGGCAGGGGTTGTAGGTCACCAGCCATTCCACATACATTCACTATTTCTTCATTCACCTGACAACCCACTTTCCACCAAAAACCGCGTGGAAAGGGGTAGAACAAACACCAATCATGCAGCATGCCTTCACATATTACGAGTGTCACATGGTTATCAGCTATTTCTATACAAAGAGGACAAGAAAAGACGTTATAATAAGGAGACGAGTGAGACAGGCCTTTTAGAAGAATTAAGCTGGGATCCAGTTGAGATGTGATGAGAACAAGCGGGACTGAGGCGTTAAGCAAGGTTCAGAACAAACGAACGATGGCACTAAAGGATTTATTATGAACCCACACTATTTAAGTAGATCAGACCACAAATATAAGATGGATAAGGGAGATAAATTCCAGGGCACATGGATACAAACACTCATTCTTTCCCCGAACAATCAGGTAACATAATAGTAAGAAACCAAAGCCATTATAGAAATATTAAAGACATTTAATTTACAAGTCAGGACAAGGTTATAAGGTATATTCGTAGGTGCGTTTGTATGTTGGTTGATGATGTATGTATTTGCATGCGTTTAACATATAAAGGTTTTAGCATGAATATATACGACTTAGTAGGTGTAGATTGGCATGAATTTGTGAGTTTTGCATGCGGTTTTATTCTATTTAACTGGTGATGGCCTAAATCCCCCAAGCCCCCCCCCCCACGCTACATGTCCTAGCGGGGTATCATGTACATGTATATGGGATCCTCACGAAGTTGGGTTGATTGCCGAATTGGATCGCGTGCAGCGTAGGTGAGCTAGATTTGTAAAAGTTGCTATGATAAACTTAGTAGCGTATCCAAAATATTATAGGAGAAGGTTAAATAAGAGATTAAAACTCTTGTATAATTTGGAAGTATGTCTCTTTATTCGTGACATTGAAAATGTACTATTACCCCCATTGCACTACGGTATCAACTATGTGCTATGTATAAAAAATACAATAAAAACTACGTGCTTGGAAATAAACTGCGTAAATGCTTTCGGCAAAATTCCGTCAGTTCACTACACAGAGACACAAAAAACCTTTGAATAGTAATAACTATTGCAATGAGTTACCATCAGCTAGTATTTAGGTGTATGTGATAGTCTTCAGTGCCAATGTCGAAGGGTTAGGTGGAAGAATGGACTATTACACTCAATCTTGCTCAATCAAATCGATAAATAAATGAAAAAATAATTCTAATGCTTGTGCTGCGTTGCTACATGTTAGGGATATGAAGAGAAACAGCTACTACGAGCTTCGTCCATAATCTTCGATGACATTAAAGCACCTTATATTATTGCATTGGGCAATGCTTTAATTTTTATTTTCATCAACATTAGTTTTTGGACTCCTGCATGGTTCTAGTTTTGTCACAAGATTTCAGCTAAGAGAGAAAGCCAGAGACTTCATATACTGCCATAAATGCGCCCGCCAGAAGAGAGAGCAAATGGGCTTGAGGGCCGCCCCCACCCCCACCCCCCAAAAGCCCGTCGAAGAGGCGGGCAGTAGCGGAAGAGTCATGGCCTCTTTAAATCCCCAGCCCCTTGTTCCGCACGGAAACGCGAGGGGCCGATCTGGGCCGCAAAAGTTTCCAGCGCCGTGCATTACAAATTTATGGGGCCATCTCGTAAATTGTACAGAATGGAATAAAACATACATATCTGCGCGTTTAAAGCCTTAATCGTGGAAATAAAAATCTGGCTATCGCTCTCAAATTCGGGAATTATTTATGGGCGTGCATTTATCTAGATGCTTTTCTCCTCGCCAAGGCAACCAAAAAAATTTTAAAAATGCGTTCCGTATTTTATCCGCTTCCTAAACAACTCGCTCCTATGGTAACGAGTCACGCTGGTTGAGAGCCAGAGGATTAAATTGCAGATCGTATCAGGGAAGGCACACATTTTCTAATTCGAGAACGCCTGGGGGTCATACAGGACCAAAAGGCTGGAGATATAATGCGATGACGTCGGGCGAAACAGCTTGGAAATAATGTAATCTCCAGGAGGGAAACGGAGTAAAGTAAGAGGAGATTAGAAGTATCGATTGAATCAGGTAATTCGGAAATGGTTACTTCTACGAAGTGAGTTCTCGTGAAGGAAAAAGGGACCATCTACCATTTACGGTGTTACTTCGAGGAACGGAAGGTAATGAGACCATCGGAATGGAAAGACGACGCTTTCTTTTGTAGCCTATGCTCACGCTTGCACGCATCTTTATCCAAAAACCATACATACGGCAATTGGTAAAGTATAGCATTGAACGCAGACATCCTATCCGTTGTACCAGGTTTTCTCTGGATGTTCACTGAGAAATCAGTTGAGTTTTGAGAAGGGATTGGTTTGCGGGAGATCAATTCATTTTGGCTGCATTTAGGGACAAACTAATCAAAAGTATTCTCGTTTCTTTATTGGAATTCATCCACTGAGGTGCACTCAAATTCACCGTACGAAAAGCCGCATTTCGGATGACCCTCTCAAAACCAACCTTTCGTTCTATGGGTTTGGTTACCCTGATGACAGAAATGTGTGCTTAAACAAGAAAGTGTTCTCTAACCATTGCAGTGATTTTGCATTGAGGTACATGTACATTTACGTGTATATTTCGTTTACACCTATTAGTATGCCAAGCTGCAGCTTATGACTGATGTGTGCGTCAATGATGCTAAGGACCACATATCCGAAGACATTCAGCAATTCGTCGGGAAATTATATTCCCAAGGGAATCAGGTAAAGGAAACAATTTCAGTATTTAGTAGTAGTTATCCGTATACGTATATATACATACATACATGTCGAGTCAAAAGTGGAAATGTAAACATTTCATGATAGTATTTAAGTAGGCAGTTATTCCAGTTAAGTATGCTACTTCCTCAAATGGGAAAAGGGCAAAGTAATTAAATATATTGAAGTTTATTCCACTAGATAAATGTTTCAATGTAACCTAATAAGGCTACATCAAATTCCCTTCCGCCACTTGCAAGACTTAACACTTCATGGTGACTTACGCGAGGAAGAGAATATATCTATATCTACTTGACACCCCGCAAGCCGCCGCAACGGCGTGTTGGGGCACCACCCGTGTTTAAGAAAAAAAGCATGCAAAAGCCACAAATTTATACAATCCACAAACAAAACATGGAATACATTCATGCAAAAACCCTTACAACCCACAATATAAACCGTAATCATTCCAATGGCAATCGAATCCTACAAGGGCATCCGTTTTTTCCTGAGATGGATTTTCCCCAGTTAGCATTAATGGGAAAAAAGGGATTAAGAATGTACGAACGTGTCAAGTGGTGTGCGCGAGCACGAAGGATGTCTGAAATGGCCGGCGAGGCACAAGCGTGGTGGTGGGGGAAACCCGACCAGGCGGGTCAAGATTAGTCCAGTGTGTATTCACCCCCTGCCACAAACCATAGTGGTGGCTTGCAAGGTACTGAAAATACTAGAGAGTACACTTAAGGGCCGCATGCGATTCCCAAAACTGACAAACTAACTGCTCCAATTTCACTCTAATCCGCGGGGCGTGTGAGGCCGTGGCTTTTGAGAAAATGCAAATTCCGTAAGGCACATACGTAACTGTGCATTGCAGAGGATGCCACCACCAATAATCACAGCAATGCATAAATAAATAATAAGAGTGATACAAGCAAATTACTCCAGCCATGAGTAGGGATGCCAGCATCCCTACAACCGTCCATTCAAACGTAAGACAATAGAACAGACATACATCTGGCGATTAGATTCCGGGAATGAGCCAGGGATATGCATAAATAAATAATAAGAGTGATACAAGCAAATTACTCCAGCCATGAGTAGGGATGCCAGCATCCCTACAACCGTCCATTCAAACGTAAGACAATAGAACAGACATACATCTGGCGATTAGATTCCGGGAATGAGCCAGGGATTAATATCAAACATTCAATACCCAACCCTTCGGATATTTTTATTCCCCCTCCGCTCCCAAAGCCTTCCCCATAAATTCCACACTTCCAAACCTTTCACCGCCTTCCCCTTCCATTCAGAGTGCTCGTCCTCCAGTCCTCTCCTCATGAGATCTTCTCCTTAGTTCCTTCTTTTTGTAGAGGAAGTTGATCTTGCCATCGAAAATTTCGGAATAAGGGTGACGACTCTTTTTCATGCGTTTTTCAAAGTTTTGTTTGCTAGTAACACCTCGCTCTTTTGTTTGACATACATACATTATTTTAGATAATCTACCGGTTAAGGTAGGTTTTGGATGGATACAACTAACAAATACATATAGTATTTTGTTTCTCCTAAAAAAACACAAACCACCATTCAGCTCTACGGCAAGCTTTTTCTCATCTCTGTGTACTTCCTTCTTCCCTTCATCGCGTCCAACATCCCTATCCAATTTCTACCCCTTCTTCTTTTGACTAAGGAGAGAGAACTAATTACTACAATCGCGCGTACCTCTCCCCTTCCTCAACTCAAACTGATCATCCCCTAGGTAATCATTTGCCTTCTATCCATCCTTTCGTTGATGATGCTGAGAGCCACGTAGGTGCTTGGGAAATCAAACTTATTGTTCTGTAGTCCTAACATGATGTAGCCATTACCTTTTTCGGAATAGGAACTAACACTGACCTCACTAAGTCTTCCGACCAGATTCCTTCCTCACAGAGGTTACGAAATCAGTCCTTCCCCTTCTATCCAGCGTTTGCAGACTATCTTTTCCTCAGTTCTGTCCTCTTCCTTGAGAAGGGTGGCGCGGACCACCGAAAATTCGAAACCTAGTGAGTTTCTTTCCTTTTTTGTGTGTTTCTGTGCTTTTGTCTTTGTCTACTAGTGCTAACTTTGTATACATTATTATTCATATCCGTGAGACTTTCACATAAGTGTTATATATATATATATATATATATATATATATATATATATATATATCTGACCTGAAGAAGGCCTCGGAGTAGGCCGAAAGCTTAAATCATCTACAGTGTGAGTGTCCTTTTACGTGTTATCTGTTTTATTCTGTGTTCTATTGTGCCGTCCAAAAGTTATATATATATATATATATATATATATATATATATATACTTAGTCTGACCTGAAGAAGGCCTCGGAGTATATATATATATATATATATATATATATATATATATATATATATATATATATATATATTCAAACACGAAATACTGCCATATGGCGAATAAATATTCATTCACATTGACGTATATACAGACGTGTATACTCTCTATCATGAACCTCCTGCTGAATCTTTGATCCGTACGGTTTCGATGAGGTTGAAAAATGCTTAATGCCCTCGAATATCTGATTTTTTGGATCGCTTCTGCCATTTCGCAATCCCTCGATTGTAATCGCTTTGGAAGCAAGCTTCCTCAATCGAAGATCACCCGAGCAACTGCCAGAAGATGGATGGGAATGACTGCGCTCGTGTCGTATAAATCCATTCCTTTCTCTTCTCCTTCGAGAATGCATGCCGATGCCATATGCGACCGGTTTATTCGCATGGGCTCAATCCATTGAGAACGGCTGAGAGGAAAAGAACTTCCCGGCACACGCTTAGAGACGAACGAGGATTTTATCGTCGCCTCGTGCTTTACTGCGGAAATATGCCATCAGAACCGATTACAGATGCACCTTACAGAAATGGCCATAAAAGATCTGCCCGCCACAATCTTCAGAAAAATGCTGTTCTCGCTTTCCGTCTCGGCTCCTTGGCCATCGCAGATGTAAAAGCACGCGGTGGAGAAGTTATAATCCCTAATAAAGTTGGAATTTCCGGCATTCACGAGCAAGTTGGATTATCATTCAAATCCATTCCCCGGCATTTCTTTATGAATGATTTTTGTTTCCTTTAACGACAACTTTTCCCTTAATGTCCTCGATGTTTGACACCCCTCTCGCGGCTGAACTCCACCGCTCATTCATCCATTCACTTCGTGCATGATCACCTTCGGTCCCGCATGCGCAAATGCGCCGAATAGCACTTTCTGGCAGGTACTTCACGGGCAGTACTTGAGGTCACTCTTTGCGGACATCTTAATTTGAAAGTGACAGACAAAAAACATGTAACGGGTTGAGTCGATATTCAATTTGAATATCACCGTCGTCCGCTTTCTCGTCCTCCCCCAACGGTGGTCGATCTGCTAGTCGTCGACCTCGGTGCCCCTGACGAGTCGTCAAAGACCCTTAAATGTGTGCCAGACAGTTCTATCTCATTCGTCCACGGTTCCAGTTATCTGGGGCTCGCGAAACCTCGAGAATCCACCTTTTTTTTAGTTTAGGTCCGAGAAGATTTACGTTCCAGTGACTTTCCCCATCTGGTATTTCATCTCATTGACTCTCATCGGCCCAAGGATAAGTTCGCGGGTGCTCTCGACTCTTCGTATCATTCTTCACAGCATCACTCCTCCCAGATGTGTTATCTTCAGAGATGTGCAGATGGAAATCCTCTCATTTCTTCCGTTTCTTCCGCTCCTTATGCGGAAGTCCTAATTCAAATAGCAATTTCAATCTCTTCCAGATAAAGTCAAGCAAAAGTCTTTGCACGATTTATGTGCTTACGAAATAATAAAATGGTTCCCAGTTGGAGCAGTTCTTGACTATTATTATCATTATTTTAAACTGATTTTATGTGCTTATGAAGTGAATAGAACTTTATTACAAACGCGAATATACATCAGGGCATTAGCGGTCACAAAGTTATATTTAGAGAAATGAGGAATGAAAAAATGTTCGCGAAAATTAAGAAGGGGAACCGTGAAGTGTATCTAATCAATAAATGGAGTTCTACTGCACTTCGAGAGAAATACAACACGAACCGCAAACATTCAGTGTGGAAACCCACAGCTCTGAAACAGTGTATTCACGGAAAACGTTTATAAATTATCATTTCTCTTCGCAATGGACAACTGTTTCCAGTCCTCTGATTACATCTCGCACTCATTTTCCCCGAAGTAATTCACTCATGCTTTCCCCTCCCCCACCCAGCAGCCCCTCCTTTGACCGCCCGAGTGCTCTATTCCAAGGCCCCGCCCACCTTCCGGGTTTTTCCTTGTCCCGCAAAAAACCCATTCCACCAGCACCATCGCATCATTTAAAGGGTCGTTGAGCTTGACCCTTCTTTGCACACCCTTCCAACCTTCACAAATCCCCATCGTAAAGCAGGGCCGCTACTTGTTCTCTCCCGATGCCTGGGTTTCCCCGTCCCTGCCCAATTACCCCGTCCGCTCCCAAGTGGCCCGGGTCTACCCCCTCTCTGCGCGTAATCTGTCCTCTTCGTCTTTCTTCTCGCTTCGAAGTCTCTCTCCCTCCCTAGGCCGAACATCAACACATACGCTGTCGCTCCCGCTTTCCCTAAATAAATCTACTCCATTCCAATTCTCGCATCTACCCTTACGATGGAATGTTGGCTAATTGATGCAAAACCATTCGGAGTCTGTTCCAAAATAACTGTACATTGTACACTTCAAGCCTTCGTACATTGTACTTCGTACACTGTACGAAGGCTTGGTCACATCCATAGATATGTTTCTTAAATTAAGTGCTTAGATTAAGTTCCACTAACTGCTGGTATTCTATCCAACGGATACGTTTTGTCTTTGTACTATAATTTGTACATTTTAGCATGAACGAAACATTAGGCAGCAATTATGATATTTTTCAACACTTACGAAATAGTTTTGGAAACATATTTTGTACAAATGTATGCCAGTATTTGATACGTGTAGGTTTTAATTTGTTTGGCATAGTTTATTTTCATTGGAATGACCAGCTGTTTAGGTCAATGATAATTGAGAAATCTTTATTTAGGTCACCATCCAGATTGCATCAGATATAGCTATACCGATATAATTATTTCCTCTCCGTAGACTTCTTATGATGATTAAGGAATTTTACCTTTCATAAAATTCACTTTTACCAGTTATGGAGACTATTAAAAAATGGTGCAAAGTCGATTAAATAATCCAAAGTATAAACCTTAATTTTTTTGTAGCTGAAACTTCTTTTGTCAATGATTTTTGCCTTTCATCTACATCTACTCAATACATCGCAAGTCGCCGCAAGAGCGTGTGGTAGGGGGTGTTAGGGCACCACACGTAATTTACAAAGAAAAAATAACCGCATGCAGAAGCCACAAATGTATAGCCCACATACCAAGCTTGGTAAACATTCATGCCCGAACCCTTTCGCCCCAACCCTTTCACACACATGCAAACCCACAAACTACCAACAAACATACACATGCACAATCTTTGAATTTTTAATTTTGTTCTGACTTGTAACTTAAATGTTTTTAATATTTCTAAAGTGGGTTTGGTTTCTTACTATTATGATTTCTGATTGTTCTGGGAAAGAATGAGTATTTGAATCTATTTGTATTGGAATCTATCTCCCTTATTTTATCTTTGTGGTCTGATCTACTTAAATAGTGTGGGGCCATTATAATTCCTTTTGTGTCATCGTTAAACTAGCTGGTCCTGAATATTTCTAAAAGTCTCGCTTGTTCTCTTTGTATGTCAAGGGGCTCCCACTAGAGACCCTAAGATACCTGTTACACTGTTGATTTAAGTTCATGTTCAGTATATTTTATATGCCTGATGACCTAATGACAAATAAAATACTATTGATTATTTTAACTCTTGAACCTAAGCATTAATTCCTTAATTTTATAATTAATATTTCAATAATGAGATTAATAAAATTATAACGCATATAATGACAAAGATATTTGAGGGAACAGCCCAGATCCAGATAGCAAATAGTTTTTCACTGCTATCGAGTCATGACTTGGAATAGTCCAGAATGATTGGTCGAAGCAGGTCAGGGGAGTTCCGTGCAGTCCATTGCGCCTCTTCTCATACAAGTGGCTTGCTCTACACCTGTGCTAAATGTTAGATAGTTAAATTCGTGCCACTATAAAGGTGAGATATACGTACGTCGTAGTGTAGTAACGATTGTCAATCTTATAATCGTATGTGAAAGAAAAGGACGTAACACCTATTCAAGGATTATTTTGAAAAACTGGCCTTACCAAAGTAACTGGCTTAAGTAACCGCTTCAAAACATATTTTGAACCAAGAAATAGTTCCTTATGTCACAGGACCTATTTGGGCTCCTGATACGTACCTCTAAACTTGATACGTCAGGCAACAAATTTGGACAAAGAGAGAGGCACTCTATATAAGTATCACATGGGAAATAAGCAGTGTGGACTCAAGAAATTCAGAACAAGGTGTGATGCCTTAGTAGCAATAAGGCCTTTAGTAGAAAAAAACAGAATTAAACAAGAATGCATTTGTTTGTTTCGTAGATTTCGAGAAGGCGTTTGATAGAGTAAATTGAGTGGAATTGATGAATTTATTAAGAAAGATAAACGTAAATTATAGAGGTAGGCAATTATTCAGCACTTCATAGTCTCAGAATGCTCTATCAGCGTGTTAGCCAGCAATGTGTAGCAGATGGTGATTTAAAACCAGGCATGCAGAGCCTAAAATTGAGTTTTTAATTTTAGGCACAATATTTGTGTAAAATAATTCAAGTAATGAAGATCATGATAACTACGAGTGCACTCATTATGCTCTCTAATTAAGCTGCACTTCTGTAAGCATACGAAAGAGACTTCTAGTTACGAGAAGGGCAATAACTAAAGTTATAAGAGATGATGACAACATGGTAAAATACATACAGTGTTATTTATTCGTATATTTAATGTTGTTCGTGAGAAAAATAACACCTTACACCTATCTGTCCTAAACTTAATCTCTATAATATTGTTTAAGTGGATTCTCCCGCCGTAGTACGATGAGGCTAATAATATTTCAACATCATCGTTAAAGGGACATCCTTCCAATTTATCCAAGGCGTGTAATTTGAATTCCACCTCTGCTTCGTGAGTGATTCCCAATCTAGCTCCTCCAATAGTTTTTATGCGTTATTAAGTTTATCATAACAAGGTTTAACAACTCTATCTCCTCTACACGCGATCTAATTCGCTCATCGATCCAGCTTCGTGAGGATCCCATATACTAGCAGGATATTCTACATGAGCCCAATGCTGCGAAAGATAACAATTCTCTTTATCCTTCTCTTCTCATATCCTTAATACTTTTCCACTAAATCCTAATCCATCACTACAGACTATTTTTAAGTTTAATGCTAATTCCTAAATATCGCAATAACGTTGTATAGCATTAAGACCATCTGCTAAAACTACTTCATCCTCAGGACTACGGACATCTTTGTAGACCACCTAGTCGTCGGCAAATGAGCGTATCTTACCATTTACCATCGAGTTAATGGCACTAATGTAAAAACCATAAGCGTAGTAATCAACCCGAAGGTCGGTTTAGTACATGATGGTAGAGTTCGCCCAGTACTATGCCCAACGATGTGTGAAATTCAGACATTAGGGTAGGTGGGGGCAGTTCATTTCCCCGTGCCGGTTATGGTTTCCCAGGAATACTTGGTACACTAAAAACAGCATAGCTTGGGTGGAGCCACAGGTGCCCAGTGAGGTTTGCCCGGAAATCGAACCCAGACCTTCTGGTCAGCATTCCCTGGATAATTTTCTACCCCTTCACAACCAAGACCCCGTTAAAAAAGTAATGAAGGAATAAAAGGGGTCCGAAACACTTCCCTGGGAAACATCTGAGGGGACTTCAACTGTATTACAGCTAACACCATCTATGAATACACTTTGAACGCGACTATTCCAAAAATCTTCATTTCACCCCAAAATATTTTCATCTATACTATACGCATGGATAAAAAGCACAAGCTTTTTATGTAGTTTATTGTGAAATACTTTGCTGAAGGTTATTGTTTTAGTCTAAAAAAACCGCGTCTACTGAGTCAAGATTTAGGATGGGCATCGTTAGAAAATGGAGTTATACAAATCAAATACAAAGAAATGGGGAGTAATGCTTAATGTAGACAAATGCGCAGTTTTGAAATTTTGGAACAAAGGAAGTGGCGAACAGGACATAGAATACAAAATAGAGGGTTCAGTACTAACTACGGCGAAACAAGTAAAATATTTGGGGGTTCTAACACCACGCCTTTCATGGGGAGCACATATCAGGACAATATGCGGATCCGCTTTAAAAAAAACTGGGCTTCATTAAACGGGTAGTGGGGAAATGTAATGAGAAAGTTAAAGAGAGGTGTTATTTTGCACTAGTTAGACCACATTTGGAATATGCCGCAAGTATTTGGGATCCTTGGGAGAAAATCTGGCAAAAAGAACTAGATAAAGCCCAGAGAAAATCCGCCAGATTCGTGAAAATATGTATGACAAGAACACAAGTGTAACAAGTCTCTTAGGGGATTTAGGCTGGGAGCCCCTTGAAATACGAAGAGAACAAGCGAGACTTAGACATTTAGAAATATTCGGAACCAGCTAGTTTAACGATGACACAAAAGGAATTATAATGGCCCCACACTATTTAAGTAGATCAGACCACAAAGATAAAATAAGGGAGATAGATTCCAATACAAATAGATTCAAATACTCATTCTTCCCCAGAACAATCAGAAATCATAATAGTAAGAATCCGAAGTCCATTTAGAAATATTAAAAACATTTAAGTTACAAGTCGGAACCAAATTAAAAATTCAAAGATTGTGCATGTGTATGTTTGTTGGTAGTTTGTGGGTTTGCATGTGTGTGAAAGGGTTGGGACGAAAGGGGTCGTGCATGAATTTTTACCAAGCTTGGTATGTGGGCTATACATTTGTGGCTTCTGCATGCGGTTATTTTTATTTCTAAATTACGGGTGGTGCCCTGAGTGCCCACACGCCCTTGCGGCGGCTTTCGGGGTATTGAGTAGATGTAGATGAAATTTCTCTTTTATCACCTTGATTTTTTATCCATACGCGTAGGAAAAGATAAAATAGTCATGAAAAAACTGAGGATAAAAATTAGTGGGCGTAGAATCCATAAAATTGGCTAGATTTGCGATTGATCAAGCTTTGTTAGCCAGCCAAACAAAATAAATCTACATCCACATAATAACCTGCAAGCCCCCGCAAGGGCGTGTGGTGGGGGGTGTTAGGTCACCACCCGTAAAAGGGAACAAAACCACATACAAAATCAGCAAATCCATCCAAACCTATACCCGCAGTGGCGCATACATTCATGGAAAAATCCTTGCAACTTACACGCATGCAAATACATATACTATCAACTGACAAACAATTGCATCATAGGATGCAGTAAAACATTTATCCAATGATGGTCAAGCTAGAATTTGTCAAGTGTGAAGCGAAATTCCACTACCACATGGACTAGCAACATACAACGGTCTCCTCCACCAAAGACACCGGTAGGGAATGTGACTCAACGCTGTAGATAGCGAGAGGGTTCCCCCGCGGAGAGACACGAGGGATGGAAGAGGAAACAAAAACAGACAAGGCAGAGCAAGCAATACTGTTAAGAGCAGCATATTATTTAATGGCTTTGGAATGCAATCATGCTGGAAGAGTTTTGACAACAAAACACACGAGATCAGTGAAAGTGCATGAAATTGTTATTGAACATATTTTTGTATGTACAAACGCAGAGACAGTAGTAAGAACGGAGAGTTGGCTCACGGGAGATAAAACGTACAATTAAGTTTTTCACACCGGTTTCACAATTTTCAGAAAGGACAGACTTAATAGATTGGATGGGTTAGTATTCATTGTTGTTAAGTCACAACTTAGAAGCCAACGATACGCATCCGACGAAAATGATTTTGAAAGCGTTTGGTGAAACATAAAGGAATACAACGACAGAGGCCTATTCGTGTGCTCATTTTACAGAACCCCATATTCTAATACAGATATTTTAAACAAGCTCGACGACCAAATATCCATTCTTAACAACAAGCACAGCAACAGTGTCACTATAATCGCTGGTGATACAAATCTGAAGTCAATTCACTGGGACATGTACTGTGAAGGAAAATCTGCCAAAAACAGAGATTCATGCCAAGAACTCCTTCATATATTCGCAAAACACACTTTAGAACAGATTGTTAAATCACCAACACGGGGCCACAGCATACTTGATATCTTTGCGACCTCTACGCCCGATATCGTAACAAACATTGAAGTAATGGACGGAATCAGTGACCATAAGGCTATTTTTGTAGAGTTAAAAACTAAGTTCGTGAAAATAAACAAATATAAGTGTTAAATATACTTATTCAACAAAGCAAATTTAAACGGACTGCAGGAATATATTTAAAAATTGCCAGAATATAAGACAAAACCACTGATAACCGATACGAAGAACACTTGGAAATATTTCTTCAATATTTCACAGGAAGGATTAAAGACAAACATCCCATTCAAACTTAAATGCGACATTAAGAACCCTAGATGCTACAACGGAGAAGTTAGATCGGCATTAAAAAGGAAAAGAAGGCTACCATCGGAATTTTAAAAGAGTTTCAAAAGTAACGACATCGTTTATGTGAATACATCCAAACAGAAACTAGAGGAATATCGCAGTGAAACGAAACGTATCATGCGCACTCACTTAAATCTAAAATGACATGCGAATACCTTGAGGGAAGTCCAGTCATTCTGGTCCTACGTTAAGGAAATACAGGATAAACGTCCAATCGTACATTCCTTGAGGACCGAAAACGGAGAAATTCTTACAGACCGCGTGAAAAAGGCAAATATTTTAAACAAATTTTTCCAGAGCGTCTACAACAAAGAAAAACGCACCTAACGCTCTTCCACACCCACCCGTGGAACACAAGAGTGATATAACACTGACCAAAAAGGGAATAGAACATCAGCTCCGTAGGATCAAAGCAAACAAAGCACCTGGTCCGGAACAAATACTTGCTAGAATTTTGAAGGAATCAGGTGAAGACCTTCTCCCGTTCTTAGAAATTGTTTTCCTAAAATCGATAGAAGAAGGCTCAGCACCTCGCGACTGGAAGCTAGCCCATATAACTCCGATCTATTAAGGCGGAGATAACCAACCTATTACCGACCCATTTCCTTAACATGGTTCCTTGCGGTATTTTGCGGGGTATTAAGCAGAAGTAGAAATGGACGGGAAGGCATTATTAAGTTTTCGCATCGTAAGAGAGATAAGTTTTATATCATCTTGGTGGGAATTATGACGGAAATCTTGGTGTTCCCTGCTGTTCTCGAAGAGCGTGAAGGATGTATAATTGCTCACTAGGTTAATGACGACGTTCTCCTTGTTATGACAATTAAAAATGATTAAGATAGTAGTTTTCACTTTGGGTCATATTATTATTATCTTAACAATGAGACCTTAGTCTGGCCTCCGTCTTATGCAAGGTAGAATTAAAAAGCGGCACTAAAACTGACATCGTTACAATTGCGAGAATATCTTCCGAATATAATTAAGGTGCATAATTCACAAATTTCTCTATTACAAACTAAAGCACACCCGTGACTGGCCCGTAAATAATTTGGATCGGAATCTAAATGGCATGATTAAATACTTCGAGGGCACTTAGTATCCTCCTTCCAGCCAATCACGTGGCAAATGCCAGAGAAAGGAGAGGAGAAAAAAAACGTTTTTTTTCTCGTCCTTAGATCAACCATAATCGTTTTCCCAAGAGACGCCTCTTCTTCTCGTTTTACTCCTTCTGTTTTGTTAAATTTATACCGTAGTGTTATTGCAGAGATAAGAAAATTAGGTTCTCTGAGAAATCTTAGGGATTTTGTTTTATTATCACCAATAATTCCAATTTCAAAACATCTAGAATAATTGTAACCCCAAGAGGAATTCTTTTTATGGACCGAGGGCTCAGGCCTCTCCATTTCATAAATATCCATTATCAAATGCGGAGCGGGTTTTTTTTCCCCGGGGCCGACGTTTGGAGACTTCGACGCCTGTTGGCTGATGCCAACCCAGAGCATCGGACCATCGGACTCTTTTATGCCCAATAAAACGTCTTAATGGCCCTCCCTCCTACTATTACCAAATGCCTAGCGCCGTTGTATGCCAAGCACATTAAGCAATGCGTTTTGGCGTTTTTTATTTCAATTTTCTATCGCCATTTCCCGTGCAATTCCCCATCTCTCATTTCTCATTTCAAACTTCTATTTGCTGTTTTTTTACATTATTACATATTTTATTTTTGTTTGTTTGGTGTTGAGTTGGCATTTTTTTCAATTTGCTCGTTTTTATTTTGAAAATAATAATAGTTCTGGATAAAGCATCAACGTTTTTTTTGCAAATCTGTTATCATTCTTCAGTCGATCATAATTACGGTTAATGTGTTTGAATGTCTTTTGAGTTCCTGGCTTCAATCTTTCCACTTTTTAAGGCGTCCGTTCTAAATTTGCTTTCATTTTTTTAAATTTAATGAATCACTTATCCTCAGAATAGCCTGATGTCAAATCCATTTAAAATGACGCCAATCCCCTGGGAGAAGGCGATTCGTAAGATAAAAGTTTCAGAAGAGAAATTTATAATTCACTTCCTTCTGTTTGATGGTTAGCAACATTTCCAGGAGCTCGCATCTCTCTAACCCCAATTATTTTCATGCTCCCCTTTGGTGAATGTTTGAGAACTGAACAAGGACATTATTTAATTCATGAAATCTCGTATTCGGTAAATGCTAACCTGTTAACTCAAAACGTATCTTTATTGAAAAATGTTTACATTTATTTTAACGTTTGAATTGATTACTTAATTATAGACTTGATTGGTTTTAGGTTTACTAGGTAAGCATAGAATACTTTCTGTACTCTACACATATGAATTCGAGGTACTGGTAATATAGTCATAAGTTTCGCCGGAAAAAACACAACAGTGCCCGAGGTAATTTACCTGAGCTTCTAAACGTTACACTATTTATACTTTACACTTTCAGGCTTCACATCGTGGAATTGTTTGATATCCATATTAAATGAGTATGTAATTTTCCACTGAAAGAGTCTGTGAAAATTACAAAATCATTTAAAATGGTCGTGAAATTATTTCCCTATATGGTTTCTTTCCTTGATATTGCTACGACGTCATTATCATTCACATTTAACCAGTTATTGCTTTCGAATGGGTATGTAGCAACAGTGAGAATCCTACCTTGATGTGTAAAAAATTGCATAAGAATTTTCAAAGCTGCTACAACCAGTCGAAGTTATGATGGCCCCTATACACGCTCATAGTTATTCGGGATCAACACCCAAAAGTTCACTTGATATCGTTAATTGGTCTGCATTACAATAAGGTCATCTGTAAATAACAAACTAACGTGGTTCAGTACTGGGTAAAAATGAATGTATGTCGTCAATATTTGACATATCTAAATAATTTTAAGACATTTCCCTAATAGATTTCACAGTTTACCGACACGATAGAGGTACAAGACCCGGAGGAGGAGTTTTCGAGGCAGTAAACGTGTATTTGAAATTAATAACTTAGTTGTTGGCGCACCTTACTGCGATCTAATCAACCCAACATTAACTTATGTTCTTTCTATAGACCTACATACTCAGTTTTTAAAACATTTCATACCTTCAATGAACAAATATGCAAAGTTACGCGTAAAAATAATAACAGCATCAGCAAAATTGGTGGTGACGGATTGGGACCGCAATAGCGTTAAATATCTGACCAGGGAACGGGAATCGTGTAATTCGTTATTAAAGTTGGTTCAAAGAAACTCCTTCCATCAAGTACGCAAGCCCACCCGTGGAAAGAAAATACTGGACCTATTTCTTACGAACACACCGGAACGTATTATGTGTATATCAAATGATGAGGGCTTGAGTGACCACAAATCCCTTAATGTAAACTTCGACGCATAAATAATAAATATCGTTAAACCAAAAAGAAAAATTTATAATTACCATAAATGAGACTTTGAAACACTACCCGAGTTCAAAACGTGCTTAAGTCATGCAAAGGGGAAGAAACTTGGACACAATTTGTCAATATTATGCAAAAGGGCATCACAGATCTCATCCCTAAAAAGTACATTAAATCAAATCGCGACCCCAGGTGGAAGAATAAAGGCGTTAGAAAAGCCCTTAGAAAGCAGATAATGTTACACTCTAGGGTAAATAAAGCAGGCGTGGACACATCATCCTCGGAGAATAAATAACTATTGAACAAGTATAGATCCTCTATAAATGACACCAAAACACAATTACGCAGCGCCTTACAAGTCTATAAACGTAAAGTACTTTGCGAGTATCTGGACGCCGACCCGGGGGCTTTCGGGTCATATGTTAGGGGAGTAAAAGGGGGTGAGCACACCGTGGCTTGCTTAAGAGATTGTAACAATATCATTCATACTGATAGTGAGGGAAAAGCTAATATTCCAAGCACATTCTTCCAAAGCGTCTTCACAAACGATGATGCCACCACGTATCTCCAAGATACAATACATGCTGAACCAACAGCAAAAAGAAAAGCGGACGTACAAGGATTGCCAAATTGTCAAAGGGTTATAAAATATTTAGCTCCAAGCATCGCCCACCTCGAGGTTATTTTTAACAAATCACTCGCAGATTGCTAGATCCCTAAGGATTGGAAACCCGCGCAAATAACGCCTATTTTTAAAAGTGGTGACGGGAAGAACTCCAGTAATTACAGACCCATTTCTCTTACTTTAATATGTTGCAAAATGTTTGAGCACATAATTGTCAGTTCCATAATGAGATACCTTGATAAAATTAATTTTTTAAGTAACAAGCAACACGGATTCAGGAAAATCCGCTCATGCGAGACCCAATTAGGATTATTCAAACATGACTTACTTGTATTGGGTGAAAGTGGTAGGTAAATGGATGCGACCTTTTTAGATTTTCAAAAGGCATTTGATAAGGCTTCCCATGGTAAAATTATTCATAAATTAAAGGTCTCAGGTAAAAACAAGGGCACAAAAAATTGGGTTGAAGACTTCCTTTGAGAGCGGGAACAGAGGGTAGTCCTTGACGACACTAGTTCCGACAGCGTACCAGTCACCTCGGGGGTACCTCAGGGAAGTGTAATCGGGCCGTTGCTTTTCTTGATTTTTGTTAACGAATTGATCCGCGAATTAGAAACCAAGATTATTCGCGGATGACACGGTGATTTATCGGTAGATATCCGGGGATGAGGATCGTTTAATTCTAGCACAGGATGTAGATTGTATTACTAAATGGTGTTCAAAAAGGGGATTGTCATTAAATCTTGATAAATGTTCGGTGGTAAATTTTTGTCAAGATTTAAGTCGATCTCTTCACTTTCCACATGAGGGTTGAACATAAAAATAGTCCGCGTTCACAAACGCTAATACTTTTGCTTACAACAGAAAAGGCGTCTGTGGTGACGACGTCAACAAAACGTAAATATCGATATTGAAACTGTCTTTACTACTCTATCATGTCGGCGGCAGCGAGAAAAAAACCGACTCTCGCTGCCTGTCTTTTGTACATCTCCATCAAAACACACAACACATGGGTTATTATCTTCTACCTTCTGTTTCCGTTCGGAGCTGCTGCAGCCATGAAAACGGTCTATGCAGCTACGAAGGGACCGAATGCATGAAAACGTAGCTTAGGCCAACGCAACGTTGAGAGAACTTCACTCACAGCATACTCCATGAAAACAGCAAACGCCGACTCTTTGAGTAATTATCAACTGCAAATTCCAAGGATTATTACTTCATTTTGGATTAGCGGAAGATAAAGGTGGCATAAAAATCAGGAGGGTGTACAGAAATTGGTCACTGAAACCGTCCAACTTAAGGAAGCGTCCCGAGACCTCAAGATCGCGGAAGAGTACAACCGACAGACGGTGGGCTTAAACTGTTGGTTGAAATTAAAAACTGTCAATTCGACAATCCACCACGATGCAAAGACTTTTCGACAATGATCAAATCGACAGACAATACACGATGCTTCCTTTCAAAATATTTTTAACCAACGTAAGTTTTCACACAAAGGAGCAAATGTTAACGGCCGAATTTTATGTACAGAGAGTTTTAAGATTTACTGAAGAATACTTTAGCTTAATAAAGTAACCACAAGAATTTTTAGAAAGCTACACATGTGACAGAATATAGTAGACGATTCATTTGGCCCGAGTCTTCAAGTGCAGCATGAGTGTCCAACGGTTGAAGCTTCTTTGATTAAACCAACTGAACTGAACAGCTTCACATCGGCAGATTTACGATGCATTAGACATTTTTTTATGCATTAAAAAAATTAGTCCTATCCTTTGTGGGTTTTTTAAATCGCACAATAAATCCATATAAATTTGCATTGAATGCTACCTGATAATTGATTATCATTCCTGACTTTCACGAACACTTTGCAGCTTTTAGATATCCCATTGTATTAACCTGGTGTCGTTTCCCTAAGGGCCCACAAGAGCGCATTATATCTTACTAACAGTTCACAATAACAACAAACTGCTTTTCTTCTTCCTGCAATATAATCTGTTTCCTTTTCTCACTTTTTTGATGTATGTCGTTTTCCCTTTCTTTTTCACTTTGTAATCATTAGCGTATTTTACAATCCTGAAATCAAATTTAACGGAAGGAAGCTTAATTCTGCGGAAGCTATTAAGATGATGGGAGAGGCAAAAATTAATAAGAGTAAGCTGCTGACTGCCGTGAAGCGAATGATTGTGCCAGTAGAGAAAAAAATTAAGGATGGGAATGTGGCACTGTAAAAAGCGAAGAATATAAAAAATGAACAAAACAAACAGACAAGTATCTACATAATGAAAAAGTCCTTCAAATCGTTGTTGAAGAGAAAGGTAGAGGGAGTGCACTTCAAAGTGGAAGAAGGGCACTGCTGGGTTAATGGTGAGAACCGATAGAACACTGTATATTGTAACGGAAGGCAACAGTGGAGGAAAGCCAATGAACAACTAAGGTAAGTACGTAATGGAACACTTCAAAACAGGGAAACGTATATCGACAGTTAATATAAGAAAGAGTGAAATAGAATAGCCCTATCAATAAAGATTAAGTAGCTATACTATCAAAAATATCGGGAAATATTTCGGAAAAGTAATTTAATGTCAGATATTGGTGCAATTCCTCAAAATTCTTTTACATCACTTGAACGTCGACACACACTTTGACCAGAGTGGCTTTTTCACTACTCGAAGACTCCCTCGAAGGCTGATTTCGGAAGGTCCTGAAGGGTACGCGTGCAACATTCTTTGATGGCACTCAGGGTCCCAAGGTGGAGTCCTTTAAGGAACGATTTTTTACTTTCACTTTTAGGAATAAGCAAATAGCCTGTTGATGCGAAATCGGGACGCACGAAGATGAAGAAAACAGATGCGAAAAGAATACCGAAGAGTTGCATGTAAAACTAAAACCTCTGGAAGGTGGCCTAATTAGTAAAGATGGGAGCGAGGTGAACGATTGATGCCAGTGCCCAGGGACACTGAGGAGGGAGAGACATGAATAAAGCAATACCCCCGGAACGGAAAAAATCATCAGGGGAATTAGCAAGAGCCTCTAAGGTCAAGCAAAATGTGAAAGCATAAAGTTTGGTGGAGAACCTCGAGAAAAGTAAAATGAATGCAATTCCGAAGGAAACAAGGCCCGAGAGGTGTGACGTTGAGACTTATGTCCCATGTATGCATAAAATTACCGCGAATAATTAACTGTGAGAAAGGAAAAAATGTTGATGACAGCTTTTCGGGAATCACATATCGATCCAGGAGGAACAGAGAAACGGGGGAGGCCATAATCTCCATAAAGTTACCTCTAAAAACAATGATGCTTCTCAAAAACTATTATTTGTGTCATTCTAAGACTTAGAGAATGCCTTTGGCAACAGAGAGCGGCGCATGGTGGCTAGACACACTTTGCATGTATAATGGACAGTATCCATTTATAACTACGAACTAGAGCTTCATGAGAAATTTGTCACCCCATTGTAAATGAAAGAAGAAAAAACGGGAAAATAAGGTGAAGGAGTAAGACAAGTATGAAATCTGTCACGATTTCCATCACGATCACTGCCCCTACAAGAGGCAAAGGAAAAGAATAAGGAAAGAGATGGAAAGGAACTACGGTGAATGGGAGATGAAAGCTACAGTTTCCGTTTAGAACGGGACATATCACTTATAGTAAAGAATCAGAAGAACTGCAGGCATATTTATCAAGTAGTTCAGAGATATAATACGAAATTGAACTCAAAAGAAAATAAAATCCTAGTGTACGGAAGAGAATATACGGACAGATGTAAAGAGAAAAAACATGAGAAAAAGCGGAATATTTAATCACTCATCATAGGTAGTTGGGGATTGAAGGAGCTGGACAGATAACAAGCGAAGAATTGTTCACCCTAAGATGTTTGATTCGAAGAGACAGTCATTATACCCTATGAAGATAAGATTACAAATAACGAAGAACTGCACCCTACGGATCAGGAACACGGGCAATTGGAAAAGCAAACCAGAGAAGAACGTAAAATTCAAAAGTTGGTATTGGAGGCTGGTGTTGAAGATCAAAAGCACATATATCATAAGAATTGATGAAGTTTATTGAAGAGGAGAAAAATTTTTATATAGAGCACAATGAGAAAAATAGCCAGAGTTTGAAATTTCTTGAGGAATACTTAATTTATTAGGGGCATAAAACAAGGGAAGGGGCCATGAGGAAAACTACAACACGAGACATACGTACGTACGCCAAGCGAAGAAAGATGCAATACGAAAGATGTATTTAGTAAGATGCATTAAGTGAGAAAAAGGAATGAGGGAATAATGGATTCCATAAGCCGAACTTTGGATTAAAATTCCAATCGCGATGACATTAATGAGCTATCTACTGTGTACATCATTTCAAGAAGTTGGAATCATGAAAATTTTGTTATTCTGATGTTTTTGTTTGGAAACAATGTAGATGAAGCATTCTCGAAAATTACTTCATTCTATGATCTAGTTTTAGGACTTTCAAGACGCTCAACAGCATGTGATGGTTCAGTAGGAACAGCTAATGTGATTATATTTTCTTCATCATTAATTATTCCTTCCGATCTTTCATCAATATCTCCATAAATATAATATGCAAACCAGCGACAGTCATTATGCGGCTATTTTAGACCTTTTAAGCCGTGTTTACGGGAAACGAGATCATTACCATAGTTGTCAAAGTCCCTAAAAAGTTATATTCCATATGCTATGCTCAGTATTTATGAAAACAATCCCCACAGGATACACAATATGAGATATGTAAACATGAGGTAAAACACCCAGGACAAAGTCAATGGTGTAATGCTTTACTACTACGATAAACTGCCTCGTGATTGGTCAATATGGTACAAAGTATGATCACCCAATTACAATTGCTCTTTCTTGTTTAGATTGGTGATTCTTTTAGATTCCATAATAAGTAGAGCTTCACATGTTATAATTTCATCGCACACGTTTTTCATTACATTTGCTATATCACACAAATCGTATTAAGCATAAACTTGAAAATAAATCAAATTTGGATAATATTTCAAACTTTTTATCCACGCGAAAGAGCAACAGGTAATGTACTCTACAATTACTTTAATTTAGTTTGAACGTACTTTCATTAGACGCCCGACCTAACCGTCTGGACGCTGTTTTCGAAAAACGAAGTCATCCAATTACATGTCATTTCGGAGGATGGGTTTTTAGTTTTATTAGACACTATAAGTGGTTCGCCATATCAAGATCTTTTAAAATAAAAATCTACTAACATTTTTAATATATTTTCATTGTATTGATTGGACTGAAAGTATTGCGTATTTTTTTACAGATTATGATCCATTATCATTCACTAAACAGAGAACCAGTCAGAGGGTGAGGGAATTAACTACACTGAATAGAGAGGGAGGGAGGCCTGCAGTAAACCAGCATTAGGATTAAAATACTGATGATGATGATGATATCATTCACTGTTTTTAATTGATCAATTTACTTTGAGAATTTTTGTAAGGACTTTTTAGAGCTGAAAACTCCTAAAAATTTTGAGTTCACTTTGATACTATTGATTGGTGAAGGCGCTACGTAAGTTTTATCGATTATGATCCATTATCACACTTTGTTTTGCTGATTGAGCAATTTATTTAAAGAATTTTGCAAATAGCTTTTAGCGAGTGTGGTTCAGCAGTTCCGTACTTTTAACATTCGAATTTACGTACTTTAAATCATCTCCCTAATTGTGGTTGTGTAGTCATCATTGAATTTCTTTGGAGCGGCATTTCCAGGTAAAATAGCAGAAACAAACAAAGGTACGATAGAGTAATATTGCTTAATCAAAAATTAATTTTTTAATTTCTCCTTACAGAATTCACAAGCGCAGTAATGCCTTAGGTGACTCCAATGGTACGTGATCCAGGGGAAAGAAGTCCTGCTCACTTCCGACAGACATCGGAAATGAAGAACACCCCCGCTGCTCCGATTGTAAGACCTTTGGGGGGCGCAGAGGCGAGGGTTGGAGTATTTAGGTGGTGCGGTGAAGGAGGGGGAGACTGGCGCGGTCGCTCGGCAGATGATGGAGCATTTAGCGGGGACAAAGGACGCGCTCTCGAGAGTCCGCGGGGGCCCCCCTTTGGCGGGGGGGGGGGTGTAAAGGGGCGGGAAAGGGGTTAACGGCGGCGGCGGACTACCGGGGGTGGGGGAGGGAAAAGAGCGCACTTTAAGGAGGTGGGGATACAAAGTGGAGGGGAATGGCGCTCGGGGGTGGGGGAGTAGAGAGAAGAGGCGGGTGGAGTGTTTGGGGACGAGGACTTTTTTATTTTTTCTTTCTTATTTTTCAACCCCTTCACGTCGGGCTGGAGGGGAGTGCGGGGGGGGGGGCGAGGCGGAGGTGCTAATTCGAACGGGGGACTCTGCGCCCCCGGCGGTCTCCTCGGCCGACCCGCGGGAGGCCAGTGGCGCCCATGCCCTCCCTCCCGTACGATTCACCCACGTGGAGCCCGTGGTCCACGTGATACACCCTCTCGGAGTTCGGCGTCACTGGCTAGATGGACACCGGCCTCAACGCCCCAACGTACAATTCCCCAAAGAACTATTCAACAGCTTGCACTCGCTTTTTAATTAATCTAGTTAATTACTGAATCTTTCCTCCGCTTTCAGAGGCCATTGGATTTCGGGAAAGGTAGCAAACAATATAATTTCTGTCCCAAAGATAGTAGGCCTGAGTCGAGCAAAAAAATTTATTGCCAGCATTGATTATTCCACTCAAAAGTCTTCGAAGTAGTGCTACTTCCTTGTCCGTCCACACGCCGCTGCCAGCGGGTTTTCCACGCCTCGTACGCCTTCTGGAAGGCAATGCCCGGAATGCTGCTAAGCTCCCTTGTCACGATCTGTTGTAACGCTTCCACCGAGCCGTAGTGACGTCCTTTCAGCACGGATTTGAGGCGGAGAAAGAGGAAGAAGTCTGATGGGGCATTGTCTAAAAAATTTGGATGCTTACTCGTATGGTCGAGAAGCTCTTGGTAGATCCGCGTGTGAGTTTCCTTTTGTTCATCCGAGAGCGCTCGCGGCACCAACTTCGCACATACTTTTCTCACGCCCATGTTTTCAGTCAAAGTCGATGCGCATCACTTTTAGGGCTGCCAAGTGCATCAGAAACAATGCGAACACTTAATCTGGGATTCCTATCCAACAAAGCCCTCACTCTTGCAAGATTTTCGACACTTTTTGAGGTCGAAGGGCGTCCTGAACATTCGGCGACTTTTATATCTTCTCCACCTTTCCGAAGTAAGTTGTGTCACTCAAAAGCTCCCGATCTACCCGTGGCGTTATCATCATAAGCTTCGGAAGCATGTCATAAGCCTCTTTCCCTGTTTCGTCTACTTTCACGCAAAATTTGATGGCGCAGGGCTATAGCGCAAGAAGCATTTCATGACAGAGTGTAACGTGGTCACGCTATACATATTTCGAAAACGAACAATCAACACTCCGCAAAAGCTGGGAGCCAGCTACCACTGGCCTCCAGCTGTTCCTGAGACTCCCCTCCCTCGAACCCAACCAGAGAAAGCGCCGCCTGTCCGTCCGTGTCTCCGGGAACAAATAAGTCTTATTAGTTTTGGGACAGACCTTGACTTGTAGGCTGACTGAGTCTGATTGATTAATAAGCAGTAGTAATGATTACTGAGACGAGGATGACAATAGCTCACGATTCTCAGAGCTGACCGAACAGAGGTGCTGATTACTACTCCTTTGAAGTAAGTTCGGTTAGACCCGATAGGGAATCGGATTTCAGAGAACGAGTGAGTTATCAGAGGTTTTATTATTTCTGCTCGTCCAAATGGCAGTCGTTGGCGATTGGACGGAATGAGCGTTAATCTGGCACACTGATTTGTTACTGCTGAAATTTTCCACGCAGGCTGCTCCGCATGCTAAAGCCAAAACTGTATCCACCACCATCAGGATCAGAAACCGTAACTTCTATCTTGGAATCCGCGTCAATGTCCCTCTCTAATCCGACCAAATCCATAGTCACTTCGTTGCTTTGGCCAAGTATTGACAATTAAAATTTTTATTTTAATATTTAAGTATTTCACCAATGAAAAGATTGCTATTGATAAATTAACCAATCAAAAAAAATTGTCACCTACGAATCAAGCCCGCAAAATTTATTATTATCGGTAATCTATCGGTTAAGATAGGTTTTTGATGAATACAGGCCACCAAACGGTACAGTGATCATTTCTTTTTCTCTCTTGACAATGCACAACACAATATTCTTCACTAAAATAAGCCCCTCTCAACCTCCGTATGCTTCCTTCCTCCTCTCATTTCGCCCAACATGCCTATCCTATTTCTACCCCTTCCTCGTTTGTCAAACATTCTCTTCTCTATCACAGTATTCACCATCCCATCATCCATCGGAATACTCTGCATTCATCTTTCCCGCCTCCTTTGGATTTCGCCCAACATTCCCCTCTCCTCCTTATATCTAGTACTAAATCTATAGACACTAGAATCTACAGCCAGCTGAGAAAAATAGAATGAAAATATCACTTGGAGCTAAATTTTCCGCTTCTTCAGCATGCGGCTAAATGTACAAACAATTTTTCTTCCTCTTTCGCGTTCATCTCTAGTTCTCTCTTCAATCACATTCTTCTACAGAACTCAGCATTGTTCATTAGGTTTTTCCATTTTCTACGTGGTCTCCTTTGCCCATCTTCGCTACTGGAATGGAGGGGATTAATTCAAGTGCCTTCCAATCAACGTCCAATTTGATAAAATCGGTTGATTTGCTTATGCTATTATCCATTTCATGAATTCACCATTAGCTCGAAGTATAAAATAATATTGATTTTAAAATTAACTCATTGCATATAAGTCAAGAGGTGAATACTTGTAACTATAATTTTCATGGTGACATATCCTTTTTCTTTCAAGAGAAAATTACGTTCATTAGATCTTTAACATTTCCTGAATCCAAGAGAAAGGAAAATGTCAATGTTATAGTAAATACATAACGTATTTAAAAAAACGTATGTCTGGCTTTTGAAAAGATAACTGGAGAATTAAATGATGCACTGGTCGAATTTGATTTGGAAGCAGTAATTTCTCATGGCCTAACCAACTCATTTCAATGCATTTCTCTTGCGTGGTCATTTCCTTCCTCTGTATTTCCAATATTTCTTGAATTTACTTGAGTGGTAGGTTACCCCGGTTCACATTTGTTTTTACGTGTATGTAAATAAAGTCTGTTGCAGAAATGGAGTATTTAAATCGATATGACGAAGTTATGCTGTCCATTGAAAAACGAAAAGATACAGTCGACCAAGACTTTGAAGATCGAGTCTTGCTAGTTGGTGGGAATAAAAAAAACTCCACACATTTCAACAATTTTATAAAAATCTCAAGGCCATATTTTGAACTACAATCTGGATCAATCCAGTAGAAAGGACGGAGACACGTGGTCAAAGGAAATTCTAATCCCAGAGCTATTGGTTTATTCACCACTTAAGAAGTGTCATATAAATAAGTATATCAGTAGACTTTTGCTTTGGAGCGTGTGGATTAGCGTACATAGCACACCGCGTAGGCATGTTTCCCTCTCTGCGGTGCGCCCAGAAGTGCTTGCCCACTTGCCGAGCGGCCGCCCGGCGGGGGCTCCTTCGCAGCCCACGGACTTCTTCCACTGGAGTTCCCCAGTTCCGGCGGCTTCGACTAGCCGTTGAG